>OZ014488.1:5380370-5980370 GCA_963965965.1 Trididemnum nubilum | reverse complement strand
GTGTATCTAGTAAAAAACTTGAAAAAAAGGTGCTTATGCTGATCACTAATCAGATAATATTGATAATTTTGACTTATGTCATATAGGCAGGGCTGCCATAACGTCTTTATTTTTCAAATTTGCCCTTATTTTGATGGTCAGTGTCTTAGAAAAAATTTTAGTTCTTATTTCCGGAAAATGTCCTTATTTTGACTTGTGTCCTTTTTTTTTAATAGTAGAGGTTCTCATACCAGGCACTTTCTAGATTGGTTATTTCGAATGATTAATTTGCTAGAAACAACATATTAGTGCAGTCGCCAGTAGCGTTCACGAGCACCCAAAAGATGCATTTTTTTGTGTATATTTTTGAAATCCTGAATAAACGTTTTTTTTTTTAAATAACCAATGTTTCCGATCGATTTCTGGTTGTTTAGGCGGAAATTGGGGATACCTCAGCGAAAGGTATTAATTTTTTTTGCTTAGATAGGGTTGATTTTGATTTTAAAAACGTATTTCTACATGAAATATAGTGCAGTTACATGCAATCGATTCAAAAGTTAAATCGATTTTATCCTTTGCTTCTTCATTACATAGTAAAAAAGATCGAAAAAAAACTATCATAAAATAAAGTAGCAAAATAAAGATATGATTGATTGATTATAAAAATATGATTGATTGATTCCAAACTTTTACAAAAACTTATGACTTAGGGTGGATATCGTTAGTTATTACAGCCAAAGTTGACGGAATAATGAGATGAAAGTTACAACATCAGTAAACCAGTTTCTAATCGATAACGTGAAACCAAAATAACATCTTGGTGACGTCATTATACAAAAGTACGTTATAAAATGCAAAACCGACTAGACGCGCTTCTCAAACAAATTGCACATGACAGCAAGTATTCTGATTGCGGCCCAGCAGTTTTCGTAGCAATCATCGAAATAAACCAGTTTCACAGCGTTAACGCACAAACTGACGTTTTATTAACACTTTTTTGTAGTGTAGATGCATGAAGATAAACTCTGTTCAAAATTTAAGAACAAAACAAGAGCAATTTTATGCTCAGTGCAAGATAAACTTTTGTTTTTTTTTGCTTTTATCGCTATTTTGTGGCAAAGAATGATATTGCATTAGCAAAATTCAATTATGTTGTTCCATAGTACTTTTTGCTCTAATTTTTTTTATCTGACGAAGTGCTAAACCCATATTTTCTGCTCCAAAATATTAGCAAAATGTTCTCCCACATTGTTTCGAAAAGTGATAACGTTGGTAGAGTTGGAATAAAACTGTATAATGTACCGTGCCTCTAGCAGTTTTTTATGAAAGAGTATCAAGTTCTAGCAGAAAACAATATTGTCACCAGTAAAAGAGCGTGAATAATCTCATCCGGATGTTTTAATTTTTTGTGTAGTCATGATGAGTGGACTCTTTCTTCGCAAAAGTTTCGTTTAATATAACTAAAGAACTGTAACAAAAGATATTTATGTCCCTTAGCCCATTTTATTTCATAATTTTTTCATCCCTGTCTATTAGTCCACTTGGTCCCCTGTCCAGAGTTTTTTTTTTCCGGGTTAGCATGGTCACAATTGCGATTATGTTTCACAATCATAGTTTGATTTTAACTTTATGGGCTAGTTTACTCAGATTTTGATTTTCGGTTTGCAGACAAGCTTAGTTTAGCTTTTGAATTTTCCAGAGCAGTACGTGGGGAAAATAACATAGATCAGTCTTTTTAGCTGCTGAAGTTACGAGATGAAGACGATAGCCTATACCGATAGCTTGGTTGTTCAAATTCACCGGTTGAGTTAGCCTAATTCAGGGATCAAAAATCTTTGCATTGTGTTGACTTCTCTTCACACTGATGATGAAGTCAGTTGACTTTGAAACACGGTAATGCTCCTGCGAAAAAAGGCTCCGCCTCATTTGCGTCACTAGGGGTTGAAATGATTACCCATTTTGACGCGGAGACAGCATTAAGGTGTTGTCAAATGAAGTAGGATTGTAAGACATGATGTCTGTGTGAACTATTAAATTAGTTCTGCCTATTTCACTTCAGGAATAATTTAACTTGTTAAATTATCGTTGTTTGTGGTTGAGAGATTGTCCACTGCAGAAACAGCACGGGTGCAATATCATTTAGGATATGTGACGCGATGTCTTGTGAACTATTGAATTAGTTCTGCCTATTAAAAATTTTGTATTCGCACAGCGTAAATCGTTTGTCGCTGTCCTTTTACTCACCGACCCTTTTATGCATTTGGTCCCCTTGTCCATTTTATTTAATAATTTTTTCATCCCTGTCTATTAGTCCACTTGGTCCCCTGTCCAGAGTTTTTTTTTTCGGGTTACCATGGTCAGGAAAGATATTTAATTATTTGTGTAAAATGGTGCACAATTTTTTAATCAAATTGTTTGGCATGTGCAAAAAACTGCATTTTTCAGTACCTAAAAATATCAAAACTTATAACGCAAAAATCTTACGATAAAAATATATTCAACATTAGATAATTATTTCATCATTGCCAATTTGCCTTTGTAAAGAGACACTAAAAGACCTTGCAGTCTTTTGTGTACAGCTGCCATATGCCCATCTGTCAATCACAAGTAATGGAAGCTTCACATTATACCTCATCTGATCGTCAAGCAACAGAGCTAAGAATTCCAATGTTTATAGCTTAGCTCGATTAGGGATCGAACCGGAGTCTACAAATTTTTGGTGACCATGATCTGTATCATCCATCAAGTGTCGATTCTTTCAACAAATATTTTTGAAAGTATCGATAATTATTTGAAATCATTGAGCGCATACAGAGCCGTGCTGCGGTAAGCGTGACATTTGACTACAAATGAAGAAATTACCAGGATTAGGTTAAAGCCCCCCTCCCCCGTCTAAGCCAAGTCACCAAGAAAATTAACCCAGGTACGCTTTTTAGCGTGTTTTGAACTTGACTGAAAAGTAAAACAAGCTGAAGGGGCTAAGTAATAAAATTTTTATGAGACTTTTTTGTAATAATCAGCAGAGTATTGTTATCCTTTTCTTTCTTACCATTGTTAATTTGTCTAAGAATCAGCCTGACCTATAAAAGACAAGTTTTAACCACCCAAAAATAATTTGTGTAGTTTTTCCTTATTGAACTTAAAAACAGATGAGGCTGAAAATTTGTCAAAATTTAAAAATAGCCAGCCTCAACTCAAAAATTATATGGTTCTTATAAAAAATAAAGTGTATTTGGAAGGCTCCTGGCTTCCCAATGCGCGCTACCATAATTTTAATTTTGTTAAACGAAAAGATATACTGTAAGATCCAAATCTTTTGAAGGCATGAGACTAATAACAGAATTAGCGGCGTTGAACTGCTTTTTACTACTCTGTCGTACTCCTGAAAGAATTTCAAGCACCTCAAACCATACTGCAGGTTTCTGGCCAAATGACTCCGGCAGAGTACGCAAGTGCGATGTGCATGTCCACCTGCCTGATGTTGTCTAAATTCAAGTCCTCGATGTCGTATACATTAGTTTGATGAATTTGATCGTAATTTACTGGCATTATGTAAAGTAAAATAATTAGGCAGATGATCCCAAGGGTTTGCAAGGAATAGCTTTGGGCTAGTCTCACAGAGTAGCCGGTAAAAAAAGCTGGGACGTGCAATCGTGACGCTTTTTTGTTAGAGGAACACTAATGACGAGAAGTCTCATATGGCGCTTCACTTAATTTTTGTTCAAAGTAGTGGCATCGGCTACAATGAGTTTGAATTATGGGTCGGTTGATCATGCTAACACATCAGAGGAACTAAAACCACAGAATGATTAGGGATTGGAGCTCTCAGCAGCTATTGAAATCCAATGAGACTTATTAAGGGGTCTAAAGAGGCGCCTTTTCTGATACACAAATTTTGTAGATCGTTCCAAAATTATTTAGTCGAAAAATCTTTGAAAAAGGCGGACACATAAAGTATACTATAGTATCATAATCATTACACTGGTCTGCATTTGAATTTTTTTTTCTGCTGATTAAACAATTAAAACGTATTCAGCCTAATTTGGAGACGCTGAGTTCAAAAATCACATTAGTTTTTGCCTAGCTCGTCAATATTTTTTACAAAATGCATTTCAATTTTTTGTTGATCTAGGGAAAAATCATGCTTTTACTGTCAGTTTGCATGAAAGAAGTTGATTTTGACAGAGAGTTAAATTGCACAATGAGGCAAAGTCTGTTTTGTTAGTGCAAGGTGTACATTTGTAAAGTACTCACAGTACAATTCGTTTTTAAGTTGATAACCTATAATCCGCAGTATAAACTGTACATACTGTCAGCAATACATCATTAATGTAACAAACGTTTAACACAGCTTGCAAAGATAGCATCACCTTTAAGGAACAAGCTTTCGCGTTTTAGATTTTCGAGAGGGTTCAAAACTTTCCTCATTCCTCATGAAACACCAACAGTAATGTGCTATCATACTAACGTTCCATCGACCTTGGTATCTCTCCTCCATGATTTTAAAGTCTTGGCGAAACCTTTCACTTGCTCCTCACTTAGAGCTCCCAAATTTTCTGGAAAATACTCTAAATGGCTGTGTAAAAAATGTACTTTGACACTCATGTTACAACCAAGTTTGTGAAAGTTATCTAGCAAAGTTTTAACAATTTTTTTGTATTCTCGAGATTTGGTATTGCCCAGAAAGTTATTTACAACCTGGCTGAAAGCGACCCAACCATTTTTCTCCTCTGGGTTCATTGTTTCAATGAACTATTTGTCTTTTAGGAGCTGTCGTATCTTTGGTCCATCAAACACACCGGCTTTTAGTTTTTCATCACTTAAAAACGAAAACTTCTGGCAAATGTACTTGAAGCACTTCCCACTTTTATCTAAGCTTTTCACTTACTGTTTCATTAAGCCTAGCTTAATGTGAAGCGGTGGTAAGAGTACTTTGTCAGGAGATACCATACTTTCATTGAGAATATTCTTTTCTCCAACTGTAAACTCATTTCTCTTTGGCCATTGCTCACGAATCCAGTGCTCATTTTTAGCTCTACTGTCCCATAAACACAAAAATCAAGGGTATTTGGTGTAACCCCCTTGTTGACCCAACAGAATGCTTAGAACTTTCAAGTCTCTACATACCATCCATTTATGTTCATCATATTTTATTTTCGTGAATAACATTTTCATATTTTGGTAAGTTTCCTTAAGATGAACGGAGTGGCCAGTTGGCATTGAAGCATATCTATTGCCATTGTGCAATAATACACACTTTAAACTGGCTTTACAACTGTCAATAAAAAGTCACCATTCTGCTAGGTCATATATACAGCCCATCGCTTGAAGAAGACCAGCAACATTGTGACAACATACAAATGTTTCCTCCATGGAAAAATTTTGCACCAAACCTTTTTCTCTTCGCCTGTACCACGAATATGTTGTGTTGGGAGCAAGAAAGTTGTTGTGTTGTAATCTGGACCCAAAGAGTTCTGCAGATTCTTTTGGCAGGTTCAGGTCACGAACCAAGTCATTCAAAAAGGCTTGCGTAATCAATATTCGGGATCTGTAATCAGCTAATGGTTCATAGCAATCGTCTTCTAAAGAACTCTCCTCTGTTGTACTGCTTTGTGGTTCATCGACTACTTCAGGAAAGGAAGTAAACAAAGGTGGAGGAAGTTCAGCAGAGTGAGATATAGGTCTGATTGCTGACGGAAGGTTTGGGTTCTTGAAGTTTCCTTTGCTTCTAGAGCTGAAACCAGCAACATTGGTCATACAGAAATACGAGGAACAATCGTCAACATGATTGGCTTGTTCCCTCCAAACCATAGGAACTGCAAACCCATTAGTTTGTCTTTTTTGTTTTGTCCACTGCCTTAAATTTTCAATACATGTCCTGCAAACCTGGTGCGAGGCCCAATTCTTGTCTTGATCTCCTAGTTTAACTCCAAAATATGCCAAATACGCTTTTTTCACGAAGTCTGTAATTCTTTGTCTTTGTTTAGAAACAGTAAAAGAGTCGCAGATATAGCAAAAAACGTTTGGATCAAGCTTGCAGTTTCTTCGTGATGACGAAATTGTAGCCATTGATTACAGAAAAGCAGTTCACATTTATTTAGGCAACACAGAAATCCTTTTATATAAGTCTATAGCTATTCAACAAAATTTTCTTCAAAATACTTCTAAAAATAAACTTCATATTATTCTCTCTAGGCTTAATGTAACTAAAACGGAAGGGTTGGCAGTGTAACCAGGACAGGGTTACACTGCCTACCATGTTCTTTTTGAAGAACATTTTGCATATACTGCCTGCATTGCCGTTTTGTATTGGCCAACCCTAACCCTGACAGTAACTTGCCTGCCCTGCCGTTTTAAAAGTCTAAAATGGCAAGGTAGGCAAAGTATTCAAAATAGTTCTCAAAAACGGTGCGGTGACATAGGCAGTGTAACACTTTCTGCACTATCTCCCTGCCTATCCAGTACCCAGCCGTTTTAGAATGCTAACCCTAATTCTACACATAAAACAGTCTATCTTCCTGCACTGCCTTGTGCCTACCCTGTCATTTTAGAGCAGGCTAACCACAGTTTGGAGGTTTAGGGCATATGAGCTTAAAATTTGTAGGCTATAATTACAATAACTGACTATATGCCTTGCATTCATTACCCAAGTGGTGAATATGGTGATTGGTAAATACAGTGAAGACTGAAGAGCACCAAACAATTCTAAAATCTTGAAGATTATATAGCAGTGTAGGTTGTTTTTAATTTTAGGCTAACAGTTGTATGTATGTAGGGTATTAGTAAATGAAACAAGCAATGAAAATGTTTATGACCACAGAATTTAAAATGCCTTTAAAAAGCATTATATGCAATATTGTATTTTACATTTTTCGATAAAACGTGACGTAATAGGCAAAAACTGATTTCATTTTTGGAATCAGCACCATCAAATTATGTAAAATCAACTTTTGTTTGGAATTCAACAAAATTGATGCAGACCAGTGTTATTAATTACAAAAAGACCTGCTGCTGAGCGGCTTTTGCTAAAGTAACAGTTTGATAATATTTCGTAGATACCTCAGACACAAGTCTGCCTCGCGGCCGAAAAAGTAAAGGTGTCGTTTTTATGACGATCCTGATTGCATGATCTGAGTTCAATCCGCGCCCTAATCACGTTGTTGCGTTCTTGGATAAGACAATTTACGATCATTAGCAGCAAATTCAGTGGACGAGAATTACAACAAATTCACAAGAACATTGCATCACTAGAAACTTCTAACCAGGTGCGGATTTCTTCAACCACGAAGTAGCCGTTGCAATGAAAAGTGTTGGGGTCGTCCAATATTTAGCATCTGACGCTGTTCGTTGACAGAAGGATAAAAACATACGCCACAACAACAACAGCAACAACTACACCATAAGTCATTTTATCAATTCTAAGCTATTTGGTAAAATCAATCTTTTTCAAATCGTTCTACTTTTTTTGAGATGTAGATCACAGTTACAGTCATTTGCATACAAAACAATTTGGTTTGAGATTTGATTTTGCGCTGTCTTTAATGAGTTTTTTTTTTCAGTCTACAGTACATTTACTGTACTAAAAAAGTAAATAAACTTATCTTTCAAACAGTATGCGTCAAAATAAAGTTTAGAACCCTACAAGCAAGCTGCTTTTCCTGTAATCGCAATTGTTAAGTGTGTTTTGATTAAATAGAAAAGTGGATAAATAGCAGGGGCTAGCATCACTGGCGTAACTGGCGGGGAGGGCAGGGAGGCATTTCCCTCCAGATGTCGGCCTTGTTATAGATTATGGCAACAAATTTATGGAGAAAAACAAACGTCAAAAGCGGAAGGAAGTCTTCACCTGAAACTCGACGGAAAAGAAGCAACTGATTTTCAGTCAAGAAGACCTTTTTCAGATTTCAACCAAATTTGACGGCAAAAAGCAACGAATCTTTGGAAAAGTTCTTTTTTTCTTCACTTAAAATTAACAGAAAAATGCGGAGCGAGTTTCTCGGAAAATTTTCTGGGTCCTTCAGCCAAACTTTCCCCCTAGCTCAGACCTCTGGTTACGCCACTGGCAAGCGTGGATAGGTTCCTACGTATATTGCAAGCACAATACAATACTCCTTACAGCAACAGTAGAAATTTAAAATCTAACAGACTGTTTTGCTCGTTGAAGTAATCATCGCTAGGAGTGTCTTTTTTTTCAACAACGTCTTTTTTTAAGGAATCTTAACAACTGGTAAAACAATCTGATTCTGAAGTGATATAAATTTCATTTTTAGCCTCAGGTGAATAGAGTTTATGTGAATAATTGTATCCCCTAAATTTGAGTCAGTGATATTCTAACTGTAAAAACTGGTCAATATCTCCAAATGCTCAGCCATCAGTTTTCTCAACAACGTCCCAAAAAAATTTTAGCGCCTTCGCCCATCAACTTAGGATTTTGTGACGTATTAGGGTGGTGACTGCATTTCGGCTATTCCTTACAAGTAATTGCTGTATCAACCATAATCAAATATCTTTTGTTGCAGTTCTTTAGTTATATTAAACGAAACTTTTGCGAAGAAAGAGTCCACTCATCATGACTACACAAAAAATTAAAACATCCGGATGAGATTATTCACGCTCTTTTGCTGGTGACAATATTGTTTTCTGCTAGAACTTGATACTCTTTCATAAAAAAATGTTAGAGACACGGTACATTTACAGTTTTATTCCAACTCTACCAACGTTATCACTTTCCGAAACAATGTGGGAGAACATTTTGCTAATATTTCGGAGCAGAAAATATGGATTTAGCACTTTGTCAGATAAAAAAAATTACAGCAAAAAGTACTATGGAACATAATTGAATTTTGCTAATGCAATGTCATTCTTTGCCACAAAATAGCGATAAAAGCAAAAAAAACAAAAATTTATCTTGCACTGAGCATAAAACTGCTCTTGTTTTGTTCCTAAATTTTGATCGGAGTTTATCTTCATGCATCTACACTACAAAAAAGTGTTAATAAAACGTCATTTTGTGCGTTTACGACGATATAGGACGTGAAACTGGATTTTCTTTAATATTTTGCAACAAAAGTTGAAGAATACTAACTTGCTGTCACATGCAATTTTCATTTTACAACGCACTTTTGTATAATGGCGTCACCAAGATGTCATTTTGGTTTCATTTTGTCGGTAAGAAACTAGTTTACTGATGTTGCAACTTTCATCTCATTATTCCATCAACTTTGGCTGTAATAACTAACGATATGCACCCTAAGTCATAAGTTTTTGTAAAAGTTTGGAATCAATCAACCATATTTTTGGTATAAATCAACAATATCTTTATTTTGTTCCTTTATTTTATGATACTTTTTTTTCGCTCTTTTTTACTATATAATGAAGAAACAAAGGATAAAATCGATTTAACTTTTGAATGGATTGCATGTAACTGCACTATGTTTCATGTAGAAATTCGTTTTTAAAATCAAAATCAATCCCACGTAAGCGAAAAAAATTAATACCTTTCGCCGAGGTATCCCCAATTTCCGCCTAAACAACCAGAAATCGATCAGAAACATTGGCTATTTAAAAAAAAGTTTATTCAGGATTTCAAAAATATACACGAAAAAATGCATCTTTTGGGTGCTCGTGAACGCAACCGGCCACTAGACTACATAGACTATTAGTAATTTCTAGCTAGTCAATGAGGTTCTAACATTATAGATATTAGCTCGTCATTGATTGCTATGTGCATTCATGACGTAACGAATGCAAAATTGCTTTGCATTATGACAAAGCAAAATCTCTTATTACCTCAAAGATCAGTGTTTGTGTAACTTAAAAAATGAACACTTGTAGGGAATGAGAGCTTTGCAGCTGAACAGTATACTCTAAACGAAATGGTTAAATTTTGTGCGTTTTATGCATTTAAATTGGTGTTAGAACCTGTTCAAGTATATTTTTAAATGTATAAAATGCATTTAAACACCAATTCAACTTCATAAAACACACCAAATTTAAACATTTCGTTTAGAGTGTTGCTATTATTTAAAATCTAAGTGATTTGATAAGTGTGGCGATAGACTACTGATTTACTTTTTTGGAGTTTTGAACCATTGTCTTTTTCTTAAGCAATTTGCTGTAGCAAAAAAACGGCTAAGTTTGCCTACAAAAAGATAAGTTCAAAACGTAAAAGCACAATTAATTAAGGAAATTCTCCTTCTTTTGAAAGAAGAAAAGTAATTTTGAAATTCTAAAGTTGCGAATCTGGGCCCACATGACAGAACGTGCTATAGCAAGCTTGTAAAGGCCATTCTTGGTCGGTGAAAGGCGCTAACGAATAAAAAAACTTCTTAGACAAACTCAGTGCCGTTGCTACGGGGAGAAGGGGCAGGGGATGCGTGCTCCTCCTAACGACTGCTAGTGCCCCCGAATTCGACATAGAAAACGTTTTTTAAACATCACGTAACGACAAGACTACAGACAATAATGGAAAAAGGAATACTAACGTTTAAGCATAATTCTCGTTTGAAGTTTTCTAGATTCGTTGCAAAAATGTAGTTGTAGGCCACAAACTGCAGTGCACAAATGTGACGCAATAATCCGTCTTATCAACACGCTTTTACAGATGTGTCGCGATGGAGAGATGTAAGCCTATAGAATCGATACCGGTACTACGTTAGTGATTACGACCTGAAACAATACGTGAAAAAATTTTTTTCAAAAGAGCAGCTGTTTTTGTTTTTTTAGAGCACACCACTCAAGATTTTTTTTGGTTGCAGTCAGTGGCGCAACCAGGGGGAAAGGGCTATGGAAGCCTCAGCCCCCTTTAGCCGAGTCATTTAGAAGACTTATTCTCGAAATAGAAACGTTCAAACATGTTTTTGACTTGACTTGAAGTATAAGGAGGGCAGAAGCGGAGGCAATTTAATTCTTTCAATGACTTCTGAATTTTAGAAATTTAATGCACTTAATACACATTGTAGTTTTTTTACAATTGTAAGGTAAGTACTACCCTGCAATTGTGAAAAAAGTTTATGTTCCAAATCTGCTATGTAATTTCCTATAATATAATTATTCATATAGCTTCAAAAACGTGCGAAATGTGATTAAAATAGCGTTTTTGCCGCAAATCAGAAAAATTGCTCAGCGGCTGGAGGCTCTGCCCCCTAGGCCCCCTTTGTGATACGCTTGAGTTGCATTAGTTTGCTCAGCACGGGACCTAAATTAGACAATTTTTGTGCAAAAATATTTTACTTGCAGTTTAAACTTCCTCATTCTTAGCAAAATCCTGTTTTCGCTTTTGGTCGCACTCACTGCTGCAGATAGATTTCTCAAGCGATTATACGGGCCGGATGCAAAACAATTTAAGGAACGCTGCCGGCCTTACACGTCTTTTTTTTCCAGAGATGAATAATAATGCATAATTTGTAGCCGTAAAAATATCCTATTTTACAGTTTCAGACAGATTTTAATTTTACAAAAACCACCAAGGGAACCACAAGGGTACCAGAGATATCGCACCTCCGGGCGGGGAGCCATAGCAAATCAAATGAAGAAGGATTGCTTAATTGCTTAATTTGGTTTTCTCGTTGTTCTTCCGGCTAATGAGTCCCTTGAGCAAGGACGAAACCGGTCGCGGATGCTCACCTGTGCAATTCCTGTGATGTTGTGATCATCGACATGCTTGTTGATCGACATTGTTTTATCCTTCTTCATTTTAATTTTACTGATAATGGACATAGCCAAGTTCGAAATGTTTAAAAATTTTTCCATTTTTAAACAAGGCCTTATTGTTTTTAATCATAGTAAAATATTAGTTTTTATGTGCAAACGTTAAGTGTATTTTGGTGCCCCCCACTTCCGGCTGGTCCCCCCTCACTTTGTTTGCTCTGGCGACGGCACTGGACAAACTGCCATTTTCAAACCGTATCACGCAGCATGCGTTAAAACTGCTCGCGCAAATTTCTTTGCCAGATGTTTGTAACCTGCTTTAATCCGCTTTTACCAAACGTCCGTATTTACGCATATGCGAATAAAAGCGCATATCCGTAAATACGGATATGCGTATTTACGCAGGATAATTTATTGATATGCAGAAATACGCGTATACGTATTTCAGCTAGCGGATCTCAAAAGCATGAAATAAATGGCTCGTGAGTTTGGTATTGCCTTTTATTTAATTGTTAAAATGTCGCTGATAACATCTCAATCGAAAAGTCGCATCATCAAGTTTAATCGACACTCACACGAGGGCGTAAATGGCATTCTGTAGCTATTACAATTTATTAAACAAAAAATTGTGGCAGACGAATATGTGGTATGATTAAGAATATATTATTATTTTTCGAAATATTCCATGGTAAATTTATAAATTTTATTTTGTTTTCATCGTAAAACCGAAAAATAAAATGGCAGTTGGATAGAATGATACTTCTTTTTTGGATCTATCTCCATGCCCAGAATGAATGTTTTTCACTGGCCCTGGTTAGGTTTAAACTCCTTTACTCGCACTCTTGCGTGGTTACACTCGCACTTACTATCCATGCCATCAACTCCCATTTCTATACGGATGCTTTCTCAAACGTTCTGTAACCGTTGTGCGTCCCTGTGTTTATCGCTTTTGACATCGTAAATGAAAACATGTGGAGGGACCAATTCAACCAACTTTTCTGTTGTTTGCTCTCTCGAGAGCTGCATCTTGCTGGGATTCTATTATTTACCATGTATATTACAGTAAAAAATAAAAATAAATTAAAAGCTTAGAAAATACTTTATTTTGCATCAAAAAAATAGGGTACTTGGTGACTTCAGAAAAAATGTAGGGCAGTTAATTGATAGCGCTGTAGGCCTACTTGAAAACTTGCATATCATATTTTCAAAACAGAAAGTTTTGTTACAGTTGTATACATAGCATACCAGTGCAACTGTAATCAAGGCCTACGAAAGGGGGTTCAAAAAGCGCATCGACCCGGGTCAAGGGGTCGGCGGAAGATCTTACCGATGTAAGTTTACGCACTCAATTAGTAGTAGTGATACTTATGGCGTGATCATTCATCATAGCGCTCATTTCCGGTGGAACACAATTTTTGGTCCCCTTAAAGGCTCTCCTTGACAAAATTTCTCTGTGAAGCCTTGGCTGTAATGACTCAAGCCATGGTCTCCAGCGGCTCGGTGCTCCGCCCTCAAGCCTCGTAAGTAAACACTTTAGTTGCGTTAATTTGCTCAACAGCCTTGCTCAATTGGGACAGTTTTCATACAAAAAAATTTTGCTTTAGATTTAAGCTTTTTTAGCAACCTCGTTGCACGCCGGATGCCTGAGCACGCCACTAGCTTATCGGGAGCTTCAAAGCTGTAGTGTAACGTTACATGTTATAAAAGCTTAGCATAAATCTTTAATCGAATTCGCAGCCTCTAGTCCTCTACAATAATGCCTAGGTATATTCAGCACTTGAATTGTAGGGAGGACGCGTCCCCCCACCGAGATTTGAGCGCTGGATGATCAGACGAAAAAGGGCCTGTCAGCACGAATAAATCCCACAAATTCCGGCCGAATATAGTCCTAAATTGCCATGAAGTTCTTTTTTTTTAAGTTATTCACTCGATTTCGAGGACAGAATGACATAATTTCCACTAAAGTACTTTCGCATTCCGAATGCGTTTAGTCAAGGCTGCAAAAGCGACTCCTCTTGCAAAATTTTACAGGTTAAGTACTGGGTTACTGGGTATATATTTAACTTTGGTTTTAAGCCTCAGATTTTTGTGGGTTATGCAGTGCTAGGCCCGAAGTTAGGCTTTTGGACTAAGCATTTCTTGGCCTTGGAATTAAACTCGCTATGACAAAACCTGAAACGAGCAATAGAATATTTTATTGTACTTTTCTTGATTAATTCTCCCTAAAGTTACTTCATCTTAATTTCATACATCTTTTTAAAAAACAACCTTTTATTTTCTAAAATTTTGTAACTAATTGTAAAAATGTTGTTGTCCTTGGTGGTATTCGAACCTAAAGACCCCAACCAGAACAAAAGCAAATGAAGTTAGCAGTCACGTAATCACTCGTCCAATCGAACTACATTCAGCTGTAGATTAATCGCATATCCGACAAGTTTGACGTCCTTCGTGGAACGACTTCCCAGGAGTCGACCACGAAGGACGTCAAACTTGTCGGTTATGATTTCCGTGGTCACACAAGGGGAACCCTTGTAGTAGTAGAGATAGGCTGTCCTTACTACAAGGATTCAGCAATTTTTTCACTTGTTTTTTTAAGTACCACATGTGAAAACTTGTTTATTCCCTACAAAGTCTCTGCCGCTCTGCAAGCCCTCAAGGTTTGTCCAGTTTGGCCAAGAGTCTTGTCCAGCTGGGGAATAACTGTGTTAGAGAAGCTGAGGTCTGCCGATGAGAGCTAAAAGCTCGAAACAGCGCTGTCCAGCTCTGTGCATCTTAATCGCATATTTTAAATGTTTGCAATAACAAAGGATGTTTGCAAACGCAATGATAGCATTTTGTTGTGAATTGTGGTTGATATGTTTGTGGTTCGTTGAACAACTAAAACTTGTAATGCCTAGATTGCAATTTACCCTGAGAGCAACTACTTTATCTCAAAAAACAAAACATCGACTGAGTTGCTTCCGTAGGATTCAGTTTGATTTGCTCGCAAAAATACGGTAGGCTATAGTAGTAGGCTACTAATAACCTTTCATTGCCAAACAGATCGTTACACACTTTGGCATATTACAGCGAGAACGAAAAATAGGATTTGATATGGAACTAAGCATTTAAAGAAAAACTTTGATTAATCAACTACTTTAGGCCTAGTGGTAGAAACTTTGTAAAAAATTCTAAACAAAAGATCCGAAAAATGATTGCAAAAAATTTCTATTACATTTGTGTAAAAATAACTTTTTAATTTGGTGAGAACCGAACTCGCATTAATAGTTTCAAAGACAAGTACCATAACCACTACACCAACGACATAAAACTAGCTAAGCATTAAGCAAACTTGTAACGTCACTCTGCAAAAAAATCCTTTATAAATGCCTGAAAAATACGCATGCCGTGACCGTATTTTATTCTTTACCAAGCGTAAAGAAAACGCATGCGTGTATACGCATGCTGAAATACGCATGTTCGGTAAAAGGCAATATAAAACAAACCAATGAGAGTAAGAATTTTATACGCATATGCGTATTTTTTATACGCATACTCGTATTTTTTTGCGCATATGCGTAGATACGGACGTTCGGTAAAAGCCGCTTTAGAGGTAATAAATATCTCATTGTGACGCCACATGCATTTCTACTTTAAAATAATTTGTTCAAGCGTACTGTATGTACTGCATTGTTATGGAAAAAAGATACCATGAACCATGCGTTATCATTCTAAGCTTGCGAATTCCTCAACTTATAATAATTAGCTGATAAACGACAGAATTCAATTATCTTTTTGAATTAATGTTTGAAAAAGAACAACTTTTTCTATATTACAGTTTTTTTAAATGACGTGAAGCGCTCTTGAGGTTGTTGGTGGGTAAACTTATTTGTCAATAGTAACTACAGGTTTCAAAATTTTCAAAAGTGAACAATTCAAAACACACTCTTCTTGTTTGGAATCGAAAAATTTTGAATTGAGACGGGCTGTTTTTAATTCTTTGCCGGTATTTAGCCTCATTTGTTCTTGATATTTTTTTAAATTTTGATAGCATCGATGTCAGTTTTATCGGCCATGTATGTAACACTGTTTAATTCTTATTGCTCTGCCTGCTTACATGAAGGCTTTTTTCTTGCTCTTGCAGCATCGTAAAATTGCAAAAGAGAAAAAGCTAGCTTTTTCCAAATTGAACAACCGCCAAAAATTTTTTTCAATTGCTTGCGCAGAGCAACAGTGCTCTTGGAATGGTTGCAGTTTTGCTTGCAAACGCAAGAAAATACATCGTTTTGAATCAGCTCAAAATTTGTCTTTTTTTAATGATTTGAATTTTCTTTTTCGTTTTTGCTTTGGTTTATTTTGTTGCCGAGGATAGCATTGTTTTTGATTGTTCTAAAATTTTGAGCAAAAATGAGCGTCGTGTTCTTAGAAAATTGTTTTGATAAAAAAAGTGTATTGCTATTTTTACCAACTGGCGCTACTCAATATTTTTTTGTCAGTTGATACAGCAAATAGTTCTCCATGCAATTGAATTTCTTCTTAGCAGTCTGATAGCAAACATGGCGACAATTTTGATTAAGTTTCAGCAAAAATTTACTTTAGGTAAAAGATTTCAACATTTCGCCATTAAATTTTTGAACCAAAAAATTTTACGCACGCTTGAAGAGTATGCTTCAAAATCTTCGTTTAGTTGGCAAGGAAAATGTAACGTTTTTAAATCGATTGATGTCTCGCAATCGATCCAAGCAACTTTGCGAGTGAAAATGATGTTACCGAACTCTCAGAGCGTCAGATGCACGAGCAAAAATAATTTCTTGCCTTTAGCGAGTATTTTGCTCGGTAGCGCTTCTTAAAAAATTCTCGTTATTAATGTGAACGAGGAAATTTCTGTCCTGTGGGCTTTGGTTGCTCAAAATAAATTTTTACGCGCTCGAAATTTGCTTTTTTCTTTTGTAATTAATTAGCTTTGGAGCTAAAGCTATTTAAACCACCAAACATGCTTCAGTATTTTTTGGCTTGGAAATCCAAATCACGTGACCGATTTTTCTGAATTTTGGATTAATACTTGTGTATATTGTAATACTAAATCTCGTTCCACATTTTCAAATTTCCACTTTTAATATTTCAAAGTTATATCGTTTCATCCTTGAGCAGGCCAGCAGAAAAATAGCTTGTGTTGTCAAAATTTACCAACGTTAATGAATTTCCATTGCAAGACTTGGACAAAATTCTTTTAATCTTTTATGGCGATATGTGCCCAAATAAATTAATCGCTACTTTGATGGATTTTGAAACACGAGTGAATGGAACGTTTTGTTGCCTTATTGCTCATCATTGACCGCAAAACTTTAATCACAAGTCATTTTTGTTTTTTAGGTTTGCAAGCGCTACATGAAATCACAAGTTCGGGATCTTATCGACTTCGAGTTGATTTAGAAGACTGGGAAGGAAATCTTGCTTATGCTGAATACTCGTAAGTGGTTGCTTTCGTAGGTTTTGCTTGGTTGTTGAAGTAACTTGTTTTCGAAATTAAAAAAAAGGTTTCAGAGTTGTTTCTTATAGTGAAGGTGCGCTCACAGGCCTATGTGAAAAACAAGAGTTGAATCTAATACAAATTAAGCAACTCTGCTTATACGCTGTATTTACTCACACCAACTTATACTTTTTAGTAAACATGAAATTCCAAAACTGCTTTTTGTTTGATATGTTGCACAAAATCCACGATCTGTCAACTGAAATCAGGGGTCGGCAATTTTTTTTCTAAAACGGGTTTGAGTCGAAACTTACAGTAATTTTGCGGACCGGGCGTTTTTTTGCTCAGTTTTGGCAAACTAAAACTAAAGCTGGCTGTTTGCTTGTTAACTCTATCTGGACCAGGCAAATTTTTTAGGAGCACTGGCCCAGTGGAGATCGATTTGACTCAACGTATTCAAACGCTAATAACTCTTGAACTACTGCAAATAAAAAATTTTTTTCGCACAACGAGAAGTGCAATTTCCTAACGAAACGTTTAATGGTACAATTGCTTACTTGATCTAGTGTTAATTTCAATTTAAGTAAAGCAAAGGCCGGATTTAGGGGGAAGTCAAGGGGCCCCCCAGCATTCACCTCTAGCAGTTTGTACACTTGCGCGGTAGTGCACAAAAATTATTTTGAAAATATTTGTCTTGAACAAGTTATAGTTTTGGTCAACTTTTTCACTTTCGTTCGATTACTTCAGGGGTAGGCGATCTTGTGATGTTGCCGGGCCAAAATAAGCTCAATAATTGGTCGCGGGCCATAAACAACATTTCCACTAAATCTGGACAAAAAAATACACAATAATGTTTATGTTGTCTCGTCAAGTCATTGAGACTGTTGATGTTGTGTTTGTTATTGAAAGTTTAGATAAGGTAAGAAGTAAAAACATAACTTAACCACTCTTGAAGAAATGAAAATGCACAAGAACATTCGTTTGCTGTTACTGTCATACTTTTAATAAGGTGTTCGATCTGAAAGTTTATTAAGATCGCACTTGCCAAAAACACAAAAGCAACCTCGTGAAGAAATTAAAAAGCACGTCAAAAAATTGATTCATTATCAAAACGTCGATGAGATGCTTGATGTTGTTTTTGGTCTGCAAGTTTATCAAGGTTTGATTTTAAATTGGAAGAGGCCAGAAGATTCTTTTAAAGCTCTGAATTCTTCATCAACTTTTCTACGTTGTGATAACATTTTAAGACTGCTAAATAAATTACAAAGGCTATGTTTTCAAGCTATTAACTAAAAACAAAACAGAAATTCACTGATTAATTAAAGCAAACTGCTCAGTGGCAAACAAATACGACATTAGAAAGCATGTAACTGCAATTCCTGCAAAAACGCTCGCTCTCCGTGTTTTCATAGATCAAGGTACGAACTGCGAAGTGCTTAATGCGTGACTATGGGGCGCCGTTTGGAAAAAGATTATTTAGTTTGTAACACAGCTTTTTTGAGCTTATTTGCAATGAAATTTGTCCAATATTTAGGTTTCACGTTTTTAAACTTCCGATATATATCGGAAATTTACGAATTTTAAGAAAGGTTTAGACAAGGGTCATAGTCTAGAGATTCCTAATCCGAGAGTGCTCAAACCACAAACTTGGTGAGCGTAAATCAAATTCAGTGAACAAAAAATCCATTTTTCAGTTTCAATAAATGAAATTCAGCAAACAAAAAATCCAGCGACGGCTCAAATTCATTTATTGTCATATTGTCATTAAATCATTATTCATTTCGTGAAACGATGTCCAAGTGCTCTTGTCCTGAACCCCCTTTGCTGAATTTGATTCGGAAATTTGCGATATATTTAATAAGCTTTTTTGTTTCAACTTAGAGTGTATTTTGTCGTTTATAATAAATCGGAAACTTTCAATATATATATCGGACATCTTTTATTGTAAATTTGCTTAAAAACAAGGTGTTGCAAAATAAATTATTTTTTCCAAACGGCGCCCCATATGGCACTAAAATTCTTTTTTTTATTTCGCCGGTTTTTAACAGAATAAAACATGGGAATGCTTCCAGTTAAATTTATTGCATCTTGTAATTGTTGGCATTTAACTAGTTACAGACCAGCACAATTTATCATGCCTCAACAATGCGTTTCGCCCGTGTGGGCTCTTCAGGTTGCTAAAATTTAATATATTTTAAACACAGCAGCAAAATAAAATGGCTAATAAACAACACAATAGTAGAAAGAGATGATGCACTGCATTGGGCCCTCAGCACATGGATTACCAAACAAAAATCAGTACTTGAAAGAGACGATTAGCAAACTAGAGAACTTTATAAAAGGTTACGCTAAAAAGCTTTCTTTTTTGACTTCAAAAACAACAATAAATTGAGTCCACAGCAAATGGAAAACATCATTTTTTTCTGGCATCATGTTGTTGACTTGGTCATTTTATTTAATTTGTTTTGTTTATACTGTAATCAATTTTAGCTCCCTGAAGAGCACAGGCGGGCAAAACAGACTGCTCGGGCATAATATATTGTGGTGGTCTGTAACTATTCAATATTTCGCTCGGATTCGTCATCGCGAGCACTTTATCTGGCTTG
Organism: Trididemnum nubilum; assembly: GCA_963965965.1. Taxonomy (NCBI): domain Eukaryota; kingdom Metazoa; phylum Chordata; class Ascidiacea; order Aplousobranchia; family Didemnidae; genus Trididemnum; species Trididemnum nubilum. The sequence goes on along the minus strand of OZ014488.1, from coordinate 5,960,687 downwards.
CCGACCCCAATGCATCAAGCATCGTTAGCATATAATGCATTTAGCGGTAGCATGCCCATGTCGAAATTGCAATGCAATGAAATATGAATATTTTAGCTTCGCGAAAAATCCCAACGTATTAAGCGAAAAGTACATGGCGTTTGCCGAGCTCTGCCCTATCTTGTGTAAATTCGAATTGATTAGAGTGGGGTTACCATACGTCCTCTTTTTGTAGGACATTTCCTTCTTTTCAATGAAAAATAATTTGTCCTCTGAGGACGTTAAAAAATGCCCAAATGTTCTCTTTTTCGGAATTTTGAACAGATAAAACATGTCCACTCACGCAGCCTTTTAGTGTATAACTATAATATCATCAGTTAGATCACTAAAAGTAGGCCAATATACCGCGCACGCGCTATAGCTTACGTCTTACCAGGTTACTTTAGGACAGTCGGGGGTGTTTACTCCATAATGACTTATGATGCAATTGTCGCAGCCACTATGATGTAAGTTAAACTTTGTTGAGACATCTAGCTCCAGTAAAGTGTTAGATGGCCTATTTTAACACGTGCAGTACTATTCAATTGTTCTGCAAGCGGTTAAAAATTGCACCGTTTTTCTTCAGCATTTTGCAGTATGTAGCTCTTAATGCAAGTCTTGAAAGTATTTTTTCCTTGATGCACCTACAATGGTCGAAAGAAAGAGAGCGATTTCTTTTTGATTCAGCTGCAAGCATCTTGAAGTTGGTGTACAATTTTGATGATGTTACGTGCAACCAGTTTTACGACATTGTTAAAGCTGATTCTACACTACTTTAGAAAGTTAAGGAAACAGCCAAATACTCGTGGGCTAAGTCGAAAAATTAAATGTGATAACACTTTGACCAATAGCTAAAATAATTGCTGCTTTCGTTTGTCTTTTGCCGTGTAGGCGATGCAGAACAACTAGCTGATATAATAAATTTCATTAAAAAGGTGTCCTCCTTTGTAGTGATGAAAGTATGGTAACCCTAGATTAGGGTAAACTGTAAGCACAGATTATTCTAAATCAAACCATTCTATCTAAATTTGGTATAATTTACGTTCCATTTTTTTTTATTTTAATGCTCATTGCTTCTGTTCTTCTCTTGTTTGCTAAATAAAGCTGATTTGCTCATCAGTACATCAGCAACAAGGGGCAAGATCACCACTTTTTTGTGATCTTGAAAATCAAGATCAGATAATCCAAAAAATGTGCTCTTGAAAACTAAAGATAAGATCACTTAAACATTGTAAACTTGAACATCAAGATCAAGAAGACCAAAAAAATCTTACCCTACGCAACATTCAAAAATAAAAGTGATTTTGATCTTCTAGATCAACATCACACAAAAAATGTGATCTTGAAGCTCAAGATCAGATCATTGAAATAATGTGATCTTGAAGATCATGATCAGATCACGATCTTGATGTTCAAGATTACGATCTGATCTTGAAAATCAAGATAGTGCTCATGCCTGTTCATTAGTTAGTAGCAGCATTCTCGCACATACTTATTGCGCAGAATATGACTGCAGTTTCTAGTGTTAGTTTTATTCTAACTATTTGCCAGTTCTTAGTATAGCTACATTTGACTTAATTTTTTACCTCTGGCTTATCTTGTGTTAAATTCGTACTGACTGTTTCATCCGTATTTGAGATCATCACACGTCAAACCAGAATCAAAGAAAATCTTTTATTATACTCGCTGTATTACGCCGAAGCGTGTAGCGAGTTTGCATGGCCCATCTCCGCCCGGGCAGCTCAGCTTCTTTTGAAGAAATGTGGCAGCGGTGGCAAGCCGTTGGCAACACTGTGTCCAATTTGACCGGCCCGAGATTTGAGCCTCAGACCTCCCGCTCCAGAGACGTACGCGTTCCCGCTCGACCAACCGGCTGGTATCATCACGGGTGATTTATTTAATTAAATTTATTTTGATCATTTAAAATATGGGTGAAAAAGCGTTTAGGGCAGGTGTGCCCAACATACGGCCCGCGAAGCCTTATCTTGCGGCCCTCGATATGGTTTCATATGGACTCCAGCATATTTTTTTTTAAGCAATCCATATTTGTTGTATTGTGACATCATGTCTGATGGATTTTTTGTATGTAAGTTAAGCTGGAATGAGCTTTGTCGCCAACAAAAGGTGTTAATACTTCACATTGAACTTTATTTTTGAGATTTGTTTACTGCTGGCATCAGAGGTGGACAAAACACAACTAGAAGCACAACTTCCGCAATCTTCGCAATTGCGAAAGTTGCGTTGCGGACTACATTTTTAAGATTTGTAGTGCAATTGAGTTGCGCTTTCAAAATTTTTTCGGTTAGTATTGCAATTCTATCTTCAGCAAATTATTTGATTTTTTGTCAAAAATTGCGAAAAATGCTGTAATTGCAGTGTGTTGTGAAATTTCAATTGCGGAAGTTAGGTTGCGCCTTAATTTGGCCCGAAAATGCTGTTCCGCAATTACGGAATTGCGTTGCACTTCAACTAACTTAAATCAAAAAGTTCACTGCGAAAGTTACGCTGCGTTTCAGAAATTAAAAAAATTAATTGTGCATTTTGCGCTGCGCTTTTACTGGTTAAAAAGATGGTTGCGTTTTGATATAATGTTATTTGTGCCCAGCTCTGGTTGACGTATTGTCAATGCTTGCAATGCACTTTACATTTCGATAGTTTGCTATCATCGTTTCTCCTTGCCGTAAAAAAATTACTATTTCCAAAAATTTGCCTTTAATGGTTACAAACCTAATAAAAAATGAATAGAAATGCAATGATAATTTGTTCCTGCCAACCAGAATCAAAAAACAACAATTAGATACTTTAGCATGCATGTAAAGAGGTAACGGTTGTTTTTTTTACTTTTCGACATCACAAGACGTTTCGCGGTAACGGTGGTAGCTACAACAGCGAAAGCGTGCGGCCCGCGACAAGTAGGTTTGAGTTGTTATGGCCCTTTTTACTGCAGCCAGTTGTGCAGGCCTGCTTTATAGGGCAAAAATGGAAACCGGTTGGGTCGAGATTCTTCGACCGGCCGGTCAAGCCGGTTGAAACACCGGTCAAATTCTCCTTTCTTGCAATTAGGAGACATCTAAGCACCAACCGAAATACAGTATACATATATATTATATTATAACTGAAACTTTTTATAAAAAAACATTACAGTCAAACCTCGATTTAACGGATTAATGCGATAATGCGATTGTCCGTTATTGGAAAATGTCCGTAATTCGAAAAGACACGGATTTTACGTAGTGTAGATGCACAATACACGTTTTGGTTAAAATCCCTTTATTATTGTTATGTTGCAGAAACAAACTGCGCCCGAAAAGTCGAATAACTTGGCAGCAAGATCTTTGCAAAATCAGTTTCTGACAAACTTACCTGAAGTCTATGCACTTATGCGGTATAAAATAGAAGACTGTATGATATAATAGCGCATTAATGAACGTATTATAGTTGGTGTCTTATGCTGTACAGTACAACATACGTTGTATGTTTGATGTATCTTAAAACCAAATCTTTTGCTATTTATTTCACAACATGCAAAAGTTAAAAAATTTCGCAGCTCAAATTGATATCCATTAAACCCGAAGTCCGTAAAATTGAGGGCCGTTAAATCGAGGGTCGACTGTATTAACAAACCACACTTTTTGAAAACACTTGTTGAATGGTTATAAGCTGTGAGTAATATGCTGTGACCATTAAGACATGCACATCCAGGGGCGTATTTTAGGCGGGGGGCATTGTGCCATGCCCCCCCCTGGGCCAGGGCACAAAGCAAAAAAGTGTAAAATGTACGTTAAAATCGCGTAATCAATTTATAATAAATCATGCATGTGAAAAAGGCTTATGCTATTAAAATGATGATGCAGTTTAGCATCATTTTAATGAGCTTGAGGGTACAGGTGGTGCAAATTTCAGATTTTTCAGTAAATGCTATAATCTTGCCGCTTTGAAAAGCTTGTTTCAACTTAAATTTACCACACTCTACACTGGGCAAGAAAGACATAGTTGCTGTTTTTTTTTGTATCTAACTAGTCATGGCTTGTTCTGAAGTAGCATTTCTACAAACTGCTGGGGCACGAATATTTTCTAGCCAATGTCATAACAGTTTAGTGTTTGCTGCTACGCAAATTGCTTATAATCTGTCACCAATATCTAAAAAATTTTCTTTTTTTCTTGGACTTGAGCATAATATCATCAGAAAGAACTTCTTATAATTTATCTTGTGCCCTCCAGTTCTTATTATGCTTATTTTGTATACGTTTTGCGCTGCTCAAAACAGGTCTTTCAAACCGAAATTTAATCTAAAAAGGTCTTAAAATTGAGTTATTTTTTCTGAGACTCCGGTTTGTAGTCACAAATTTTAACACCTCACCCTTGGCCCCCCTTTTGAAAATTTTTTGTTAGATGCATTGGACAGTGAACAAAACCCTTCTGTAAAAAAACCTGTCGACCGGCGTAGATTTTGAAACTTACCGGTCGGATCGGGTGGAAAAAATCCCAACCGGTTCCATCTCTGCTCTAGGGTATTAAATTTTAAACTTTATTTCTTGCATGTGACGATTAGAGAGTTAAGATCGGTTAAAGTTTTTTAATTGCTCTACTTTGAAGGTCATTTTCAATTGGAGACAGCAGCAGCAATTACAATTTGCGTGTGAGCGGATACAGTGGAAATGCAGGTTAGTAGGTTGATGGGTTTCTCCGCAAATTCTGAAATGCGAAAGCATATTATTGATCGGTTGAAATGCGTTCATGTATAAATTTGAGGCAAGTTTTTTCGAATTTTGAGTTAAATTCAAACTAGAAAGATGCATCCGCATTTGTTTAATTTCATTTGCCCAAAACTTTTCACTCACACCAAGGTCGAGCTAATATGGCTGAAAAATCTTGTCTTGATCTAAAGTTGAACTTTATTTTGACCAGCTGAAGCCAAAACAAACTTGCATTTATTCAGCATTTTTGCAACAAAACAATGTAAAGCACAAGGATACAAAACTTTTTTCAGGATTTTAAGATTTACATGTCACAATTTAAGAATCAATTCGAAAAACTCCAATTAGGCAAAGCAAAACTAAAGTATCATGTAAGACAAGAAAGAAGCAGTCACTTAATTATTCCACAGTAAGCTAAACCTTTTTGCATTTGAATTTTTTAAAGTCTGCATTTGAAACAGAACTGCCAAAAACCTAGTTCAATTGCAATTTATTTTACAGAAACTACTGCTTTACACTTAAATTCAATAAAAATAGGAAATAAATCTTTTTTTAAATTAAGGTCTACGTAAACGACCAATCACCCAAAAATGAAAGTGAACAAAGAAATTGATTTCGCATCAAAATATCAAGACATCGATCTTCAATTTAGGTGCTATAAAAAACAAAATTGAATCATAACATACCCAAGTCAAAGCGGTTACGTCACAAAAATATCTTACGATGACATTTTATCATTTAAAGAAAATATGGGTCAAAAAGTGCACAGATTTGGCAGTGTGATTTTGACAAACCTAAAAATTGGGAAAATTTTGCTACTTTAGCGTTGTTAAATTTTTAGTGGTTATTTAGAATTAAATTTGACATAAAGTCATATTAGTTCGGAACAAAAACTTACTTTTGAAGGCGAATAATCACAAAAGAAATAAAAAAAACGAAAGAGGGCGTAGTTTTTGCTCGATGCTCCCGAAGTAAAATATGATTAACAACGATGCATATTTTGGAATGTTTAAATGCCGTTCTAAAATTTTATAAAGATCAAATAGCTGTGAAGCCAACTACTGCTGTTTACTTCATCATTAAAATACCCAAAACTATTTGAAAGGAAGCCAAATTATGAGTTTGTTTCAATCTAATGCACAAAATTTTGACAAATACTTTAGTCTCAATTTTTCCAGGGAATATTTTTGTGCTTTAATTTTACGTCATTGACACTCCATTATCAAAACATAAGCCATAAACAAAATTACTGATCAGTAAACACAATTAAAAATAGAGAATGTAATTACCTTCATTCAGGGGATATTTCATACTTTAATATTAGTTACGTCATTGACATTCCATTAACTACGCACGGACCATAAATGATATTATTGATTAGTAATTACAATTATAATAAATAAAGGCTTAATTTCCGTTACAATAAGCTTCATCAAACAAGACCGTGAAATAACATAACTTATTGCGGGACTCAATTTTTGAGAAAATATTTTTCGTAAAATAAATAACACATTTGATTGTAGCGACAAGGTGGATACGAAGGGACTGGGAAGTCATGTGGTCGAGCATCCATCTTGATAGTCACACTGCAGTCTGAATAAATAGCGCAATGAGGTTAAAAAAAAACGAAAAAAAAGCGCTAACAAACAACAAACGATTAAAAAACTCAAGCACAAAAACTACAACAAAAATATCTTACAATATCATTTCGTGATTTAAAGTATTTCTGGACAAAACGCTTTTAGATTTCAAAGTGTGACTTTGTCAAACCTCAAAATTGGGAAACTTTTTGTTATCTTAGTTTGAATTTTAGGGGTTATTCATGAATAAATTATGAAACAAATTTAAAGTTAAAGTCAAGTTAGGTAGAACCACGAAGCTTCCTTTTGAAGGGATTTACAACGAAAAAGAAAACGGAAGGACATTTCTTCCTCCCTCTCGTGTAAAATATGGTGATCATCGATACACAATTTTTGCAATGTTAAACGGCGTTATGATACTTTGTTAGTGAAAGTAAAAACACTTACTCGCAAATTCTACAAAAAGTAGCTTTGCATAGACGTGAATTAACTGTAGCCGTTAACTACGTTATTAAAATACCCAAGCTATTCAAAAGAAAACCGAAATATACGTTTGTTTTAATGTAATACGCAAAACTTGCACAATTATTTTTGGTCTCAATTTTTCGAGAAATAATTTTCAGCGGTGAAGTCCTCAAGGACGTTCTTGGCTTCGAGGACGTCTTTGAGGACACATTTTCGAGAACTTGGCCTTGGCTTCGAGGCCTACAAGTTCTCGAAAATGTCCTGTCCTCGGCTCAAGGACAGCATTATTTTTTGATTTGTTTAAAGGAAAATAACCGAATAAAAGACAATATAACTGCTAGTTGTTGTTTTCCTTCCTCAGTTAAAAAATAATACAATGTCATAACCAACTAGGCCAAATCATATTAAACTTATTTTAAATGGCATTGTGTGAATGCTTTAACTGGAGAATGAAGGGGCAAAAAGCATTGCAGAAAATTTTTGTTTTTATTGCTGCTAATAATTTTGGTGCGGGCGGTACAAACTGCAAAGCACTGAACCATTCAGAAACATACCAATGAATCGGGGGTCCAAACACAAACTATTTTGAGTTGCTAATGCAAAAACCTGACCGAGCCTATTTTGCGTGTGAATTAAGAATAAAGTTTGTGTGTGATAATCATATGTAACAGTATTACCAGAGAAAGCATATTGATATTATACTACGGTAATTGTGTCAGCATAACTTGAGAACGCCAACTTATTCTGAAAATACGCGAGAGCGAAGAACTTATTTTGAGATAAGAACAAACAACTCTAATCACTGTCAAGCGGTCTAGAGGAAAAAAACACATTCACTGTACAACTTGTGTGTGGAAATTGCCGCTAGAAATCTCATAAAACAACTTACTGGATCACAAAAAAAGCTGCATGAAGAACTTATACAACATTAAGTGTGAATAAGTTAAATATAAATAATGTATATTTGTTCAAATGTCTGGAAATACTAAAAATTTTTTACACCACGTCATTAAGATAAGAAGGCAAAGCTTCCACAAAAAATTATGCATTATTATTTTTTCATTTCTTCAATTGCGTACCCTTTGTAGGACGGCTCTGGGCAAATGTCCTCAATGCCTTCCTTTTTAACACTACACTGATCGGATCCTCAGTTTTTTTGTAATTAAGCACCTTATGTTAAATTTACCAGAGTGTCTTTTGGCGGCTGAAACATTCGCAATCATTCATTGATAGTCATTAAATGTGAGAAGTACATCACATACACTCAATAGCGTAGCCAGAGAGGGGGGCTACAGTCCCACAGTCCCGCCCCTTCTCCCCAATTGGTCTCGAATAAAAAAATTACCACGTTTTTAGCACTTTGGAAACTGTTTTTTGCACTGAAATAAACTCAAAAATTGATTTAAGGCATATTTTGAAACGTTTATTTGGAATGGAGGGCTAATTTTTCAAAAATAAAACTCACAATTTAGAAAAAACTTTAAAAAATGGCCAAAAATTGGTAATCAAATTTGATCGCTCATCGAAAAATGCTTGACATAGGTTTCATCAAAAATATATATGAGTTTAGGAATAGGGGGGGTAAAGGAGCCGTTTAGTATTAGTTAATTCCCAATCACTTCTAACAACTTCCTTTCATTAGACACTTAATTATATTTTTCTCTATAAAAATATCGACAAAATAGCTTACTCTTTAAGAGTTGTATTGAATAAAAGGTATAAGATTTTACGATTTACCAGTTTGTAAACAAGACTAAGAGAACTGACATTCTAGAAATAATTACCTCCCACATAGCCCATGTGTGTAATGGCATAATCATGTTTTTGCATTGCTAATTTCTATGCCACGTTTTAATAGCATTTTTTTTATCAAAATAGGCCTTAAATTAAGTTATTTTTGCCAAAAAATTACAAACTTTCCGCCCCAGACTCCCTTTGCCCCAGGCGGCTCCATCCCCAGACCCCATAACAGCCTTCACACCTCAGCCATTGCATATGCACACCTGTATACACTGACGTGTAATGAAAAGATGGGCCTAAAATTAGAGTTGAAAAATTGTGGGAAAACTAAACTTTTTTGTTTTGGCATCTACGGTATTTTATTTTCAAATTGCGTTGAAAATCTAAACGTAATCTTCTTTAAAGTCACGAAAATTGCTATTTCCACCCCTCAAATAAAATCGCTTAACTTATACAACGGGGGCAAGGGGACTTTGCTCTCGCCCCGTAACCCCGTATTTTTTCAATGCCGAAAACTAATGAGCTGACAAATATGCATGGTACGGTACTTTGATTCATTTAAAAAGCATAAATTCACAGTATTTTGCATTATTTTTGGACAATAATTTCTTAAAAAATTCAGTGAAAAGATATTGTTTAACCAAACAATATGATTTGCGTTTAGGAAACTACTGAAAAAGTGGATCTCCATAATCAGCGGACGTTTGCATCGCGGCTCTAACTGATGAAAATAAGGCATTAAAATTGACAATTTCTACGTTTATAATTTAGTTGTATTCCCATTTCTCATTCTCGAATTATGGCCTTGTTTCACTACCACAATACCGCTACGGTACGTAATCAACACCAGCTGCTAACGTGTAAAATTTCAAAATAGCGTTCATCATTAGGCTACAGTAGTTAAAAAAACTACTAAATTCGAATTATTATCAAAAACTTAGAGAAATGCAATATCTTAAGCACTTTCGCGACAAAAAATTATTGAAAATTTGCCGATCATAACTTAGAAAAATTGGGTCCACGGTCCTTGGCCTTGCCCATTTCTGTCCTTGGCCTCGAGAGGGTCACTGTCCTCGAAAAGTCTGGCCTTGGCCTCGGATTTTTTTTGAGTCCTTGGCCTCGTTCTCCAGCGCTGTGTCCTCGACTCTACCTCTGATATTTTTATACTTTAATATTACGTCATTGACACTCCATTACCAATATACAAGACATGAACGAAATTATCGATTCGTAAAAACTATGAAAAAAGAAAAAAAAAGTAATTACCTCTACAATTTGTAGCTATCTCTGCAATTAGCAAATTATACTTTCAATAATAATATGTTTTTGAAGGTGATAGCTTGGATTGGCACAACAGCTACATTTGCCCAAAACTTTTCACTCAAACGAAGTTTGAGCCAACATGGCTGAGAAATTCAATCTTAAACCAAAATTCAACTTAATTTTTACCGGGAAATACCAAAAAAAATCTTGCATTTATCCAGCAGTTTTACAACAGGACTATAAAGCACAAATATAAGATTTGTTTTCAAGATTTATTTTTCAAAATTCCAGAAACTATTCGAAAATCTTCAAATGTGTGTAGGGTGATTTCTCGCATGAGGTTAAAATAAAACTACATACTGCTGATCAAAAATAATGCGATTCATCAATACTTGTGTAGTTATAATCGCATTGTGATACTTAAAACAAAGTCGTCATTTAGGGTTGCAAGGTTGTTCTATGAAAATAACGGACGCGTTTTTATGTTAGTAAGTTTTTGTCAAATAAGTTGTTTTATGTTAGAAAAATTTAATTGTGATTTTTTGACGTTTGTGGAGCCAGAGTTTTCAAAAACGATTAAACATTAAAACTCTGGCTCCGCAAACATCGAAACAACACAATTAAATTATCATCAACATCATGGTACAAGCAAGTTGCTAGGTTGGAATAGCCTGAGTAAAACTTGCAATAAGACGTCTTCTTTAGCTCTCTAGGTGGTAGAGCGGTGGACTGGTAATGCGAAGGCTGTAGGTTTGAATCCTAAGGGAAGGCAGATTTTTTGCAATGCTTGTTTTAAGTAGTCGTTGTTCAGGCGGCTCTTTCCTAGGCTTCCTCGCTGGTAGCTTTAAGGCCAAATAGCATGTAAGCGATTAAAGTTATTTTGGTTGCGCTTTTATAGCAACTAAATGGCTAAAATGCTAAACAAGTACGCATATCAAACCCGATTGAAGCCCGACGTTTTGTCAATCTTAACCCCAAACCCGACCTCAAAAATAGCCCGCCCCAACTTACAACTCTGAACTATTTAGAATCATGTAAGACAGCAAATAAAGCAGCCATTTAATTATTTTTAGAGTAAGCTAAATTATCGTGATTTAAAATGTTTTTAAGCCTGCATTCGTCAAAGAACTGCCAAAAAACTTGTTCAGTTCTAATTATTTTTCAGAAATTATTGCTTTAAACTTAAAATCAATAAAAACACGAAATTAATTGTTTTATAAAAAAAGACCCGTAAACGTTCAGTCATCAAAAATAAAAGTAAATAAAAGAGGTCGATTTTGCATCAAACTATGACGACTTCATCAGCTAAATAAAAAAACAAAATCATTTAATAATAATATGCCCAAGTCAAAGTGGTTACGTCACAAAAATGTCTTAAAACACTATTTCAAGATTTGAGGTAATTCTGAACCAAAAAGTGCTTAGAGTTGAAATTGTGACTTTGGCAAACCTCAAAATTTGGAAACTTTCCGTTACCTATGTTACTTTAAAGTTTAGGGTTTTTTATGAATGAATTTGACTTGAAGTTAAATTAGTTTGAAACAAAACGCTTACTTTTGAAAGAGTTTATCACAAAAGAGAAAAGAAAGGACTTTACTCCCTCCCTCCCATGTAAAATATGGCGATTATCGACAAGCAATTTTTACAATGTTTAAATACCGTTATGGAACTTTATCAATGAAAGTAAAAAACTTACTCAAAAATTCTGCAAGTAGCTTTGCATGAAGGTGCATTAAACTGTAATCATTAACTCCGTCATTAAAATACCCCAGCTATTCAAAAGGAAACCTGATTATAAGTTTGTTTCAATTTAATTCACAAAATGTGTACAACTATTATTTGTCTTAATTTTTCCAGGGAATATTTTTATGCTTTAATATTTTGTCATTGACACTCCACTACCTACACCCAAGCCATAAAGGAAATAATTGATTACTAAATACAATGAAAAATAATAAATGAAAGTACTCCCACAATCTGTAATTATGTCTACAATTAGCAAATACTTTGAATAATAATATGTTTTGATAGCCGATAGCTTGGGTGGTCACAACGGTCAACAATTCAGCACGAAAGATCGCGATAATGATGCGTGGTGGGGTGTCAACTGTGCAGTTGATTACCACGGCGCATGGTGGTATTTACGTTGTGGCGATTCCGATTTGAATGGAAAATATCGCAACGTTGGACCTGGTGATCCAACTGGATTGTCGTGGTGGCGTTGGAAAGGCAGCTACTATTCAATGAAACGAGCTTCAATGAAAATCCGACCGAATTGAACAAACTGTGACGAAACAAAACGCTTTATTAATTGTCACTCAAAGCAACCATATACGCCTTTTCAAAATCATGCTATTGTGGAAATTAACGTTGTAAAATAAATATACTGTATAGTGTGTGTGTGTGTTATGTAAAAGATTGTAGTCTTTCTAGTTTGAAAATGATTCTGCACAGAACACAGCACAAACATAATATTATTGTGCTTAAACAAAAAACTAGAGCCAAGATAAAATGAAACACTCTATTTACGAGACGTTTCGACTTAAACTAAAGTCATTATTAATCCATAAAAAGTCATGACGTTAGAATTGTTGAAAGACCATTAATATAGACCAGAATGACAAACCGAAGGTAGCAGTTAATAAACAGGTGAAGAATGAAATCTAAAAGAATCAAAATCTAAAACTAAACCAAAATAGAAAGAAAAAACATTATAATAATTTTGCCACAGACAACCCAAATTTAATGAATTTAGGCAAAACTAAAACCCTCTGAAATAACACTGTCATGAGACAGGCAATTTTCAGCCAGGAGCGTTTAGCAGTCACCCTTCACTACTTTGCCACAGGTAAGAAAATATCAAGCGCAACTTCAGCTATTGTGAGAGTCATATGCGTAAGAGGTGGGGAGGCCGGGGGGGCACTGGCCCCCCCGGTTGGTGTAAGGTGTCCATTTTGGGCAATTTCATATATTTTGGGTGATTTTGCGTCAAAATTTCGAGCGATTCATATTTTTTGAGCAACATTGCGTCAAAATTTTGGGCAATTTCGTGTCGTTTGGGCAAGTTTGCCTAGTAAAATATTCCGAGCGCTGGACGGAAAAACCGTCTCAATTTGAGTGAAGACCTTTTTTTTTGGAGGTCACCTCAATTTGAACAAAAAAAACGATTGATTTGTCAAGCAAGTCATATTTTTTTGGGCAAAACTTTGGTGCCCCCCCTAATTATTTTGAGCTCCTACGCCCATGGTGAGAGTTGCTTTGCGTTTTAAATTTTTATTTTGAGACATTGCATAATTCGCGTGCGGACTAATGATTTTAAAATTCGCTGCGGATTAATTGCGCAACGCTTTCAATTTATTTATTTTTTGTTGGTACCGTAAGTTTATATTTTTGACTTAATTTGATTCATTTTGATCGTAATATTGTCAAACATTGACCTTCTATCGCAAACTACTTACTCCTTTTACGTCTACAATTGCAAAACCGCGTAATTTACATTGTTTGTTTTACTCTTAATTGCAGACCTTTAGTTGCGCTTGACTTAATACGATAATCTCGTAACGCAATTGCGGAAAAGCGTTACACTTTTACTGAATCAAAATGCTTATTGCGAAAGTTGCACTGCGCTTCTGAAAATATAAACTTTAAAGTGCGCCTCTTGTTCTTTTAGTAGTTTAAACAGTCGCTGTGTTTTGTTGCGCTACGCTTTTTGTAAAATTTATTTGTGCCCGCTTCTAAAAATTTAAGCTATTCTTTTATCTACAGTATGTTTATTGAAAAAGGAAAACGTTATAGTTTATATTGAAAATAAAATTCAGGCGAGACTTAAAATAATTATTCACAATTTTCCATACGCAATTGCAGTACTAGTACGTAAAAACTTTTAGGTGGGAACCAGCCCTGCCTGTCCTCTATCTGGTTACTGCCCAGTATACCACACACACTGTAATAGTCGCAAACAGGTTAATAACGAAGCGTCACGCTCACGTAAGCATTGTCATCTAAAGAAACCCAGCATTCATAGCATTTTGATTACGATGCGAACCGAGGTATTATAAAAGTGTAGAAAAGTAGAATTTATTGCATTTGAAAGAACTGCTTTCAGCAAAATTGTTAAAATATTATTAGCATCCAGTAATTTATCTACAAGCCAGTGGCTCTTAACCTTTTAACGATTTAGTATCACTTGGGCACCCCAAATTGTTAACGCGAACCACTTCATGTACAGTAGAATTGCTGGTGAGCAGTAACATCTTATAAAATATTTTATTGATTGCTGGTGAGCAGTAACATCAAATTCTACAAATTCTAAGTTATAAGCCAAATCCAAACTTTGAACTTTTAATTCTGCAAGCACTTTATCGGGATGCTGTGCGTCACAGCTTCGTTAAGTATAGACTTTAAATAGGGGAAAACACTCCTAAAATTTGCTATTGTATGGGTTTGCATATCGTCACTCTAATAAAAAAATGTCTAAGTCGTTTTTTTGAGTTTTGAGAAAAACGAAACAAACTTTCTCATTTTTTAGTGAAATAACGTATCGTTACCAAAATTTGACAAAAATACTTGAAAATGATTATATCAACGATGATCTAAGAATTTTGCTTGAAAACATCCCACTCGATGGCAAAGTGACTTAGGCAAAAATAATACAAATTTTTCTGTGACTTAGGTAAAAAAAATATTAATTTTTTCTTGAATAGCATTGCTATTTTTCAGAGGGGTAGTCCTCGACGACGTCCTCGAGAACACATCTTGAAGTCCTTGACCTTGGCCTCCAAGCCTACAAGTCCTCGAAATTGCCCTGTTTGCAGTCGAGGACAGCACTATTTTTTGATTTGTAAAAAATGGGCCAACGTCATGACCTTTTTTTTTTCTTCTCCTTGGAGAACGCGCCAGAGACCTCGCGGTAAATTTAAGAAGACCTTTTTTTTTTGAAAACACTTGGGTCAAGATTTTGTGTCCTTGGTCCTTGGCCTTGGCCTGGGGCATTCCTGTCCTTGGCCTCGATAGGGTCGGTCCTTGGCCTCGGATTGTTTAGTGTCCTTGTCCTTGGCCTCGACCTCAAGCCTTGTGTCTTGGACACCACCTCTGCCACTATTTCTTTAACATTCACTTGAATGGTAAAAATTAGGCCTAATTTATGCAGAGATGAACTGCAAGGAGGAACAAATTTCACGTTTTTTTTTGTTGTGTTTTCTTTTATACAACAAAATTGTTTCAAGTATTTTTGAGTAGTTGACATCTTCTAAGATAACTAAATTATAGAAATAAACTAAAACTGGAATTCCTTCTTATGAATGCCATGAAACTGCAGCGATTAATTTTTACTCTGCTGTTAACCATAGGCGTAGCCAGGATTTTAGATTGGAGGGGCCCAAACCACAAATCACATGCAATGACGTCATCAGAAGTTTTCAAAAGAGAAAACTTTGGGGGAACAAAGATATCGTAAAACAAAGATATCGTAGATCGTTTGTGCAACAAAGAAGATGAGAAGCTGTGGCCTGGTTTGCCAAAAGTTAAAATGTTTAAATTGAGGCACGTGTTGAGTAAACTGGTATAATTCATCTGTTTCAAAAACGGGGGTCTGGGGGCGGAACCCCCAGGTTCCGGAAGCTATGGAGGTCTGGGGGCGAAACCCCAACCGCTGGAAACTTTTAAGAAAAAGAAAGCTATTTTAATGCCATTGGATCAAATTTCGCACGTGTTCAGAGCCATTTCAAAGAACTAGATTGTTAACATTTAAAAGCCCATTGAAAATTAAATTAAGCCTTTTTTATTGTCAGTTTAAGCCTAAAACAAGTTTAAAATATTGCATTTTGGGGTTAAATTTTGTAAGTGATAGGTCCCAGGTACGGGAAATTAAGGTACATTGCCTCTAGCAATATTTCAGCTGTAAATAATAATCCACTCGAAGATTTTCTTTAGAGATTTCTGTTTGTCATAACAATAACCAGTTGTAGGAGCACATGTACGAATAAATGTATTACTGAATTTTGGGGGACCACGATCCCTCAATCCAAATTCACTAATTTGTTTAAAGGGTATTTCCCCTAGCTAATTTTTTTTCAAAAGTTTTTTGTCACATAAAAACTAATGAGATAGAAGTAGATTGTTATTTAAAAATAGTGCAACAGATGAATATGTCTACTAACCATGTTATTGCTGGGCCTGGATTTATATTGCGCGGGGCCCTAGGCGGTTTAAAGATTTTCACAACTTTTTCTGCCTAATATGGGTGAATATCAAAAAATGTCTCACCATCTGAGCACGGAGCTCGTGGCACTGTGCCACATTATGGTAAATCTGACTCTAGTTATTGCATTACGTCCATAAAAAGGTTAGATGAGGGCCTGAGATAGCAAATTTTAGGACAAAAACTCTCAAGTTCTCCCAAGTTATACATTTAAATTGATTGACAGAAATTGAATTGAGGGGGGCCCGGGGCCCCTGGTCGTCAATATTATTCACAAATGCTAAAAGAAAGCGTTGAACGCGAAAAATGCTAAAAGAAAGTAAAAAAACAATAGGTTTTTTGTCACATTTTTGTCATTGGTGGCATTTCAGTTGGAGTGACCCAGGCCCCTTGGCCCCATTTTGGCTACGTTTATGCTGTTGACTTTTAGTATATGAAGTAATGTAACTAAGTTACTTTTACTTTGTAAAAGTAACTTAGTTACCGTTACTCGGGGATAAAAGTAACTAAGTTACCATGCAGCTACGGTTTTGAAAAAGTAACTGGTTGCCGTTATAGTTGAGGTTTTAGTTACTTTGATTAACAAAATTTTGATCCAAAGCGACTCGAAGACCGCATGGTCATTTCGCTGTTTCCTGGCCAAGGCAACTTGGCGAATAAATCAGTGAAACTGAAACTGATGTAATCGCTTGATGATGACCAGGTGTGTGTGTGTGTTGGTGTGTGCATCTAGCAATCGGCTAGCACGGCGCATGCAGTTAACATAATTACCAAACGTTGTCTGGCATGCGTGTGCTGTCACTAAAAAAGTAACTGTAACTAGTAACTTTTACAGGTCTAATTTTATAACTCGGTACTAATTTCGTTAAAGTTTCAAAAAAGTAACGAAGATACCGTTACAGTTACTCAAAAAGTAACTAGTTGCAGCAACTAGTTACAAAAGTAACTAGTAACTGCCCACCTCTGGTCGAGCAACTGTGCTGTTTTCAAAAAATCTTTTCTGCTTTCAAAAAATTTGTTATTTTTTCTAACAGCTAGTGTAGTTTTTGCATACCAAAGTCAGCATCGACTGCCATAAGCTAATCATAAAATTGCCCAAGTCAATATCAAATGACATAGGCTAATCATGAAATTGCCCAAGTCCCTCTGTGGACTTTGACCTTTTTATTAAAACAGCATAAAGCCCCCTCTAGTGGCGACTTTTGAAATTTGAAAAGTTTACAAGGAGTGCCTTTCCACGCTGATCATTTTGATATGAATAACTCGTTTTGCGCAAAAATCGACATAGACATTTATTTTATTAGGCTGACGATATTTTTTGCCAAAAGGTAGCAACTTCATAAGATCTTCACTCTTTTGCTAGTTTTAGTAAATCTTCTGTACTTTGCTGCTTGGTGTTTTGGCCCAGTGGCTAGAATTAGCTCTAATCTTGGTTCGCTTTATCAACGTAGTTTGTTCTACAGCACCTGAGCTTTATATAGTGGCTTTGAAGAGCTGCGGAAGAACTTTGCCGTAGCGATCAACTGAGATGAAACCACATTTTACGTACGCTGGTGACGCTTTTTCCTTCGCATGATGCAAGCTGATTAAAAAATAAACTAAAGTAAGTTACATTTTCTAAATAATTTGCTTCTTGTTTAACGCAGCTTAACGTGCATGAAGATCGCAATAACACAAAACAATAAGAATCGCAGCTTTTCGAAAAATTTATTTATTTGGAAACAAAACACCATAAGTAAAACACTAGAAAACTGTGAATCAGGAGTTTTTAGAAAAATAATGAGAGTAAATCGCGTACCACCTAAAAAGCCTTTACGTACACCTAAGGTACGCGTACCATAGGTTGAGAACCACTGGTATAGACAATGTAATACCGTATTTACATCTTCTTGCTCTAAAGCAAAGATTTTTTTTACTCGGTCTGTATATCAAGAGTCAATGCGTTTCAAACTGTAGGGCTAACTTCGAATTCACTTATAAACGCTTCTATTTCATAATGCTGACCAAATATAGGGATACTGGTAAATGGTAAAGGACAGTAATTGTGCAGTATGCTTTTTGTCTTGTAGTAGTACAATGCGAAAAATTCCAAAAGTGTCCAAGTAGGTAGGCATAACAGTGTTAATAGCATTGTGACGTCGGCACGAAAAGTCAAAAAACTTGCAGCTAGTTGAAAACACGGCCGAAGATTTTTTAATATTGCGGAGACATTTTGGAAATCTTACAGGAAGCCATTTACATGTGGCAAGAAAACTCTTCTGCAACGTTTCTGCAATCGTTGCACAATATTCTTGCTAGGCCATTCAAACACAGCAAAAAGTTGCATCAACGCTTCTGCAAGCGTTCTTGCGGAAAAAACTTGAACGTCTATTTTGGACCTAAGTATGAAGCGCCGTTTGTATACTCTAATTTGTGCAATGTTTTTTTGCATATTTAATTAAATAGTCATTTTAATTAAATGTACAAAATATATAGTCACAGTCTAAATAAATAGTCAAAAAAAACTGCGCGCAAAATAAACCGTTGCAAAAATAAACAGTCAAAAAAACTGCGCACAAAACAAAGCGTTGCAAAAATGCGCTGAAGACTTTTTGTAGATTTGGTAGTGGAGCGTGACAAAGCGTTCTCGGCTGCTCTTTCATGCGCTCTCGGCTGGTCTTTAATGCGCTCCAAGAGCGCTTTGTTACGCTCCTCTACAAAATATACAAAAAAGTTAGCAGCGCATTTTTGCAACGCTTTATTTTGTGCCCAGTTTTTTTGACTATTTATTTTTGCAACGGTTTATTTTTTAGCAGTTTTTTAAACTATTTATTTCGACTTTGTCTATATATTTTTTTACATTTAATTAAAATGACTATTTAATTAAATATGCAAAAAAACATTGCACAAATTAGGGCACACAAACGGTGCTCCATACCTAAGGCAGTGTTGCGCATGGATTATAATCAAAGATATTCTGATCAACATTGTTGGAAAAAACTTCACTTGTTCTGTCAAAAAACAAAAAGAAATAAAATAAAACATTCGAGCAATGCAGTTCATCGCTTTATATAGTCAATATAAAATGGGTTTTGAATGCGTGTTATTCAAATTTAAGATTAAAACACCAATGATTCACTGCCATTCAAAGGAGCATTGCACCTTTTAACGCTAAATAGGTAAAAAAAACGTTTCTGTCCTGTTTTTTTATAGTTTGGCATTAAGTAACAAAAATGATTTTGACTTCACAGGAAAAGTTTTAGCTGTTGCAACAGTACAGCAAAAGAGAAAAATAAGACTTTTTGGAATGAATTTTATTGTTTCAGCACAAAGATATTCGGCTAGGTGTATTTGGAGAAAAACATGCAAAATAGGCTTAGGCTGATTGGGCAAAAGAGATAATTTGAGCTTTTGTCATAAATAGGCCTACCTATTTGTTATTTTACCAATTCTAACAAAATCTATCAATTCTTAAATTCTACGTATTTTTACGTGTTGCGAGGAGGAATTAAGTTTCACCAATGCTTGCCGGCTGTGTGGTGGAAGTTTAGCCAATCTTTGCCGGCTACTTCATTAGACTTTGAAACACAAAGAAATGGAACTTTTCGATGCCCAGTTCCTTATCATTAATCACTAAACGTAATTAGCACTTAGATTGACTCTTTTAAGTTTCCAATTGCTACATGAAATCACAAGTTCGGGGTCTTACCGACTACGAGTTGATTTGGAAGAGTGGGAAGGCAATCTGCTTATGCTGAATACTCGTACGTGGTTGCTGTCATTGATTTTATTTGTATGTGGAATGGATTGTTCTTAAAATTAAAAAAAGGGTCGAAGTTAGTTGAAAACTAAGTTGCAAAACTGGAAGAAATCATCATGCTAAATTGGAGTGTTAAAAGCGACCATTTTTAGCCATTTAACTTGATTTGTTAGCTTTATTTTACACTTGGGACAAAACTTTCTCAAATTTGTTACTTGATGCCAAATCTATGGTGATCGAGTGAATTAATATATTTTGTCCTTGTGTAATTTTGTCTACGGTATCCGGTTATTGGCACATATCGCTCATTGCTATGAGTGATATTACGTAATGAACGGATATTGCGAGACAAAAGAAATTTAATTAATGTTGTTTTTGTTCTCGCTTTTCATTGTTCACTCGCTGAATATATACCGCTGCTTAGCTTCATGTCATTAATAATATTATCGTTATTGTTATTATTATTAGTATATTAAATATACTACTTGTTGATACTAAAGAACTACGTGTTGAGACTCATCGCGTATGAACTCGCTAAAAATCAACGCCAAATCAAGCCGCTAAAATATTTGAATATTTTTTTTAGCCCCAATATAAAACAAATAACGCCTCAATACGTTATTGTGCGTGACTTTGGCATTTTATGATTTCGATTTAAAACACTTGTGAAGGATATTTGGACCGTTTATAGCGGTACGTGACGTCAATATGATGGCACCAATAACTTGAAACTAGTTTATTTGAAACAAAAATTGATAAACACCAATCCGCTAATCAAGTTTGACGTTTCCATGACCTCCGGTTTAAAAGTTAAATTGGAGAACATTTTTGCTCCTTCTCCCGCATCTAAAATGCGTTTGTCAAACGACCCGAATGAAATAAGTTTAAAATAATAACAAAGCCAAATTTCTAATAAATCAAATTACAAACAAGTACAATTCAAAGAATAACACTCGGAATTTTAAGTTAATTTACGAACAAAAACAATTGTCGTAATGCTATGCTGAAATCTATTCTGGCAGTCGTTTTCGTTCTTGGATTAACCCTATTCGGACCAGGCAAAATTTTTTGATTAATGGCCCAGGGGGGGGATCGATTGGACACAACAAATTCAAACGTTAATAACTCCCAAACTACAAAAGATAAAAAATCCGTTTTTGCTTCTCCAGAAGCTCAATTTTCTGACAAAAAGTCCAAACTTTTTGTCATTATGTTTGCAACCTTGATCTTCAATTAATTTGAACATACGTCAAGGACTATCAGAAGCGATCCGTTCGCTTTTTATCTGCACAATGTTAATAAGCGTTTGATTGCCGTGACGCAGCATTGCAGTTGGAGTTTTATTCAGTAACTCCGAGATAATTACGGATTAAATTAAAAGATTATTTCTATTGTGCTAAAATATCTAAAACATTAGTTTGTTGCTGGATTAATTGCAAGCTGAATATTTGTTACTCTATTAGTTCCTTTTGCTAAACACTACAAAATATGGTATTTTTTGTACAAAAGTTTATAAAAGAACAAGCATCAAACCACTAATTTTTCTCATTTTCATTTTGTGTGTAAATGTACATAACGTAGCTGTAACAAACGTCAATAAAATTGGTTAAATTTTGATGTAATTTTTGGTAAGCTGAAGATTCGCAGTCTAATATAATATAGTAAGAGTTTTCACTTGGAAAACTTGTACTATGGGTTTCATTCTCATAATGGTATATCTGGCAATGCTAAACCTAATCAAAAGTGCAGCATAGCATTCTGTATATCACAACACTGGTATAAAATTTTTTTATAACAACATTTTTATCATTAGTCGAGTTGATAAACTGGTGATACAGTAGATTTGGGTTCGATTACCGCTCTGGTCAAACCAAAATTTGAAAAAAGTTTGTATTTACATCCAGCTTCCCGGCTAAATATTAGCAATAAAGTAGGCAGTGTGAAGCTTTCACCGTGTGTGGTAGACAGGTAGGCAAACGACAGCCTTTTCTAAAAAAAAGTACGATTTTTTCGCTGTCTGTGTACAACTTGGTAAATAAAAATGCAATTACTTCGAACTTACGAAAAAAACTTTCAAAATGTGTCGCACGGAGTGTAGTAAATGTTGATTTTTTCAAACTATTTTTTGTACGATTTTTCACAGACTTTTGAATTATAAGAAAAAAAAGAAATTGGTCTAACTTGGTAGTCGGATTCTTGGTTAATTTTTAGAATAATAGTTCGGATAATTTGGAGTACTGTAATAGGTTTTGGCGTCCGAATAATTTTTTTTTATTGCTTACGTTGTGAAAGATTACGTTGTCTAATATTGGAGAGTAATTTTTTTTCAAAAATTCAAAAATTCTGCAGTTTTATCAAGTTTATATAAGAAAACCTAAATTAATTTGATCATTGCTCGACATAAAATTTTCCAAAATCTTATATAGTACCCAAATGGCTTATCTTCTAGTGTATTATCACAAATGATTTCAGAACAAAAAAGCAAAAATTACAGTTGTTTCCAACATTGTAATTACAATTAATGGTTGCACTGATCGAAATACCATTGTTTTTATCACTATTCGTATCATTCTAAAAAGAATGTCTAATTCTCAAACGTAACGATTTTGTCTTGATGATCTTTCAGATTTTATTTCAGAGATGGCTTATAACAAATTGTTGCAAACTTTGGTTGTTACTGGGATTATAGTGCTGAATAAGTTTGGAAAAAACATTAAAAAAGATAGTATAATCCCAAGGCTAGAAATTTATTTGCCAGTTCTCATCTTTGATCAAAATCTTCAAAGCTATTCTACTCCTATTGTTCTCACCACGAGCGTACACAGAATTTTCAAAGAGGAGGAGGTGCCAGGAAATTCGAGAATAATGAAGACCAAGAGAAAAATTTCTCCACTCAGAATCAGTCCGTTTTCCTGCCCAAAGTTAAGTGATGATAAAAAAAAAGGTTATTAGTCAGATTTTGTCCGTTTTTGTGCTCAAACTTTCTGCTCTAATTACAAGGAGGGGGGCATGCCGCAATTTTGCATACTATTCTATGCTAATACTATACTGACGACCCAAAGGGGGTGGCCATGGCATCATGTTCCCCCCAAATACGCCCCTGGTCCTCACATCCAGAACCAACAATATTGTTTGTATGCGATAAAGCCGTTAGACAGTTGCAGCAAATTAGAAACATTAAAAAATTTGCTAACGACATCAGTGAATTTAGATATCTTATTTATGATCACAAAAAAATCAGAATAAATTCATTTACTAAACGATCAGCTAATCGGATTGTTACATGCAAAGTCTGCTAGTAGAGA
The DNA here is from genome assembly GCA_963965965.1 of Trididemnum nubilum. NCBI lineage: Eukaryota > Metazoa > Chordata > Ascidiacea > Aplousobranchia > Didemnidae > Trididemnum > Trididemnum nubilum. The sequence continues at coordinate 5,937,681 of OZ014488.1, read as the reverse complement.
ATTTGCTTTCCGTTTTTATATTTTGTATCTACAACCATAATTTTTGTTGGTTGTGAATGTACACACATAAAACCGAAAATTGAGAAGTAACGAAACAACATAAATTTCTCAAATTCAGCATGCCACGGTTGCCACCTATCATTATAGATCACAAATGAAAAATCAATGTGAAACTCAGTAATATCTGCAACAGTATGCCATGCTGTAGGCCTGTAGTATCATCTAATACGAAAATAAATGCGGTAGCAAGTAGAATATACCACATGAAATAGCACATTTTACAACGTACATTGTACATACTCAATAATTATTGTTTAGTTTGATGGAAATTTTATAAAAAATTGGTAACATTTTACACAACTTATTGGGTATTGCTTCGAAAAGCATTTTTTACGCTAAGATTTTAGTAATAATAACCTTGAATAACAAAAAAGGTAAAAAATTGAAAATACGATTCCGAAGCAAGTATTATCAAAAACTCTCTACTTCTTGCAATGTTATTGAATATCGCAAAGGCATACTCGTATGAAATGTTGCAGTTTGGTGAAAACAAAGCGAATGCGCACAATGAAGTTATCAGTGTGCTGCTACGTCACGAGCAAAGACAGTCGGGCGAATTTCTGTTTTGGATGTTATCACTTGAACCTCATGAAAAAACTTTAGGCAGTCAAAATTATGCGTATGGTTTTGTGAAAAATGAAATGAACATCTTTCTACTGATACTGCCACTTAGCAGAAACTAAAAATTTATTTAAAATTTGCGTCATTTTTCTTTTTTTTAGTCACCAAAAACAAATTTCCAACATAAAGACTACCGAAATTCATGCTACATGCCACACACTTGATAACTTATGGACACTTTTGACTACTGTACAACTCGTATATCAGCAACGTGAAAAAAAATACAGGCAAAAACAAAAGGATTTGCGCTTATGTTGGCCTCTAATTCTTTTATCAATAAATACGTTTATTTTGCTAAATCGCAATTTTTACTTATTAGCGAAATGCTAAAAATAAAGCTTAGTTTGAAATTTGGTAAAACTATACAAAATTATCACAGAAATTCAGCTGTGAGTTTTATAAATCATAATGAAAATTATAATGCCTCAGGCAAACTAGTAAATGAAAATCTATTGTCACAGCTCTTTTAGAACATCGGTAGAAACAAAAGCCGTTCAAGTGGTCACTGAATTTACGTTCGAAAAAGCGTAAAATTATTAATTACGACAGAACAATAACAGGATTAAATTAATTTTTCAAAAATTTTGCCAGAAACGCAGGGTCGACCTTGAGAAACGTTTAATAACTCCGAATCTAGTTGTCACACGACAATGGTTTTACAAATGAAAGTTGAAGCAGTAAATTTTAGGAAAAGTCAAGAAATTTGATTATTATGGGTGGACTGCTTCATAACAAAATTTCAAAATAAGTGAAGGGGGGGAGCTAATCGATCCCCCCCTGAGCCGAATAGGGTTAAGTACAGTTAGCTTTACAATTCATTGGGTGAAGCTTGAATTCAACCAATTCGAACAAGTGTTTGATAGCAGCATCTGGACTTTACATCATAACACAGTATTTGTTACATGTACGAGTATAAATTTAAAGCCCTTCAGACTGTTTCACCGCATTCATCCCTAATCATCACTTTTGATTCATTCAATTAAATTGAGCAATGGACACACACCCTTGATGATTCCAATTATGCGTACATTAGACTTTGGCACAAAGTTTTAAATCATAATTTTTGCATGTAACAATAAAAAAAACAAACTTTTCTTTAAAGGTCGTTTTCAATTGGAGACAGCAGCAGCAACTACGCTTTAAATGTGAGCGGAGATAATGAAACTGCAGGTTGATTGGTTAATATTGGAATGGTTTTTATTTGGATAAAAGCTAAAAGGTAACCAGACTTTTATTAGTCTTAAAGGGAGCAACTGCGCACGACCTTACAAATTTTGAATCGTGGTTCTACTTGTAATTCTTTTTTTTTTCAAAATTCTGTGCTTTTGCATTTTTAATGTTGAGACGAGAACACCAATGTTTGATATGTGACGTTACCCGATTCCATAGAAATCCACCTCAAGTTCACTACTTTAACGACAAATTGTTGGATTTTCTTGCTATCTAGCAAATAGAATGGTTTTAAATTTGATGCTTATTTCATTGCGTTCATTTAATTCATCGTGAATTCACTTCGGAATCTTTATTCTTTCTGAGGAATTGCGTCAAATTTAGTGTATTGCAATGCTGTACAGGTTTGATCTAAATAGTAACAAATTTTTTTTGTAAAAGCTGAAAATTTAAAAGTAACCGCCAGCCAACTTCTTAGTTATATTTTCAATGAGATCTAAACAGTTCTCTCTAGTTAAAATCAAATGTTTCAAAAAGAGGTTTTTCTAAAGACATTTGTTTGCAATGTTGGCTTTGGAAATTGGGATTAGATAAACATATAGTAATGCTTAAAAACAAGTTGAATGTTTTGAATAGTTTGTCCTTGAAGTTTACCAAAAGCAAATTTAACGCAATCACTACTGTAAAATGTGTTACTGCGATCTGCTGATTTCACATAAGATACTGAAATAATTGAAATAAAGTTGTAATACAAGATTTGCCAGTTGGTTGAGCGGTAATGGGTCGGTCTTTGTAGCGGGAGGAGTGAGGTTCAAATCTCTGGCCGGTCAAATTGGACACAGTGCTGCCAACGGCTAACCATTGATGCAATAATTCTTCGAAAGGAGATGTGTTGCCCACGGGGCGCAATGACGCAGAAATTGGCCCAGCAAACTCGTTACACGCTTTGGCTTAATACAACGAATACAATGAAAGGTTTGATTTGAAGCAAATTCTTTTTTAACCTTTCTCTGCTATTGAGCACTATTCTATATAAACACAATATCAGTTGTAAAACCTACTGAACTTTAAATCCTAACATGTTTTTCTGCAAGTTCTGAAATGCCACAGTTTTCTTAATCGGTCGAGAGGAGTTCGCAATAAATTTGTTACAAATTTTGAAAAAATTTAATTTAATTAAAAGTTGAAGAAAGCAGCCCCTTTTTGTCAATTACAATAGACCAAAACTTTTTATTCACACGAAATTTGAGCTAATATGGCTGAATAATCCTATCTCGAACTAAGATTGAATTTTATTTTAACCAAGAAAAGCCGAAAAAAGAAACACAAAAAACAAACTTGCATTTATCCAGCGTTTTTGCAACAAAACAGTGTAAAGCACAAGTACAAAATTTGTTTTCAAGATTACTTTTTCACAATTCGAGAATCAACAGGCTTGTCCATGGGACATATTTTTTTGTCCCATCCCATTTCATAGCAGTTCATGCCTATTCCATCCCATCCCATGGGACTCCCATCAAAATGCAATTTAATAAAAATTAATAAATTTATGAAAATTTAAGTATAATGTGTACTAGATAGGACTAAACCTACAAAGAGAGATACAAAACGACAAAATGTATCTACTTTTATTGACTTTGGCCCCCAAAGTGAAGTCTCAAAGCACATTACCATCACATAACCACCGGGGCAATACCCACAAATGGAAATGGGACCAAAAGACCACAAAGCTGCTAGCTAGGCTATGGAAGGATTTAAACAGTATAATGCCAATCAAAGTCAAGCATTGGTAAGGAATACCAAACCCTAAAATTTGTAGTGATATGGCCACTTTGGGCGATCGAGCTCAAGGCTACTCCCAAAGGTGCAATCCAAAAATTGAAAGAAAAGAGGTAAGGCAGAACTCTAGCTCTCTCAATAGTATGCAATTTAACTCACCCATCAAGCCCACCAAACTTCAAATCCATCGCTAAAACTATACCAGGACCAAAGCTATTCTCACCTAAGCAAATTCATTCAAAACTGAAATTATCTGCCTTACCCCTTCTCTTTCTACAGATGGATTGCACCGTTGGGAGTAGCCTTGAGCTCGATTGCCAAAGTGGCCTAATCACTACAAATTGTAGGGTTTGGTATCCTTTGACAATGCTTGCTTATTCATTTAGAGATGACGTTATTAAAAGGCTATCACATGGTTACTGTCCCATACGTCCCATGGAAATGCAATTCGTGCTGTCCCATCCCATCCCATCTCATGGGACATTTCCCATGGGATTTCCATGGGAATCCAATTCCCATGGACAACCCTGAGAATCAGTTAGGAAAAATGCAATTAAATTTCGTTATTGAATTTTATTAATAATGTAAAAAAAATGTACGAAAGTATTGCGAGAAGTAGCTCTGCATAGATGGGATACAAACTGTAGCCGTTTATAACTCCGTTAATAAATAACCAAGCTAGTCGAAAAAAAAAAACGATTTATGAGTTTGTTTCAATTTCATGTGCAAAATTGGTACTATTATTTTTGGTCTCAATTTTTCCAGGAAATATTTTTAAGCGACTTTTACGGATCACGCGTATTTGTCAGCGGAAATAAGCGTGTTTTTTTTTTCAGAGTGAATGCAAAAAAAGAGAAAATGCATGCAGTCAAATGACAAGCGTATTTTTGCCGCGCAAATACGCGTAATTGTTAAAAACCGCTTAATACTTCAATATTACGTCGTTGGCACTCCATTATCTACACACAAGTCATAAAACAAATTATTGACTAGTAAATACAATGAAAAATAATAAGTAAAGAATGTAATTTCCTCTCCAGTCTGAAACTATTCTACAATCAAAAATTCTTTCGATATGTAAATAGTTTATTTCCAAAACGCCGTAGAGGCACCATATTTTTCAAAATGTTTTTGTTATTGAAAAATGTAGAGATTGACCATGCGCATATTTTATGTTACTATTTAGTTCCAAATCGCTTTCTATCTCTGTCAAAAGCGTCTCTGAATATTATGTTTGTTTCCAAAACGCCTTGTATTCACTGTCAGTTCAGTTTCAAAGCGCCTTTTGTCTCATAAGCTTTTTGTTTGCTTTTGCTAAAGGAGTTATTTTTAGGTCAAATAATACAGAACTAAAAAAAACATTAGCGACACACGAGAGTGAACTATTTATCCAAGTGTCACATTTATTGTTTACGCATGGTCAATGATGCGAAAATCATTTATTTCAGTTCAAGCAAATGACAAGTTTTTGGACGGTTGATAACTTGATTTTTTTAAGATAAAATACTATGATTGAAATGTTCATGTCTTCGAAGATTTTTGTCTGACACTTGTCAAAAAGAATCGTCAGAATGAAAAGCGCAGAAAAAAAGCACCAATTTACAGAAAAAAGCCGAGCTGTGATTGGCTGAAAAAAAGACTAATGAGAGAGCGTCATTAGTGCACAATCTTTAAGCTGTATATGATTTTTTTTGTCGGCAAAGGGCGGGGTTGGAAGTTTTGATGAAAGTGGCTTCAAGAGCAGATTGATGGAAAGGAGAGCTGTTTTGGGCCAGAAAAGAAAATCTGCTGTAATTGTAATGTTGAGCACATACTGGATTTGGTAAAAGATGAAGTTCAATGGCTGAATCAGAAACAGTAGACCGGATATTAGTCTACGTGGAAGATTTGCACCGACGGGCGGAAAGTAAACGTTTCTGAAAAGAAAAACGACGGATAGATTTGGAAACGTCTTGCTTAATTCTGTCCTGCAATGTATGGGAGAGACGGCGTACATACTAACTGTCGCAGTGGCATGTGAATTGATAAATCGCGTTGATTTCTGTAAAGCAGGCCGGACATTTTTGTTTATAGCGAAGAGAAGCTCGTTCGAAGAAAAATCTACGCGTGGTTCGGCAGCGAAAAGGCACTGTTTGACTGCAGATTTTACTTGCTTTTCAAACCGGGTAGAAATAAAACCGAGCCGTGGGAGACGTAGTTAGACGGGGCAATATTTCGGTCCGAATTTTGGCAGAGCGTGAAATTGCTTCATCTTCTTAGCCATACACAACTTGACAACGTGCTACGGGTATCCATTAGTCTGCAAAATGAACCTAATTTTGTCTAGTTCCGATAGCTATCTTTCAGGAAAACATATTGCAAGAGCGCGTTGAGTTTAGATCAGAATTAAGTTGGTTTTGCGTTTTCGTGTACTAAAGGAATTCCAGCGTAGATATTTACCGGTGAATGTGAGCTTCCGGTAGTTGGAGGTGATGAACTTCGAAAGGGATTTTTCAACTAACACGTCCAAAGAAAGAAGTGCCAGGTTTTCCAAAAGTGAAGCGAAGAGAAGGGTGAAGCGAGTTGAGGCAGATGTGTGAGAAAAGATCGCACTCATCCTCGTTGCTAAATGCTACTAAAGTATCACCTACATAGCAGTAATACATCTCCGGCGGGAAACCAGTCTAGAAAAATTTAGATTTATGTATAACCAACAAAAAATAGGCGAAGTCTGGTCCAAGGGATGATCCCATGGCAACTCCGTCGATCTGGTGATGCATGATGTCATCGAAGCTAAACTCGACAGAAGTAGCCATCTCCGTAAGTTTAACAAAGATATAACTTGAAAAAGGAGCCGGAAAGTGTTCTGAACCGTAGAAGGCATCAGTACAGATTTGAATAGTGTCCGCTAGAGGGACATTAGTAAATAAACTCTTAATTTCAAAAGAGTTTGTCAAAGCTCAATTATTACTTTTGTAGTACGATATGTTTGTACGCAGCGTTAAGCATAGAGACGACAGCAACCATTTGCAACGTCACCAAAGCAACTTTTTGCACGATTTTGGGTAATGGCAGTGACCAACTGGATTTTATAGGCACTACAAAAAATTCTTCAACAAACCATTAGGTTTAAATTCAGATTAATTCTAGATGGAAAAACATTTCCAAGAATTTTATAAAGTTTAGTTTCAAAACGCCTTAGTTTCAAATATCCACATTTTTAACTTAAATAAACTAAGATAAAACCTAAACTAAATATAGATAATCATAAGTGGGTACAAGTTCGTTAATCCGTTAATAACGAAGCTAACTTTTTTATTAACTCGTTAATCCGTTAAAAAGTTTTTAATGTTAACGGAATAAATTAACTTCCGTTAAGTTCTGTTCCGTTAAGGTTTTTATCGTTAATATCTTGCACAGTTCATTCATCGTATCAGTACAAACCAGTTTGCACTGGTAACACTTGTTGCGTATTAGCACGAGTTTTATCGAAGAAAGCGAAGAAAGGAGTTCTTTTTTGTGGCAAATAATAAGTTACAGCCTCATAAATCTATTAATTAACACTGTTCGCAATTTTCTAGGGTTTTTTGTTCGCAGTTTCGTTAATCCACTTGAACTTATTTTTATCTTGAAGTTAAATTAGACTATAAAATATAACTTCCAAAACACAAACAGACCACCATAGCAATAGATATATCCTTGCAATCAAATCAGCAACGTCAATACGTGTTCTAAAAGCGCGTGAACAAAAAGAAATGTAAATTACACGCAAAATATTAACGAATTAACGGACTTTATTAACTTCCGCTAATTAAAGCAGAAAATAACGGATTAACGTTAACGGAGGTGTGAAGTTTGTTAACGGACTAGTTGTTTACGAAGCTAATGTTTTGCGTTAACTTGCCCACCTATGTTGATAATTTTTCAAACTTTTCGGTCTTGAAGAGATATACAGTGCATCTGCAATCCTCAGAGAGTGAAATTAACAAAAACTTTGCAGATAAAAACTTTAATACCGTTTTTCGCGGTTTTCTCAAAGACATCAAAAGTGGATATAACGAGTTTTGGAAATTAGCTCTTCATGTGTAAAATACTGTATTTTGATAGGTGATAGCTTGGATTATCACAACGGTCAACCATTCAGCACGAAAGATCACGAGAATGATGAGTGGTCGAACGTCAACTGTGCGGTTCGTTTTCACGGCGCGTGGTGGTATCGAGATTGTCTTCGTTCTAATTTAAGTGGAAAATATCGCAACGTTGCCCTTGGTGATTGATGATGCTGGAGTGACGTGATTGGATTGGAAACGTTGCAACTATTCAATGAAACGAGCTTCAATGAAAATCTGATCGAATTAAACAAACTGTGACAAAACAAAATGCTTTGTGCATTGTCACTGAAAGCAACCATGTACGCCTTCATGAAACCATGCTATTGCGAAAATTAACGTTATAAAATTAAAAATACTGTACAGTGTGTGGGTGTTATGTAAAAAAATTGTACTCTTTTTAGTTTTAAAATGAGTCGAAACCAAACAAAGCAAAGGCACATTATTATATTTAACAGGTTGTTTTTTATACCCTATCCTTCTACTATCTTGTTTGCTATCAGGCGTTATTCTTTTCATAATACCAATGTTTATAACTGTAGAATACCGATCAGTGGTCAACTGAATAGGCCTAGAGCGTCAGATATTGAAATTGGTATTTACAGTTTTCTTGCTTGACATTCAGCATTAAAAAGGGACAGTATGAAGCCTCCACTGAATGAGATAGGCAGGTGGCAGCTTGACTGGATGGCCTCAAAGTCTTTGGCTGTCTCCTGGCCAACGCAACTCGGTGAATCAAGATGTCATTACTGTGCAAAGTAATATACTGTATATTATTGTTCTCAAGTAAAACTGATAAAAATCAAAAAATTTTTAAAAAGTTTAAATAATTCGGGCTTTAGATTTAAGTCAATTTTTTCAACTTTTGCGTGCAGGTCACAGTCAATGTTTTACTTACTGAGTGATATTTCAAATGTGTTTGAAATTAATGAAATATAATTCATGTCAAATAAGACTTAATATTATATTTACGCTTAGCAGAATCTTATTGTGTTCAAAAATGCTTTATTTGGTGCATTTAAATTTGTCTAACGATTGCCAAGTTAACTTTTGAAAACTAACAACTGTTACGGAACGAAAAAGTTGCTTCCAAACCAAGAAAAAAGCTTTTAGCCAGCCAGTATATTCTTTGCTCAGTGCTGATGAAAGGACAAACCCCAACACGGCAGGTCATAGAGTGATTGAGAATTTGTAGCTTCTTAAACAGATCTGTGATTTGGTCAGGTCGAGCACTCTCGCTGGGTACGAAAGTTAGCTTGGGTGACCATTTTTGTGCAAGCTCTGAGACTCGCTGTTGCGTACTATTATGGTGGCAGGGAGAGATTATAAATGAATCTCGTTGTTTTGTACTACCTTCAGCTTAGCATTTTCTACAAGCGCGTTTGATTTAGAGTAAAAAAATCAGCATGCAGTTCAAAACGAAATTTTGTTTTCTGTTAGGTTTATCGTTGATTTAAACTTTACAAAACATTTACCAGGACGATTGGTTTGCCAACGTTCAAAGTATGAATTGGAAAATGCGAGTAAAAAAGCATGGGGGGAAGTTTCTGATCGTTTTTCTCGGAAAATAAACATTTAGTGATATTTTGATTTGTTTTCAAACTATTAATAAAATTACGGTATTTCGATAGCATCTAGAATTTAAAACAAAGGAAAGAACTGTCATTTTGAATTGAGGAACATATGACGCGCACTATGCGAGCAAAATCATCAGAAGCAAAAACTAAGTTGTGTCGCTGACGCTAGTTATGAGTAAATCAGTGAAATTTTTCATTTGAAAGATTGGCAGGAAACTGGTTGCAACTTACGAACTACTATCAACTCAAAATTCTCCCGTCAAACAAAGAGCACACAGCAGAGAATTCGCAATGGCAGGAAATTTGAATTTTCAACCTACACGTTTGTGGTTCAGTGACTTCCGCATCGACAATCTCGACAATACACTCTACGCTGTTCAATATAATGCGGTCTGTTATTATTGGAGCATTGCTTCTTCGTTTCAATTGTGACGTAACATGCAGGAATCGCATATTTCCCAACTATTTTTTCAGGACTTGCAAATGGAATGTTCTAAACTGTATGAAATGCATATGGCGAAATTGACATCATAATGAACTTTCTGCAGCAGTGGATTTTTTTCTGCTAGATTTAAACAAAAAACTGTAAAGTTAGTAACAGAAATTATCGTCATAGTTGCTTTTTTGTGTTTTTGTGTGCTTGAGCGCGAAATCTTCGTCGCAAAATGCAGCAAGGGTTGTTTTGCTTGCTTTGCTTTTAAAATAGATTTTGGCAGGTTTACAACGACAGCTTTTTCAAGTTTTTGCTGATGCAGAAACAAGAACAATTCTAATAGAACATGAGGCACATTTTTGGTCAAAGTTTGAAAGAAAGTTATACAAAAACAACGAAGCAGCTTAAAAAAAAGTAATAATAATATTAATAACGAACAAGAAAGAATAAATTTTAAATCAGTAAAGAAACTAAATTCCGCACTAATTCTCAAAGCGATGAAATTTTAGTGATTTTCGAGTACTTGCGAGTAAACTTACAAAGACTTCGAGATTATAGAGCGCTGCTGCATTGCGTAACGTTGGCAACTCATAATTTTTTGACAGTCGTTCCGATTGAAAAATGTCGGTTTTTTTCTTTTACGATTTTACGACACTCAAAAAAAAGTCTTTGCTCAAGCTGAAAAATCATTCGTAATTAAAGAGTTTTACAAACTTGATCTTATCAATTGAGATCGATGCTCCCAATTTTATTGGAAATAAAAGAGGCTGAAAATTGGCAAAAAATTAAGAACAGCCAACCCCAACCCTAGTCTACTGGTTGTAATAAAAAGAAGCGCAGCCTAGGTTAAAAGAATCTTTCTTCTTCTCAGTTAAAATAAGATAATATTCAGAGGTGGGCATTGCGCAAAATAGTTCGCAAGTTTCGCAAGTTGCGCAAATTGCGCAAGTTGCGCAAATGCGCAATTTGCGTTGCGCACTATGCCTTTTTTTTCAGCGCTTGCGCAATTTGCGTTGCGCTTTATGTCTTTTTTTTCAGCGCTTGCGCAATTTGCGTTGCGCTCTATGCCTTTTTCTTCAGCGCTTGCGCAATTTGCGTTTGCGCATTGGTAAATCTAATGTTTGTTACGCTTTAATTGCGAATTTTTTTCTAAGATGCGCCATCACAAAATAATTTTTAAATGTTGATCTGCATGTCCCTGTCAAAAAATAAATAAATTTTGATTTTACAGATTTAAAGCATGATCATGAAATAGTTGATACATGCTGATTGTTGATAGAAAGATTTTTTTTCTTGTTTTGTTTTCTTCTGCGCTATCTATTTTAAACCGCTGAACGTGCTGTATTTAAAATTTGAGCGATTGAATATATCAAGGAGGACTAGTGTGTGACAGAAATCAAGGGTGCCAAGTTGGGGAATCTCCCTCAATCGGGTCCTCCAAAATTTCGAACTTTTAAACCGTTAGAGCTAGATGAATCAGATTTTTAAAATAGGTAGATATCAAAAATAAACTAAACGTAACAAAAATTGGGGGTGCCACAATGGGGGTTTCCCCCAAACGGACCTTCCAAAATTCAAACTTTTTAACCACTCACGCTGGACACATGAAATTTCCAGGGTGGCAAATATGAAAAAACGTTTTCCCAAACGGAGCTCTCCAAAACTCAAACTTTTTAACCTTTTAAAATGGATACATGAAATTGTGGTCCCAAATTTTCAACTTTTCTATTTGAAGCAACCTTTGCATTTCTGCACCATCAGCTTCTTCTGAAAGGTGCTTCTCCAGAGCAGGCTTTACTATGAGCGATCTAAGAATGTAACTAAGTGGTGAGCATTTAGAAGCACTCAATATCATGCACTGCAATAAAGCGCTGCTTTAATTAACCAAATCGTTTAATAAATTTTTTCTGAATATCGGTGGTGATTGACTGGTTGTTCACTTTTTCATTAAATTAAGTTAATTTAAGCCAGAATAGGATTCGGTTTTAGCTATTCGGAATAATTCTGGAATAGCCTACTATTCTGAAATGCCCATCCCTAGGGGTAGTACTTGTGCTTTAGATAAACTTTACGCTGTATACTGCTGAAAGACAAAGAGTAATGTATTAATATTATATCAAGGATCGAAATTAACTTTTTTGACCACTTGCCCGTCGGGCAAATGTTATCTAATGTCAACTTGCCCAAAAAAAAGATACTCTAAGTTTTGAGGTTAACTTGGAAAAAAGCAATGAATTTGCAAAATACGCGAAGTTTCGAGAATCAAGTTTTTGTGTGCGGTCGTTAAGATAATGTGATGCAATAAGTAACTTTTTCCTATCATGCATCAGCAAAAATTGATTTTTTGATTGTAAATATTTCATTTAATATTTAACAATCATAATTATTAATTACCGTTGTGGTTTGTTGCAAACGTATTTTTATTAGCAAATACATTGGTAACTACACCAGCTAGAAAACTAAAATTTTTTGCAAAACTTATAGACGCTAAAAGATCTTCAAAATAATCAAAACAAAAAAATTGCAAAATTCTTCACGTTATCTTCATGCAGCGCACGGTAGTACTTGAGGTATCTGAAACAGCTGTTAGCGTGGCAAGCGTCGGAAAACTTTTCTAGCTAAAAAAAAAACGGAACATTTAGTGCCAAACAGTTGCTAAACGCGTCCAAGAATCGAAAAATCTGCGTGCGATTAAGACATGTTAATTGTGATTAATAATGTGCGTACTATTAGACAATGCATTAATTGTGATAGTTACAAAGTGTCTACTAAAATAAAGCAAGGATCAGCTTTCTCTACGTACAAATTCTACTTTATTGCAACAAAACCGGATAAATTGCGTCTTTAAATAATCTTGTTTGAAGTTGTCTAATACGCTGAATTTTGTTGGCTTGCCGTCGGGGAAGTTAAGCTGAAAACTAGCTTACCCGAAGCGATTTCAGCTTGCCTCGGGCAAGCGGGCAGGCGTTAATTTTGAACCCTGTGTTTAGTTTAAGCTACCTCACTTAATAAGTACGAAATACTTTTTGTTTTTTGTACTGTAATTAGTAGCCGAAAACGTGGCCGCTACAATAGGAAAAAGATTAGATGAAAGGGTCGGAAGAGCAAACGACAGAATCACCAAAGATTGCTTTTCTGCCTACAAAAGAGATGCGTGTTTGCAAAAATTCAAAAGATTCAACAGTGCTATCCCTAGTTCGGCCGCCGTCGAGAGATTATTCGCTGTTGGTTCTGATATTTTGCGATCAAAACGATCGTCTACGACGAAAGAAAATTTTGAAAAGTTTGTTTTGCTGCATGAAAATGAAGTGTTTAAAAAAAGTCAATTTTTCCCCATGAATAACGCATTATTTCTGAATGTGAGTGAGTGGAGCTTTTTTTGTTTTGGTGTTTAATTATTTTTATTGCTGTTAATTTTTATTTTTGTTTTAGTGTTTAATTGCTTTTTTCAAAGATAAAAATAATTCTTTCTTCGGTCTAAGATATGTGCCTTTAGTTATAAAAGCTAAACGCATTGCTGTTGGTTTATTCCAGTGCAGTTTAGCTGAAAATGGTACAATGTTTGTACTTTCATATTTTTATACTTAACACCATCGTCTGCAGCGCGCTTTTGAAACTTCAATTATGTAAAAATTTGTACTCAAAAAACTTTCTTAAATAGCGAAATTTGTGTGCGCTTCTCAAGCAATCAATTTGTAGTTGCGCTGTACTATTTTCAATTTGTGTTTGCCCTTTAAGACGTTTAGAATTTTCGTTTCAGAATTTGCAATTGCACTTTAAGCTTTTAAGATTTTGGTTGCGTAATTCGCGTTTGCGCTTTAAGCTTAAAAATTTTTGGTTGCGGAATTTGCGCTTGCGCTTTAAGCTAAAAAAATTTTGGTTGCGGAATTTGCGCTTGCGCTTAAACCCTAAAAAATTTTGGTTGCGGAATTTGCGCTTGCGCATCGAGCTTAAAAATTTTTGGTTGCGGAATTTGCGCTTGCGCTTTACGATGTCTTTTTTAAACGCCCAGCTCTGATAATATTTATACGCTTGCATGAATTTTTGTTGGAAAATTTCATTACGTTCAATATATAACCAAACAGGCTAATAGACGTTGTTAAGTTGTACTCAGTCTCATTCAGTAAGCTAAGTGTTACGTCACTCGAGTTCAACGAAAACTGTTCTTATTCAGACTGCTTATTAGAAATAACCAGCAAAAATACGGCATAATTTTTCGAAAAAAGAAAGGGTTTTTAAAATGAGTTTCCGGGAAAAGATAGAGTTTCTGGAAAACATACTTTCGCGAAAATGTAACTTCTGCCAACTGCAATTTTCGACAAGTGTAAATTCTGGAAAATAAGTTTTCGGACAAATGCAATTTTGGCAAAATGTAAATTCTGGCAAATGCAAATTTTGGAAAATAAGTTTTCGGGAAATGTAAGTTCGACCAAATGTAAATTCTTGAAAACAAGTTTTTTGCCAATTGCAAATTCTGATAGGTGTAAATTGTGGAAAATAAGTTTTCGGGAAAATGTAACGTAATTTCGGCCAAATGTAACAATCTGGTAATTGCAATTTCTGGAAAATAAGTTTTCGAGGAAATGCAACTTCAGGCAAGTGTTTATTTAGGTAAGAGTGATTTCTAACAATGGCTAATTCTGGAAAAAGAGTGTTCTGGGAATTTATTTTTGGCCCATGATTTTTTGGGAGATGTTTTTCTACAAGTTGTAAAGACACCACAACTGGTCCCCGCCTGAAAGGAGGCCATGCTATTGATCCCCCCAAACAAAATTTCCAAAAATTTGAACTTTTAATTAGTTTGAGGTAAATAAGAGAACTTTTAAGGATAGATTGATATGAAAAAAGAGCAAGCCATAGATAGCATAATGTGAGGGTGCCAAGTACTGAGGATTCCCAAAATGGGTTTCAAAATTAAAAAATGAATTTAAAAAATGTGTTGGGTGTGGAAATGAATTATATACGCATGAAAATGAATTTAAAAATTTAAAAATGTATTGAAAACTCCCCTAAAATGGGTTTCAAAAAGTTCAATTTTGAATATTACCAAGAAATTGCCAATTCAAAAAAAATCTTACAAAATAAAAAATGCGATATTCAGTTATCGAGCATCGCATTTCTTATTCAGCAAAAACGTTTGACAAAGCCATCCTTCTCTGATGTCACGAAAGTTGAAAACGCAGGTTGCTAATGGTACGGAATTAAACGGATAAAATTAATTTTTACAGATAAGGGTAAAAGTGGAACAGGTTTGGGGCACTTTTTTATTACTTCAAAGTAGTTCTCTTTTCTTCACAATAAAATCGACCTCAAGCAACATCACCTTAAAAAATAAATGATTTATGAGATGAATGATTGTACAGTATGAGATGAGTATATAAAATGAAACATGACAATATTCGTGGAGTGCAACGTTGAAGAAAACTGCCCAAATGGGTCTCTCAAATCTTGGAATTTTATCATTTAAGGTAATTTCAGAATAGGTGACTGTAAATAGAAGATGAAACTTGACCAAACTTCGGGGTGCCACAGAAAATCCCACAAATGGACCCTTCGAAATGTAAACAAAAAATTAACCGCTCAAGCAAAATTTTGTGTTGCTTTTCACGAAAATAGCTGTTTGGTTTTTAAACTTTGCCTGCCTTCTCAATTACTTGCTTTCATGTTGAAGCAGGCATTGTTAGTGTTGTAGAAAAACGGTTTTTTTTGAAGGACGTTTTTTTACCTTGTTTTTTTTTGTCGTTTTTTTTTGTTTTTTTTATATGTAATTGTAGTTTTTAGATAATTGAGAATACTTAAATGGTTTTTCAAGATTTGGTTAGGTACTGTGCTTCTTTTGAGCTACATAGACCTAACAATTGCTTGCCGAGAGAATAAAATGCGGAAGTTTCGGTAGTTAAGGTGGAATGGCAACTCTGCTACTTTCTTACTCACTGACTGGTTTATTTCACAACAATTCGCAGTGGCGTCGCTAAGGATAGTGTCACTCGGGATGGAATTTTGTAGTGTCACCCTTTATAATGTATAGCAAGCTGCAAAAGGTGTTATTTTAAAGATAACGGTACTACTTCATTTCCGTAGATAGCGGTTGTTATTTGGTTAGCTCAATAAATTCTCATTGTAAGATTCGATAACTTAGGAGTATGCGCAGCACCGTGGCAGCACACGTTTATATTCAGACGTGTAACTAGAAATTTGCAATGGGGGGAGAGGCTGTTTTGGGGGCTGTAAGCTCCGCCAGAGGCCATTGGTGGTCTGGGCGTAGAGCCCCAAGCACTCGAAAAATTTAAATTTTTTTTTGCAAAAATAACTTAATTTTAGGCTTATTTTGATAAAATGCTTTTAAAACGTGGCATCAGGGAGAATTCTGGTGGCACAAAAATGAGCAAAAACATGGTTAGACTCTTTACCAGAAATCTGCAATGGGGCTGTTCTGGTGGTATGGGGGTGGAGTCCAGCGCTCAAAAATTTTGTATTTTTTTGCAAAAATAACTTAATTTTAGGCCTATTTTGATAAAAATCGATGCTTTTGAAATGCGGCAAAGAAATTAGCGGTGAAAAACATCATTAAACTGGTTGCATACATGGGCAGTGGCTATATGGAAAGTGACTAAAGGTAAAAACCAATGTTTAATTTGTTCAGTGGGCATATTTAAAGCATTTGATTTTAAAGTTTAAACTTTTGTAGGTAGCCGGCTTTAGTTGAAATTTACCAGGAGCTATTTAAGCAGCTTATATAACTTAACCGATCTAAAAAGTTATGCTTTTTGTGAAATCTCTTCGTCCATTGTGCCTGCTATTGTCTACTTTGCCCGGTTTTTGGCTTAGGTTCACACCGTAAATTTGACCATATCCTAAAATACATAATATTTTGCGCCACAACAATACCATGCGATAGATTAACGTTTAAATCAAGCCCTACTTACGAATAATTGTTAACACCACTATTTAAAATCGAAATTAATAGATGCAAATTACGGCTCGAAAAACATTACACTGAGGGCAGTTAAATCGTTAGTTTAAACTTAAATGACATACTTACGAAATATAAGTCAATGAAAACAACAGTTTATGCGTTTTGACTTATAAGCAACCGTAGCGCCAGCCGTTAATACCAACACTAAATCCAAAAAATCAACTTAGATTCTGCAAAATAGACTTATAAAATTACAAAAGTTTAAAGAAGTGCTAATTTTGTCACAAATGAAGGAGACACAACTGTTCTATTTCAGCGCCGTTAATAATAACCTCGAATTTGATCATGATTTGATAACCGAAGATAAATACCACCATCTTAATTACAGTGGTTACTACCGTAGACAGCAAGCCGAATTTACATCACTGAAAAAAGCAAACAAAAACCGAATTCTGACTAATTAAATTCTTTTTCAGTTTTTGCAAGCTTTTATCTGCTATTCAACTTTGATTTTACAAAGAGTCAACTGATTTAAAGCCTGAAAATACGCCCTCTATTTTAACTATTTCTGTTTTTGCATGCATTTACATAGGGCCGATGCGCAATTTTGACGTCCAGCGGTCCGACTTGCAGCGTGATGACGTCACGTGCAATCCATCAATAAGAAAATAGTAGTTTTGATGTATTTTTTCAAGCTTTTGACTTGTTAAAGATTTTCACGGTTTTCAGGACCGGCTCGCTAAAGGGTGTTACAATACAACAATGTGATATTATTTAAAAATAACAATTAAAAACAAAAAAACAATGTTGGTTTGAAACCAAAAAAAACAAGCAAAAAAAACGTTATTTTTAAACAAAACAAGCTTCGTTTTTTTTATTTACATCACTAGGCATTGTCCTTATCTTATTTTTAAATTTAGAGCAAAAATTAGAGTTAAATGTTTCATTTCTTTTTTTAGCGTACAGCAAGCTAGTTGTGTTTGTAAGTTTTGGATTTTAGCAAAGTCTGTAAATTTTTCCTCAAGATATGTATATTACAAAATCTCAAAATCCTACTCGTATTTTAGATTAAGAAGTTTTATTACAAAAGGTGTAGAAATGTCTTTTTGTTGCTGTTATAATAAAAGTGAAATTTATTTAGAATATTTATGTTTTATAAAAAAAGTTTTATGAAAACCTACGAGGTGTGTTTGAAAAGTAACGGGACTAAGTTTATAAATGCTTTATTTTATTTGACAAGTAAATTTTACAACATGTCGCCTTCAAAGTAATCTTCTTGGGCTTGATTGCACTTTTCGAATCTCCTCTGCCACGCTTCCACGCGCTCCTGGAAAGATTCTTCTGGGATCGTTCGGAGCTCTCTCGTCACGGCTGTTTTAATAGCTTCTGAATCTTGAAAATGAGTTCCTTTGATGACTTTCTTGAGTTTGGGAAACAAAAATGAGTCACAAGGGGCCAGATCTGGAGAGTAGGGTGGTTACTCCAGTACAGCAATGTTATTTTTGACAAGAAACTTCCCAATTCCCAAGGCATTATGAGCTGGAGCATTGTCATGAAGAAGCAGCCATGACCTCGTTTCCAACAGTTCTCTTTTTTTCTCCCTCACTGAGCGCATCAGACTTGGCAAGATGTTTTTGCAGACGAGCTGATTAATAGTTTGGCATCGTGGCAAGCATTCTGCGTGGACAATTCCATGGACATCAAAAAAAGAAATCAGCATCACTTTGGTTTTGGACTTGAACACCCTCGCCTTTTTGGGTCTTGGTGACAATGCGCTCTTCCATTCAAGGCTCTGCCGTTTGATGAGTGGATCGTACACGAAGATCCATGACTCATCGCCAGTAACAACTCTTTTCAGCAAGTTGGGCTCAGTTTCCAGTTTCTCCAAAATGTTTTGACACACTTGCACACGCCGCTCTTTTTGTCCTTTATTCATTAACCTTGGTACCATTTTTGTTCAGATCTTCCTCATTCCCAGATCTTCTGTAATGTAAGACGGCGATCGCTCTGCACCTTTTGTCTCACACGCTCAACAGTTTCATCTGTTCTGCTTGAGGATGGTCTCCCACTCCTGCAATCATCTTCCACCTCCTCTCTTTCCTCTTTGAACCTCCTGTGCCACTCAAAAAGACGAGTTCTTTACATCGTTTCATCGCCATGGACTTCTTGAAGCAACTTTTGTGTTTCAGTTGGAGTTTTTCCAAGACGGACAAGAAATTTCTGGTTGATTGGTTGTTTGACACTCATCCTTTGCTCCAAAGAAAATAGGAAAAAATTATAAATTTTATCAAATTTTCACAAAACGGTCACAAAGAAATTGCCTTGACAGAAAAACGCGCAAAAAAGAATGTACTTGTCACAGAATGCTGAAATTTGGTTTTCGAAACCATAAGACATTGTGACATCATAGAAAGCAATGCTTTTTTCTCTGCGATAAAAGTTGCTCGTGCAGCGTGCACAGTCCCGTTACTTTTCAAACACTCCTTGTTAATGTCACAAGTCGGCAGCTTGGCCGAAAAGATAAAAAAACGTCGTTTTTACGACGACCTTGATCGCATGATCTGAATTCTACCCGCATCATCGCTTCACGATGATCACAGTCTTTGCTTGGTGGCTTCAACCAGGGTTTTGGAGCACGGCGAATTTTGAGGGTGCTCCAGCTCCTGCTCCGGAGCTGATTAAAAAGAGTTGCTCCGCTCCAGCTCCAGTTCTGGGATTATTCAGACTGATGCACAGCTTGTTTTACGTTGTCATTTTAGCGCACCTACAGTTCTTTCAATTAAAATAAATTTCAAAATCAACTTTGCACAAAAACGCAACAACCAAAACATAGACGTACCCTAGGTCTTTTATTGGGGGAACCACAATTAAGATTCATTGACGTCATCAGAAACTTTCGAAAGAAGAACTTTTTCTAGGACAAAGATATCGTACATTGGATGACGGATAGCCGTGGTATGATTTACCAAAGTTAACGGTGAAAATGTTTCAATTGGGAGATGCGTTGAGTAAACTAGAGTAACTTAAACGTAATCATAGATGGGGATCTGGGATCGGAACGTTTTTTTAGCAGGGAAATTTTTTTGGAAAAACAAGCTATTTCAATGCCGTTGGATTACATTCCGCATGTGGTCAGAGCCATTTGAAAGAACTAGATTTAGACACTGGAAAGTCAATTCAAAAAATTAAATTGTTCAATCCTCCATTTACTAAAAATTTAAGTCCAAAACACGTTTAAAATCTTGAGCTTTGGGGTTAAATTTTGTACGTGATTTAGCCCAGGTAGGAGGAAATAAGGAACATTGGCTCTTGCTATATTTAAGCAGTAAATAATAAAATAATCCACACGACAATATTTCTGAGAGATTTTTGTTTTGTCATAACATGAAAATAACCAGTTGTAAAGTTACATATACGGCCAGTGGGCCCAGGCTCCCTCAATTCAAATTCAATAAATTGTTCAATGAGCATTTCTCACTGCTAATTTTTTTTTCAAAAGTATATTGTCGCGCAAAAACTGGCAAGGTAGAGGTGAATTGTTATTGAAAAATATTACAATAGATGGTTGCGTTTACTAACCATGTTGTTAACCAGACCGAGCCGGATTTACATCGCTCAGAGCCCCAAGCACTTTAAAGATTTTCGCAAAATC
This sequence comes from Trididemnum nubilum, assembly GCA_963965965.1. Taxonomy (NCBI): domain Eukaryota; kingdom Metazoa; phylum Chordata; class Ascidiacea; order Aplousobranchia; family Didemnidae; genus Trididemnum; species Trididemnum nubilum. Next base: position 5,917,385 of record OZ014488.1, on the reverse strand, counting down.
TTCTTGCCAAATATAGGTGAAGGCCAAAAAAAAAAATTCTTACCATTTTTTGAGCGTGGGGTTCCTGGCACTGTACCATGTGGTAAATTCGCCGCTGGTTATTGCATTTCGTTCACAAAAAGATTAGATGAGGTCCTGAGATAGCAGCTTTTAGAACAAAACCCTTAATTACACCCGGGTTAAACATTTAAATTGGTTGGCAAAAATTGAATCAAGGGGGTCCGAGCCCCCTGGTCGTCTATATCCTTGTTAATTACTGTTGTACATGTGTATGTTGTACACAGAAAATGCTAAACGAAACTGACACTGAATAAACAATTAGGATTTTTTGTCACATTTTTTTTTATCATTGGTGGCATTTTAATTGGGGTAGTGGGAGGACCAGGCCCCCTGGCTACGTCTAAGAACCAAAATACTGCACACAATTTAATGACATCTAGGAACTAAGCAGTAGCTAATGCTAGAGTAAGCAATAATTAAACAATACGAGAGTTGAATGCGGCAGTTTTAAGCAAAAAGGCTTTTTTTTTTACAGATGACTCATCTACTAAGGACAAAAAAATGTTTTGATCACAATAGCTTTTTAAGAGAAAATAACAATCAATCTTATTAGATGCAGCGTAAATGGTTACAATTAGCATAGTTGATTTTAGTTTTATCTAACAAAAGATACTTTTAAACTTTTTTACACGGCCATTTTATGACTTAGCATTTTGTAGTTACACTCAAATTACATAAAAACAGTAATAAAGAAAAGCGATCGGCAACAGAGAAGATCTGGAGCAGGGAGGTATCCTACAGCAACGTTGCTACGGCTTCCGCTCCACCTGAATTTAACTAAAAATGGACTGCTCCGGCGCTCCGGCTCAAACGCCCAGCTTCAAACAAGCAGCAAATTCAACGGACAGAATTCGAATAAATCTACAGCGTATTGCATCATTAAAACTACTAAGCAGGTGTGGATTTCTATAAACACATACTCTTGCAATGAAAAGTCTGCGGATTGCCCAGTAGCTAGCATCTTATGCTGTCGGGTGACAGGAGGATAAATATGCAACAAATAAAAGTGGCAACAAAAGCAGACATTTATGTAACAAAATAGCAACGATATCACTAGCAACAAAAACAAACATTTACGTGCGGTTGAGACAATTACTGCACTTAGGTCGAAACATTTGTTTTAACTTGAATTTTGTTTACAAACCGAATTGATTGATCCATATTCATTCTCAACTCACGAGGAAGCGACGGTGGCGCTTTTGTTTTGGACAAATCCGCTCCCGCTTAGAAGTTGATCTTTTTCCAAGCTTTGCGATTCACTATTTCTTAAAAGTTGATGCAATTTTGAAAATTGTAGCAGCCTAGAAAATAAAACTTGGTTAGAACCAGGGGCGTATTTAGGGGGGGCATTGGGTCATGACGAAGACGAAGACGTTTGTTTTTGGTAGACGAAGACGTTTGTTTTTGGTCTTCACCTAAACTTGGGCAAAAACTCGGACTAAATTTGAGTGAAGAACTTTTATTTTTATCTTGGTCTTCACCTAATTTTGGGCAAAAACTCGGACTAAATTTGAGTGAAGACCCTTTTTTTTGGTCTTCACCCAATTTTGAGCAAAAAATCGGACTAAATTTGAGTAAACCAATTTTCATTCTGATGTTTGTTCTTCTCAAATTTTCTGAAGTTTCTGCCCCCCCCCCCCCCCTTTTCAAAATCCTGCGTACGCTACAGGTTAGAACTCCCAGAATGGAGAATTAAGCAGTAGCGGCCGTAAAATTTCAATTGATGTTTATTGATCAGTTTTTCTAGACATTCAAATTTTAAAACCTGTTTACCACAAACCTGTTAAAGATAATAAAACAAGTCAAATTTGAAAGCGATGCATTATACAATCATGCGTTAGATCTGACTGGCAACATGACACACTTGCAAACTCGCTTAATGCAATTTGGACGCCATTTTAAAATTCACTTAAATTTTCAGGTTTAAAAAAGTTGGATACTGTCGCGAAGTCCCGTATATCTCTTGCAATGCCACAATCTATTGCATCACATCTATTGCATCGCATAGAATTGCATCACATTGCACAAAAATCAACGCAAGATTTGTAACTCTATTTATTTTAACTGCTAATTCCATATCACAACAGCAACAAAAATTTTATATGCTGCAGTTTTATATACTGCAGTGAGATTTATTTTCCGGCTTCATTGTTCCGCTTTGTGTATGCATATGCTACCACATTTGAAAAGCCTTCATTTTTTACCAGTTAAAGTTTGCGTTGAATTCAAAATTGTTTTGCCCATACGCAAGTGCCAGCATGGCTATGCTCCTACATATTTAAAAAATTTAATCAACTCTCGTTCTGTTTTGGCAAGATACAGCTTGCGTGTTAATGATGATAATTGACTGCTTCAAACGATAACTAGCTCAAAATTTTCAAGATCCCAATCTATGTTTTCGTATGCATCACACTTTTCAATAAACGTTTAAAACCTTCTATTTTAGTTTAGCCTTTGATGATGTTACCACTGTTTTATGCCAGCATTATGCTGCTTATTGCTGTAGACTTAGTACTTCGCTAGCGTACTAACTTTATTTCTGTAAAGCTATCTATAAACCTATTTGAATGCTACTACGGCCTCTTGGTCAGATGCATTGACACTTGTTGGTGTTATCTTAGAGAGGGGTATAAATTGCAATTATTATTTTTATATTATTCATTTCTAAGCTAAACTCAAATTTTATCTTTAAAAGAGCATTCAGGACGTTTTTGTTTAAAAAAATTTACTGTGAAACATAGTGAAACAACTTTGGCAATTTTTTAGAATTTTTTGCATCAATTTTGATTCTCTTCGGCCGAGAAATCGTGAGATATTCGCAATTATTTTTCCCCTTAGACTAAGGAGAAACGCTTTCCGAACATTGCCAAACTGAACGTACGTTAGTCAAAATTGTTCCAAATGATTGACTAGATTAGCAGCTGTCAAGGAAGTGGCTTTGTAGGTACCTTCTGATAACCGTAGCAAACCTATACGAAAAATGTCAACTATAATGCTTTGCATTGAAACTTGAATTGCATATTTACGTGAAAAAACTAAATAACTTTCAGACTTTTAGGCCTAAATCAATTGCGCAATAATCGCATAAAACTTACTGGCTCACTAAAAACTAGAATCTTAGTCTAAGATCTAGTCAATTACGATGTTTTAGCCTTTAACATGCAATCATTTCTTCGAATAGGCTATCTATAGTAAGCATTAGTCACAATAGGCTATAGATAGGCTACTGGGTCTAAAGCACTAAAACCTTACATTGATTCCGAATTCTTTGCGAGCACTTGGCTGACAAAGCACACTAGGAAAGCATCTAACCTCTTTGAATTCAAACTGCAGTTGTTCCACTAAGTTATTCACCTATAACTTCAGCACTTACCTAGTCCCAAGAAGGCCAGTACTTAGCAAGACTCGAAATAGAAGTTACAAACTGATTTATTGCACAATCTAATTGAAACAAGACGGCCGAAATTTGGATTCTAAGAGAAAAACATGAAATTATTTCTCTTGAACTTTCTTAATCTGATGAGTAGCATAAGTCGCAATAGGGTCATGTTCGCAGAGGTGGAGTCGAGGACATAAGGCTCGAGGCCAAGGCCAAGAACCCAAAAAAATTTCGAGGCCAAGGACAGACCCTCTCGAGGCCAAGGCCAAAGACCACGGACACAGGCGCAAGTGTTCTCCAAAAAAAAGAAGGTCTTTAAAATTTTTTTTCAAGCGATCTCAAAAAAGGTCTTCAAAATTTTTTTTCAGGCGAAAAAGGTCTTTAACAAATTTTTTTCAGGCAATTTCCACTTTAGGAAAACAAAAAAAAGTCTTTGCAAATTTTTTGCGAGGTTTCTGGCGCTTTCCAACAAATTTTCTCAACGGTTCAAATAATAGTGCTGTCCTCGAGCCGAAAACAGGGCAATTTTTGAGGACTTGAGGTTTCGAGGCCAAGGCCAAGGACTTCAAAATCTGTCCTCCAGGACGTCCTCGAGGCCAAGGACGTCCTCGAGGACTCCACCTCTGCATGTTGTCAAACATATTTTTTAAAATTTAGTCTGAGTTTTTCAAAATTTGGGTTGAATGCCCTTTTAACACCAACCACAGTTGTTTGTCGGGCCGGACTTTTCGGTTTGGCTTCGGGTTTGGGCCGGGTTCGGGGTTAAGATTTTTGAAAAATGACCTGCTTGATAACAAAATTTGTTTCGGGCTTGATCTATGTACTTGCCTAAGGTTTTAGCCTCGTTCTGCGATGAAAGTTTAACTCAAATAACGTTGCATTGAATTACAACTTCAATAAATCATCAATAGGCCTACATGTACTACTGCACAATTATTATTGCGTCACGCTGATTAGCAGTAAGTACTTTTATTTTAACCGCATAAGAGGAATAACCGTACACATTTTTTGACCTAACTTAGCTTTCGGGCTTTTTGGGGCCAAGTTTTTGCTTCAAAGCACTTTTCGGTTACAGGCTTATGCTTTCGGGTTTGAGCATATAGCAGTCGGCCATCTGGTTGTTAGTTAGGTGCCCCAGGGCCCCTGGTTGTCATTTAGGCGCCCTGGAGACCTCTGGTTTTCATTTAGGGGCCCTGGGGACCCCTGGTCGTCAATTAGGGGCCCCAGGGCCCCCTGTTCATCAGTTAGAGACCCCGGAGCCCTCGTTTGTCAGTTAGGGGCCCCGGAGTCCCCTGGTTGTTGGTTAGGGGCCCCAGGGTTCCCTGGTCGTTAGATTGGGGCCCTGGGACCCCTGGTTGTTAGTTAGGGGCCCCGGCCCCCCGGTTCTTAATTAGGGGTCCCCAGGTCGTTGGTTTGGGGCCTCCTGGTAGTTGATTAGGGGCCTCTGGGCTCCCTCGTCGTCCGTAACTGCAACTAAACATTGCTAGGCTATGTTGTCATAATTGTTTATCATTGGTGGTATTTTAATTGGGGGAGGGGGGCCCGGGCACCCTGGCTCCCCCTCTGGCTACGCCTATGATAAGACCAACTCTGAGTCAAACGCAAGCCCTTACTCAACCCAAATCTTAACCCTAAATGTAGAAACTGGAAAATGTCTCTAAAAAAATTCTCATTTTGCTTTCACTGATGAAGTCAACTCCTATTCTAAAAACCAATCACAAATCTGTTCAGGTTAATTGTGCGAAGCAAATAGCAGGGAATGCAACAGCTAAACATTAATCATGCTTTTCATATCTGGAAAAAGCAGAGGTGCTGACGTTGAACCGCTATGGCTTGCGTAAATACTGTTACTATTTTAGCAGAAAAAAATACAGGATTTCCTCAGAGCCGTAAGCATAAGCTTAAAAATTATAATACACCACGTCACAATTTAAAATCCTACGGTCTGTTTCACACGTAATCAGGTTTTTATACTAGGTATTTACCTCTAGCTTTGCGTATAAAAGAGTTTTCGGAATCGATTGAATTGAAACTTGACGTTGTGTTGCGGTTAAAAATGATACTGGTACGAAAACGTTGCGTTGATGTTTTTTTCTGTGATATGTTTATCTCCTGTCTAATTTTTATATTCATTTTCGAAAACTTTCTGGATAATCCTCTTCAAATTTTGTGGTATTATGTTTTACAACGAGTGACCATTTTACCGCAAATTAATGAGCTAAGCGGAGTAAAACGAAAATGAGAAATATTCATCCGCGCCAGAGGCGTATTTAGATGGTGGGTCGCCAGTATAGCATAATTGGCATAAAATAGTATACAAAATTGCGGCATGTCCCCCCTATGTAACTTGGGCAGAAAGTTTGAGCACAAAATCGGATTAAATGTGGGTGAAGACTTTTTTTTTGTGGTCTTCTCCTAAGTTTGGGCTAAAAACGGGACTAAATCTGAGTGAAGACTTTTTTTTTATCTTCACCTAATTTTGGGCCAAAACGGGACTAAATCAAAATGGAGAATTTTTTCTTTTGGTCTTCATTATTCTCAAATTTCCTGTTCCCTTACCTTCCGAAAATGTTGCGTACGCTAGTGATCCGCGCATGGTTCATTTATTTTTCAAGGGTTAAAATCGGGGTTTAAGTTAGGGTTTGGGAGTTGGTTTAGGGTGAGTTCTACAGTAAGGAGTTGAGTTTGCATTAGATTTGGGTCAAAATTATAAAAAAAAGCTAAACAAAAATTCCGGTGAAACAGTATGTTCCTTTTTTACGAGATATTTTGCAAAAGCCTTCCACATAATGTAAATGTAGTCCAATGTTTTTTCCTATTCACCCAGTTGAATAACACCTCACATCGCTGAGAATGAGAAGGCAAGAATGTAATCGAGATTTCAATTTTCTAAGTTAAAACACCACTACGGAAAACGCGAAACAGCGTCTTTATCAGGGTCGTATTGAGAGTGATATCGAAAGTTGCTGATTTAAATAAAAACTGCACTACAGAAAATGTGAAATCAAGGCGGTAGCGATCGAGTGATGTTGTTTAGACAAGCGAGATGCACCCTACTAGGAAAGTTTGTACTCAGAATTAATTTAGCTCTAGACCACGGTTACGTACATGTTGAACCCCGTATGAACATCGCTCATGGTTACAAAGGAAACACTTGCATTCTATTTTTTGATTTTATACAAAAAAAATAACATGAGGCTGTTTGTAATATGTTTTTTCTTTTTTGGGAAAAAAGCAAAAACGTTTAGGTTAACGAACAATTCCAAGCGTAATCAAATTCTAAAAAAACTATCAATCTCGTTCTGTTTCACAATCAATCTCGTTCTATTTGTTACTGGTTAGTTATTAACAAAAATATCTCTTTCCAAGGCACTGGATCGATTCATTTACTCTTTTGACATTTTCACTTTTATTTCATGCAAAATAATCGCTAACTATCTTGGAGGGAAAAATATGAGAAAATTCCCTAGTCTTGATTCATTCATTCACAAAATTTATTATTGCCGCTTTTGCGGCCTCGCTGGCAAAGCTCAGAAACTTTGAGAAAATGCCGCGTCGCAAAATTCGGGAAAATATTTTTTGCGCTCTCTTGCTAAAAAATGCGGGTTGAGTAAAACAAATTTAAACTTGATTACCCAATATTTTTGCAATCAGTTGTCGTCGATGATCGCAAGCCAAATTTTAATGCAACTTTAGGTTTATGCAAAAAAGAAAAACATTTAAACTTATAACTTTTAACAAGTACATGGTAAAAATCCAAAGTTGGTTGCAAAGCTATCCGATATAATGAGCGATTTTTCCAAACATTTCAATACGTAACAAAATGTTTAGAACTTTCTAGAAAGCGTCAAGTGTTGTGCGATAAAACATGATGGCTATGAAGATTTTTCTGTTGAGTATTATTTTAAGTGTCTTGGTCATTGTATATTCTCATGGTGACACAAATCAGCAAGTGACATTGTCATGCCCTGCAATACCGGAAACCAATAGGGGTCCTCAGGGAGTACCGGGCAAGCGTGGAAGCAAAGGTAAGCTATTATAGCTATTATAATAAAGCTGCAAAACTATACTGTACAATAGTTTGTTTGCGATACGTATATGTAACCAATTCTTCGGGTGTTAAATTGATATTTGCCACAGCTTCACGAACCGTCTAGCTTTCTCACTGAATTCGCAAAGGTTAGCTAATGGAAAAACTTTCGTCAAGTAGAGAGCATCTTAACCAATGTTGGATTGCGTCATCTTCTAGACTTAGTTAAAGTAGAAACTGCAGCATTTGTTTACTACTATAAATCGGGACAACTTCCATTTACTTTTCCAAATGATTTTACTGCTCTAAATAGCATTTATGTTAAACCTACCAGAGCTACCTTCTCACATAATTTTTTTGTACCTTTTCTAAAAACTCTGGAACTTTAAAGGTCTATTTGATGTCAAGGTCCAAAAACATGAAACTCACTTGACCTTGAAATTAAAAAATCTAAATCTCGAAAAACTTTTTAATCTAGACTGAAATATTTATTGCCAGAAAATTACCACAATTAAATTGGAATGACTATAAAGTTTATGTTCAATCTGTTAATCAAATAACAATAAAATTTGTCTTGATAATGTTTAACTACTTGCACTTTACACAACAAAATTTTTATGTTTGTGAAATCTTCTAATTGACTTTCACTGTGTTTACCATGGTGCCTTGCAATTGCACCACTTTCCAATAATGTAGACAGAAGTTTTTTTTTGTAAATACAAATTGTATGGTTGTCTGTTAGTGTCCTAATTTTTTTGGTCTTATGCAACCTTGTTCTAATGTAACTATATACAGTATATGGAACCTAGATCTGGTTTACCAAAAGATGTAAATATTCCTTTGGCCAAGATTTTCTAAATTCCGTCTTGTAAATTTGTAATTTTATTCATGAGGGTAGAAGTAGACTTGCAGACTACTTTTGGTAACTTAGCTTCTTCCCTGTTGCCAGCAAATAGTATCGTCAACATGCTTTGCTTTTGCTTCGGTTGCGATTTTAAACTTCGCTGGCTTTGAAATAAACTACTGTACTACTGCGCACTTGAAGGTTGCGCTTGTGGATGGGTTACTGAAACTCCACTTTTTCAGTTCTGTTTTTGCTCTTTTCCCAACAGAGCAAAGTCACTTAAGGTAACGCCACGCTTTGCCCTAATTTTGATCTAGGAGGGAACCTTTTTTGCGTTCTGATATTTTAACAGTTACTTGATAGGTGTGTGGTAGATACTGTGTGGTAGGTGTATGCAGACAAGTAGTACCTTTGTACTTCGGGCAGCCGCTCATGAGTGATATATGAGGCTTAAATACTCTGGTCTTGCTGCAAATACCAATCGCTGACATATGGGTCCTAGTCCCACCACACGGTAACGGCCTCGGCTGGTCAGCTAAACTATGTCAGTATAGTTTGTACCACGTTAGAAAACTGAGGTTGGAGGTAAGTCTTAAAACTGAGGTTGGAGGTAAGCAAGGGCATGCTCTACGTAGAAATTTTGCTCCAAAAATGTATGGTTCAATGAGAAATGAAAAATAAACAAGTAAAAGATAACAGCGAAGAAGAGAGTCGGCCCCTTGGGCAGGCTGTCTCGCTCGTTCGGTTGAGTAGTCACTCCAGGGTTACCACTGATTGTCAATCTGCAACCTGGAGCGCTCGAGGTTTAGCTAGAGGGGTTCGTTCGAAAAATCATCGACATTCTCCTATTAGGCTTGGAAGTTGGAACGTGGGAAGTTTTTGTGGAAGAGGAGTGGAGGTGTGTGAAGGGTTGAGGAAGAGGAAAGTAGATGTATGCGGCTTACAAGAAGTAAGGTGGAAGAACAAAGGTACTCGATTTCTCTGAGTTTTTGAATAAAGGTATAAATTTTGGTGGTCTGGAAACAGCTCTGGTATCGAAGGGGTTGGAATTTTCGTAAAAGAAGAACGGTGTGAGAAGGTAGTAGGTGGTAGATGTTCGGAGAAAAAGCGACAGAGTTATGATGGTAGTGTTAGCCTTTGGAAAGCAAGTGATACGAGTAATATCAACATATGGACCACAAGCAGGGAGGCCGCTTGAAGAGAAGCAAAGGTTCTATGATCAATTGGCAGGCGAATACGAGCTACAGAATCCTGGTGAAGTGGTATTCGGACTGGGAGATTTTAATGGACATGTTGGTGAAGAGATAATAGGCTTTGAGGGTGTTCATAAAGGAAATGGAACAGGTAAAAGAAATGTGGAAGGAAGAATGCTGCTTGAGTTTTGTGACGAAAAAGAATTATGTGTAGCAAACACGTGGTTTAAGAAGACGCACAAACGAAAAATAACGTTTAAATCCGGCAATAATGAATCTGAAATTGATTTTATTTTAGTTAGTAAAGAAAACAAAAAATTTTTGAAAAACGTAAAGGCAATTCCATGGGAATTGCAACATCGACTGCTAATTGCCGATGTGGATAAAAGAAAACTGAATAAAGTTGTCAAGAAAGAATCAAGAGTGAAGCGCATGGTTTGGAAATTAAAAGAAAGGTAAATGCAAGAAAAATTTGAAAGAAGAGTTGAAAAGTTAGTTGATTTTGAAACAACAAATTTTTGGGAATCTTTTAGAGATGGAATCCTGACGGCATGTGATGAGCTATGTGGGAAGAAGAAAGTCAGAAAGAATGGAGGAAATAAATGGTGGTGGAATGAAGAAGTGAAGAATGCTATAACAAGGAAGAAGGAAGCATTCAAAACGTTTTGCAAAACTGGGTCGGAAGAACGCAAAATATTCTATAGGAAAGTGAGAAACCAAACTAAGAAAGTGATTGCTAAAGCAATGAAGACGGAAGCTGAAAAGGAAATGGAAGAATTACGTGAAAAACCAAACAAGATTTTCAAATTCGTTAAACTTATGAAAAGAATTGGGAAAGATGTTGAAGAAGGAAAATGGATTAAGGGTAGAGATGGAAGAATTAGTTTTAGTCAAGAAGATCGATGTAAAAAATGGAAGGAACATATGGAGAGAATTATGAATGAGGAAAATACTTGGGACCACAAGGTGGACGCTGCTATGGTTGAGGGTCCAGTAGAGAAGTTTCTCGCAAGGAAGTGAGAGAAGCGACCAGGAAAATGAAACAAGGAAAGGCTGCAGGGCTCTATGAAGTAACAATGGAGATGATTATTGCAGTTGGTAAAATTGCTTAGGAAGTGATGTTACAGCTTTGCCAACGAGTTTTGGATGGAAAGAGAATCCCGGATGAATGGAAAACCAGCGTTGTGATGCCAATTTTTAAGGGAAAAGGAGATGTGATGAATTGTGGTTCGTATAGAGAAGTGAAGTTGCCGGAACATCGCATGAAGATTATTGAAAGAGCGTTGGAGAGAAGAACATGATCATTAGTTGATTTTGATGAAGCACAGTTTGGTTTCATGCCTAGAAAGGGAACAACGGATGCATTATTCTTGGTACGAAGGTTGCAAGAAGAACATCGAGCGAAAGACAAAAGAATTTACATGTGTTTTGTTGATTTGGAAAAGACATTTGACAGAGTGCCAAGAAGAGTGTTGGAATGGGCCATGAGAAAGAAAGGTTTGCCTGAAATCCTGGTCAAGGCGGTGATAAGTCTTTATGAAGGAGCAGAAACGAAAGTTAGAGTTGGATCCGGCTTGTCGGAAGAATTTTCTGTGAAAGTTGGTGTACACCAAGGATTTGTGTTGTCACCTTTGTTGTTTGCAATGGTGATAGATGAAGTAACGAAAAATGCAAGGAAAGATTGGATGAAGCAAATTCTTTATGCAGACGATTTGGTTCTAATGAGGGAAACAATGGAAGAATTGAGAGAGAACTTTCATGAATGGAGAGAGGTGTTTGAAAGCAAGGGATGAGAGTCAATCTTGGAAAGACAAAGTTGATGGTGAGTGGGATGGAGGAAGAAACGTTCGACAGTAAGATTGATTGTTGTGGGGTGTGTGGAACAAGAGTAATGTCTTACTCGGTGTTATGCACAGCATGTGGAAAGTGGGTCCACACAAAATGCATGAATAAGAAGAAAGTTTCAGTTTATTTGAATAAAGATTTTGCTTGTAAGAAATGTAGAAGTGTGGTAAAGAACTTCAAGGGATCAGATGAAAAACTGTGTGATAGTGTGGAAACTGTAAGCAAGTTCACTTATCTAGGTGATAGATTAAATGCAACCGGTGGGTGCGAAATAGCGATAACAGCTAGATCAAGAATTGGTTGGATAAAGTTCAGGAAATGCAGCGAAATACTTAAAGGCAGAAGGTTTTCATTGAAGACAAAAGGAAAAGTTTACAATAGTTGTGTAAGATCGGCTATGTTGCATGGAAATGAAGCATGGTGCTTGAGAGAAAAAGAGATGGCAATTTTGAGAAGAACAGAAAGAGCTATGATTCGAGCGATGTGTGGTGTAAAGCTGTTAGATCGAAGAGACAGTGAGGAGTTGATGGACATGTTGGGCATAAAAGAGTCTTTAGATAGGATGACTAAAGCAAGTAGTATGCGGTGGTACGATCATGTTTTGAGGAAAGAAGATAAAAATGTGATAGTGACGGCTCTAAACTTTGAAGTGAGCGGTAGTAGAGGAAGATCAAAACAAACCTGGAAAAAGCTAGTAGAGAATGAGATGAAGAAAAATGTACTGGTGAAAAAGAATGCATGTAATCGAACAAAATGGCGAGGCGTGGTGAAGACAATGACCATACGAAATCCGGCCACGGGGACAATACCGGATGCAACATGAAATAATAATAATTGATGGCAACTCTTCCGCCTTTCCTTTCAATGTTTCCACGTTGTAGTTTTTCCATCTTGAGGATCAGCGCAATGCAAACTGCTCCTTCTTGATTTTAGTCTTGCAGGGGCGTAAGCGTAGCCGAATTTTTGTTTGAGGGGGCCCAAACCGCTAATCAAAAGCAATAACGTCATCAGAAAATTTTGAAAATGGAATTTTTTACGCAGCAAGGATGCTGTTGAATGGAAGATCAAATCCTGGGCCCTTGTTTGGCATGGAAACAGGATTTTGATGATAAGGGGAGGACGTGAACCTTAAGTTAGAATGTTTTTCGAAAATGCCTGAATTGATAGACGTAGTGAGAAAATTGATATAACTGAAACGTATCACAAGCGGGGGTCTGGGGCGGAGCCCTCAGCCGCTGCCGAAGGCTAAGGGGTCTGACGGTGAAGCTCTCATGGCTAGGCGAAAGTTAGTAATTTTTTGAAAAATTAACTATTTTGATAGCCTTTGAATAACAATTTGCACGTTTTTAGAGCCATTTGAAAGTACAACATTTCTAAGACTTGAAAATTAGATTGATCATTTCTATCTTTACCTATAAACAGGTCAAGTCTAAATCAAGTTTAAAATCTTGCATTTGGGGGTTCAATTTTTTAAGTGACTTGGCCCAGATGCGGTAAGCAAGATCTTTTGTTAACTGCAATGTTTTTAGCTGTACAATAAATAAAAATTCACTTAAAAATTTGGATTGGAAATTTTTGTCATAAAAATATCCAGTTTAGGAGTACATGTATGGCAAATGGCCAGGGGGCTCAACCCCCTCAATTCAAATTCAATACTTTATTTAATAAGCATTTCCTCTAACTAACTCTTTTTAAGTGTTTTGCCTCGCAAAAACTAGCGAGGTGATGGATAGTTATTTAAAGTTGAGACAATAACTAATGATTACTAATCATGTTTATTGCAATAGGTTCATGAAAAGGTTAGATGAGAACTTAAAGTAGCAAGTTTTAGGTCAAAAACACTAAGCTTTTTTTTGGTATTATACTTGATTTCCAGGCCCCCTGGTTGTTGATGTTAACATTATTGTTAAATTGCTGCTGCACCTTGCGTGTGCTGTTTGTAAGCAAAAATGTTGACAGAAACTACTGTAAAACTGAAGAAACAAATTGTTTGTTGTCATTATTATCATTGGTGGCATTTTAATTGGGGGGCCTCGACCGCCTGGTAGCCCCTATGCTAGGGCGGGAAGCTTGTGTTTGATTAACACGTGGCGGGATTCTTGAACCCGTTCTGAACGTTGTTATTGGTAAAGCTGCGTTATTTGTTGGTGGGTGGGGGGATGCGATACTAGCAAACAGGCGGAGATTACCATCGCTGGATTGAAACACTCAGTAATCAAGCAGCATCTTTCATTCAAAACTAGATTCAGGTGAATTGAACGAGCTGAACACTTTCAGACAGAGCAAGCAACTCGGTCGGCGGTTGAGTAGCTTGGAAGACAATGCCAAGGCAGTTACAATGCGCAGTACACGTCGTGACTGACTTTTTGGATATAGCGAGCTTTTGTTGCATGGTTTTTCGTGTTTCCAGTTAGGTAATGTATGTACCACGCGTGTGCAGTTGCATTGAATTTTAAATAATTGTTAAAGTGTACTAGCGGGGTAAAATTTCCTCAAAAGTAGATCAAAGTTTTATAACAAAGCTAGGATTTTGAATGATTGATCAATTTCCTTTATCGATGAACAAATTTAAAAATAATAGTTTCATTGTTCATTTTGTTAAACACGACTACCAGTACTGTACCTTTAATCTACCAAAACAAGATTTCTCCGTTTTAAACAAACACGACCACAGTACATTCATGCAGTAAATTATCTTGTTTATTCAAGGCAAAAAATGATTACCGCTTTTTCAGTGAAAAAATCTTTTGTTACTCAATATTATTTTATCGCAGGCGAAAAAGGTGACAGCGGTGATCAAGCTGAGCAAAGTGTTTCTAGAGTTGAATTTGAAGAATTGTCGCGAAAGGTGCAAGAACTGCAGAGAAATTTCAGCCAACAACTGGGTAGGTGCATCGGAGAATATCTGTGGCTATTAGCATTCAGTTATTAAATTGCGTTAATCGCATTTTTTTCGTGGGTTACCATAGTTGCAATTGCAATTACTTTTAAAAACCATTTTTAAATTTAAATTTTAAGGGCTAGTTTATTCAGATTTTAAATTTTTGATGAAACATTAGCCCTGCCGTTGAGCTTTGGTTTTGAGCAAAACTGAGTCCAGTGCAGTACGTGGGAAAAGTTTGATTTTGCTTTTTAATAGTTGATTTTAAGAAAAGAGGACTAAAAACCTATACCGGTAACTTGGTTATTAAAAATTACCAGTTGAGTCAGCCTAATTCAGGGATTAAAATTTCCTGCATTGTGTCGACTCCACTTCACACTGATGATGGAGTCAGTTGTCTTCAAAACTCCTGCGATGGGGGTTCCGCTTTACCTGCGTCACTATAGGTTGAAATGATTATCCATTTGAACGTGGAGACAGCATTAACGCGTTGTCAAATAAAGCAGGGTTATGAAACTTAATTTCTTTGTGAAATGTTAAACTCGTTCTACCTATTTCACTTTAAAAAGAATTTAACTTGGTAAGCAATTCAGATGTAATACCCAGTAGCTAATGTACAATAGACTTCAATACAACAGTGTATTCTCTATGCATGCCTTGTCATTCTTCCAAATGATATCAAGAATAAAAATACAGCCAAAATGCAAGAATACATTTAATGACTGATGTTTCGCTAAACACTTATAGTATCTTCGTAGCTGCAAAAAGCTACAATTTATATGTTAGTTGCTAAGTTTTTACTATAGATGAATGAGTGAAACCGTGCTAATAAGTTACTATAATATGTCGTAATTTGGCCAACTGTAATGTGTCAGATACTCGCATTGCATTAGGGTAGATTAGTTTTCAATATTATGACAATAATTTATCGCATTTTTTTAAGCCTCACAGGTTATTACAGCAATTTAGCGCAGTTTCTCTTGCTCAATTTTCATAGCAAAAGTTAGCAACTAATATTAATTGGGTCTTTTTGCAGCTCTAAGAATGCTTTAAGTGTTTAGCAAAGGGTAATTTTTAAACGTATTTTTTCATTTTGGCTGTATTTTTTTTAGAATCGTTAAGCGTTTTTACTTTTTTGCAAATAATAATATTAATTAAAACAATTAAATGTAAAAAACTAATACCTTAAACAATTACAAGATAAACTGCTACTGATACAGCCATTAACTTTCAAGTCAAAGTAGCAATATTATGGTTTTGCTTAATTCATTGTCGTCAGTTTAGCTTGGTTTGAGCATATATCGCTGAATTACACAAAATAAATGACAACAACCATGAAATTTTTGAAGTTGCCTTCAACAGTTCAAAAACTCGCTAATCGCTAAGTTAGCTAAATTGCTAATAGTATATTACTCGCAAATTGAAATAGTTTGAAAGCTCTGATTGGCGCATATTGTTTGTTTTAAAAGTTGTTTGATACGTCCAGGTTTTTGCTTTGGTAAAACGCAGTCTCTATTTTTGCTTTAGATTTGTAATACAGTATTAAACTGGTGTAAAAAGGCCACAAATTGTGACACAAGATACTAAAGTGTGTTTGCGAAGTGGGGTAAGGTTAGAATGAATATCATCAACCTTTCCAGTCACATTACATGACCAAGCCAATTTCGATTAAAACACCTTTTTTCGTCTAAATTGGGGTTGAGGAAATCAAATAGAGTGCATTTAATCCCCCCAACTCTATTTTGTTCCCCCAAACCTAAAATAAATGAAAAAATGGGAGATTTACCGAAATTGGCTTGGTCACATGATGTGACTGGAAAGGTTGATAATATTCATTCTAACCTTACCCGGCGAAGTAGGCCAGTGCTGCCGTCCAAAACAGATAGGTGGGAAGTTTGATTAAGTTTTGTTGTGGGTATTGTTGTGGGTAGACTTTGATGACTCATTGTATAAATAAGAAATTCTGTGAAAATTTGCTCATCACCATTTGTCCATAAACCCTAAATTGATAGACCAGACACAAACGCGCAGAAAAATAGACAAGCACATAAAAGAAAAAAAGTTTTTGTTGCAAAGTTTTTTGGCGGTCACACGTATTCGACTGATTTGATAGGTCATACTCGTAGAACAAGCAAAAGCGTGACGAAAAAAGTCACACTGATTGGACAAATCGGCATATTCTTCAAAAATGAACCGTGAAGAAAAAATGACGAAACTGTCAGTTTTTTCTTAACGGTTCTAATAAAGAATCTATGGTTTGTTCTTAATGTCATTTCGCCTGAAACGTCATATTTTGCTTGGTCCCGAGTCCCGACAAAATTCTTGATTTTGCGCACATTTCAGCTCGCGTGTAAAGGCGCTTTTAGCGTCGAGTGTTCTGAAGTCGGTTGAGGTTGATTTTTAAGTCAAAACAAAGCCAAAATTTTGGTTAGGGTCAAAAAGGTGTCGAGGGTCAAACATTTTTATCAAAAGCAAACAAGTTTTTTTGTTTTTTTAATCTTTTAAAGATTTGAGCCGCAATCTAATTTTTATGCGCAATCTTATACATGTTTGAATGAAGTCTTGCAATTCAAACTCTGCATGTAACATAGGCGTAGCCAAAAGGGAGGGGGCAAGGGGCTCTGGCCCTCTTAATTAAAATGCCCCAAGTGATAGAAACATAACAAAAAAGCCTATTTTTTTCAGTTTCACTTTCTTTTTCGCGTACAACAGTACACGCGTACTACAGTAACTAACAATAAAATTGACGACCAGGAGGTTCGGGCATCCTCAATTATTTTTTGATCAACCAATTCAAATGTATAATCTGAGCGAAATAAAAAGTTTTTGTTCTTAAGGTGCTACCTCAGGCCTTCATTTAACCTTTTTATGAACGTAATACAATACCCAGGGCCGGATTCAACATATAATACAGTGCCAGAACTCTCACGCTTAGACGATAAGACTTCTTTTGGTCTTTACCTGTTGATGTTAAAGATGTTGCAAAAATTCCCAAAGTGCCAGGGCTCCACCCAATGTAATTCGGCATGCTGGACAATAACATGGTTTGTAAGCGTAACCATGTATTACAGTATTTTTCAATAATTTACCTCCGTCTCTCCAGTTTTAACAGACAAAAAAAAATTTGAAAAAAAAGCTTAGGGGAAATGCTCATTGAACAAATGCTTGGATTTAAATTGAGGGTACTTGGGCTACTTGGCCGTGCATGCACTCCTTTAACTGTTTTTTTTTTTTTGAAGAAGAAGAAAAACAAAAATCTCTAAGCAAAATTTTCGAGTAGATTATTGTTTACAGCTAGATATTGTAGGAGAAATGTATCTTATTTCCTCCAAACTGGGCCAAATATCTTCAAAATTTAACCATAAAATCCAAGATCATAAACGTGTTTAAGACTTAAATTGTAAGTAAAAGGAAAATTGAACAATTCAATTTTTTAATTGGTTTTCAAATGTTTAAAATCAAGTTGCAATATTTTTGTCGCATAAAAAGTTTTTTTTAGAAAATTTCTAATGACGTCATTGCAACTTTATGGTTTAGACCCCTCCCAATCAAAAATTCTGGCTACTCCTCTGCATGTAATATCATGTGATGCTCTAATTCAATCAAGCATTATTAGGAAATAGCGAAGACAAGCATTTCATGATATTTTTTTTAATCCAAATGGTATTATTGTCGTCTCTAAACTTGCATTTTCTAATAATTTGAATTAAAGTGTAATTTTCACAATTTCCAGAAAGTATCAATCATAGAACAACTACTTTACCTGCCAAGAACTGTGACGTCATTTATGCGTATGGATACAGCACTGATGGGGTCTTCGGGATATTCACCGGCAACAGTTTAGTTGAAGCGTACTGTGAATTTGATCGCGAAGGCCACAATTGGATGGTAAGTAAACATTTAGCAAAGCAAGACCTAAAAAGCAGATTTAGACTAAAAAGATTAACTGTACCTAATAGCTGCAATTCGGCCAATGATAATTACAATAACCGCTTCCTAATAAGAATGTCAAAACTTTACTTGAAAACATCCCAAACGAGATGAAAACAAAAAAATGAAAACTATGTTAGTCCAACAAAAATTTTCAGATATAATTTCCATCAATTATTTTTGCTTATAGGTTTAGTAACTTTGGTTAATGATTATCATAATACAGTACACGCTACTTGTAAAACTAAATAGTTAAAACGCTACAGTCTGTTTCACCATAATCGAGATCATTAGGAATGTGTAGCAAAAGTAACACAAAGTTTAATATTAAAACTTTAAAATCAACGGCTAAAAAATTAGTTTCCCGTTCCTGTACCGGGGCCATATGGCCGGCCCCTGGGCGACCCAAACTCATGTAACGGTTATATATGTAGATTAAAAACGATCAAATAAAAGTTCATTCATTTATTTTTCGCGCAGGTTTTTCAGCGGCGAATCAACGGGTCTGTTGATTTCTATTTGAACTGGACTGACTACGTGCGGGGATTCGGAAATAAACATGGAGAGTTTTGGTTGGGTAAGAAAATTGACTGAACGTGTTTTTACATGGACAATGTGACGAAGCTGTAAAATTTATTTCAGAATTTAGTCTCATCGATTTTTTGAGAACACGAAACTGTTGCATGTACACCAACAAGTGCAGATAGTTTTATTTAAAACTTATTTCATATAAATTAAGACACCATCACTTCTAGTTCAGTTATATTTCTCACGACATTCTTCAGCATTATATTTTAGAACCAATGATACATGAGTAGCTTTATAGGTTTTTTTTTCAATTTCAAATGCTACTTTTCTAGCAGTGTTGCACAAAGATTATAATGTAAAACATTTCGATTAACATTGTTGTAAAATACTGCACTTGTTTTGTCAAAAACAAAAAAACAAACAAACAAAACGATTTGTTTTGATTTACACAAGCCATCTCTGTACAGTCCATAAAAAATGGTTTTTGAAAGCATATCAAATTTAAGATTTTAACACCAATGATTTACTTTATACTCTCATTTTTGAATTTTAGCACTAAATAATAAAGAGAAATTAATTACCAAAGCTTTTGTCCTTTTTTTGGGCTTTGAGGTTAAAAAGCTTTAACGAAAAAGATTTTGACTTTGCTAGAAATCGGCTGTGGC
Organism: Trididemnum nubilum; assembly: GCA_963965965.1. Classification (NCBI taxonomy): domain Eukaryota; kingdom Metazoa; phylum Chordata; class Ascidiacea; order Aplousobranchia; family Didemnidae; genus Trididemnum; species Trididemnum nubilum. The sequence continues at coordinate 5,898,030 of OZ014488.1, read as the reverse complement.
AACATGACAACATCAAATTTGCATGTGTGGATTTAAACCAACTTAGTTATTCGGTAGGTTCCGGGTTAGGGTGTGCTTTTGCCAGGTTTTTCTGCTCATGTGGTTTTGACAAAAAACAGTGTGTTTTAAAAAGTAAAACCATGTTTGTACTGTAGTTACAAATTTGTTTTTCGTTTATCACAAAGATATTCGGTTTGGTGTATCTAGAAAGAAACTTGAAAAAAAGGCTTAGACTAATCCCTACTCAGATAATAATGATAATTTTGACTTATGTCATATAGGCAGGGCTGCCATAACGTCCTTATTTTTTAAATTTGTCCTTACTTTGATGGTCTGTGCCTTAGAAAAAATTTTAGTTTTTATTTCTGGGAAATGTCCTTATTTTGACTTGTGTCTTTATCATTTTTTTTAGAGTAAAGGTTTTCATACCGGGCACTTCCTAGATTGGTTATTTCGAATGATTGATTTGCTAGAAACAACATATCAGTGAAGTCTCCAATAGCGTTCACGAGCACCCAAAAAATGCATTTTTCTTCGTATATAATTTTGAATTCCTGAATAAACGTTTTTTCAAAATAGCTAATGTTTCCATCCAATATCCATTTGTTTTCGCGGAAATTGGGGATTCCCACGAACGGTGTTGAATTTTTTTTGCTGAGGTAGAGTTGATTTTGATTTCAAAAATCGTTTTTCTATATGAAGTAGACGGTCGATTTTAGGTTCGAACGAAAGAAGAAGATGATTGCAAACTTTTCATAAAATAATTTTTGAATTGTATTATTATGACGTTATGATTGATATGGTTGATTTGATTTCAAACTTTTACAAAAACTTATGACTTGGGGTGCATTTCGATAGTTATTACTGCCAAAGTTCACGGAATAGTGAGATGAAAGTTGCAACATTAGTAAACCAGTTTCTAACCGTCGAAATGAAACCAAAATGACATTTTTGTGACGTCATTATACAAAAGTACGTTGTAAAATGCAAAACCGACTAGACGTGCTTTTCAAACAAATTGCACGTCCCAGCAAGTATTCTGATCGCGGCCCAGCAGTTTTCGTAGCAATCATCGAAGAAAATCAGTTTTACATCGTTAACGCACAAAATGACGTTTTAACACTTTTTTGCACTGTGGATGCATGAAGAAAAACTCAGCTCAAAATTTAACAACAAAACAAAAACAGTTTTATGCTCCGAGCAAAATAAACTTTTGTTTTTGTTGCTTTTATCGCTATTTTGTGGCAAAGAAGGACTCTGCATTAGCGAAATTCAAATGTTTCATATACACATTTTTGGCTCCATTGTTTTTGATCAAGCTAAGTGTTGTGCCCATTTTTTCTGCTCGAAAATACTGTAGTAGCAAAATGTACTCCCACATTGTTTCGAAATGTGATAAAGTTGGTAGAGTAGGAATAAAACTGTATATAAACCGTGTTACTAACATTTTTTTAAGGAAGAGTTTCAAGTTTTAGCAGAAAACAATAATATTGTCACCAACAAAAGAGCGTGAATAATTTCATCCAGATTTTTAATTTTCTGTGTTGTCCTGAACGGATTCTTTGTTTGCAAAAGTTGCGTTTAATATAACTAAAAAATTGTTACAAAAAATATTTGTGTAAAATGGTGCACAATTTTTTAATCAAATTGTTTCGTATGTGCAAAAAATTGTATTCTTCACTATTTAAGAATATCAAAACTTATACAGCAATAATCTTTAAAAAAATATATTCTACATTAGGTAATTATTTCATCATTGGCAATTTGCCTCTGTAAAGAGACACCAAAAGACCTTGCAGTCTTTTGTGTACAGCTGCCATCTGCCCACCTGTCAACCACAAGTAATGGAAGCTCCACATCATACCTCATTTAATCGTCAAGCAACAGAGCTTTTAAGAGATCCAATGTTTGTAGCTTAGCCCGCCTAGGGATCAAACCGGAGTCTACAGCTTTTTGGTGACCAGCATGATCTGTAACATCCATGAGGTGTCGATTCTTTAAACAAATATTTTTAGAAATGCTGATAATTGTTTGAAATCATTGAGCGCATACAGAGCCGTGCTACGGTAAGCGTGACATTTGACTACAAGTGAAGAAATTACCAGGATTAAGTTGAATCCGACCTCCCCCCCCTCTAAGCCAAGTCACTTAGAAGATTAACCCAGACTGGCTTTTTATCGTGTTTTGAACTTGACTGAAAAGTAAAAGAAACTGAAGGGGCTAAGTTATAAAATTTTTATAAACCATTTTTGTAATAATCAGCAGAATTTGGTTATTCTTTTCTGTCTTACCACTGTTACTTTGTCTAAGAATCAGCATGACCTATACAAGACAAGTTTTAACCACACAAAAATAATTTGCGTAGTTTATTCTTCAGGAAAGTTAAAAACAGACGAGGCTGAAAATTTGTGCAAATTTAGGAATAACCAGCCTCAACCCAAAAAATTATATAGTTCTTATAAAAAAAAGTGTAATCAAATGGCTACTGGCTTCCCAATGCGCGCTACCATAGTTTTGTTAAATGAATGGGTATAAGAACCAAATCTTTTAAAGGCATGAGACTTATAACAGAATTAGCGGCATTGAACTGCTTTTTACTACGCTATCGTACTCCTGGAAGAATTTCAAGCACCTTAAACCATACTGCAGCTTTCTTGCCTAATGACTCTAGCACAGTACGCTTGTGCGTAGTGCATGTCCTCCTGCCTGAAGTTGTCTAAACTCGAGTTCTCGACGTATACGCGAGTTTGATGAATTTGATCAAAATTTACTGGCACCATGTAAAATAACATCATTAGGGAGATGATTTCAAGAGTTTGCAAGGTATAGCTTTGGGCTACTCTAACAGACAGGGCATGGTATGGAATGGAATGGAAAATGGAATGAAATGGAACGGAAATTTTGGTGTGGAATATGGAAGATGCCAGAATGGGATGGAAAATTTCAAAAATGGAATGGAAGGCAATCTTCTATACTTCCATACAAATTCCATACTAGATTTCGCACATGGTATTTACAAAAAGTATATATACGGACAGTGATAACTAAATCTGCGACAAATTTATAGGCTAATATGGTCATGAGCATTGCACAAACAGTGTAGGCATTGAATGATCAAATCATAGCGTATGTTCACAGTAATTTGCAGCTGCAGTGGTACTGATTGGTTTAATTTTTACTTTAAGAATGACAATTTGCCAAGTGACAAAACTTTTCCATCGTAACAAAGATTTGTACTTACTTTTTTCTCCCCTTATTTGAGCTTAATTATTTGTTGTTGCATTTTTTGTTTTGCGTTCAAGCTTTCTCTTGGTATGTTTTTAAAATGTTTTTGGCAGTTTGGCTATGCCAAATTTCATAGCTGGTTTGATACAAACTTGCAATCATTAAACCATGAGCATACGGATAAACCTATACTGTCTGTTTACTAAGTGGTTGATAATGAGCGTAGCCAGAAAAGCTAGGGGGCCCGCTCCCCAATGGAAATGCCACAGATGATTTAAAAAATGACAACAAAGGCTATTGTTTCTTCAGTTTCAATTTATTTTAGTATTTTCGCGTACAGCAGAAATAATTAACAATGATGTTAATATTCACGACCAGGGGGCCTCCTTAGTTCAAATTCTTCCCAACCAATCGTATTACCCCGCAAAAATTCAGGGTTTTTTCCTATAATTTGCAACCTCAGACCCCTATCTAACCATTTTATGAACGTAATGCACTAACATGATTACTAGCCGTCTATTGCACCAAATTCAAAAAACAATAGCCCTGCACCTCATCAATTTTGACGCGACACAATACTTGGAAAGAAATTAGCCAAAGGAGATGCTTATTGAATAAATTATAAAATTTGAATTGAGGAGGCCTGAGCCCCCTGGTCGTACATGTACACCTAAAACTGGTTGTTTTCAAGACAAAAATCTCCATGTCATATCTTAAAGTTAATTATTGTTTACTTCTAAAATTTTTGCTGGAGGCAATATACCTTGCTTTCCTCTAAATGGGCCAAGTCATCTACAAAATTCAACCCAAAATTGCAAGATTTTAAACTTGTTTTATGCTTGACTTGTAAGTAAAGGCAAGACAAAACAATAGAACATTTTAATTGGCTTTCAAATCCTAAGAATGTGGTTCTTCCAAATGTCTCTGAAAACGTGCGAAATGTGATCCAAATGACATGAATATTAAAAGAGCTATTTTTCCCAAAGGATTACATAAGATTACCCAGCGGCTGAGGGCTTCGCCCCCAAATCCCCGTAGTCTCCTGCAGCAGGGGACTCTGCCCCAAAATTCCCGTCTGTGACACGTTTTAGTTACACTAGTCAGCCTACCACGTCTCCTAATTTCGACATTTTGGGAGAACTTCATAACTTTTGGTTAAAGGTCTCCCCCTTTAGTAAAATCATGGTTATGTGCCACTCATACAGGCCTTGGTTTCTGACCTTCTATTCTACGGTATCTCTGTCCCAAAAAAATCACCTTTTGAAAGTATCTGATGTTGTTATTGCACGTGATTTGCATTTTAGACCTCCACCAATCAAAAATCTTGGCTACGCCTACGGTTGATATATTTATGCTGATTGCTTTTTTATGGTAGGTCATTGCAATTGTGCTTCAAACATAGGATGAGATGGATTGTATTATACCTTCGTGAGCGACTACTAGCAGAAGTACGTTTAACGTTGCAAAAGTCCAACACAAATTACGCGTTGCTTTCGGTCTAAATTTACTTTGGTATGGAAGTATGGAATGGAATATGGAAGAAAAATTTAGTATGGAATGGAAGATTTTTAATATGGAATGGAAATGAAATGGAAGAAAATTGCCGGTATGGAATATGGAAAAATCGTCTTCCATTCCATTCATTACCATACCCTGCTCACAGAGCAGCCGGTAAAAAGAGCTGGGGGGGGGGGGGGGGTTCAATCTTGACGCTTTTTTGTTAGAGGAACACTAATGAAGAGAAGTCTCATAAGGCTCTTCACTTAATTTTTATTTAAAGCAGTGGCGTCGGCTACAATGAGTTTAAATAATGGGTCGGTTGATCATTCTAATACATCAGAGGAACTAAAACCACAGAAGGGATTAAGGAGTGGAGCTCTCAGCAGCTGCTGAAATTCAATGAGACTTATTGAGGTGTCTAAAGAAGCGCCTTGTTTGATACAGAAATTTTGTAAATCGTTCCAAAATAATTTAGTCGAAAGATCTTTAAAAAAGACAGACTCATAAAGTATACTATAGTATATAATCATTATTAACTACCAAAAGACCTGCTGCTGAACGGTTTTTGCTAAAGTAACAGTTTAATAATATTTCTTAGGTACCTCAGACACAAGTCGGCCGCGCGGCTGAAAGGGTAAAGGTGTCGTTTTTATGACGATCCTGATTGCATGATCTGGGTTCAATCCGCGCCCTGATCACGTTGTTGCGTCCTTGGATAAGACAATTTACGATCATTAGCTGCAAATTTAGCGGATAAGAATTAAAACAAATCCACAAGAACATTGCATTACTAGAAACTTCTAAACAGGTGCGGATTTCTTCAACCACGAAGTAGCCGTTGCAATGAAAAGTGCTGGGGTCGTTTAATATTTAGCATCTGACGCTGTTCGTTGACAGAAGGATAGAAACATACGCCACAACAACAACAGCAACAACTACAACATAAGTCATTTTAGCAATCCTAAGCTATTTGATAAAATCAGTCGTTTTTAAATCGGTCTCGCTTTTTGAGATGTAGATCACAGTTTAAGTCATTTGCATACAAGGCATTTTCGTTTGAGTTTTGATTTTACGCTGTCTTTAATGAGTTTTTTTTTTTCAATCTACATCTACTGTATTACAAAAGTAATTAAACTTATCTTTAAAATAGTACGCGTCAAAGTAAAATTTAACACCCTACAACCAAGCTGCTTTTCCTCTATTCTTAGTCACATAAAAAAAGTGGATAAATAGCAGGAGTAGGATCACAGGCGTAACTGACGGGAAGGGCAGGGAGGCATTTCCCTCCAGCTGTCGGCCTCTTTATAAATTATGGCAACAAATTTATGGAGAAAAACAAACGTCAAAAGCGGAAGGAAGTCTTTATCTAAAACTTGACGAGAAAAAGCAGCTGATTTTCGGTCAAGAAGGCCTTTTTTACACTTCAACTAAATTTGACGAAAAAAAGCAACGAAACTTTGCAGAAGTTAATTTTTTCTTCACTTAAAATTAGCAAAAAAATGTAAAGCGAATTTCTAGTTAAGTTTTCTGGGTCCTTCAGCCAAACTTTCCCCTAGCTCAAACCTCTGGTTCGCCGCTGGCAAACATGTAGGTTCCTACGTATATTGCAAGCACAATACCGTACTCCTTAAAACAACAGTAAAAACTTAGAACCTAACATACTGTTTTGCTCGTCGAAGTAATCGTCACTCGGAGTGTCTTTTTTTTTCAACAAAATCTTTTTTTTTTGAAAGGGATCTCGACCAGTAGCGTAGCCAGGGGGGGGGGGCGGGGGGGGCTCGAGCCCCCCCCATTGGCTTGTGAAGTATGCAAAAACGCATGTATTTTGTGCTTTTGAGGCTGATTTTCTGTGAAAAATGGAAAATAGCCCCCCCCCATACGAAAAGAGCCCCCCCTCAGACGTTTGAACTTGCGAAACTTGGGAGAAAAATCACTCTGAATTTTGGCGAAGACCTTTTTTTATTTTTTTTTTGGAGATCACCTAATTTTGGGGGAAAAAACGTTTGAATTTTGGATTTCGGCCGAAAAATCACTCTGAATTTTGGCGAAGACCTTTTTTTTTTTTTTTTTTTTTGGAGATCACCTAATTTTGGGCGGAAAAAACGTTTGAAGTTTGGATTTCGGCCGAAAAATCACTCTGAATTTTGGCGAAGACCTTTTTTTTTTTTTTTTTTTTTTTTTTTGGAGATCACCTTATTTTGGGCGGAAAAAACCTTTGAATTTCCGATCTTTCCGAGACATTTCGTCTCAAATTTCGGACAAACCATCTGAAACTGATTCAAGGTCAATGAAAATTCGAGTCAACGTTGTTTGCACACTTCTCACTCTTTCAAAATAGCCCCCCCCTTTTCCAAATCCTGGCTACGCGCCTGATCTCGACAACTGGTAAAACGATCTGATTCTGAAGTGATAAACGTTTCCTTTTTAGCGTAAGGTGAATAGAGTTTATGTGAATAATTGTATCCCCTAAATTGAAATCAGTGATATTTTAACTGTAAAAATTAATTAATATCTGCAAATGCGAAGCCATCAGTTTTCTTAACAACACCCCCCAAAAAAATTTTAGCGCCTTCGCCCATCAACTTACGATTTTGTGACGTATCAAGGTAGTGACTGCTTTCCGGCTATTCCTTACAAGTAATTGCTGTATCAACAAAAATCAAATATCTTTCGTTACAGTTTCTTAATTATTTCAAAAGAAACTTTTGCCAACAAAGAGTCTACTTATCATGACTATACAGAAAATTAAAACATCTGGATGAAATTATTCACGCTCTTTTACTGGTGACAATATTGTTTTCCGCAAAAATTTGATACTTTTTTATAAAAAAAATGTTAGAAACACGGTTTATATACAGTTTTATTCCTACTCTACCAACTTTATCACATTTCGAAACAATGTGGGAGAAAATTTTGCTAATATTTCAGAGCAGAAAAAATGGGTTTAGCACTTAATGAAATAAAAAAAAAACTAGAGCAAAAAATACAATGGAACATAATTGAACTTTGCTAATGCAATGTCATTCTTTGCCACAAAATAGCGACAAAAAAAAAGTTTATCTTGCACTGAGCTTAAACTGTTCTTGTTTTGTTCTTAAATTTTGAACAGAGTTAATCTTCATGTATCAACACTGTAAAAAAGTGTTAATAAAACGTCATTTTGTGCGTTTACGACGATATAGGACGTGAAACTGGATTTTCTTTAATATTTTGCGACGAAAATTCAGGGCCGCAATCAAAATACTTGCTGTCACGCGCAATTTTGCATTTTACAACGTACTTTTGTATAATGACGTCACAAAAATGTCATTTTGGTTTCATTTCGTCGGTTAGAAACTGGCTTTCTGATGTTGCCACTTTCATCTCACTATTCCGTCAACTTTGGCAGTAATAACTAACAATATGCAACCTGAGTCATAAGTTTTTGTAAAAGTTTGGAATCAATCAGCCATATTTTTGGAATCAAGCAACCATATCAATCAACCATTTTGGAGTCAATCAACCATATTTTTGGAATCAATCAATCAATCGCCTGTAGTCCTTGTGACTTGTGTTGTAATAATATCTCTAATGCTGCATTGACTTATATTTATTACCTTCGTACAATGCCTAGCCAGGCTTGTTATTATTTCTCGGTGTTTACTTGGCAAATAAAGAAATCTGATCTATCTTTATTTTGTTTCTTTATTTTACGATACATTTTTTTTGCTCTTTTTCTCTATAATGAAGAAACAAAGGATAAAATCGATTTAACTTTTGAATCGATTGCATGTAACTGCACTATATTTCATATACAAATACGTTCTTAAAATCAAAATCAACCCTACCTCAGCCAAAAAACTTAAAGGCGGTGAATCATCCAGCCAATTCCAGTGGTTTACAGTAGCTAAAATTGAACTATAATTTTTGATATTTTTTGTTTTAATTTTGGAACTGCGGTTGCAAAGACATTCAACAAATACAAAAAGATGTCCCCCCGAAAAAAGTTTTTGGAAACTCTGAGTTTTGTTCTTCCCGCGAAAACCACAGTAGGCCTAATTGTTTAGAGAACTGTGGTAGGCCTAATAGTTTAGAGATAGTCTATTTCTAAATAGTTTATTCATAAATAGTTTAGACCTAACTATCTCTAAACTATGCGGTCTAATAGTTTAGAGATAGTTAGGCCTAATAGTTTAATAAGATTACAGTAGGCCTAATAGTTTAGAGAACTGTGGTTTTGGCGGGAAGATCAAAACTCAGAGTTTCCAAAAACTTTTTTCGGGGGGACATCTTTTTGTATTTTTGAATATCTTTGCAAACGCAGCCCCAAAATCAAAACAAAAAATATCAAAAATTATAGTTCAGTTTTAGCTATAGTAAACCACTGGAATTGGCTGGATGATTTACCGCCTTTAATACCTTTCGCCGAAGAATCCCCGATTTCCGCCAAAACAACGGGATATTGATAGTAATCATTGGCTATAAAAAAAAAACATTTATCAGGATTTCAAAAATATACATGAAAAAATGCATCTTTTGGGTGCTCGTGAACGCTACTGGCAACTAGACCACATAGACTATCAGTAATTTCTAGCTAATCAATGAGGTTCAGACATGATAGATACTCGTCATTGATTGCTATGCGCATTCATGACGTAAAGAATGCAAAATTGCTTTCCACTATGACAAAGCAATTTCTCTTATTGCCGGAACGATCAGTGTTTGTAACTTAACAAATAAACACTTGTAGTGAATGAAAGCTTTGCAGTTGAACAGTAGTATTATTTAAGATCTGATTGATTTGATAAGTGTGACGATAGACTACTGATTTACTTTCCTGGCGTTTTGAACCATTGTCTTTATTTCAAGCAATTCAGCACGTGTTAAATTCGACTTTATTAGTCCAGAATCGGTGCTTTAGACAAAACACTAATGTAAATTGTACTTTAAATTTAGTTTAGATCTGGATCTTCATAAGAAATAAAATGAGTAAACGTTAAAGCTTTTATCGTTATGAGTAAGAATTCGGCTACGTAAACTTCAAAGTAAGCTGCGGTGAGATGCAACAGATAGTTTCTCAGAATAACAAACTGCTGAAGCAAATCCTTTCTTGTGCAAAGTATGATTAGACAATAGGTAGCACGACCATGCATACAAGCTGTTTATTACAATCCGTTCATTGTTATCTTATTATTATGATTTTCTGTAGTCCTTTTTGAATTTATATGGATGGCAGCCCTGCATCTATACCTATCTGATTGTTATTCGTAATTGTTAGTCAAATAAGCCCAGTATAAATGCACAGTGGGCAAGGTTAGACTTTACAGCTTTTAAAAATCTACTAATTGGTTACTGAACTGACGGTGGCTTGTAGACCTGAAAGTTAGGCATAGTGGCAGCCTAAAGCAGTAGTTACTAACCTATTACACCAAAACAAATTTAAGTTAAAGCGAATAAAACGAAAATAAAAATAATCATTAGCGCATTAATTTCTCATTATTTTTTAAAAGGATTTAGATTAGGGTTAGGCTTAGGATAACGTACGCATTCTAGTAATCATGGTAACTACGTTTTCCTAACATTAAAATTAGACTTCAATGCCCCTTTAAAATTCTTCTAGAAATACGGACGTAATTTTTGGGCCATATTACAACCACCAAAACCGAAAGAAAGCAAGTTTCAACAGAGATTTATCTAATAAGCCTAACGAGCTAATTTTAAGTTTTTTTCTTCAGTTATTGGTTTGAACTATGGATAAATTTCATTTTTCGCTGTAGCTGAAAACCGCTAAGTTTGCCTAGAAAAAGATAAGTTCAAAACGTAAAAGCACTATGAATTAAAAAAATTCTCATTTAAAAAGAAGAAAAGTAATTTTGAAAATCTAAAGTTGCGAGTCTGGGCCCACATGACAGAACGTGTTAACGAGCTTGTAAAGGCCATTCTCGCTAGCTAAAAGGCGCTGACGAACAAAAAAAAACTTTATAGACAAACTCAGTGCCGTCGCTACGGGGTAGGGGCAGGGGGGCCGTGCCCTTCCATTTCGATTTACTCAGAATTCGTTTTTTGAACATCACGTAACGAACAAGACTACAGACAATAATGGAAAAAGGAATCATAACGTTCAAGCATAATTCTCGTTTGAAGTTTTCTAGATTCTGTGCAAAATTGTTGGCAAGTAACTGCAGTGCACAAATGTGACGCAATAATCCGTCTTATTAACACGCTTTTACGGATGTGTCGCGATAGAAAGATGTAAGCCTGCAGAATCGGCACCGGTACTTCGTTAGTGAGTACGACCTGAAATAATACGCGAAACAAATTTTTTAAAAGATCAGCTGTTTTTGATTTTTAGAGCACAGCACTCAAGATTTTTTTAGGTTACAGTCATTGGCGCAACCAGGAGGAAGGGGCTAAGGAAGCCTCAGTCCTCTTTAGCCAAGTCATTTAGAAGATTTAATCTCAACATAGAAGCGTTCAAACATGTTTTTGACTCGACTTGAAGTATAAGAGGGGCAGAAGGGGAGTGTCGCGATCGTTGGTACTTGGCTGGAGTACAACCTTTGATCCCTATAATTGCCCACGTCGGCTGAAACTAGAGAACAACTGAGATGTTAATTGACGAATTGAAAATGGCAGTTGACAATTCCTTTAGCTTCTTGAATCTCAGAAAGCAGCACACCAATCTTAAATTAAAACTTCTATTTAAGACTGAAACACAAACCAACTAACTGAGCAAAATTGTTCCACTCACACCTCTTACTAAATGGCTATACGAGCCAACCCCAGATACACAAACTCGGCTTAACTGCCTACTAAACTAATATCTAAAAATCATCCACTTTTAGAATATTAGAATAATGAATGAAAAACGACCCGCCTATTTATACTACGGCAAAAGCTATTGAATATACCAGAACAATCCATGATACGTCACAATAGAAAAAAATACATGAGCTTACTGATAACAGATTTCGACTTAATTATGATGTCACAACTTCAAATCTAAATATAGCAATTACGAGTCGTAAACAACCCAAGCATCGATAACTGCAGAAAATAGCGGAATGTACTAGAAAGAAATTATCTAGAATATCTCGAATATTTTCAACCAAAAAAAGCGGCAAAAGTAGTCAACCATTCACGTACACGTTAAAATACAGCAAATAATCATATCTCAGGCTTGCAAAATTATTATTCGTAACAGGGAGGCCAATTCTTTCAATGACTTCTGAATTTTAGAAATTTAATGTACTTACTACACATTGTAGTTTTTTCACAATTGTAAGGTAAGTTCTATCTTACAATTGTGAAAAAACTTTATGCTCCAAATCTGCTATGTAACTTCTGAATTTTCAAAGCACATTTGAGTAAACGAAAATTTATTCGTATGGAGCGTTGACTAGCGATGTAAATATTGCAATTTGCTTTACTGGCAAGTAGGTTGATTTTGGCTATTGGGGTTCAAAATTTGTAGTAGGCATTTACACAGTTATATACGCCTGATGATAACACACAAGTCTGAAATATGCACATAGCGTACTATTGTGGTAAATTGCTGATGTGATGTCATATGTAGTGCTCATGCTTGGTGATGCTTGTGCAATGCAGTTAAGCTAAGTGGAGTGTCAATGTCATCAGTAGCGTAGCAAGGGGGAGGGCGGGGGAAGCTACTGCCCCCCTCCTATTGGCCTGTCGACCAAAAAGCAGAATAAGAAAAATACCACGTTTTTTAGCACTTTTGAGACTGTTTTTTATTTGCACTGGAATGGACTAAAAAGTGATTTACAGCAACTTTTGAAACATACGTATATTAAAGGGGGGGGGGGGGGGGGGGGGGCTAATTTGTCAAAAATAAAATTCACAAATCAATCAAAACTTTGAAAACTGGCCAAAAATAAGCAATCAAATTTGATCGCCAGTGTAAAAATGCTGAACATAGGTTTTATCAACAAACATATTATAAACTTAGGGATAGGGGAGGGGGTTATTCAGAATTAGTTAATTACCAATCACTTCTATCAAATGTTTTTTCATTAGCCTCCCCCCTCCAATTATTTTTCTCCATAAAATGTTGACAAAATAGATTACTCCGTATAAGTTTTATTGAACTATAGGACTTGATGATTTTCCAGCACGTAAACAAGAGAACCAAAATTTTACCATTAGCCACCTCCCACATAGCCCATTTAGGCAATCAATTTAATCATGCTTGCGCTGCCAATTTCTATGCCACGTTTTAAAAGCATTAATTTTTATCAAACTAGCCCTAAAATTAAGTTATTTTGGCAAAAAAAAGCAAAATTTTCAAGCGTTGTGGGCACCGCCCCAGGCCTCCAAAACAGCCCCCATTGAGGATTTCTGGCTACGCGCCTGAGTGTGATACTGGTCGAGAATTCTCTTTCTTGTGACCTTGTTGTCAAAGATCAGCGTAATCTGAGAAGAGGGTACGATGTAAAGTGTAGAAATTGCCCTCGTGTGTGGTTTGAAGATTCGGATGGGCTGCTAGGATAGACTATGTGTAAATTCAGATGCTGATGAAATACCAGCCTAATGGGAAAGCAGATATGTGAGGTAAATGCTACTTTACAGTTGTGAAAAAAGTTTATGTTCCAAATCTGCTATGTAACTTCTTATAATACAGTTATTCATAAAGCTTCAAAAACGCGCGAAATATGATTAAATAGCTATTTTTGCCGCAAAATCACAAAAATCGCTCAGCGGCTGGAGGATCTGCCCCTTAGGCCCTCTTTGTGATACGCTTGAGTTGCATTAGTTTGTTCAGCACAGGACCTAAATTAGACAATTTTTGTGCAAAAAAATTTTACTTACAGTTTAAGCTCCCTGCTCAATTTTAGCAAAATTTATAGTATAAACTAAAATGATATCAAAGCATCAGAATACTAAAGCAAAGAACGATAAACTTTTGGAAAAGATTCACCACCTGAACAATAAATTACTTTTGGCCTAGAAAGAATAAATTAAGATTCGGCGGTTAATCTTTTAGAAAAATTACTTTCAGTTTTTAAAATTCGTGAGTTGGCCCAATCAATTTACGTGATCAAATAATATTACATGTTCACACAAGGCGGAATTTTCTGCTTTTTGTTGCTTAATAGCTCTTTGGTGCTTAAAGCAACAAAAACCAGAAAATTCCGCCTCGTGTGAACATGTAATATTATTTCATGACGTAAATTGATTGGGCCAACTCACGAATATTAAAAACTGAAAGTAATTTTTCTAAAAGATTAACCGCCGAATCTTAATTTATTCTTTCTAGGCCAAAAGTAATTAATTGTTCAGATGGTGAATCTTTTCCAATAGTTTATTGTTCTTTGCTTTAGTATCCTGATGCTTTGATACCATTTCATTTTATACTGTAGTTTTTGTGACCAAAGTTTTAACACTATCCGCTTTTCTACAAATTTGTTTTTATTGTGGTGATGTACTCGTAATGATTAACTTTCGGATTTTAAAAACTTTAAAAACCTTACAATTCATATTGATGCTACGTAGCTTCAGTCGTAGTTCTTTATCGTTACTCGTATTTTGATGATGTTGGTCGTCATGACCAACGAAACGTCAATAAAAACAAGGCTTTTAAGATCAAGTTTGCTGTGACCATGACTTCACCGGAAGAACGCCAGAATTAGAGTTATTTTACTTATGCGCGGTGAAAAGCAAACCTTTAGACCTAGTAGGCCTATACTTACGTTTGCAATTTTTAAGCTGAATAATTTATTAGAATTGACGATGTGCTTTGGTTCGATTGGAATAAACGTAATCGACTGATGACCGGGATACCCACAGTTACCGACTGCTGTAGGCTATCGATATTCCTCGAAGCTTATTGGTATTCTTCGAAGCAGTTATTGTATTAGGCTGATTTTTGTGGGTAGACTATCATCCTAACAAACACGTGGCGTAATTCATAAGGTAGTTTGTTCATTTTTCGACCTTCTGCAAGAACCAATTTCTTCATTAATGGTTACCGGTATTTTATCTTGAAAAATTGTTTTGAAGCTTTGCATTCATAACGATCAGCTGCCAAGTGACGACGGTCACGTGACTTCAAAAGCAAGCTTCCATGTTTTAGAATTCACCACAAAAAAATTCAAGCAAAAAACTTTAATTATGCAAACTTTTTAGCAAAAAACTTACCCATGATTAATTATTTAGTTTTAATTTATTATATTTTGAATTTTTACATTTAAAGAAAGATAAAAAATATGCTTGTTAAAATTTGTGAATTATTTAACGGCAACACTAATAGTAAAAGAAATTATTCAAGCGTATGATTTTAAAACATTCATGCGCGTTCGAGCAAAAGCGGTATATCTAAAAAACGGCACCTGATTGCAACTGAAGACATTTCAATCATTAATCAGGCATTAAAAATCTATTTGTAAAAATTTTTCAAGAGGTACCTCAATGGGTATCCCGAGACAACACCCGTAACCACAGTATAAATATCATACAGTATGTTCACTCAATTGTGACGTGATCCGCATTTTTGAGAGGTAAAAGTAAAACTGTTTTTTTTTGACGTCATAATAGTGACATGGTGAGCGGACGAGGATAACGCCAAAACATAGGAATTGTTTTGAAATTTTACGAGTGTTTTCTTGGCTTGTTACCGTCTTCATCCTTATTGTGCCCCTAAACGTTAGAGGGCAGCATTTTTCCCCTCTGCATTACTCCAGATATATCGCGTTCTAGCTCCTTTTGTAGAGTTCGCATGGGATCAAAATTAGACTCGATGGGACAGTCAAAGCTCGGGCTTCGACTGGCTATAATTTTGACGTCACTTTCGTATGACATCACAAAGTAGCACATTTAAGAAGAGAAAAAATCGGAAATTTTCGACATTTAGCCTGTTTACATGCGCACTTTTGGGAACCAGTTCTTAGTTCTAGTGCCTGAATTTTGCTGAGTCACACACAAAAAAGGTTTGCTGAGTTATTTATTTTGATTTGTTAAATTGTTAAATTTCGTATGCGTTCGAATTATCAATGAATTAATTGAAGGGAATAAACAAATTCCTTCTGCCTGCACAATTCTGGTTTTAGAATCCGAATGAATGTTGCTTCCAGTGTAGATAGGTGAAATTGCGTTCTTGCTTTAGCCAGAATAGAAAACTGGTTGGTGTTGAAGTTGTTGGCACAGGTTTTGTTTTGCAGAAGATGTTGTCCAATGGCCGAATCACAGTTAATTTCTGTTGAAGTCTTTTTGCAATTTCGTTGTGGTTGGAATTTCTGTTGTTGGTGTCCGGTTCTAATACTTTTAGGGATATGTTGATTGATTCTATCCTGCAGTCTTTGGGTTGTACGGCCCACGTACCGACAATCGCAGCGGCACACGTATTGATACACGATCATACTTTGTTGTGTGGTGGGCAGGACATCCTTATGAACAGCAGGAAGAATCTTCTTAGTAGAAAAAATGACGCGTGGATCTACTGCTCCATAGCATTGATTACCTGCTGATTTGGAAAGCTTTTCAAATTTTTGAGACACTTTGCCAATCCATGGGAGCCGAAGGTAGACGGGGCATTTTTGAGGTCCTTCTTTCTTTGCTGAATTAAATTTAGAGATTTTCTTTGAAATGCTGGTGTTGATTATGTATTCAGGATAACCATTATTGAGCAGAATAGCACGAATTTGATCAAGCTCTTGTTGAAGTTTTGATTTAGAACAGATTTTTAAAGCTCGATGTACGAGAGTGCCAATTAAGTTAGTTTTCCGTTTCGTCGGTCCAAAAGAATCCCAGCGTAAATATTGTCCGGTGAAAGTTGGTTTCCTGTAAATAGAAGTTAAAAAATTGTTACCACTCTTTTGAATAAAAACATCTAGAAATGGCAAAGATTGATTTGCTTCTTTTTCAAAAGTGAAGTGTAATGCTGGATGTAAAGAGTTTAAACTGGAGAGAAATTTATCGCAGTCTGATTCCAATTTGAAAAGGGCAAAAGTATCATCGACATATCGGTAATAAACCGTAGGCTTGTTTGTGGTTTGGAAGAGTTGCTGTTCATAAAATCCAACAAAGATATTGGCAAGTGCAGGTCCCAGAGGGCTTCCCATAGAAATTCCATTTATCTGTTAGTACATAATGTTATTGAAGCTAAATTCCACTGAGCTGGTAGCCGTGTTCATTAACTCAATAAAAATATCTTTAGAAAAGGGGGGAGAATTTTGCTCATTTTCATACAATTTATTGGCACAAATTTGAATAGTTTCGGTCAAAGGAACATTAGTGAAGAGACTTGAAATATCAAAAGAACATAAATAAGAATTTTCAGTTGAAATGAGAAGTTTTTGAATTTCTTCAGCAAAAGTAAAAGAATCTAAAATACAGTAATTAGAATAAAAGTTAAGAACCGGTTGGAGTAATGCAGCAAGAAATTTAACCAGTTCGTGTTGAGCAGAGTTAATCATGGATAAAATAGGTAAAGTTCGGTTTGTGAGTTTTTGGTAGTCCATAGAGCCTCGGTCTTTGCGCGCCAGTGGGACGAATAGCCTTGTAGACGGATTCCGGTAATTCATCGTTGTTGTATAGTTGTAGTAATCGTCTTTGGAGTTTGCTTTCAATTTTTGCTGTGTTGTCGTTTGCGTTACAGGGACCAATACGTTGAAACTTCTTGTTATCATCGAGAATTTTGTCCATTTTCAAAACGTAATCTGATTTGTCCAAAATAACCACACCACTTCCTTTGTCGGGTTTGGTAATTATGATGTCACTATTGGTACGGAGAGATTTGATTGCTTGAAAGCATTCACGATGCATAGAAAAATCACTTAAGTCAATTGGTGTTCCACAATAAGAATGGGCAAGATCGCTGAGCTTGGCTTTTAGAGCATTTAAATTATCTTTGGATTTGGGCGTATGGTGAAGGAGTTGTCCGAATAAAACTTCAAACTCAGCGAATACTTCTTCACGTCTGATATTAGTTGGAGGTAGACAAAATTCCAATCCATGACTCAATACAAATCTCTCAGTATCAGATAGTTGGTAACTGGATAAGTTGCAAATGTTCAAAATTCAAAAACTTCCCAGTTCAACTGAAAATTCTTATTTATGTTCTTTTGATATTTCAAGTCTCTTCACTAATGTTCCTTTGACCGAAACTATTCAAATTTGTGCCAATAAATTGTATGAAAATGAGCAAAATTCTCCCCCCTTTTCTAAAGATATTTTTAATGAGTTAATGAACACGGCTACCAGCTCAGTGGAATTTAGCTTCAATAACATTATGTACAAACAGATAAATGGAATTTCTATGGGAAGCCCTCTGGGACCTGCACTTGCCAATATCTTTGTTGGATTTTATGAACAGCAACTCTTCCAAACCACAAACAAGCCTACGGTTTATTACCGATATGTCGATGATACTTTTGCCCTTTTCAAATTGGAATCAGACTGCGATAAATTTCTCTCCAGTTTAAACTCTTTACATCCAGCATTACACTTCACTTTTGAAAAAGAAGCAAATCAATCTTTGCCATTTCTAGATGTTTTTATTCAAAAGAGTGGTAACAATTTTTTAACTTCTATTTACAGGAAACCAACTTTCACCGGACAATATTTACGCTGGGATTCTTTTGGACCGACGAAACGGAAAACTAACTTAATTGGCACTCTCGTACATCGAGCTTTAAAAATCTGTTCTAAATCAAAACTTCAACAAGAGCTTGATCAAATTCGTGCTATTCTGCTCAATAATGGTTATCCTGAATACATAATCAACACCAGCATTTCAAAGAAAATCTCTAAATTTAATTCAGCAAAGAAAGAAGGACCTCAAAAATGCCCCGTCTACCTTCGGCTCCCATGGATTGGCAAAGTGTCTCAAAAATTTGAAAAGCTTTCCAAATCAGCAGGTAATCAATGCTATGGAGCAGTAGATCCACGCGTCATTTTTTCTACTAAGAAGATTCTTCCTGCTGTTCATAAGGATGTCCTGCCCACCACACAACAAAGTATGATCGTGTATCAATACGTGTGCCGCTGCGATTGTCGGTACGTGGGCCGTACAACCCAAAGACTGCAGGATAGAATCAATCAACATATCCCTAAAAGTATTAGAACCGGACACCAACAACAGAAATTCCAACCACAACGAAATTGCAAAAAGACTTCAACAGAAATTAACTGTGATTCGGCCATTGGACAACATCTTCTGCAAAACAAAACCTGTGCCAACAACTTCAACACCAACCAGTTTTCTATTCTGGCTAAAGCAAGAACGCAATTTCACCTATCTACACTGGAAGCAACATTCATTCGGATTCTAAAACCAGAATTGTGCAGGCAGAAGGAATTTGTTTATTCCCTTCAATTAATTCATTGATAATTCGAACGCATACGAAATTTAACAATTTAACAAATCAAAATCTGTTTTAGGTTTTATTTTAGATTCATCACAGGTCATCTATTTTTCTTACGCAAACGAAACACAACGATTTGATCCAATCAGCATCTACCTTGATGAAAGTTTGTTTTTCTCAACACACAAGCGCTACTTCTGTACGCAAACGAAACGACACAAATCAACCAATCAGCAATGATTATTTGACCAATCAGCGATTTTCTCTGCTTTTATAAATCAATCCGCATTGTTTTTGTTTCATTCTATCTTTTCTAGCGATGGTTTCTGAAGAGAGCTAGACGAAAGCGTTCAAACCTTAAAACAGCCTTTTTCAAGGCTACCCAATCAATAAAAGATGAATCCGGTTTTAATTAAAGCTATAGTTAAATTCTGTACCACCAATCAATTATTAACCTTTAGTTAGTTGGGGTTTTGCTCGCAGCAAGAGCCCAATATTAAAAGTTTGTCCGCACTTGGTTCGTATCGTTAACTAACTCTCCTGCAAATTTCGTTTTAATAGCTTAACGTTTAACAAAAATATCGTTGATTGTTTGCTTTGTCGTTGTAAAATTCGTCTTGAATTACGGTTATATGCAGTGATTGTGTTATTGCTTAGGCCTATCACAAAATAGACTATGACATCATAATGAAGTAGCAATTGTGAACCACTATAATATCTGATCGAAAAAAAGCTTTCATAGACTGTATGAGTTATCGTTTATCGATACAGACGTTCAGTCTAATTCATGATAAAACTTTAATTTAGCTACTATATTTTTGCCCAATGCTAGTTATTTTCTTTTAAGTGTAGAGGTATTGAACAAAATCATTTATTGCATGTTTAAATGGGTTTGGTATTAGCCACTTTTTTGAAGTCTTGTCTCTTATGGATAGTAGTTGGTCTTCATCTCAAATCCGCGAAAAATTGTGGTTTACACTTTACCTATGATGAAGATGTAGACCTTTTTTAAATTTTTTTATTTAACTTCACCTCATATTCGACAAAAATTGCAATTTTTCTAAAGTGAATAAACATCGTTATTTCTGATTTTTTTTTTACTCAAATTCAGGAAAAAATGCGGTTCTCTAATAATCAAGGATGGCAGTACGCTACGATACGTTGGTACGGTACGCCTCGATTTTTGTTAAGAAGTATGGTACGCCTTTTTTGGAATGGTACGGGTACGGTACTTTGGTACGGTACGCTTCAAAAATTGAACTGAAGTACGGTACGCTGGTACGGTACGGTTGAAGGTGCGAGGTACGTAGTATACAAAGTCTAAACGTACCGTACCGTACTGCCATCCTTGCTAATAATTCTGTTTTTCGTTTCTACTTCAAAAATATGGCAACCGTTAATTTGAGCAAAAACAGAGCGGCGCAGCGAGAATTTTGCTGAGGAAAACGGGGGCTTGAAACTAATTAAAAAAAATTTTTGACCAAAAACATGTCATTTAAGCGACGCTCTGAGTAAACTGGTGCAACTAAGCATGTCACATACAAGGCTCTGCGGATAGGCATCCGCAGTGCCTTCGCCAGATCAAACGTAGTGAGGGGTCACTAGCTGAAAATGAGGAGCACTAAAATAAACTGAACTTTTTCAAATAAAAACTGACCTTCAGATCTTGTACGGCTACCAATGTTCGCAGTTTTAACAATTTTGTGGTCATGTCTAAAATAAGTGAGACCAATAAGGCCGGCAGCGTTTCTTAGCTTGTTTCGTCTGGGGCCCACAACCGCCTGAAAAATCTATCTACAGCAGTGAATGCTAGCAGACACGCAACCAGGACTTTGCTGAGAAGGGTGAACGAAAAGTAAACTTTTTGCACAAAAATTGTCCGATTTAGGCTCCGTGCTAAACAAACTGATGCAACTCAAGTGTGTCCCAAATGGGGGCATAGTCATTAAATATATAGTGACTGTGGACGTGAACCTGGGGGCGTAGCCCCCAACCGCTGGGCGATTTTTGCGATTTTGCAGCAAAAAAGAAGCGATTTTTACGTCATTTTAATCTCACTTCGCACATTTTAAAGCCATACAAATCACTAAATTGCTAAAATTCAAAAGTTATTTCGAAGAAGAATTAAATTTCTTCGCCTTTTAGCTCCCTCCACTTCAGATCAAGTCTAAAATACGTTTAAACGCTCGTATTTTGAGGTTAAATTTCCAAGTGTTTAAATTTCTGAGGCTTTAAGAACTTAAGCCCCTTTACCCTTGTTGCGCCACAGACGGTGACCTCAAAAGCTTGAGTGTACAGTACTTTAAAAATCAAAACAGCCGGTCTTTGAAGAAAATGTTTTCATGGATTGTTTCATGTCCTGATCACTAACAAAGTACACGTACGTAACGATTCTGTAGGCTTACTTTTCTCTTCCGTGACACATCCGTAAAGGCATGTTAATAAGTTAAATAATTAGGTCAGATTTATGTACAGCAGTTGGTTGCCAGCAATATCGCAAAGAATCAAGAAAACTTCAAGGGTAAATTACGTTTGAACGTAATTATTCCTTTTACCATCATTGTTGTTGTCTTGCAGTTACGTGATGATCCAAAAACAGTAATTTGGGTAAGCCAAAATGGGGGGGCACAACAGTCGTTAGGGGGGGCACGCCCCCCCCCCGTCGCGATGATACTGGGCAGCCGCCGCCCAAGGCCATGGAGTCATTTTGTGCGATGTTTGTAATTTTTCGCAAAAAAATAGCTGTTTTAACGCCATTTGAATAAATTTTGCATGTTTTTGGAATCATTTTAAAAGAAAAAAAAAAAGGTATTTACCAAGTTTTAAGGTAATTTTTGGCCGATTTGTAGTTGAGGGCCCTGAGAAACAAAAAAGGTTTCATCAAATGTTGAGGTAGTTTCAGAGCAGGATTTGGTTGCGTGGCCAACGACTTCCGGTAGTCACATAAGGGATCTCGAATGGATGTTTGAGACCGTGGGCCGAATACGGCCCAAGGGATATAGGTTGCTGACCCCTGTTCTAGTGGCGTACGTAGGATTTTCGAAAATGGGGGCCGGACGCGTAGCCAGAAATTTGAAAAGGTAGATAGAGTAAAAACCGGATGAGAAAAATAAAGACCAAAAAGATGAAGATCACAAAAAAGGTTTTCACTCAGATTCAGTTCATTCTTCTGCCCAGATTTAGATGAAGACCAAAAAAAAGAAAAGATCTTCACTCAAATTCAGTCCGTTTTTGTGCCCAGATTTTCTACTCAAATTCCAAAGGAGGGGGCCATGGCTCAATTTTGCGTACTATTCCAAGGTATTCAAACATCGCTGGCGACCCAAGGGGGGGGGGGCATGGCACAATGCCTCCCCTCCTAAATACGCCCCTGCCTTGTTCTACGCAATAGTTAGCAACAGATGCAGACATAGTCAAGAATTTACAATGGAGTGTTGAACCGATATCAGAGCTAATAATGATTAATGCATGATCAGAGAGTCTAGCTCATTATAATCATTTAAAGTCAATGGGGAAAGCAAAAACCCACGTTAAGGGAGATATTATTTATTAACTACCTAGCAGAGTTGTAAACGGGCCAACTAAATCAGGCACAAACCGCCCAAACCCGAAAATACAAGCCCGAAGCGAAAACTAATTTGAAGCCCAAATCATGCCTGGAAAAAAACCAAAAGTTAAGGTTGGTCTTAAAAATTTAACAATGTTGTCAAGTTGTTTTGATTATATTTTTGTGCATCTCCGAGATTTTGTCAACTTTAGGCCCTAACCCGACCTGAAAAGCCCGGCTCGACTTACAACTCCGCTACTACGCGTTAATTAACACTTTACGTTCATGGAACATTTTCTAGATTGCTTGTTGTAATAAATATTGTTTAAGCGAGTTAGTCATACGGCTGACTAAAAACTTTCATAATGATGTCATAGTCTATTTCGTGATAGGCCTAAGCAATAACACAATCACTGCTAGCATACAACTGCAATTCAAGACGAATTTTACAACGACAAAGCAAACAATCAACGATATTTTTGTTAAACGTTAAGCTATTGAAACGAAATTTGCAGGAGAGTTAGTTAACGTTACGAACCAAGTGTGGACAAACTTTTAATATTGGGCTCCTGCTGCGAGCAAAACCCCAAGTAACTAAAGGTTGTTTATGTCAGAAAATTTCCGATTTTTTCTCTTCTTAAACGTACTACTTTGTGATGTCATACGAAAGTGACGTCAAAATTATAGCCAGTCGAAGCCCGAGCTTTGACGGTCCCATCGAGTCTAATTCTGATCCCATGCGAACTCTACAAAAGGAGCTAGAACGCGATATATCTGGAGTAATGCAGAGGGGAAAAATGCTGCCCTCTAACGTTTAGGGGCACAATAAGGATGAAGACGGTAACAAGCCAAGAAAACACTCGTAAAATTTCAAAACAATTCCTATGTTTTGGCGTTATCCTCGTCCGCTCACCATGTCACTATTATGACGTCAAAAAAAAACAGTTTTACTTTTACCTCTCAAAAAATGCGGATCACGTCACAATTGAGTGAACATACTGTATGATATTTATACGGTGCTGTAACAAGGCCTATTTGATAGATTTTGAAACACGAGTGAATGAAAAGTTTCGTTGCATCATTGACCGCAAAATTTTAATCACAAATCATTTTTGTTTTTTAGGTTTGCAAGCGCTACATGAAATCACAAGTACGGGATCTTATCGACTACGAGTTGACTTAGAAGATTGGGAAGGCAATACTGCTCATGCTGAATACTCGTAAGTGGTTGCTTTCGTAGGTTTTGCTTGGTTGTTGAAGTAACTTGTTTTCGAAATTAAAAAAAAAAGTTTCAGAGTTGCTTCTTACAGTGAAGGTGTACTCACAGGCCTATGTGAAAAACAAGGGTTGAATCTGATACAAATTAAGCAGCTCTACTTACACGCTGTATTTACTCACACCAACTTATACTTTTTAGTACACTTGAGAGTCTAAAAATACTCTTGGTATTGCATGTTGCACAAAATTCACGATCTGTCAACTTAAATTAAGGGTCGGCAATTTTTTTTGCAAAACGCGTTTAAGTTGGAACTTACTGTAATTTTGCGGACCTGCCGTTTTTTTGCTCAGTTTTGGCAAACTAAAACTAAAGCTGGCTGTTTACTCGTTAACTCTATCCGGACCAGGCAAATTTTCAGGAGAGCTGGCCAAGTGGAGATCAATTGGACTCAACGTATTCAAACGCTAATAACTCTTAAACTACTACAAATAAAAAATTTGCTTTCGCACAACGAGAAATGCTATTTCCTAACGAAACGTTTAATGATACATTTGCTAACTTGATCTTGTGTTAATTTCAACTTAAGTAAAACCAAGGCCGGATTTAGGGAGGAAGGCAAGGGCCCCCCTGCCCCCAGCATTCACCACTAACAGTTTGTACATTAGCGTGGTAATGCGCAAAAATTATTTTGAAAATATTTGTCTTGAACAAGCTGTAGTTTGGTCAACTTTTCACTTTCGTTCGATTACTTCAGGGGTCGGCAATCTTTTGATGTTGCCGGGCCAAATTAAACTCAATAATTGGCCGCGGGCAACAAGAGATGGAAACCAGTCAGGTCGACCGGCACAGGTCGGGTTGACCGGCCGATCGGGTTACCGGTTGGCCAGCTATAAAAATGTCAGGCTCTGTTATAGCTCCAGTTCTAACTAACATTTTTAATGCATGCATATCAACAGGATATTTTCCAAAAGTATTAAAAACCGCTGAAGTTGTTCCAATTTTCAAAAAAGGCGAAAGAGAGTTATGCAGTAATTATCGCCCTATTTCTATTTTAAATCCTTTTGCCAAACTATTTGAAAAGTGTCTGCTTGATCAACTAAACAATTATTTTGTGAGCAATAATTTGATTAGTCCAAACCAGTATGGTTTTAAGAAAAATTGCTCAACAAATGAAGCCGTTTTAGATACTTACAATAAGCTACTTGACAATATGGATAAAAAGCTCATTACATGTTCTATTTTCTTAGATTTAAGAAAAGCATATGATACCATCAACCACACAATACTAATCAAGAAACTAGAAAAGTATGGAATTAGAGGATTACCATTACTGTTACTAGCAAGCAGTGGTGGGCAAGTTACTTTCTAAAAGTAACTAGTTACAAGTTACAGTTACTTGGCAAAAAAAGTAACTAGTTACAGTTACAAGTTACAGTTACTTTTAGTGATTAAAAATTTGGACTAAAAACAGGCCTGTCGGCACTTGCCAGATTACGTCTGTTTGTCTCAAAAGTATATTAAGACCAAACCAAGGATGTTTCTTTGTCAAAAAATTTAGTTTTGTCAAAGCGTTAAATTTCATACATCAACTTCCAAAGTCGCATTTGTGTAAGAATGCAAAGGAAAAAGGACTAGCTAGATCTAAAAATATGCACTAATAGTTACAAAAATTTTGAAAACAGAAATCAGTTAATTGCCTTTCAAAAAGGCTAATATTTCAAAGTGTTCGTCACTGAGCCCACAGCGTTTTGATTTTAAGATATCTTTACCCAAACTAAATAGTCTCTCCACTGCTACACTAGATGGTAGGGTAGTATTATATTAAAATTGCAAACTAACACTGATTGCTAGTACACAAACAGCTGTGCAGTTGGCACACTCAGCTCTGAATCCCCAAACGGTTTCAATCACCAGAAAGCGAAGTTGGAAAACTATTACTGTCTTCACTTTAACCAGCAATCTCATGTATAGTCCAGTGAACACGGTGAAAAAAATATGGATAAAAGATTATGGTAGATCAGACATGCGACTGTGCGTCCTGTGT
Source organism: Trididemnum nubilum (assembly GCA_963965965.1). Taxonomy (NCBI): domain Eukaryota; kingdom Metazoa; phylum Chordata; class Ascidiacea; order Aplousobranchia; family Didemnidae; genus Trididemnum; species Trididemnum nubilum. The sequence continues at coordinate 5,872,195 of OZ014488.1, read as the reverse complement.
TGCCAGTGTAATACCATTATTTTGAATGGAATTCATAAAAAATCTGTAATTTGCTTCAAAGCATGCAGTACAAAAAGTAACTGTAACTGTAACTTTTTTTAGGGCTCTGAACTGGTAACTAGTAACAAATATCGTTACATCTGAAAAAAAGTAACGAAGTTACAGTTACAGGTACTAAAAAAGTAACTAGTTACAGTAACTAGTTACAATTGTAACTAGTTACTGCCCACCACTGCTAGCAAGTTACCTGACTGACCGTCAACAGTATACAATTGTAAATCAATATAAATCCAAGTCAAGAGATGTTATTTGCGGTATTCCTCAGGGCTCAACTCTAGGTCCGTTGTTATTTAATATTTATATCAATGATCATCCACTTGCCTCAAATTCCACAATTCATCTTTTTGCAGATGATACAAACCTTACTCTCTCCCATTCTAATGTTTCAACACTGCAACAAAATATTCATGATGAATTAGTCAATGTAAGCAATTGGTTCAAGGTGAATAAATTATCAATTAACTTTAATAAAACTGAGTTTATGGTAGTGACAAAAAACAAAATAAACCTTAACTCAAAGTATCAATAGATAATAATCCAATCAAGCAATCACATCACATAAAGTATCTAGGTGTTCTCATAGACGACAATCTAAACTGGAAACAACAAATCAAGGAACAATGTTCAAAGGTAGCAAGGGGATCTTGGGCCCTTAATCAATTAAAACACTTTGTAGATGAGCAAACCTTAAGATCTGTTTACCACTGCCTCATATACTCTCATCTACAATACTGCATAAGTAGTTGGAGGACTGCTTCAAAATCAACATTAGCACCTCTCTTAATTCTGCAAAAAAGAAGCATCAGATTGTTAACTGGAAGCGGATATCGTGAGCATACTAATCCTGTGTTCTATCGAGCTAAATGCTTAAAACTCAAGGATATTTACTCTCTGGAAACTGCAAAGCTAATGTACAAAATTCACAATAATGTATTATCTTTTGCAAATTCAGATAAGTTTGACCTAATAAAAAACTGCTATGCACATAAGACAAGATTGAGCCACAAAAACAACTTCTTTCTTCCAAGAACTAGAGCAAGATTAGGGCAAAAGTCTCTATTATTCGCAGAAATTAAAATTTGGAATGAAATTCCAAGCAGTATAAAAGAAGTTTCATTCTACAGATTCAAAAAAGCTGTTAAAGCTCATTTTTTATCAACCTATGAAACCGATAAAAGCTAGAATAACAGCTTTCTATCAGCAATGCAGTAGTAATTACAGGAAACATAGTTGCATTTTATGCTTAAGTTCAACAATCACCTATTCTATTGCTTGAATGGCATGAGATGGTGCATTCATCTATCACACATTTATACAATACGTCATCTCTCATTTTGATGTGCCCTTGAATTATAAGTAATTTTGCAGAAACTGACTAAGGTTGATATATACTGGTATTGGAAATTGTACCAGTACCTACTAATGACATATTGGCAAACAATACAAAACAAAGCAAGGAGGTTTTTTTTCACTCCAATTGCCCACTTTAAATTCTATAAAACATAAATAAGCATTATGAACTTTATTGATTTTATTTTCTATCCAATCTGTAGTTACAGTATTTTTTTTTTTTTTAGTATGCTTAGAGTTAGAACGATTCTAATGTTACCTTGCATTTTCTTTACATGTTGACTGTGAGTTTTGTGTATACACTGTACAAAGTGTACATATCTTTGCAACACTTTGTTTTAATTTTGCATAAAATTTTTTATCATAGAAAGTAGCAGACTGAGAAAATCTAGAAGCTGCTCTTTAACCTTAACTTGGTGAGGTGGCAGTTGACTTAGATGACCTTTCGGTCCTTCGCTGTCTCCTCACCAAGTGACTAAATATCGCTTTGACTCTGCAAGTTTGTGTGTTGGTTTTAAAGGAATTGCATATTTCGATGCTTTGGTGATAGACCTAGAGAAAGTTGCAGTTTTTTCTTGTGATATGACGTCACTTGGTAAATAAATAAATATGATATGATATATGATATACGGTCGGGTCAAGGTTCTTTGACTGGCCGGTCAAGCTGGTTAAAATGCCGGTCAAATTTTCCTTTCTTGCAACTAAAAGACATCTAATCACCAACCGAAACATACGTGTATACTTTATTGTACACAAATTTTTTTTATAAAAAAACAGTATTAACAAACTACAACTTTTGAAAACACTTGTTGAATGATTTATAGGTCGGTTTAGTGCAACGTCACAATGTCCATTGTTTGGTTCTAAACAAACCTACTAGCAGCTTTGACAGCCATTACTGTGAGGCAGTGGCGTAGCGTGACATTTCAGATAAGGCATGCAATTATGATGACGTCATCAGCTTTGATGATGTCATTGATTATTAGGCAGTGGAATAAAAGAGGAACTTACACTAATAAATGTCTAGTTTTGCGACCAGGCCTCCTCTCCCAGTACACATTAGTGAGTACATTTACTGTTCAAGTACAAGTCTTTCCTGTGTTACAACAGTTTATATGTTTTATTTTCTAGCAGTTTTATATGAGCCAGTAGCTGGTACCATACTAGGCTAATACAAACAGTAAAGTAGGCTAGGCCTAATAACACTGAAGTAAAAAAGTTAATCGTAGAATTAATACTAAGCTGAACCAACTTGCTGAATAGCAAATACATAGTCTACTTTCATAGCCTCTTCCACATGTCATTATAATATATCGTAGCCTGGTAACAGCCAGCGATGCTTTTCAATATTAAGCAGGCTGGTGGACTCAAGGCTAGTCCAATGCAAGCATGTTTAGGCCTAACCTTGTTTAGTTTATTTAACAACCAATAAAGCACAAACAAAGCAGCTAAACAACCAACCGGTAGTTTATTGATAGTCTTAAAAACTTTTTTGCAACCTTAGTGCAAACTCTACAACCTGCCTAGGCCTACTAAGTACTTACTGAATCAAACTACCGGTAATCCGGGTTTAAATGCATTTCACATTTTTGCTTTCTCTCTTATAGCTCAACATTTAGCTTAAATAGTGCGAACAGTACCATATCAAAAACTCATTCTGACTTACATTACCTAATGCCAACACCTACCGGCTTTCACGGCTTGGTTTCGCCGCTGAGTTATTCGTTTTTAGCATATTTCTAAATTACATAAAATAAATGGCAACACGCATGCAATATTTCCAATTGCATGCTTTGGCGCATATATTGTGGCCTGTCTTAAGCTAATTTACTGTTACAAATTTAAAACCAAATAGAGACTAAATTTAATGAAACCAAGAAACTAGACGTATAAAAGAACTTTTGCTGCAAACGATGCTCCAATCAAAGTTTTCAAACCTATTTCGTTTCGTTCTTAATCGTATCAAAACAAAGCGATCTCTTGAGCCGTTGAATGCAATTTGAAAATTGCATGCGTGTTGCCATTGTTTTTTGTAATTTAGCGATATGCTGAAACTGCATTCAATAATTTAAGCGAGACTATTTATTGCAACTCCGACTTGAAAGTAAATACCTGTAACTGTGGAAACTTAGTTTGATTTTGTTGTAAGTTTTGACTCGTACTTGTTTAAATTATTATTATCTTTTTTGGCTAAATGACTAGGCATGCATGCCTTGCATGCATAGAGAATACGCCCCTGCTGTGAGGCGATTACGTAAAACTTATCGAATTTGTTTACGAATTTGCAGAATTTGTTGTTGTGTGAAATGTCGGTTGTGAAAATTTCGGCACTCGCTGCGTTTTTTTTTTCCGGTAAAGAAAAACTTATTAAAAAAGGAAAAAATGCGCTAGAAAGCAACAGGCTCAAAGTTTTGTGTATGACGGCAGAATGAGATCTATGAAGGGGAAGGTGAAGGCGAGCATAAAAAAAAAAGTTTATGAATTGGAGGTGAGTTGTATGATTTTGGTCAAATCGTACCGGTATTTAGGCTGATGATATAGAGAGCAGAAGATATGTAAAAATCAGCCGAAAAAGCATTTGGAACTGCAGATTGGGGCAGTAGCTTGCCCAACGCTACATTTTGACCATTCCAGTTAAAAAGCTACCCGCAGGCCGCAACCATAGAAATGCAGGTCTAGTAGTAGTAGTGCACGTGGCGTAAAAGTCTCGCGAAAGAAAATTATTAAAACCAACCGAAAATACCAGTGCAGTTAAAGCCAATAACGTTAATTGTGCCGAATGATGGAAGTTGGTATACAGACCTGTACAGGTAAAACAGTAGGCATTGATTTACAAGTTTAGATAGGATTTAATGAAGATGGCGACGTAAATCTTTCGCGGTGTGAGTGCCCCAGGGGATTGTTTTGGTGCCACCACATGGCAGTAGTTTTACTTCGTGCAGTAAAGGCTGTGTCAAAAACGGATAAGACATGTGAGTGGATACGAAAAAACGCGCCAACTTCAACCAAGTAAGTGTTTAACCTGGTTTAACGTTGTAGCAAAGCCTTTTCACCCATTCATCTCAAACAGGACTGATGGTGTTTTACGTACTCGACGGGAAAGTCTTGTTTTATAAAGAGATGGAGAGCGCACTACATTATAAAAGGGTGCACCACAAAACTTTTACACCTGTTCACTCCATTATTTGTTTTAAAGTTGTCTGTCAGTATTTTTGAGAGCACCATATGCTAGATACTCCGTTTACGTCAAATAACTGCGGTAAACTTATCGACAGTCCACTGTCAGCCGTTTTTTGTAGGACTTTACTGTTTAGGACATTCGATATGTGGCCGAGTCAAAGTCCACTTGCTTAGATCGCTACAAAAATGTTTAGGATGCCCAAAATAGTTCGATTTTGCAGAACGATTGAGAAAACATTTCTGAGAGAAGTTCCTTTGCAACTGTTGGCCAGGAAAGTTGATGACACGGACAGAGAGTGGTTTGGTGGGGCGCTGTCAATGAGTGCAATTCAAAATGGCTTTTCATATGGTTATTGTCACCGGAACCCCGTCTTCCTGTAAACCTATTCTCACGGTGGACGAAATTTTGTGCAGTCCTGCAGTCTTGGGAGCGTCTGAGGCAATCCAAGTTGTGCTCGCACAAATGCAAATTACTTCCCTGCAATCAATAGCCGTGGAAAAAGTTACACGCGGTCAACACAAAAATCCTCTGTGGTCTTCTTATCGGAAAGAAGGGTTGGCATCATCAAACTTTGGTTTGGTGTTAAAGCCGTGTCTCACAAATAAGGCTGTGTGTAATTCGACGATGAAGCGCCTATTGGGCAACGACAGCTTGAGTTCGGTGAGAGCTGTACAGGGGGCATTCAACATGAAGCCACCGCCATAGAAGCATATATGGAGAAAACTAGGCATTCTGTGTCTCCATCTGGTTTATGGTTGCATTTGTCAAGAATCATTGGAGGATCTCCCAATGGCATTGTATCGTCAGAAAAAATTATTGAAGTTAAATGCCTCTTTTCGGGACGCGAAAAGCATCGGTTGGAGTTAGTGGATTCTGACTCCAAAGGCTTCATTAGAAGAATTGACAACACCCATTTGCTTGAATTAAATGTGTCAAGTGTGTGTGGTTCAAATTATTATCACCAAGTACAGGTAATTTACATTTTACCAATAGAAATGTGAGTGATTTGATAGTGTGGTGCCCCAAGTCAATGTACGTCATCCCTATCTATAAAGATGAATCTTGGCTTAGCAATATTCCAATTTTATTCAATTTTTATAGGACCATATATTTGCCAAAATACATGTTAGGTGGTGCTGATGAATAAAATTTGAAGTGATATGCTTTGCTGCTAACTGGTATGCGCTTTGCTGTTTTTGTATATACCGGTAAAGGGCCACACATACTGCCGATACTTTGCGAGTTGGTATATATTAACAGTTTGCCGTTGAGACTACTTTACCTGCTATTTTTTGTTTTCAATACAGTTGTAATTCATGCAAGAATATTTACTTGACTTAATTTATATATGAAGCTGCTTTTTTACCAATAAGACCGCTTGAAACTTCTTGAATAAAGGATGTGAAGCGAATCCTGGTTCCAAGAAACTGGGTAGACCGGCGGCGAGATTTCTTCAACTTTTATTGCAACCAAAATTCACAACTAGCCTACCCCGACACTATATCCACTAACGATACACCATAAGATTTAAAATATTCCTATTAAAGATTCATAGGATTCAATGGATTCACTAAAAGCATTACGGTGATCCCAGCAATAAAAGATAGTGTTATAAACTTATCAGCATCCGTGATAAAAGGCGATAAATTCGAGTAAAAAACGGAAAACACGGCTGCTTCTTTCTGCGAACTATCAAATTAAGGTCCCGGATGAAAAACAATAACTAAACGTCAACCGATAATCATCAACAAATTATTTAAATAAAAACGATATTTATAATATAGGCATACACAATTGCACATGTTGCAGTATCTATATGTAGAGGCCTATATATCACTACAAAAGGAAACCTATACTGTGAGAGAAGCCAATGGAGTCGAGAATTCAGAAATTAAATTAAAAACAAAACTTTACAACTCATTTTCTTCTTCACGAATAATCGGTTTTTGCAAATTCATCAAACATGATACAACTTGAAATAATTTTGTTACAATACACCGGTAGCTGTGCGGAATCAAATTCAATAGGTCATATCTTTTCACTCGTTGGTTGGCTCGCACGACATGAATTCTAGATCTGGTAATTCTAACATTGAGTTAAGCTTGTGATTTGATGAAGCGGGAATTTGTTAAAAAAGGAGGCAAATTCAGATAGACATTTGGTGGCAGGATGTTTTGTATTAAAAAGCCTTTGTCAGCAATATTGAGGTCATCAGGCTCCATAAGCTTGAGAATGCCACAGAGCCTAACAATTTCTTTGTCATTGGTCGATCCCGGATATAAACCACTTGCATCAGAGTTGTAAGTCGGGCCGGGCTTTTCAGGTCGGGTTCGGGCCGGGTTCGAGCCTGAAGTTGACAAAAATTTCGGGCTTACTTCGGGCCTGCGACGTACTTTTTGTTTTAGGTGCACAAAAATATAATCAAAATAACTTTGCAATATTGCTGAATTTATCAAACGTAACTTAACTTTCGAGTTTTTTCGGGCATGATTAGGGCTTCAAATTAGTTTTCGGGTTCAGGCCGGATTCGGGCTAATATTTTCGGATTCGGGCCGGGTTCGGGCCTGAACTAGTCGGTCCGTTTACAACTCTGACTTGCATAAGTTATAACACCGTTTGGTGCAACTCCAATGAGGCCTTTGAAAGTATGATGCTTTTTGTAATGAGAGAATGTTGCGCTGTGGGATTCCATGTTACTCGGAACTTCACATTGTATTTCAGTACAATCGAGAATATTTCTGCAGTTACTAAAATTTGAGAAACAGGATAGAAGACACATCCCATTTTTATAAACAGAAGGTATTTTGTCTTTTAACAAACCGACGTACAAAACTTCATGAAGAACACCAATCCATGCAATAGTTATATTTGTTATTGTACTAATAGACACAGAAAAGCGAACATCAAGATCTTTATGACTAAAGTTGCAAAGCAATTTCAACAGTGTAAGGAATAGTTGATCTTGTTGTGAAATCGATAAAACTTTTCATCCACAGTAATATGAAAAATCGAAGCGGGTACACAGCTGCAGCAGTATATTAAAACATGAGCTAATGGAAAGCCCGTATAGTGCTAAACCAAAGTGCAGTCACCTTTGACAGAATCAAACGAAAATGCTTTTGTTGCATTGCTCAAATGTTTTTCCAGCTTTGACACTTGCGATCTTAACATGTTGACCTCGACTCGACTAGTAGAGCGACGGACGACGGTGCAATTTTGTGAGAACAACCAGCAGACCAGGCCCGGCGCCAGGATAGCATGACTGGGAGGGGCAAAAATAAATTTTAGGGGTGCACGAGAAGCTTATTCATGTGGATTCGTGGGGGGCAAGAGAAGTTTATTCGAGTGTGGTTCAAACGAAAAAGGTGAAGACCAAAAAAAAAAATGTTTTCAGTACAATACAAATATTTCCACAAATTCTAGTTGTCGTCTGAAAATTCTTGAAATTTTCCACGAATTCTTAAGTGAAGACCAAAAAAAAAAGGTCTTTGTCTCAAAGGTTTTATGAAATCCGGTGTGAGTTCACAAAAACTACGAAAAAATAGTTCTTGCTTGCGAATTCAACGGCGGTGAACACCAATTAGGAAGTTTTGGGCCTCGATTTGCACTCCAGTTGCCTCGAGCCTGTTAATTTCTTTGGGGCACAATCCTCTCTTTGGGAGCGCAATTTTCGTTTGGGGGGGCACGGCCCCGGAATGTCCCCCCGTGGCGTGGGGCCTGCAGCAGACGATGATTCCTCTAAGGACGCAGACGCTCTTTTTGTTTGCTTCCTCAGAGGTTCCGGATCCTTAAATTGAAATATTTTTTGAAAAATTTCTTTGAAAAAGTGTCGGTCCATAATCTTTTAACCCATCCTTGAAATGACAGCTGCAAATTCTTGAGCTGCTTGTAATTTACTTGTCTTGGCGTCTAAAAAAATCACAAATACTAAGCAATATTACTCTAAATACAATGTACGTTAGCTCACAAGCAAGAAGCCTAACTCGCCTAGAATTAAGTTTCCATTACTTCAAGTAACCCCCTAGATGGCCAAGTGAATAAAGCGTCTGCTTCTGGACTGGTGGACTCGGGGTTCGGAATGGTGGACTCGGGGTAGGTATAGCTACCGGTTTAATTACATTCTTTAGTAGGCCTACCTTCACAAGTTTTCCCACTTGGATGCGAGCACTTCGTTCCTGGGAAACCGATAAAATTTGCAATCCGAGGACTCGCTTTGGTGGTTGCAGTCGGGAACGAAACATTGAACCATCTTAATTAATAATAATGACGAGCACTACACGTAATACTGTTCAGTGCCAACAACACCTTTTTAATAGCATGCTTTTCGCCAGCCTTACAGGCTAGCTTTCAGTTTGTTTAGAACCAAACAATGGGTATTATGATGTTGTTACTAAACTGGTCTATAGCTGTAACTAATATTGTGACCATTAAGACATGCACATCCATGGGTTTATTTAGGAGGGCATTGTGCCGAGGCTCCCCTACTTTAGGCCACGGTACAAAGCAAAAACTTGCAAAATATACGTTCAAATCGCTTAATCAGATTAAAATAAAGCATGCATGTGGAAGAGGCTTACACTACCTAGTATTTTAGCATCACTTTAATCAGCTTGATAGTAGAAGTGGAGCAGATTTCAGATTTTTTAGTACATCTAAAAATCTTGCCGCTTTGAAAAGCTTTTTTTAATCTAAATTTATTACATTCTACACTAGGCAAGAAAGACATGGCTCTTATTTTTTTATATCAAACTAGCCTTGGCTTGTTCTGAAGAAGCATTATTTCAGCAAACTGCTGGGGCCCATTATATTTCGAATATTTACCAGTCAATGTCATAACAGTTTAGAGTTTGCTGCTCGGCAAATTGCAAATAATTTGTCACCAATAGCTAAAAAAATTTTAGTTTATTTTTCTAAATTTACGAGCATTATCATTAGAAAGAACGTCTAGTAATTTAGCTTGTGCCCTGCAGTTCTTTTTATGTTTATTTTGAGCACGTTTTGTGCTGCTCAAAACAGGCCTTTCAAACCAAAATTTATTCAAAAAACGTCTTTAAATTGAGCCATTTTTGCAAAACACGCAAAAAGTTTTTTTGCGTTTTTTTTCTGAGACTCGCGTCCGAAGTGACAAATTTTAACACCTCACTCATGCCCCCTTTTTGAAAATTTTTCATTAAGATACATTGAACAGTGAACAAAAACTTTCTGTAAAAAACCGGTCGACCTGGCCGGTCAGAAACCGGTCAACCGGCGTAGATTTTGAAATTTACCGGTTGGGTCGAGTCGAGAAAATCCTGACCGATTTCATTTCTGGGCCATAAGTAAGATTTTCACTAAATCTGGACAAAAAATACACAAAAATGTTTATGTTATATCGTCAAGTCATCGAGACTGTTGATTTTGAGTTTGATATTGAAAGTTTAAATAAGGTAAGAAGTAAAAATATAACCTAACCTCTCGTGAAGAAATGAAAATGCACAAAAATATTCATTTACTGTTACTTCATAACTTTAATAAGGTGTTTGATCTGAAAGTTTATAGAGATTACGTACGCCGAAAACATAAAAACAACCATGTGAAGGAATTAAAAAGCATGACAAAAAAATTGATTCATTATCAAAACGTCGATGAGACGCTTGATGTTGTTTTTGGTCTGCAAGTGTATCAAAGTTTGGTTTTTGAATTGGAAGAGGCCAGAAGCTTATTTTAAGCTCTGAATTCTTCATCAACTTTTCTACGTTTTGATAACATTTTAAGATTGCTAAATAAATTACTAAGGCTATGTTTTCTAGCTATTAACTAAAAACAAAACAGATATTCAGTTGTTAATCAAAGCAAACTGCTCAGTGGCAAACAAATACGACATCAGAAAGCATGTAACGGCAATTCCTGCAAAAACGTTCGTTCGCGGTGTTTTCATATGTCAAGTGGCGAACTGCGAAGTGCTTAATGCGTGACTATGGGGCGTCGTTTGGAAAAATATTGTTTATTTTGTATAACACAGTTTTTTGAGCTTATTTACAGCGAAATTTCTTCGATATATATATATATATATCGCCGTTTGGAAAAAATCTTTATTTTGCAACATCTCGCGACAACTACACCGTAAGTTAGAACAAAAAAGCCTAAAAAATAAATCAGAAATTCCGATTTATTTTGTAAGCGTTTTTTGTTTCAACTTATAGTGAATTTTGTTCTACATACCTATCGCAAACTTCCGATATATATCGAAAATTTTCGATTTATTTAGTACACTTTTTTGTTCCACTTAGAGTGTATTTGGCGTTTATAATAAGTCGGAAACTTTCAATACATTTATCAGACATATTTTATTGTAAATTTGCTCAAAAATGAGGTGTTACAAAATAAATCTTTTTTTACAAACGGCGCCCATACATGACTAAAATTCTTGTTTCTTATTTCTCCGGTCTTTAACGGAATAAAACACGTAATGCTTCCAGTCAAATCTATTGCATCATGCAATTGTTAGCATTTAACTAGTTACAGACCTCCACAATTTATGATGCCCAACCGTGTGTTTCGCCCGTGTGGCCCATTCCATTCAATTCATTCAATTTAATTCATTCAATTCATTCAATTCGCCCATTTAACAGTAAGTTTCGCCCGTGTGGGCTCTTCAGGTTGCTAAAATCTAATATAGTCTAAACAAAACAAATTAAATAATAATAAACTAACAAACAAATTAAATGACTAATAAACAACACAATAGTAGAAAGAGTTGATGCTCTGCATTGAGCCCACACCACATGGATTACCAAACAAAAATCAGTACTTGAAAGAAATAATTAGGAAACTGGAGAGCTTTCAAAAAAGCTTACGCTAAAAAGCTTTCTTTTTTGACTTCAAAAACAACAATAGATTGAGCCCACAGCAAATGGAAAACATCATCTTTTTCTGGTATCATATTGTTGACTTGGTCATTTTATTCAATTTGTTTTGTTGAGACTATACTAAAATTTAGCCTCCTGAAGAGCACAGACAGGCAAAACAGATTGTTGGGGCATACTAAATTGTGGTGGTCTGTAACTGCTTAATATTTCGCTCGGATTCGTTATCGCGAGCACTTCATATGGCTTGCCGACCGCAATGCATTAAGCATCGTCAGCATATAATGCATTTTAACGGTAGCATGCCCACGTCAAAATTGAAATGCAATGAAATATGAATATTTTAGCTTCGCGAAAAAGTAAAAAGTACTCAGCGTATGCCGAGTACTGCCTTAATTTGTGTGAATTCAAATTGATTAGAGTAAACTGTAAGCGCATTATTCTAAACAAAACCATTCTACCTAAATTTGATATAATAATATTTACGTTCCATTTTTTTTTATTTCAATGCTCAATGCTCATTGCTTCTGCTCTTCTCTTGTTTGCTAAATTCATCTGATTTGCACATCAGTGCGTCAGCAGAAAGGAGCAAGATCACCACTTTTTGGTAATCTTGAAAATCAAGATCAGATCATCCAAAAATTTTGATCTTGAAGACCAAAGATGAGATCACCCAAACACTGTGATCTTGAACATCAATATCAAAAAAATCTTACCCTGGGCAACATTTAAAAATGAAAGTGATCTTGATCGTCTAGACCAAGATCACACAAAAAATGTGATTTTGAAACTCAAAATCAGATCATTAAAATAATGTGATCTTGAAGATCAAGATCAAATCACGATCTTGATAGTCAAGATTAAGATCTGATCTTAAAGATCAAGATCGTGCCATGTTTTCCATCAGTAAGTGGCAGCATTCTCGCCTATACTTATTGCGCAGAATGTGACAGCAGTTTTTTACGGTTAGTTTTACTCTAGCTATTTGCCAGTTTTTAGTATAGCTACATTTGGCTTGTATTTTTACCTCTGGCTTATCTCGTGTTTAATTTCTAGTGGCTGTTTCATCCGTATTTGTGATCATCTCAGGTCTAATCAAAATCAAATCAAAGATTTTTTTTACTCGCTGTATTACACCGCAGCGTGTAACGAGTTTGCCGGGCCCGTCTCCGCCCGGGCAGCACAGCTTCTTTTGAAGAAATGTGGCAGCGGTGGCAAGCCATTGGCAACACTGTGTTCAATTTGACCGGCCCAAAATTTGAACCTCAGACCTCCCGCTCCAGAGACGAACGCTTGGCCAACTGGCCGGTATCCTCACGGGTGATTTATTTAATTAAGTTTACTTTGATTATCCAAAATACGGGAGAACAAGCCTTTAGAGCAGGCCTGCACAACATACGGCCGGCGAAGGCTTTTTCTGCGGCCCTCCATATAGTTTCATTTGAACTCAAGTATGATCTTTTTTAAGCAATCCATATTTGTTGTATAGTGACATGATGTCTGATGGAATAGTGTGCGTGTGAGTAAAACTGGAATGAGCTTGTAGCCTACAAAAGGTGTTAGTACTTCACATTGAACTTAATTTTTGAGATTTGCTTACTGTTGGCATCAGAAGTGGGCAAAGCACAACTAGAAGAACAACGCAATTGCGAAAGTTGGGTTGCGGACTACAGTTTTAAGATTTGTTGTGCTATTGAGTTGCGCTTTCAAAATTTTTTCAGTTAGTATTACAATTCTATCTTCAGCAAATTATTTAAATTTTTTCTGTCAAAAATTGCGAAAAATGCTTTAAATGGAGTGTGTTGTGAAATTTCAATTGCGGAAGTTAGGTTGCGCCTTAATTTGGCACAAAAATGCTGTTCCGCGATTGCGGAATTGCGTTGCGCTTCAACTAACTTAAAATCAAAAAGTTCATTGCGGAAGTTACGCTGCGTTTCACAAATTAAAAAAAATTAATTGCGCATTTTGCGCTGCGCTTTTGCTGGTTAAAAAGATGGTTTTGTTTTTGATATAATGTTGTTTGTGCCCAGCTCTGGTTGACGTATAGTCAATGCTTGCAATGCACGTTACATTTCGATAGTTTGCTATCATCGTTTCTGCCAGCCGTAAAACAATTACAATTTCCAAATAATTGCCTATAACGGTTACAACCTTAATAAAAAATTAATGGAAAAGCAATGACAATTTGTTCCTGCCAATCAGATAAAAAAAAAAACAATTAGATGCTTTAGCATGCATGTAAAGAGGTAAGGGTAGTTTTTTTACTCTTCAACGATCACAAAACGTTTCGCGGTAACGGTGGTAGCTACAACAGCGAAAGCATGCGGCCCGTGATATGTATGATTGTGTTGTTATGGCCCTTTTTACTGCAGCGAGTTGTGCAGGCCTGCTCTAAGGTATTAAATTTTAAACTTTATTTCTTGGATGTGACGATTAGAGAGTTAAGATCGGTTAAAGTTTTTTTAATTGCTTTACTTTGAAGGTCATTTTCAATTGAAAACAGCAGCAGCAACTACACTTTGCATGTGAGCGGATACAGTGGAAATGCAGGTTAGTAAGTTAATGGGTTTTATCGCAAATTTTGAAATGAGAAAGTGTTATTGATTGGTCGAAATGGGTTCGAGTGTAAATTTGACACAAGTTTTTTCGAATTTTGAGTTAAATTCAGACTAGAAAGATGCGTCCGCATTTGTTTAATGTCATTTGCCCAAAAATTTTTATTCACATCAAGATCGATCTAATATGGATAAAAAACCGAGTCTTAATCTAAAATTGCGCATAATTTTAACCGGAAGAAGCTGAAACAAACTTGCATTTATCCAGCATTTTTGCCACAACACAATGTACACACAAGGATATAAAACTTTTTTTAGGATTTTAAGGTTTATATGCCACAATTCAAGAAGCAATTTGAAAAACTCCAATTAAGCAAAGCAAAACTAAAGTATCATGTAAGACAATAAAGAAGCAGTCACGTAATTATTATACAGTAAGCTAAACTATTTGCTTTTGAATTTTTTAAAGCCTGCATTTGAAACAGAACTGTGAAAAAACTAGTTCAATTCCAATTTATTTTACAGAAACTATTGCTTTACGCTTAAATTCAATAAAAATAGGAAATAAATCTTTTTATAATTTAAGGTCTACGTAAACCACCAATCATTCAAAAATAAAAGTGGAGAAAGAAATCGATTTCGCACCAAAATATCAAGACATCGATCTTCAATTTAAGTGCTGTAAATAACAAAATTGAATCATGACATACCTAAGTCAAAACGGTAACGTCACAAAAATATCTTACGATGACATTTTATTATTTAAAGAAAACTTGGATCAAAAAATGCACAGATTTAGCAGTGTGGCCTTGACATATCTCAAAATTGGGAAAGTTTTTGCGACTTTGGCGTTGTTAAATTTTTAGTGTTTATTTAGGATTAAATTTGACATAAAGTCATGTTAGTTCCGAACAAAAACTTACTTCTGAAGGCGAATAATCACAAAAAAAACAAAAGACGGCGTATTTTTCCCTCGATATTTTCCGAGTATAATATGGTTAACAACGATGCATATTTTGGAATGTTTAAATTAGGGATGTAAAAGCGGAAGCGGAAGCTGGAAGCGGAAGTTCGAAGCGGAAGCTGGAAGCGGAACTGGTGAAAGCGGTTAATTTTTGTGGTAGCGGAAGCACTTTGATGAAAGAGATTGGAAGCGGAAGCGAACTCGAAAGCAAAAGCATTGAAAAGGAGCTGAAAGCGGAAGCAATTTTTTCAAAATCAGGCGCTTCCGGATTTTGAAACTGGCTACAACCGTTGGGATAAAATGTAACAATAATAATAATAATAATATAGAATCGACAACCAGGGCATGGTATGGAATGGAACAAAAATTTTAGTATGAAATATGGAAGATGCCAGAATGGAATGGAATATTTCAAGAATGGAATGGAAGACAATCTTCCATACTTCCGGACGAAATTCCATACTAGATTTTATGCATTGTCTTTACAGAAAAATACATACCGATGTCGGGTGGTGATAAATTATATTGTCACAGAAGTACTCAACTTCAATATCTAGGCGTATTATTTGTCGACAAACCGCGGTACTTTGGTTGCTCATATTGTGCAAACAGTGTACGTATTGAATCATTGTAAGTACATTGCAATTTGCAGCATTGATGTCATAGTTAACAACTTTGACAGGTTTGACTTGTGTTTCTTTGAGATTGACAATTTGCCAAGTCCTAAATTTTATTTTCTTGCATCGTCACGAAAACTCGTATTTGCTATTTCCTTCCCGTTTCAGCTTAATGTTATTTATATTTTTTTGTTTTTCACCTTACAATAATTCTTTTTGGTGTTAAAGTTTGGTATTTCTATCACAATAAATGTTCTTTAACAGTTTGGTTAAGACAAACTTTATAGTTGATATGAGAGCAAACTTGTACAGTAATCATTAAACTATTGACGTAACCAGGGGGCCAGGCCCTCTGCCTCCCCCCAATTGAAATGCTACCAATAATAAAAATGAGGACACAAAGCCTATTTATTCAATTTTTTTAGCGTTTTTTGGGTTCAGCTGAACATGCGGACAACAGCAATTAGCAATAACTTAATATTGACGACCAGGGGGCCCGGGCCCTCTGAATTTAAATTTTTGCCAACCAGTTTAAATGTCCAAGCCGGGAGAAAGTCAGCGTTTTTGTTTTAAAAATGCAATCTCAGGCCCTCATCAAACTTTTTTATGCAATAATATGTTGTAGGCCCCCAGCTAACTTTGATATTGCAATAACATGATTAGTAACCATTTATTGCATCTAACGTACCAACTTTAAATATATCTTTAAATTCCACTTTCACCACCTACCAACTTTAAATAATAATCTACCTCCATCTTGTCAGTTTTCACGCGACAAAATGCTTTTGAAAAAAAATTTAGCCTAGGAAAATGCTTACTGAACAAATTTGTTGAAGTTGAATCGAAAGTGCCAGGGCTCGTGGTCGTACATATTCCAAAAACTGGTTATTTTCTTGACAAAGCAAAAATCTTCAAATGCAAATCTTCGAGTGAATGATTTAATGCTAAAAATGTTGCAGAAAGCAATGCACTTTGATTACCCTGACCAGGCCTAGTCACAAAATTTAACCCCAAAATGCAAGATTTTAAACGTGTTTTGCACCTGACCCGAAGTAAAGGGAAGAATTTGTTCAATTGGCTTTCAAATCTGAAAAAATTTTGTTCTTTTAAATGGCTCTGAAAACGTGCGAAATGTGATCCAAATGGCGTTAAACCTATATTACTCAACGGTAGGGCTTCTGAAGCCCACACTCGTTACAAACGGTACTTACTTAAATCTGGTTTATCATAAAAACCTGAATTTTCCTGACTTTTCCTGTTTGTTTTTGTTAATTGCGAATTACGATGATACTGTTTTTGTTTATACAACAAAAATGTTCGAGAGTAAAATGGTGGCTTTTGACAAATTTTTTGAAATTTTACCAATTTCTGGTTTTCGGTGCAAAATTTTGATTTCACGCTTAATATTTCTGGTAAAAATCAAGAAGATTAGAGTAAATTGGTGTCCGAGATTAGGTGAATTATAATAATTAGCGTGACTGCGTTGCGAACGAAGAGCTCTTACGTCCGAGGCAATACACAAAACTTAGGTTGCTTTGTCTTTGTTTTCACGCTAATTTCGATTGAATAGAGTTATCATTAGTTCGTAAGCAACGATCCCTCGCCAACTACAATCAAATAAAACAATATTATAGCAGAAAACGAATAATGATTCTATACAATCACAGGTTGTTTTAGCTATACGCCAATACAAAAAATTAAAACCAATTCCTCATTGTGCTGTACTAGCAAAATCATATCAAAACGCATGACAAGATTGCGGTGCTCAGCTCCGAGTCATAGCCTTTGGGTGGGAAGCACAGTTCCTTTTGAATAAATGTAGCAGCGGTGGCGAGCCGTAACCAAATTGGGTCGGATTCGACCAGCGCGGGAATTGACTTTTAAATTCCCGTTCCATAAGCAATCGCGTAATTGTTCAACTAACTGGCCACTAAAAGCAAAATATAAACCAATGCTCAATTTAGTCTACCCATAGTTTTAATCCCCTACATCCGATTTACAAAAATGGCAAAAAATTAAAATTGAAAAGCTTACTTTTAGCTTACACATAAGCCATCAGCTAGTTCAGTTAAACTCCTCGAAGTTAATGTTTTTTATTATTTATTGATTTTTATTTCTTACTGATACAATGCTTCTGTTATTAGTTTTACGTGACAAATAGTTCAAATCAAATCAATTAGTTCTTTAGTGCACTCCCTGTAATACGGCAAAGCATGTAACGAGTTTGCGGGGCCCATATCCGCATCATTTCGCTCAGGCAACACAGCTCCAATCGAAGAAATATTGTAGCGGTTGCTACTCGTTGGCAACACTGTGCCCAACTTGACCGGACCGAGATTTGAACCTCAGACCTCCCGCTCTAGATACGAAACCGTTGTCGCTGGCTAGATAATAATGATCTAAAGATATCGCTACCCAAGCATAAATAATCATCAGAGAAGTTTTCAGTTTCTAAATTTTTTGTGTTTTGTGTTGCAGTAATGCCTTATTACATTCTGAACTGCTTTGAAACTTGCTTTTATTAGGCCTTGCCTGGTGACCAGAGCCCCTGAGAGAAATCTTGTCAGGGGGCACAAAGACTGATATCAAGCTCTTTTGGTAAGACTAGAGAGGGAATTTGGGTGATAACCAACATCTTTTTATTTGGGTAAAGACAAAAAAAACCTTCATTGCGAAATAAGCCAGCTTTTGTTAGAAATTTCGTGAAAACCAAAAAAAGAGAACCAGAAAACCAGAAATCCGGCCGGCTTTTGTATGCATGCACACTAAACTACGATTAACTGAGTGCGCGTGAACATATAGATCCTCCCGGGGCCCCTAGACCTGGGTCCTGGGAAGATGTACTCCCTACACCCCTCTCGCAGGCCTTGCTTGGTGACACCCAAACTTCAGGATTTCTGAAGGCTAAGCCCCAAGAACGATCAAAAGTTTTTTTACATTTTGATCGTATTTTTACATTAGTGTGTCATATGGCTAGAAAAGCAAAAAAACTAATAGAAATGCCTATCATTTTGGAACGTTTTCTACTTTTTATTGAACAAACACTCAGTTTGTTTTTGTTTCTTTTATTTGTTTTGCAAGCTATTGCGAATAAATTAGATTGTTACTGTTTCATCGCAATTTTGTAAGACGAATTAGTAATCGTCAAAAAGACAATACCATTTATTGGCGTAACGCTCTATACTTTTGAAAGATAGATTAGCAATACTGATAAATACTCAGTTGAGTATAAAAACCAACGTTTGATTGGTGCTCCATATTGTTTATTTAGTGCTTATTCTAATTATTGTTCTTGTCTGTGGTTTGACTTTAATTAGTATCTCTGTGGTTTGACTTTAATTTGTTAAAACCATTATCAGACAGTTTTGTAAATGATTCCTACTTGTTTCACATAAAAAAGTATTTATACATTTGATTACGTTAGGGAGTAATTTTGTGTTTGATTTCTTAAAACAGAGATCACAATGAATTTGAGACTTTAAAATCCAAAACAATCATTTTTTGTGTAATGTGAACAATTCAATAGCATTTAATTTGACTGAATGATATAAGAAATCCTTTATTACTAGTATAAATTATTCTAGCAAAACTAAAAAAAATAAGCAAAAAAACTTAAAGTTTCCATTTTAAAGTCAAAAAAACTTTTAACGGATTATTAAATTTTTTTGCAAAGTAAAAGTGTACTAAAACACTATAAATTAAACCGCAATAGCCGTTGTTGTCAAATAAAATGTTAGTTTGTTGCTGCAAACATTTTGTTTCAAAAGTTTCAAATCGTAATAAAATCGCGTTCGTTTCTGGAACGTAAGGTCTGAGGTTTAAATCATTGACCGGTCAAATACGACGCAGTGTTGCCAACGGCTCGCCACCGCTGCGGCATTTCTTCCAATGAAGTTGTGTTGCCCGGGCGCAATGACACAGATATGGGCCCCGCCTACTCGTTACACGCTTCGGCGTAATGCCGCGCGTGTAATAAGAGATTTAATTTGAATTAAATGCGATATGGCAATGCGCCAAACTTGAAGCAATGAGGTCATCTTGCTGCTTATCGCTGTATTCTTAAAGCCAACGAAATTGCGCGTTTATGAAAAAGTAGTGTGTTATTTGGTTCTGCAACAACTCTGTTGTCCGTGCGTTGTCTTCAAGTTTACGGGGCAATATTGTAAGCATGTGCAGTATTTTATCCAAAACATAATTCAATGAATTTGTTTTACAGTGGGGCATTAATTTACGGTACAGTTTTGTCCACAATCATGAGAAATTTAACACAGTTGTGTAATATACATTTCAATTCATACAACGCATGAATAAAGCTTATAATAAGTCATTTAACTATGTTACATCATCATATCAGTTCAAATAATTTAAATTGTCCGAAATTTTTGAGATGCTTGAATGATTTTGCCGACCCAAAATAAGCGTGTTGTGTACGTCATTGTCTTAATTACTACCGTTACCGCTTCTCACTGCAAAGGAATCATAATCTCACTTTACGCTTAACTATAATTCTGCACAACCTTTATAAATCCTTTTAACGCTTATTAAGTGAGCGCTTAAGATCAGAAACTTGACCACTTTAAATAAAAAGCACATTTCATTAACTTTCGGGAGTAAATTCCAAAGTTGTTTTTGTTACATTGAAACATGAATAAATGCTCTACAATGCAGTGAAATTTTGAAACTTCTAGCTAGGGTAGTTTTCAAGTTACTATCAAAAAACCATTGTGGGCTTCAGAAGCCTTGCCCTTGAGGAGTCAATGCCCTGAAAAAGGTTGAGCAACAAAGGGTTAAAATAGACATTTTTCCCAAAAACTTACAAAAAATCGCCCATCAGCTGGGTGCTTCGCCCCCAGACTCCCATAGCCTTCGGAGGCTGGTGGCTCCGCTCCCAGACCCGTCTGTGACACATTTGAGTAGCACTAATTCGCTCACCACGTCTCTCAATTTTGATAAGTTAGTGAAACGTTTTAACTTGCGGTTTTAGTCTTTTCCCTTAAGCAAATCCTGGTTACGTACTAAATCAGACGCCCAGCTTTTGATCTTTTATCCTTTGCCCATAAAAAGTTTCTCTTTTCGAAAATTTCTGCTGACGTCATTGCATGTGATTTACGGTTTAGCCCTCCCCGATCCAAAATCCTAGTTACGTCTATGCATTAAACCATGCGTAATATGCATACCAGACACGGGTTGTTGCATCTTAGTATTGTTGACGCAGCTTCGCGAGAGGTTACTTACAACATTGCAAAAATGCAAAGCAGCAAAATGTACGTTGCATTCAGTGCCGTCGATACCGAGGGGCAGGGGCGTCGCCAGTTTAGAGAGATCAGGGGGGCAAAACTGAAAACCGGGGGGCAAAGTTTTCACGGTAAATTATTGCAGCATTTTAAGAGTTAAGTAGATTGTTTGTGTGGCGGGGTTTTAAATTTCGTTTCGCCTTTGAGTAATATAGCTATTTGGCGTTGATTAAGTTCATTGAACCATTTTCTGCGTTATTTTGCAGACTAATTACTTAGGTTGCAATGGCGCGATTACTAAACCGTAAATTTATTAAATGCCTATCTGACGTGCATGATTGTGTTTGGTATTGATCCGATCAAATGCTGACCGATCGAATACTTTTTTTTTCCGAAGGCATTTGACGATAGTCTATTTTTCTTTCTGTAACTATTGATTGCACGGTATATTGCGGATGGTTTGTAGTTTGAACTATGCGTATACCACTGATCACTAAGCTACAGCCTACACCAACTTACTGTACATTACCTTCAACAGTCACAACGTCTGACTTGTAATAAGGCCTCGCCTATAAGTGCTGCTGTAATCTACGATGCCACGCCTCCACACAGTACACACAAACTGCTGGTAGCTGTATCATTATTATACCGTACTAAATTGATTTGTTGTTGTTGTTGAACCTGACCCAAGACACGAGATTGTGCTGCGTACCGTACCCAGGGCCTGCAAGAGGGGGGTTCAGGGGGTACATCGTACCCGGGCTCTGGTCTAAGGGTGCCCGGAAGAGTTCAGGTTTCCGCGTTAAGTTTTGGTATCGCACCATAGCACCGTAATCATACTTGCCTACAGCAAAAATATCAGTCAGCCTATTCAGTAGCGTACTGGTCATTGGTTGCTGTTTTTGCTACACAGCCTTTAGGGCATCCAATAGTGGCCAATTTGATTGAAAAAGAGGAAAATGTATCAAAAACCATACATTTGCACCAAAATTATCGTTTTATTGTTACATCTCTCTGACTTGAGAGGACTAATTCTACGATATAACAATGTTTGAGGGCCCACATTTTCCGAGATCCAAAAGCAATTTAACATCAAAGAGCTGAGTCAAAGTTGACATAGTATTCTACTATTAATAAGAAACTCACTCTATCTGTATGAGTTTAATAGATATTTGGATTTGTGAAGTCTATGATTGCAGATGACTTCTTGTTTGTGGTTTTTACAGTGAGTGTCACTGTTGTACTCTGGAGCCGGGAGTATGATCATGCCGTCCTAGTCATGTTGTCCCCGAGAAAACGCTGCTGCCTGCCCCAAATTCTATTGAGAATTCCCGCCCAAACCATCGATTAAAGCCAATATGTCGTCCCACCATGTGGCTTATTCAATAGGACTAGGCTACATAATCAAGTGTAAGTTATATAGACTATTCCTAGCTAGTGTTGTAAAAAATCGATTTTTTTTGAAGGGCGTTTTTTTTGCCTAGTTTTTTTGTTTATTTTGTCGTTTTTTTTTTGTTTTTTTTATATGTAATTGTAGTTTTTAGATGATTGAGAAGACTTAAATGGTTTTTCAAGATTTGGTTAGGTACTTTGCTTCTTTTGAGCTACATAGACCTAACAATTGCTTGCTGAGAGAATAAAATGCGGAAGTTTCGGTAGTTAAGGTGGAATGGCAACTCTGCTACTTTCTTACTCACTGACTGGTTTATTTCACAACAATTCGCAGTGGCGTCGCTAAGGATAGTGACACTTGGGATGGAATTTTGTGGTGTCACCCTTTATAATGTATAGCAAGCTGCAAAAGGTGTTATTTTAAAGATAACGGTACTACTTCATTTCCGTAGATAGCGGTTGTTATTTGGCTAGCTCAATAAATTCTCATTGTAAGATTCGATAACTTAGGAGTATGCGCAGCACCGTGGCAGCATACGTTTATATTCAGACGTGTAACTAGAAATTTGCAATGGGGGGAGAGGCTGTTTTGGGGGTCTGTAAGCTTCGCCGGAGGCCATGGGTGGTCTGGGTGTAGAGCCCCAAGCACTCGAAAAATTTTGTATTTTTTTGCAAAAATAACTTAATTTTAGGCTTATTTTGATAAAATGCTTTTAAAACGTGGCATCAGGGAGAATTCTGGTGGCACAAAAATGAGCAAAAACATGATTAGACTCTTTACCAGAAATCTGCAATGGGCTGTTCTGGGGGTATGGGGACGAGCCAGCGCTCAAAAATTTTGTATTTTTTTGCAAAAATAACTTAATTTTAGGCCTATTTTGATAAAAATCGATGCTTTTGAAATGTGGCAAAGAAATTAGCGGTGAAAAACATCATTAAACTGGTTGCATACATGGGCAGTGGCTATATGGAAAGTGACTAAAGGTAAAAACCAATGTTTAATTTGTTCAGTGAGCATATTTACAGCATTTGATTTTAAAGTTTAAACTTTTGTAGGTAGCCGGCTTTAGTTGAAATTTACCAGGAGCAATTTAAGCAGCTTATATAACTTAACCGATCTAGAAAGTTATGCTTTTTGTGAAATCTCTTCGTCCATTGTGCCTGCTATTGTCTACTTTGCCCGGTTTTTGGCTTTGGTTCACACCGTAAGTTTTGCCATATCCTAAAATACATAATATTTTACGCCATAGCAATACAATGCGATAGATTAACGCTTAAATCAAGCACTAATTACGAATAATTGTTAACACCACTAGTTAAACTCGAAATAGATGCAAATTAAGGCTCGAAAAACATTACACTAAGGGCAGTTAAATCGTTAGTTTAAACTTAAATGACATACCTACGAAATATAAGTCAATGAAAACAACAGTTTATGCGTTTTGACTTATAAGCAACCGTAGCGCCAGCCGTTAATACCAACATTAAATCCAAAAAATCAACATAGATCCTGCAAAATAGACTTATAAAATTACAAAAGTTTAAAAAAGTGCTAATTTTGTCACAAATGAAGGAGACACAACTGTTCTATTGCAGCGCCGTCAATAATAACCTCGAATTTGATCATGATTTGATAACCGAAGATAAATACCACCATCTTAATTACAGTGGTTACTAGACAGCAAGCCGAATTTACATGACTGAAAAAAGCAAACAAAAACCGAATTCTAACTAATTAAATTCTTTTTCAGTTTTTGCAAGCTTTTATCTGCTATTCAACTTTGATGTTACAAAGAGTCAACTGATTTAAAGCCTGAAAATACGCCCTACATCTTAACTATCACTGTTTTTGAATGCATTTACTTAGGGCCGATGCGCAATTTTGACGTCCAGCGGTTTGACTAGCAGCGTGATGACGTCACGTGCAATCCATCAATAAGGAAATAGTAGTTTTGATGTCTTTTTTCAAGCTTTTGACCTGTTAAAGATTTTCACGGTTTTCAGGACCGGCTCGCTAAAGGGTGTTACAAAACAACAATGTCATATTATTTAGAAATAATAATTAAAAACAAAAAAACCAAAAACAATGATTTTTTTGAAAGCATAAAAGACAAGCAAAAAAAACTTTTTTTTTTAAAACAAGCTTCGTTTTTTTTTGTTTACATCACTATTTCTAGTCAAATAATATTCTATAATAGGCTTATCTTATATCATATAATATGCTATGCCGCATACAATTTGTATATGCCAGAGAGTAAGCAATAGAAAATCTTATTTTAGAATTGTCAACTACTGCTATAAGTGGTGTAATCAAAGTGTAGTGTCTATGCTGTAGTGTTGAGTGTTGACATAACAAGCCACTACAAAGAGCAACTGTTTAGGAAATTTTTTAAGCTAGAACAACATTAATTAATACAAACAGTTAGCATTTTCTGGGCCTTCACAATCAAGGCACTTGGAGTTGCTCTAAATAGGCACAGTAGTCTACAGTATAGGCATAGAAGGCATAGCATAACTTTTACCCCACCACAATGGCTACTTCTGCCTTATTTGCCTTCCGTGTATATCTAGCCTCTAGCTCAATTTAGGCACTGGCATATGATCTGTATTTTAACAAATAAACTTATTGCCAAGATAATCAAGATTTTGGGTGGGAAATATTTTATCCGACTAGCTAAATTAATAAACCTTTTATCCGTAAAATATTTAGATTAGCAGAATTAAAATCATTATATTGCATAATATTGTATTTATGTGATCATCCCCCACTTTACGTACTTTCTTTCCTGTATATCACGTTTTCTGCTTGTCAATTTAAGCAAGTTTGGTGCTGGGATGTTGATAAACTGCTGTATTTTACCCTCGAGAAACATAAAAAGTGCTAAAGCTTCCGGAGCTCCGCCCCGGACTCCGCTGGGGGAGCTCGCAGCGCTCCAGCGCTCCCCCAGACCCTCCAGCTGAATTTAAACTAATTTTATATCTAGTTGTGTTTTTCATACGTCCTAACTGTATGCGAATATCGTTATCCCCTCACTTTTAAATGAAGATCTACACCATTCGGACAAACAATGATTATCGGCATGAGCCCCGATTAGGCTTGTGGGGCCCAATAAGATTTGAGGGCCTGGTATAGACCTTCGTACCCCATGAAAAATTTTCTCTCTGAGGCCCTGACCGTACCCTAGATTGTAATACAGATGTCAAGATACTTAGTTGCATGAAGGAAACAAAGAATCAGCCAAAAAATATATTTAACTAACGTACATTAACAAAAAGTTTTACTAAAATCGATTTCGGCCGGTGGCCATCTTCAGCTTATTCAAATACAATAAATCAAATAGAATCGATGTCAGGATAGGGGATGGAACAGTTAAAATTACCACTATTTTAACTGTGAGGGCGATGCTCACTTTTAAGAAAAAATACAGTGGGAGGGCGAAAAATAAATCGGGGGGGGGGGGGGGGGGGCAAAAACAAAAATCGGGGAGAAATGCCCCCTATGCCCCCTCGCTGGCGACGCACTTTCCGGGGGGGCCCAAGGGGGGCTGTTCCCTCTTTAACGACTGCTTGTGCCCCCCTCCTCTATTTCGGTTTACTCAGAATACGTTTTTGGAACATCACGTAATGATAATACAAAGGAAATAATGGAAAAAGGAATAATAACGTTCAAAAACAATTCTCGTTCGAAGTTTTCTCCATTTTTAGCAAAATTGCTGGCCACCAACAGCTGTACATAAATGTGACGCAATAATCAGTTTTATTAAACGTCTTTGTGGATGTGTCGCGGAATAAGGATTTAAGCGTCTAGAATCGTTACCGGTACTTCGTTAGTGATTATGACATGAAGCAATAGGTGAAAACATGTTTTAGAAGACCAGCTGTTTTTGTTTTTTTAGAGCACACTCAAAATTTTTTTAGGTCGCAATCAGTTGCGCAACCAGGGGCAAGGGGCTAAGGCGGCTTCAGCCCCCTTTAGCCAAGTAATTTAGAAAATTTAACCCCAAAATACAAGCTTTTAAACGTGTTTTGGACTTGATCTTAAGTATAAGGGGGGCTGAAGTGGCTAAGCAATTTAATTCTTTCAATGTCTTCTGAATTTTAGCAATTTACTGTAGTTATTCATACTTTGTGGTGCATTTGAGTTGCATCAGTTTGTTCAGAATGGAGCCTAAATTAGAAAAATTTTGTGCAAAAATTTTGTTATTGGTTTAAACTCCTCTCTTTTAACAAAATCCTGGTTGCGCTTCAAGTTGCATGCACTGCTGCAGACAGAATTTTTAAGCGATTATATGGGCCGCAACGAAACGAGCTAAGAAACAGAGGTGGAGTCTTCGAGGACAGCTCTATTTTTTTACACCGTTAAAAATTTGTTAAAAAACGCCAGAAATCTTGCAGAAAATTTGCAAACTCCTTTGTAGTTGTCTTTTTTTGGAGATTGCTTGAAAAAAATTTAGAATACCTTTTTTTTGAGAAATTTTGCTCTTGTGCCCTTAGTCCTTAGCCTAGAGCATTCCTGTCCTTGGCCTGGAGAGGGTCTGTTCTCGGAAGGGCTGTTCTTGGCCTCGGATTTTTTTTGTGTCCTTGGCCTCGAACGTTGTGTCCTCGACTCCATCTTTGCTAAGAAACGCTGCCGGCATTATGCGTCTTTTTTTTTCAGACGTAAATACAAATTTTTTAAAATAACGTATAATTTGGAGCCGTAAAATATCAGTTTTTATGTGGAAAAGTTCGGACTATTTTAATGCCCCCCCACTTTCTGCCAGTGCCCCCTCATTTCGTTTGCTCTGGCGACGGCACTAGTTGCATTGCTTCCAGTCTAAATTTTCTTTGGTATGAAAATATGGAATGGAATATGGAAAAAAATTTTAGTATGGAATGGAATATGGAATGGAAGATTTTTGGTATGGAATGCAAGAAAATTGCCAGTGTGGAATACGGAAAAATTGTCCTCCATTCCATTCCATATGCCCTGTCGACAACACAAGTCAAATAAAATAGCTTACGAAGTAAACTTGTCTGTTTTTTTACATTAAATACAATTAGCTGTTTTATATTGAGCAGGGATGTGGAAGCGGAAGCGGTGGACGCGGTTAAATTTTTTTGGAAGCGGAAGCACTTTGATGAAAGAGACTGGAAGCGGAAGCGAATTCGGAAGCGACAACTTCTTTCCAGAGCTGGAAGCGGAAGCAAAAAATTCCAAAGTTGAGGAAGCGGAAGCGAACTCGGAAGCATAAACTTCAAGAGGAGCTGGAAGCGGAAGCATTGAAACTTTGACTGCTTCCACATCCCTGGTTTAAATATCTTTCTGAAATTTTATAAAAATCATATAGCTGTGAATTCAACTACTGCTGTTTACTTCATCATTAAAACACCCAAAACTATTCGAAAGGAAATCAAATTATGAGTTTGTTTAAATCTAATGCACAAAATTTTTACAAATAATTTAATCTCAATTTTTCATGGAAATATTTTTGTACTTTAATTTTACGTCATTGACATTACATTACCAAAACACTAACCATAAACGAAATTACTGATCAGTAAATACAATGAAAAATAGAGAATGTAATTACCTTCATTCAGGGGATATTTTCATACTTTAATATTACGTCATTGACATTCCATTAACTACGCACAGACCATAAATGAAATTATTGATTAGTAATTACAATTATAATAAATAAAGGCTTCGGAGCAGAATAACGGGACGATGTGAAGTAAATAATAAAGGCTTATTTTCCGTTTCAATAAGCTTCATCAAACAAAACCGTGATATAACATAATTTATTACGATACTAAATTTTTGAGTAAATATTTCTCGTAAAATAAATAACACATTTGAGTGTAGTGACGAAGTGGATACCACGGGACTGGGAAGTCATCTGGTTGAGTATCCACCTTGATAGTCACACTTCAGTCTGAATAAATAGCGCAATGAGGTTGAAAAAAACTCCGAAAAAAAACGCAAACAAAAAACAAACGGGTGAAAAACTCAAGCGCAAAAGCAACAACAAAAATGTCTTACAATATTATATCGCGATTTAAAGTAATTTAGGACCAAACGCACTTAGCTTTCGAGTTGTGACTTTGGCAAACCTCAAAATTGGGAAACTTTCTGTTAGCTAGTTTAAATTTTAGGGTTTATTCATGAACAAAATTTGAAACAAATTCAAATTTGAAGTCAAGTTAGGTGGAAACACAACGCTTCCTTTTGAAGGAATTTACCACAAAAAAGAAAACGAGAGGACATTTCTCCCTCCTTCTCGTGTAAAATATGGTGATCGTCGATACACAATTTTTGCAATGTTTAAATGCCGTTATGATACTTTATTAGTGAAAATAAAAATACACTAATAGTGAAAGTAAAAATAAAATTAAAAGTAAAAATACGCTAGCAGTGAAAGTAAAAATCAAATGTATTTACTCAAAAATTTTACAAAAAGTAGCTTTGGATAGACGTGAATTAACTGTAGCAATTAACTCCGTTAGTAAAATACCCAAGCTATTCAAAAGAAAACCGAAACATACGTCTGTTTCAATTTAATACGCAAAACTTGTACAATTAGTTTTGATCTCAGTTTTTTTGAGTAATGATTTTCAGCGGTGAAGTCCTCGAGGACGCATTTTCAAGTCCTTAGCCTTGGCTTCGAGGCCTACAAGTTCCCGAAATTTTGATTTGTTTAAAGGAAAATAACCGAATAAAAGACAATATAACTGCTGGTAGTTGTTTTCCTTCCTCATTTTAAAAATAACACAATGTCATAACCACCTAAGCCAAGTCATATTAAACTTATTCTAAATGGCATTGTGTGAATGCTCTAAATGGAGAATGAAGGGGTAAAAAGCATTGTAGAAAATTGTTGTTTTTTATTTCTGCTAATAATTTTGGTGCGGGCGGTACAAACCACAAAGCACTGAACCATTCAGAAACATACCAATGAATCCGGGGTCCAAACACAAACAATTTTCAGTTGCTAATGCAAAAACATGACCGAGCCTTTTCTGCGTGTGAATTAAGAATAAAGTATGTGTGTCATAATCAAATGCTACAGTATTACCGGAGAAGGCATATTGATATCATACTATAGTAAATGCGTCAGTATATCTTGAGAACGCCAACTTATTCTGAAAATACGCGAGAGCGAAGAATTTTTTTTTCAGATAAAAACAAACAACTCTAGGCCTATTCCATTATATTTCAACAAATGCCAAATACCCAGGTCGGAAAATTTAAATAAAATGCTTATAGATCATCTATATAGGATGACACAAGCTATATGAAGAAAAAATTTTGAAATCTGACTGTCCGGTAATGACATATAGAAAATCACCACTAGATGTCAGGTGAGAGTACGTAAAAATACAAAAATCAATTTTGAGGCCCTTACTTACGGCAGAAAATTGTTTTTGTGTCAAAATATGTTTTTGGGGGTGGGGAATCTAAATTTGGGGTTTAATTAAGGCTAATGTTGCTATAAAATTGTGTTTTGATAGTTTTTTTTTTGGTTTTTGGGGGGTAAATTAGGGTCAAAAATCGGGGATGAGGGATTGAATAAAATTTTGAAACAAAAATATTTTGGGATAGCATAAAAGTTGTTCTTTCTTTTTGATACAGAATTTACGATGACAATTGATTAGCAATGTGTGCAAACAGAACGATTTGTTTTGCTGTTATATCACAACCTGACTATTCAGCTACCAAGATATTGCAATAAAAACAGCACATAAAAAATTCTTCATTCAAGTGAAATGAAAGTATGGATATGAAAAGAGACAAATTTTGAGTATTTTAGTTTTCATACAACGCAGCTGAGCAAATAACTATACAGCTGCATGTAACATGTATCGAACATTAGTAGACGTTTTGGCCACAAATTATACATAGCATTAAGCTGGTCTT
Source organism: Trididemnum nubilum (assembly GCA_963965965.1). Lineage (NCBI taxonomy): Eukaryota > Metazoa > Chordata > Ascidiacea > Aplousobranchia > Didemnidae > Trididemnum > Trididemnum nubilum. Next base: position 5,842,097 of record OZ014488.1, on the reverse strand, counting down.
CCTGATTCATGTAATAAATGCAAGTCAATCACAAGACTGGTGTCATTGTTGCAATGCTGCTTAAGGCATTTTTGTTATAAAATATAATTTTAATCATTGCAAAATCCTTATACTGTGTGTTTCAAAAGTAGCTTACCTATATACTGGTATTATTTCTATTATATACCGGTATGTTTTGTTAAACATCCTGTGTATACGTTTTAACTAGTTTAGCTCAAAAATATCATGAGCAAATATTTTAATAATAAGTCAATTATGATGTTTTTGACGTTTGCAGGCCATAGTTTTTGATGTTTAATCGTTTTGCGTGCTTCTGACCTAAAGGCTACCAGCGCGGGAGCCTAGGGAAGAGCCACCAGAACGGCGACTACTTAAAACAAGCAATGCGAAAAAGTTCTCTTCCCACAGAATTTGAATCTGCAGCCTTTGGATTATCGGCCCACTGCTCTACCACTTGAGCTAGAGAAGACGTCTCCTTGGACGCTTAATTTTGGCTATTTAAACCCAGCAACTTGCTTGTTCTATGATTTTAATAATAAAGTCAATTATGATGTTTTTGATACATTAAGTGTAATATAATACGAGTATATAGATCAATTATGATGATAAAATTATAGACCGGTTTAGTGATGACATCACAATGCCAATTGTCTGGTTCTTACTGCAGATCGTAGTAAAATTCGCCCATTTAAATCAATGGTAAAATTCTTACATACACGCAACTTCAAACAAATATTGTAGGTTAGTGGGCGGCGATTTTTGGTTTATTTTACCTTTATTTGAAGGGCCAAAGCTTCGTAATTGCATTTCAGGTTACTTCCGGGGTTAAAAGTCTTTATAAATGCGTATTAAACTCATTTCAAAAAGGGCACTCCCAGATAAAAAAATTATCTTCGACCTTGTAAGGCGTATCATATGTTCTAAGCAAAATCTTACGTAAAACATGCAGCAAAGTATTGGATTTATCGCCGATTATCTCCGTGATATCTACCGCTATAAGACAGAATTATCTAAGATTATCTGCGAAAGCCTAGTATATATTTTCCATGAACTTAGTAAAATTTTAGATTCCCAGATTAAAAATTATCTTCGACCTTGTAAGGCGTATCATATGTTCTGAGAAAAATCTTACATAAAACATGCAGCAAAGTTTTGGATTTATCGTCGATTATCTCTGAGATATCTAGCGCTATACGACAGAATCATCTAAGACTATCTGCAAAAGCCTAGTATATTATCTTCCATAAACTTAGTAAAATTTTAAATTATTTTTGCCGTCGTAGTCGCCCATTTGCCGAAAACTCCTAGGATAATTCTTAACGAAATCTTAAGTGAAAAATGAACAATGTGTTAGAAAGCGGTACATACAGTTACAGACCATAATTTGCAAAGAGTAACATAGACCGTACCAACATAACTTACACTCATTAATCTTTTAGTTTTAAAAGTTATAATAGAAGTATAGAACACGGTACATGATTGCAGATTTAGTGCAGACCAAATGGCATCAGGACGAAATTATGCTAATCGACCAAAACTATAGAGAACATAAAGATGTTAAAAAGCCAAAGAACGTTTTATTTCCATCAAAAATAAGTAATAATAACAACACCACATTATGGCAATACTAAAACCCATACTTGATACTACGCATGATCACAAAATTATGTTTAAACTCAAACTCAAGCGGAGTTGTTGCGTTCTTTGAGAAGATGCTTTACAATGATTAATATCTCAGCTTGACAGATTTTTAGCAAGCAGCACAAATCAAATTTCAAGCGGACAAGTCAGAAACGACGGTAACTCAAAGCGAGTCAAGATTTGACCAAAGCATAACGCATCTGTCGGTTTCTCGTGATAGGAGGATAAAAATTTATCAAAAAATTCCCACTTTCGTTGAAAATAAAAAGATATAAAAAAAACAACAATTGTATGCGTATAGCAGCAAAAACTTTCAGAAACGCATAAAAGTATGTGTAAAGCCTAATGCATGATTATCGGAGTATTCTGGTTTGTATGTCACCGAAGGTAAAAATAGTCACCGAAGGTAAAAAATAGTCACCGAAGTGTGAAAAGATTTCTCTTTTCCTCGAAAGCAAATTACATCTAAAAAGGGATTGTGCAACTAGATTTAAAGCGGTGAAGTGACATAATATTCGCACTGTGAGCCTTATACTGAAGGAAAGCGAAAGTCTAGAAGAACTGATAGAAATCCAAAGAGGATTTTCTGGGAAACAATGAATTAAAGAAAACGACTACAATTGTTTGTCTGTTCCAACGTTTCAGAACATGATGGTACTAAAGACATTACAATAATGTCATATTATGCGCCGGCCTTCTTCCAAATCCTTGACACCGTTTAATGCCCGTTGAATGGCATCAACAACAGCACTCGTCCTTGTATTCCGGAGCATTGTTTTTCGAAGAACTCCTAGAAAAATGCGTACCATCACAATACAACACAAATACAGCCTAATTCGTAATACATGTTTATACTACACGTATTAACGGAGCACCACGCCTGCAGGCAACGAACAGAAAAATAAAAAAATAAGATTCCAAAAATATTAGCCAATATAACACCCTACTGTTCTCCCAAGTCCAGACACAAACAACTGCTCAAAATCGACCTTAATTTACAAATTCGTTGCCATTGAACAAAATTGACCTTAATTTAAAAATCGACCTTAATTTACGAATTTGTTGCCATAGACTAAAAACAAATTTTTTGTTTGAAAAAAAACTTTTGTTTGAAAAACCTTTTTTTGGAAAAAGCGTTTTTTTGAAAGAAAAAAAGTTTTTGAATATAAAAATATTGCTAATGACCCAAAAAATGAACCCCAGAAAAAAATTTTTTTGGAGAAAAACTTTTTCTTTGAAAAAAATAGTTTTTGAAAATTTCGTGTAAAAAAATTGTTTTTTCATCTATGGCGCACCCAAAAATCCCGGTGCCTAATCGGCGGCGCTGAAACGTCCACGCTAAAAGTCACGGTCCGATCTCTAACTTTGCTGTTACAAAACCAGGTGGAGTATGCTGTTACAAATCAAAAACCTAAATAGAAGTCAAAAGACCGACGAACTTCAGCTGATTTTGCTTGTAAGATTGTTATAGTTTTTAAAAACTACAGCAGAGAGTTCGATGGATGATTCTTTTCAACCGCTGAATACAATACATGCACCAAAGTATAGGCTATTACTGTAGGACTTTTACTACTAAACAGAGAAATAATCAAGTACTGAGTGGTGAACAAACGAACCACTTTGCAGTTCTTTGTACCATATAATCGTTTGACACTACCAGTGTTATAACCACACACCTTGATGGCAGCAAGGTTTTGTTCCAATTCTTCCTCTGTTTTTGCTGGGGTAGGAATGACTTCGAGCTGAGCCATAGAGTCCAAATTGTCTACATGATCTTTCACCTTATCCAAGATTATTTCTAAATTTGATTCATGATTATCCAGTATCTTGGCAATGGTATCCCTCGTACAACTTTTTCCAGAATAGGTAGGCGGTCTTGCAGTAGCCTCAGATGTACAGACAGAAGCCTAAATAATGCACAACAGTAAATATTTTGCATTGTACTACTAATGTAGCGACGTTGAAAGAAACAAGAAAGCGTCATGTGTAAGTAAACTACTGTATTTTTTTTTATTGCAAGTTGTATTGTACATATTCCGAAACACGTTCGTGCAAAGCATGCCTTTTTAACATTAACACCGTAAACATTTTGTGAAGTAGTAAGTTGCTGCATTCCGTCTTTGACGTAAGAATAAATCGTTCAAAGCTTAGTTTTGACGCAGAAATGCGATTGAAAGTTAGAAAAAAGCGAATTTTTCAGCAGTGTGCGAGGGATAATGACATGACACAGCTACGTTAACAATTTAACGTCAAGATTTCACCACTGTTTATTTTCTGCCTGCAAAAATAACTAGCGCTAAGCGAGCGTTGCTATGAGACTAAGAGTAAGATTTTTGTACAAAATTTTTGCAATTGATGCTAGACAATACGATAAAACCGCAGATATGATGCGAATGATGAAAAATGCAGCCATTGTTCCCAATATTTTTTAACTCCCAAGTTTGAAAATCAAATTAATACTATTATACTAAAATATACTAAAACGCATTCAAAAGCTTACTTACTGTCAAATGGGTGCTTCGAAACCGGAGCTATCAGCTCTATCGAGCGGGGGAATATCACTGAATTCCATCACAGAGTCATTAGTTCTTATTTGAGATATTATATCCAACTCCATATAAAGTGGTTGAAGTAGCATTTGAATTTATATATGCTTTGTAGAAACATCTGTCAAATGAGTCTGCAAAACAATATGTTAAAATTTTAAGAAACATTTATGCATGCTGGTAATCAATAAGGTCGAGACTTTTTGTGATATTAATAACTTATACTCAATCTACATTTCATAGCCGACATAAATTTAAAAAGCTTGCCTTCATTTTTGGAATAAAATTTCATATATCCAAATACTGTAGAAATGCAGATTCAAGAGTGATAGCAATTGTGACATCATACAATCAATTTTGTGGTAGTTGCAAGCCAACAAAGGCTCTTGTTTTTTTTTTCACACATAATAAAAACTATATACTTAAAACCTCTGTAGACACCTTATAACCTGTTTCTCTTGACCAGCAACAAAATGTAAGATAACTCTTCCATTCATTGATAGTGGCATAACAATTACTTTTATACAAAAATCCTTTGCAGTAAACTTACTAGATTCACAAAGGATTGTGCACTCATACTTTCCCATTTTAATTTTTGGGGTGGTTTTTGTAATTTCACCGTGTTTTCTACCTCATCTTTTGGCATGCATGCAGGAGGCCGATACCAAAGCCTGCTGTGGACACTCCATGACTGACAAATGATATTGGTGGTGATTTGGCCTTTCACATTAAATTGAACACAAACAATTTTTTTCATTTCTTCACAACTTAAACGTTAAAGACTACAGATTAAATCTATAATGAAATGGTTGTATTACCAGAAATGGACAGCACAAGTCATAAAAGTTGCACCGCAAGCGCACGTGCAACTGCTCGAAAAATCTTGCGTCGTAAGCATTTTTTCAAGCCAAAAATAATTGCGCCACAAGCGCAAGTGTGATGTTTCAAAAGCATAATTCTAATTGACTATCACAGCTTAAACTGTGCTAGGCTGCGGCATAATAATAACATTCAAAACAAAGTATGCACGCTACGAAACAAGTAAAAAAAATTATTGATTTCCTTTAAAAAATATAAGCATTAGAAAATGTGCATTGCTTAACCCTTTTGGGCAAAGAATGTCTTTACACCTTATAAAAAAAAACTCAAAACACACGTACTTAAAGGAATCCAGGTGTTAAAAAATTCTACTAATAAAGTCTTTATGTGGTGATAAGCGAATGCCTTCGGAGTCACTGTTTTTTCTAATGGTTTGTCAAGGAAATTCTTTACAAGCTTCGATACATATTTTGTGGTGCTGGAGCAATTAGTATCACTCTCTGACAAATGGAGCACGCTAAATAAATCAGCAAGGTTTTTGTTTTAGAAAATTGCACCATCTAAGTATCAGCCTAATTATAAGAGCTATTGATGTTATTTCTACTGTTCGCAATAACTTTCAAGTTTTCCCGTACAAGGAAAAAAGTTGTAATTAATAGTTTTTGTTTTTTTTTGTTTTTGAATTGTGGTAACAAAAGTCCGACTATGTACCAGGCAATGTACCTTGCTTCTCCCACCTGAGCCAAGTTACTTACAAAATTTATCCCCAAATTCAAGATTTTAAACATGTTTTGGCCTTGATCTTTAAGTAAAGTGAAAACTAAACAATTAATTTTTTTCAATTGGCTTTCAAATATTTAATTTCAAAACCAAAAATTTAGTTATTTTAAATGCCACTGAAAACCTGTAAAATATGATCCAAATGGCATTAAAATAGCTATTTTTTTCCCAAAAAAATTACGCAAAATCACCCAGCAGCTGGCACCCAGACCCCTAAACTGTGCTAAGTTTGGGTTAAACTAGTTTGCTCACTACGTCTCCCAATTTACACAATTTTGGATACCTTTAATTTTTGTCAGCAGCACAGCCGACTGGAACTGCACTCGGATTATTGCAAAGGCTGCCTCCTTCGATACATATGCGGGTGGCTGAAGACTCGAAGAGCGCGAGCTCACTTCTAGTCACCCTCATCTTTGTGTTCTTATTAAGTTTGTTGAGTTGTACCTCAGTTGATTTTCATACTTTATTTATTTTAACTTTTGGTTCAGGTCTTTTCCATTCACCAACATCCAGGTTACATGCCAACCCAGGCCTGGCTTCTGATCATCCATTCTACAATATCTTCGTCCCATAAAAAGTACCTCTATTCAAAAAATTTTGATGACGTCATTGCCTGTGATTTGCAGTTTGTCCCTACTCCCCAATCAAAAATCCTGGCTACGTCTATATGTACCTTGTCAATATTTCTCTAAACTTTAATTACAGTTGATTGAAAAACAATCATTCCCAATCATATTTGAATTTAGCTTGTGCGATTGCTCTCAAAATTGCTAAAATACTTGCGGGGAAGTGTTAGCGCAACCGTTTAAAAATAATTGCAACACAAGCGCTATATCGCAAGTGAAATAGTTGCGCCATACAAAATAATAGCGGCGCAAGTGCCCACCTCTGTGTATTACCATATGAACATTGCAATTTAGAAGCCGGTTATCATTTAAAAATGTTGGGGCACATTATTATCAGCATCACATCCGAGCCAATCAATAAGTAAAGGTTTAATGTATAAGTGTAGGGGTAAGCTATATAACCTTGAAACTGTAAAGTAAATATAATCAACCAACAATGCATATCCTATTAAAGTTCTAAAAATAAATCTCAACAAACGGTGAAACGGGCAGACGCAAGATTAAACTTTTTGCTTTAACAATTACTGTTTGGAACAGTGGATGAATACAACTGATAAGGTAACCTACCTCAACCTATCAAATAAAATACAAATATTCCACAGACAATCACAAACAATTACTGACTTTTTTGACTTGGACGGAATGGGTGTCACTAAGTATAAGCCAAACGCTTTTTTTTTGGTAGCTTTGCGACTTGTGTATTAGCGCTTTTTCTTTCTCGCTGATCTAAGCTATTTCCAAAATCTAGCCCTAATCCTAATGTGTGCATGCATGAGGGAAGAAATTGCACGCGTGCGCATATACAGTCATGCATAAGTCACAGAGCTTCCATAAAAAAGCTGACGGCTTATACTAAACATCCCACTGTTTTGACTTGACGATAATTGCAGATTAAAAATTATTATGTACTGTGCAACAAACATAGGCGTAGCCAGAGGGGGCCCGGCCCCCCCCCTAATCAAAATACCTCTAACGATAAAAAATTATGAGAACATAGCCAAGCGATGTTTAGTTGCAGTTTTTTTTTTCAGTAATTACACACGTAACAGTAATTAACGATAATATTAATGGCAACAAGGGAGTCCCGGGGCCCCTAACTAACAACCTGGTGTCCTTACTAACAACTAGGGGGCACTTAACCGACAACCAGAGGGCCCCGAGACCCCTAACTGAAAACCAGAGGGCCCATAACTGACGACCAGGGGGACCCAGGGCCCCTAAACAACAACCAAGGGGCCCCTAACCAACAACCAGGGAGCTCCTAATTGACAGAGAACCTTAGGGCCATTAACTGATTACCAGGGGCCCCAGAACCCCCAAGTCACGACCAGGGGGCTCCGGGGTCCCTAACTGAAAACCAGGGGGCCTTGGGGCTCCTAACCAACAAACAGGGGGCCCCGGGGCCCCTAATCAACAACCAGGGGCTACGGGGCTCCTAACCAACAACCAGGGGGCCCCCGAGTCCCTAACTGACAACCAGGGGGTCCCGGGGCCCCTAACTAACAACCAGGGGGCCAGTAGTCCCTAACTGAAAACCAGGGGGCCCGGGGCCCCTAACCAACAACCAGGGGGCCCTATAGCCCTTAACTAACAACCAGGGGGCCCCGGGGCCCCTAACCAACAACCAGGGGGCCCTGCGGCCCCTAACCGACAAAGGGGGTCCCTAACCGACAACCAGGGGGCCCCAGGGGCCCCCTAACTGACAACCAGGAGGCTCCGGGGCCTTTAACTGACGACCAGAGAGCTCCAGGGCCCCTAATTAATGACCAGGGGGCCCGGGGTTACTAATCGACAACCAAAGGGCCCCGGGTCTCTAACTGGCAACCAGGGATCCCCAGGGCCCCTGACTGACGACCAAGGTTTCCGGACCAAGTGCCCCTTAATTCAAATTTTAACAATTTATATGCAAAACCTGTGAGAAATCTAAGAGTTTTGACCTAAAAGTTGCCAGCCCAGGCCCTCGTTTAACGTTATTATAAACTTAATGCTATAACACAGGCGGTAATGCAAACCCCCAAATTGAAATACTACCAATGATAAATATAAAGGCAGCATAGACAGTATGTTGTCCCTGACTGGAATTGCAGTTTTTTTAATTTAGGATTTAACTGCACAAAAGTAAGCAATAATAATGAGGACCACATGTCCACGTCATAATAATGTCATGCAATTCTTGGAGGTTTCAAAAAACTATCAAGTGACTTGACTCGAGTTCTCCACGTTTTGGAAAAAAAGTTATTTTAGATTTGATTTAAATGTTTTTTTTTATGAAAGAACTTATTAAAGGAGTGATTTTGTCTCAAAATCATCGGCGTAGCCGGGGGGTGGCCAAGGGGACCCGCGCCCCCTCAATCGAAATGCCACCAATGACAAAAATTTGTCAAAAAAGCCTTGTTTCTTCATTTTCAGTTTCTTTTAGCATCTTTGCGTACATCAGTACACGCGTACAACAGTAATTAACAATAAATAATATTGACGACCAAAGAGCCCGGCGCACCCCCTTAATTCAATTTCTTCCAACCAATTTAAACGTATAACCAGGATGAAATCAAGAGTTTTTGTCCTAAAAGTTGCTACCTCAGGCCTTCATCTAAACTTTTTATGAACGTAATGCAATAACCAGCGTCGTATTTGCCATATGGCTCAGTGCCAGCGCCCTGCCATGAGATAGTAGGACTTTTTTTGATCTTCATTTATATTTGGCAGGAAGATGTTGCAAATTCCCCTAAGTGCCAGGGGCCCTGCACAATGTAAATCCTGGCCCGGGAATAACATGTTCAGTAAGCGTAACCATCTATTGTACCATTTTTCAATAACGATTCACCTCCTCATCGCCAGTTTTTACGCACAAAATACTTTTAAAAAAATAGCTAGGGGAGATGCTCATTAAACAAACTGCTGAATTTGAATTGAAGGGGCCTGGGCCCTTTGGCTGTACATGTAATCCTATAACTGGTAAACTTCATGACTACACAAAAATCTGTAAGGAAAATCTTCGAGAGGATTATTATTTACTGCTAAAGTATTGCAGGAGGCAATGTGCCTTACTTCCCCCTATAGACCAAATCACTTACAATTAAAATTTTACACCATTACGCAAGATTTTAAACGTGTTTTGGGATTTAATTGCAAAAGAAGGAATGAACAACTAAATTTTTTCGATTGGCTTTGAAATGTTAAAAATCTAGTTCTTTGCAATGGCTCTAAACTCGTGCGAAATGTGATCCAATGGGATTTAAATAGCTTTTTTTTCCCAAAAACTTACAAAAATCGCCCAGCGGCTGGGGGCTTTGCCCCCAGACACCCATAGCCACCGGAGGCTGGGGGCTCCACCCCCAGACCCCGTCTGTGATACGTTTGAGTACACTAGCTCACTCAAAACGTCTTCTAAGTTAGACGTTTACCCTTTGTAACTATTAGTTTTTGCCCTCTCCCTTTAGCAAAATCCTGGTTAAGTGCCATCAAGCTACGGCTTCAGAGCTTCCATTCTACGATGTCTTTGCCCCACAAAAAAGTTACTTTTTCGAAAATTTCTGATGACGTCATTGCATGTGATTTGTGGTTTGGGCTCCCCCCCCCCCAATCAAAAATCCTGGCTACAAATGTAATTTGTGCAAAAAGTCAAACATTTGTAGCAAAAAACTAGTTTGCCAAATGCTCAAATGTTTCAATTTCACATTTCAAAAATAGCTTCTACTACTGTAATGCTGTTTCAAAAAATCTAAACTTTAGTACAGTAACAGAACAAAAATGAAAAATCTCAACTAACTGACTAATCTGTAATGAGTTTTAATAAGGCATGCAGACATTTAGCATTTCCTAAAATTTTCATTGAGTGGAATAATTTTAATGTCATTGCTGAGGTCTGAGGTTGTTGATTTTGAAAATGAAAGCACCAGCACACATCTGACATGGATTCTACAGCCAACTACAGGTTGGTAAAAAAAAGCTTCAAACTTCCATAAGCTAGGCTATATTTCTGCAATGCAAAATATATTTTTCAGCCCAATTCTTGAAATATATCATACATGTGATGAAGTGCATCATGCATTCGTATAGCCTAGTGGAGCATGGAGTCAGTCACTGCAGTTTGACTGACTCTTAATGACACATCTATTATACTAGTAGGCCTAGGCTATTTAAGCAGCATGACTTTCGCAACGCTTCTTCTACCATTCTTGCAATTCTTATCTACTCTCTTTTTCATTGTAGCAAAATTGGTGCTAGAAACCTTTGGCTTCAGCTTTACATTTGGCCTACTGTACAGGTTAGCAGAAATTACAGAATTTTCATTTTCCAGAAGTTCTCTAAACTATTAGGCTTACTGTGGTTTTGGCGGGAAGATCAAAACTCAGAGTTTCCAAAAACTTTTTTCGGAGGATATCTTTTTGTGTTTGTTGAATATCTTTGTAACCGCAGCCCCAAAATTAAAACAAAAAATATCAAAATTTATAGTTCAATTTTAGCTATTATAAACCACCGGAATTGGCTGGATGATTCGCTGCCTTTAAGTGGTTGACCATGCGCAGACAGATAGCAGGTGGTAGCCAGTAACGTACGCAGGATTTTGGAAAGTGGGGGGCCAGGAGATTTCGAAAATCTGAGAATAAGAAAGTCCTGAATGAAAATTTTTACATCTACAATCAGTCCGTTTTTCCTGTCGAAAGTCAGGTGAAGAGCAAAACAAACAAACAAAAAAGGTCTTCACTCAAATTTAGTCCGGTTTTTGGCCCACAATTAGATGAAGACCCCAAAAAAGTCTTCGCCTACTGTTTTTTTCTCAAACCTTTTGCCCAAGTTACAAAGGGTGGGGGAGGGCATGCCGCAATTTTGCATACTATTCTATGCTAATTATACTATCCTGGCGACCCAAAGGGGGGTTATGGCCCAATGCCTCCCCTCCCCTAAATACGCCCCTGGTGGTAGCTTAACTTGAAAACTGCTTGGTACTTTCCCTCTCTCTTGGCAGAGGTGCCTCAGCGAATAGTGCATGTAAACTTAAGTTTCATAATATGAGAATGTCATAAAAAAAGATATTGATGGAAGATACTAGCAATACACAAAACAGTAGCGTAGCCAGGGAGGCTATAACCTCCCCCCCCCCATTGGCATGTCGACCAAAATGCAGAATGGGAAAAACACTACGTTTTTAGCACTTTTGAGACTGTTTTGTGCACTAGAGTGGACTAAATAGTGATTTGAAACATCTTTTGAAACATATATTAAGGGGGGGGCTAATTTGTCAAAAATAAAACCAACAAATAAATGAAAACTTTGATAAATGGTAAGAAATAAGCAATCAAATTTGATCGAAAGTGTAAAAATGCTAAACATAGGTGTCATCAACACATATACTACAAACTAAGGAATAGAGGGGGGCTATTCAGTATTAGTAAATTACCAATCATTTCTCTCAAATCTCTTCTCATTAGCCCCCTCCCCCCAATTATTTTTCCCTTTAAACTGTATACGAAATGCATTACTCCGTGTGACTTGTATTGAACTATACGATTTTATAATTTACAGGCATCTAAACAAGAGAACTAACATTTTACCATTAACCGCCTCCTAAATAGCCCATTTATGCCTCCAGTTTAATTATGTTTGCACTGCCAATTTCTAAGCCACGTTTTAAAAGCTTTACTTTTTAATCAAAATAGCCCTAAAATGAAGTTATTTTTGCAAAAAAATGCAAAATTTTCGAGCGCTGGGGGCTCCGCCCTCAGACCCCTGTGCCTCCGGCGGCTAGGGCTTCGTCCCCAGACCCCCCAAACAGCCCCCCCCATTGCAAATTTCTGGCTACGCGCCTGACACAAAACCAATTTTTTGCCTTAAAATAGGAGATTTATGGAGAAGAATAAAAGTTACATTGACCAAAGCCTGAAGTTTACTAATTATATTATCTGTTTGGTTTGTTTGTTTTTTTTACTCCAATACTCCTTCAAAGAGCAACTGCGCTTGCTGACGCATAGTGCGTAATCGTCTTGGCAGTGTGGAGGGTTTGGTTGGTCTCGTACTCTTGTCACAATAAACACAAAAAAAGTTCACCAAACTTTTCTCTCAAAATGCTAACCGTATCACAGGGCGTGCCGATTATGGATAGATCTTTCTGTTTCCACAAAAGCACAAACTTTCTTGTTTACTGTTAAAAAAATTATTTGTTGCATTATGGATCCCAGGAGAAAAGGAAACGAACCACGTAGCGAGTGCAATGAAAGTCGGTTATTTCCAACAGAAAAACGTCACAAAAAAGGCATTGTTTAAAAACGCTCGAAGTAGAAACTGAAATAACGTGGTCGTAAGAGCAGAGTGGAAAAAAAGCGGTAAAACTTTGGTAAAAAAGACAACGGGAAAATTTGGGGCGCCACACTGCTTCCTTTTCCCACCTATCGCGACTCAAAATGAAGCAAAAGAAGAGATTTTGGGTCATCTGACTGGAAAAATACGGGGGAAAAGGGTGGAAGTAGGAGAGACATGAAGATGAGACTCCACTCTTGCGTTATTTATTGAGCTAGCGTTCGAGCATCATAAAAAGCTTATTTAAAAATTATTTTGTCAAAATCACTCTAATTGAGTTTTAGGCGACGCGGTTTTGAATTTAATAATCTTTAAATTTTTGTAAAAGTTTTGATAAGTTTATGAAGATTATTGTGGTTTCAAATTTCAACAAATTCATTTTTATTATTGCCGAAAAGTCTTTTTTAAAAAGTGGTTTATTTTATGAAGAACACGTGTTGGTTTAAAACTTAGAAAATTTAAAGATATCCCACCAATATAAAAATAAACTTTGAAAATACTCATGAGTTTCTGAGATGGCTTGGAGCAGCGCCAATATCTACCAATGTGCGTAAAAATTTTGTAGATGAATCAAAGATAGTTTATCTATATATAGACAAACGTAGATATATCTTAGAAGATTCTTAAAAAGTTTTCCTTATACCAGCCACCGGAGATAATTCCAAGATAATCCGAGATAGCCTTTTAAGATCCTAGATAAATCCGAGATAAATTCTATCTGGGCTATTACGACACAGAATAGCGTTTCTAGACAACTTCACAGGATATACTGTACAGAAAATCAATTGCTAAACAATCATAAACATAGCGAAATGTGAAGTCAAGAACAATCTAAGACCAAAAAAAGGTCAGCAACGATTACAGAAATGAATGAAAGCTGCAGCTCTAAATTGACCGCTCATAGTGTAGAAAGGTCAAAGCAAAGTAAATGATTTTGCACTATTTTGTGAATGCAAAATTAACGTCGCATATACAGGTGTATAGGGTAAGCGCGGCAGGGCCTGCAGGGGTAAGGTCTAGGAGAGTTAAATCCCCTTGCATCCAGTCCCATAGCAATGTCACTTACGATATTTAGTAGAGAAAAGGGCCTTTTAGACAAAAAAAAATTGCTATTATAATGATTATTTTTTCCTTAAATTACACTCCGCCACGACTCCACGAGGCAGAACAAAACGCCTAAGTAAAACCGAAAAAAAATATTGCGAAATTTTGGACCAAGATGTAAATTAAAGTCACCATTTTTAAACAAATGCATCCAAAATTTTTGAAAGCGGGGCGAATGCGACGCCAAAAAAGCCATTAGATCGATTTATTTGACAATAGTAAACGAGAACGAAATTTGGTAATTTTTGTCTGAAAATAGCGTGAAAACTACTATTTTCAGTAAAAAAGGCCAAAAATTTGGCAGCGAAAGTATTCGTTTTTTGAACAATTTTCTTCTCCCCTCTTTGAAAATTCTGGGTGCACCACTGGGTCGGATTGATGTTTTAGCGGGCACTCCAAGAACAACCCAACCTAGTAGCCCTATTCTCAAAAATGAAAATATTACCGGCTGGGATCTACCTCTACTGTAGAATACCTAGGTCGTACTTCAGATATCATGGTTACAGGTCATCACTGAGGAAGTATTTAAACTTTTTTAAAAACTACTTGTTAAACCAAAAGTGTCTTAGCCAAAAAAGGGACTAAAACTTAAACAAAAAAGATCATTACTAGGGTAGCGAGGCGCTCCAGTTTTGGACCTGGACTCCTGGCGCTCCATGCACGTTAGGGTGGAGTGAAAAATATTTTTTGTTGCTCTTTTGGAACACTATAGTAATAACAAATTGCTCCGCCGCAATGCTTTTGAAATGGTACAAAAATTAATCAAAAATTTCACAGTCTTCAGGTGCCCCCAGAGCTGTGAAAAATTGATTTTTTGCTGATTTTTTAAAATTTTTGCATTAACGGAAATATTAATAATCACACTTGCCTCACGCAGTTTTCGCAAGCAAACATCTTAAACAGCTTTTTTGTGATGTTTATTTGCAATCATCAAAAACTTTTAGGTGCCTCAAAAAAAATCGGAAATTGGTCATTTTTTCTATATTTTGCAGCAGTTTTAGTTAAAATTTAACAATACAATACAATAAGAATTTTTTTGCAATAGAAGTGTTTAAATACTAAGCTTTAAAATGGTGCTTTGAAAAACCTTACTACTTTTAGTCTACCTAAACACTGGTGTCCGGTCTACTGCATTGGACATAAAAAAAGGATCGAATAAAAGGGTATTTTTAGTTGATTTTAGATCAGAGCTCACCAAACTACGGACGGCCAGCAAGCTACTTCATCCGGCTTGCCACATGTTGCCGAAAGAAAAGGTGCATTAAAAAAATAGGAAAAGTTTTCCGACTTTTTAAAAAAAATTGACGTTTTTAAGCCACCCGCAATCTATTAATAATTTTTTGATTCCACCGCTTTTTGTGACACTACAAATTTTGTTAAAAACACCATTGTTTCATCAGTACAAAATCTCTGGTTTAAAGCAGACATCAAAACATAAGCAGGATGATTGGTAGAGGACTAGCACTAAATGATTAATTTTCAGGCTGTGTTGTAATATTGTACTCTTTAAATGACTACTGAAAAAGAAAAGTATAGATAATGATTGTAAGATGTTTAAGAAAAAAAGGAAGACCAGTATTTTTGTGCAAGCCAATAAGGATACAGCTAGTTGTGTGATATGCAACTAAAGAGTTGCTGTTTTAAAATAGAATAATCTTTGTCGGCGCAATACAGTGACGTAATCAGGGGGCGCTGGCCAAACCGCGTAGAACATTTAACCCTAAAATCAAGCGTTCAAACGTATTTTATTCTTGGCTTACATTTAGACTTGACCTGAAGTAAGTGGTGGAGGGAGCTGAGAAAATACAATCCTTTCAAATAACTTTTAAATTTTAGTAATTTAGTTTTTCAAATGGCTCTAAAAACGTGTGAAATGTGTTCGAAATGGCGCTAAATGGACTATTTTTTCCTAATAAATTATAAAAATTGCCAAGCGGAAGAGGATACGCCCTCAGTCCCCTTTGCGTGATATGGTTTAGTTGCACCAGTTTGTTAAGCGCGGTGCCTGATACAATTTTTGAACAAACTATGTTGTTTTTTGGTTCAAGCATCACTTCCCTTAGACGCGCTTGGCAAACATCTGTTGAAATATTCAAATCGCACGACGTGGTGTGTCTTTGGCTTTGTTTTTTGTGTAATAGAAACTCCTTTCTTAAAATCGTTCGGTTTTAGTTCGTTGTTGATTTGTTGCTTGTTGAATTTGTACATTTCTTTTTCAAAAGGGAGCCTACAAGTTTTGTGTTTGCCATATATCAGGGGTAGCTTGTCAAATGCTGTTTTCATAGCATTAAGCCACCAAAAAGTGGGGCAGCATGACCAAATTTGAAAAAGGTGTAAAATGTTTTTTCGAAGAACGCTATGCCTTGTAGTGCGTTACAGCTGGAGGAAAGCTATTCCATCAACTTAAAAGCGATTTCCATCACAAAGTTGCCATACCACCGCTGGCTTTGTTATTTACGTTTTACAGTACTGCGCTCAATTCAAATCAATGGAAAATCTATATACTTGTTTATTTGATTGCATTTCGCACCCAGCGCACAGCCGTTAATCTCGCAGTTATCCACCCCTCAGAAAATAAGGTTTGGCAATCTCTGTTTTAAACAATAAGTTGGTAAGTCAGGCGCACCGCCTTCCCATTGTGCAAGCTGCCAATTGGTTAAAATAAATTTTTACGAGAAGGTCACAACAAACAAAAATTTTTCATGTACAGTATTTTGTGACGTTCTGTTAAAAATGTAGTGCAGAACTTACAAGCTACAGGACAGCTTCCAACATTTTCTGCAGGAAATTATTAATTTGATGGCAGGAAATATTTCACCATAGTGTGAAAAAAAAATTAAATCGCTGGCAAGTTAGACCAGCAATTACTAAAAAAAAAACATTTCACTTCTTTTTGAGCCACGCTCTACTTATTTTACTCACGTGCAAGCTGTTTTTTTCAAAACAGCTTGCACGTGAGCAAGCAAGTTGCTCCCAAATAATGATTCAAGTAAAAGGAGAAAAGATTTACTCAAAGAACTGAAATCTAAATCGATTGAACTGCATCATAATCAAGTACTAGATGCAATGGACCAGCAGTAAATACCGAAGTAAAGAAGGAGTAATCCAAATATTAGAAACCAGCTCTTTGTCGTTGGCTAGCGCATCATGTGCTGACAAATAAACTGCTCTTGCTTAATCTTTTTCTGTAAGTTGACGAGCGACAAAAAGACCTTATGTATAAACTTTATTTAACCGAGCTTATCTTTTGCTTATTTTAGCCAATTCACAGCTTGCACGATGGGAAGGCAGTGCGCCTGGCGTACTGACGTATTGCTTAAAATCAACTAAAAATACCCTTTTAAACGATCACAATTTTATGTCCAGTGTAGTAGACTGGACATCAGTGTTTAGGTAGACTAAAAGTAGTAAGGTTTTTCAAAGCACCATTTTAAAGCTTAGTATTTAAACACTTCTATTGCAAAAAAATTCTTATTGTATTGTATTGTTAAATTTTAACTAAAACTGCTGCAAAATATAGAAAAAATGACCAATATCCGATGTTTTTTTGGACACCTGAAAGTTTTCGATTTACGAATGAAATTTTTGATTGCAAATAAACATCACAAAAAAGCTGTTTAAGACGTTTGCTTGCGAAAACTGCGTGAGGCAAGTAGTGCGATTATTAAGATTTCCGTTAATGCAAAAATTTAAAAAAATTAGCAAAAAATCAATTTTTCACAGCTCTGGGGGCACCTGAAGACTGTGAAATTTTTGATTAATTTTTGTACCATTTTAAAAGTATTGCTGCGGAGCAACTTGTTATTACTATAGTGTTCCAAAAGAAAAACAAAAAATATTTTTCACTCCACCCTAATGCACGTCCTTTGTGCAGGGGTTTTGACAGAAATTGAGACTAGTCGAAAAACCTGCAAAAAATGTGCCCAATAAATAAAATTAGAAAACTTGACAGTTTTCCTTTTCGTCAGGGTTGGAGTCTACCTGCCCAACTCCTCCTCCATCGAAGAACCTGGCTGTTTTGTGTCCGTATCTTCTCCCAATTTTCTATCAAAAAACTTGACTTCATATAGTGATTAGTATTGATTATAAAACAAGCTTACCTCCAGCGTGATTCCCATTTTGAAGCCAAATTGCTATTGATTGATTGATTGATTGATTGGTGCATCTTTATCCTCCTATCACGAGAAAGCGACGGTGCGCTATGCTTTGGACGAATCCGCACCCGCTTAGGAGTTGACCATTTTCCAAGCTTTCCTGTTGACGTTTTGACTTCTTCCCACGTAAATTTGCTGCTTGTTTGAAGCCACCAAGCAGAGATAATCATCGTAAAGCGTCTTATCCAAGGACGCAACAACGTGACCAGGGTGCGGGTTGAACTCATGATCCTGCGATCATAGTCGTCGTAAAAACGACGCCTTTACCCATTCGGACACGTTGCCGACATATTCTTTGGAAATCGGTAGAATTTGCAACTACTCTTTTTGCTTGTATGGTCGCATACTGGTGCAAAACGCAAAACCATTTTACACTTAATTCTATATGCCTATCGCAACTCTGCTCAGAAATATCACATGTCATTAAATAAGCGTTAAAACGCTATTTTCCGGTGCAAAAGTGCATTTTTCAAAATGAGTTTAATACGCATTTATAAAAACTTTTAACCCCGGAAATAACCTGAAATGGAATTACGAAGCTTTAGCCCTTCAAATAAAAGTACAATTAAACGAAAAACGCCACCCACTAACCTACAGTGGTTGTTTGAAGTTGCGTGTATGTAAGAATTTTACCATTGATTTAAATGGGCGAATTTTAATGTTCTTACGATCTGCAGTAAGAACCAGACAATGGGCATTGTGACGCACCACTAAATCGGTCTATAGAACAAGCAAGTTGCGGGGTTTAAATAGACAAAATTAAGCATGCGAGGAGACGCCTTCTCTAGCTCAAGGTTTGGAGCAGTGGACCGGTAATCCAAAGGCTGCAGGTTCGAATCCTGCGGGAAAACAACTTTTTCGCACTGCTTGTATTAGGCCGTTTGCAGTAAATTCTAGGACGCTTAAAAATCGAGTTTGTAAAAAAGTTTGAGGGGCAAAAAAATTTTGATGCAGATAGACTGTATTTCATCCTAGGAGGTTTATATAAAAAGTTTTCCAAAAATTACCCTGCAGTTTTCGAGCAAATGGGGGGTAAAGTTGGGGGTTTTCAAAACTAAACATTTTCCGCATAATGTGCAAGTTTAAATCCTTTTTTCATTTCTATTTGCTTATTTTGACAATTTTTGAGATGCGCAAATTTCTAGTTTGGTTTTAAAGTTAAATTAGGTAATCCTCCCTAGCGCTCTCTAGCACTACTAGCGGCGAAATCTTTCTTTTGTGTTTATTTAAGCTTTTAATAATTTTCCCCTTAATTTTTCAGTGATTAACCATCGATAGAAGTTTACTTCATTTGTTTGAACGTACAAAAATGACATAAACTTTTCCGAAAGCATCGGGCTACAGATAAAATTAAAAATTTATTTATTTTGGGGCCTTGCTTGACTAGAAAATAGTTAACAAAAATCAATAAAATTAACTACAAAAGCAAACATGTTTCAAATGCTTGTTTAAATATTTAAAATAAGTATATCAACTTATAACTGCGCAATTATAAACAGGATTTTTGATGAGGGTACTTTTAATATGACGTAACCGGTCAATGATGACGTCACAAAAAAACGTAACGAATGAATGAAACGTCACAATAGACATTGCAATATGAAGTTTTTGTCAAAATTTTGCAAAACCTTAATATTTTTTGAGTTGATGAAAACCAAAATCGGATTTTTTGGTAAAAATCAATTTTAGATGGGTGTGCTAGGTGAACTCTAACCCTAAGGTGCATCCGAAGCAAGTAACAATTGAAGAATAAATTTGAACACTTTTGATTACTTAGGAAAGTGCAAAAAATAAAGCAAAATATGCAGGTTGCCGGTGATGTCTTAAGCTTCAACAATGTTTGGAGAAATCAAAACTTATTCTATAATATCACCGATCACATTAATACAAATTATTTTCATTGTCGTGATCATCAATCACCACAATCAGGTTGCACGTTACGTGTTCAATATTTGAAGCAGATCTGGAGTCGAGGACACAATGTTCGAGGCCAAGGACTGAAAAAAAATCCGAGGCCAAAACCAAGGACGGGCTTTTCAAGTACAGACCCTCTCGAGGCCAAGGGCAGAATTGGTCGAGGCCAAAGCCAAGGACCAAGGACAAAGTTGTAAAAAAAGCTATTGTCGGCAAACTTTGACTGTTTTTAAGCGCGAAAGTGTAAGGCATTGCATTTCGTTAAGTTTTTCATGATAATTTGAAAATGGAAGTTTCTAAAAATAACGAATGTTATTTTGAAGTTTTACGCGTTAGCAGCAATTTCGATTACGTTCCATAGCGGTATCGTGGTAGTAAAACAATTACGACCGTTATGCGAAATGAGAGTAACTAACTTCTGAACATGGAAACGGTCAATTTTAAGACCTTAACTTCATCAGTTAAAACCCCAGTGCAAACGTCCTCTCAGTGATTATGGATCTCTCATATCCACCGTTTTAGTACTTTTTCCAAAACAACCTTTATTGTTTGAACGACTTCTTTTTGTAGATTTTAAAAAATGTTATCATAGTTTTCAAACATTGTATAGCGACTACGATATTATTATCTGAAAGTATTGCGAAATAGAGTAAAATAATTTATGTTTTTAAAATGATTTAAGGTACCGTATCCAGTATTTGCAAGCTCACGTCCTCGGAAAAAACGGGGTCTGGGGGCTAGGGCAAAGTTCACATGCCTCTGTTGAACAATTTTAGTGACTTTTTTTTAATAAAAAACAATTTTTGTGATTTTGAAAGAGGTGAAACAATTAAATTTTTAAAGCAATTTCAAAAAAGAAAATACCGGTAACGTAAAAGTTAAGTTGTAAAGCTTTAGTTTTATCACATTTTCCCCAATCCTAATTTTAATTAATTTTTTTTTACGTTTTATTACACATGATATTTTTCTATAGCTCATTAATTGCCTATCGATGAATGAGGGCACGCGTTTCTGCCGCCAAACGTCACTTTGTAAAATTTAACATAAATTATTTAATGGCAAAAATAACTTGAGAATCTTAGCAGGGCTGTATCAAGGAGGAAGGCCTTGAAGAAATTTGCAATTTGTCCGGGGTCGCCCTCCCCCTCTGAAGAGCTCACAATTGTAGAAAGTAAAAATAATAAATCATTATTTTTTTCGAAAAAGGCCCAAATTTTTCATGGGAGCTTCTCCTCATCTTAATGACGTCGTGTGAAAAATTGATTGACTGCAGCGCGCATCTTTCCAGCCAGTAGCGTAGCTAGGGGGGCAAATGGTGTTATAGCCCCCCCCCCCATTGGCCTGAACAGTATGCAAAATAGCATGCTTTTAGCAGTTTTGAGGTTGGTTTTTGCCCTAAAACGGAAAATAGCCCCTCAAACGAAAATAGTCCCCCCAAAATCGTGAAATGAGAAGTAGAAGTGGGTGTCAGTTGACAGAAAAACGCTCTGAATTTCGGTGAAGACTTTGTTTTGGAGATTACTCGATTTTGGCAGAAAAACGCTCTGAATTTGCCTCAATCCAGCAATTGAAACCAAATGAAAATTCGGGTCAAGTTTGTTTGAGGTTGAATCAAACTTCAAAAAAAGCCTCCCCCAAAAAAAATTGCTCAGCAAATGTGGCTTTTTCCCTGATCACATAACAGTGATTAGAGTGCTGCTCTTTCTTATTTCAAAAAAAATCTTCGCGATTTTTGCTCGCATACATTCAGAACAAGGTGGCTTTCTCAAGATAAGTTTTGTTAGTTATATCACGGATACACTAACATATTCTGTTTAATATGCTATCCATGGTACAGGCGCGTAGCCAGAAATTCACAATGGGGGGGCTGTTTTGGGGGTCTGGGGGCAGAGCCCCTAGCGCTCAATAATTTCGGATTTTTTTGCAAAAATAACTTAATTTTATGGCTAATTTAATAAAAATAATGCTTTTAAAAAGTGGTATATGCAGTGCAACATGATTCAACCGGTTGCATTAACGGGCTATGTGGGAGGTGGCTAATGATGGCATTGCAGTTCTCTTGTTTACATGCTGGTAAATCATAAAATCCTATTATTCAATAAAACTCAAACGGAGTAATCTATTTTGTCTATATTTTATAAAGAAAAATAATCGGGGGGGGGGGGGGGGGGGAGGCTAATGAAAAGAGATCTTTGAGAAATGATTGGTAATTAATCAATACTGAATAGCCCCCCTCTCCTTTATTTCTGAGTTAATAACATATTTGTTAATAAAACCTATGTTTGGCGTTTTTGCACTAGCGATCAAAATTTATTGATTGTTTATTTTTGGGCATTTTTCAAAGTTTTTATTGATTTGTGACTTTAATTTTTGACAAATTAGCCTCTCCTGAAAACATGTTGCAAAAGATGCTCTAAATCACTTTTTAGTCCATTCCAGCGCAAAGAACAGCCTCAAAAGACCTAAAAACGTGGTATTTTTCTTATTCTGCGTTTTGGCTGACAGGCCAATGGGGGAGGCTATAGGCCCTCCACCCCCCGCTTCCCCCCTGGCTACGCTACTGCCGTGGTAACTGTATTACATTTCATTATCACGCACATATACTTTTTTCCGAGTCCATACTCAGATAAGCACGGTCATGAGTTAGCATTAGCAACTCAAAAATGTTTGTGTCAGGACCCCGGATCCCTTGTTATGGCTCTTGATGGTTTTAGGGCTTTGCAGTTTGTACCACCCGCACCGGAAATATTAGCAGAAATAAGAATAACAATTCTACACTGCCTTTTGCCCCTCATTCTCTGATTAAAGCTTTCACACAATGCCATTTAAAATAAGGTTTACTATGACTTGGCAATCACAATATATGATATTTTTCAAATAAGGAAAAAAAATGAATTGAAAAGCTAGAATTTTTGATTATTTTTTGTTTGGTTATTTTCCTTTTCAACCAATCAAAAAATAATATTGTCCTCGAGCCGAGAACAGGACATTTTTGAGGACTTGTAGGCAGTGGTGTAGGAGGCGGGGGGTCTAGGGGGCACTGGCCCCCCCTCTTGGTTTTAAAGTGTCGAAATTTTGGGCAATTTTGTATTATTTGGGCAACATTGCATTAAAATTTTGGGCAATTTCATATTTTTCGGGCAAGTTTGCGTCAAAATTTCGGGCAATTTAATATTCATCAAACCGTCTCAATTTCAGTAAAGATCTTTTTTTTTTGGAGGTCACCTTAATTTGGACAGAAAAACCGATCACTTTCCGGGCAAAATTCAATGTTATTTTCGGGCAAAAGTTTGGTGCTCCCCCAAATCCTTTTGAGCTACTACGCCCATGCTTGTAGGCTTCAAAGCCAAGGACTTGAGCTTCGAGGCCAAGGACTTCAAAATGTGTCCTCGAGGACTCCGCCTCTAATTTAAACTTTGTTAAACAGAGTGCAACTTGGCTGAAAATGAGAGAGCGTTGAACAAAATCTCAAATGACAAGTCGCAGTGTCTTCATGGGAGTTGGGTCTAGAAGTACAAATCTATTCTATTTTATCTAGGAGCCTGCACAACAATGTTAGGTCTACAAATAGAAATCTACATTAGGCCTAGTTGTTTGAGAAACAATGCTAGGTCTACATGTTTTATGCATTTTCAAATCTAAAAGTCTCGACCATTTTCGCAGCATTGTCATAAAATTACTACTGATACCTGAACACAGCAGTTTGCGACGATGTTCTGGTAAGCAGGTCATATAACTTTATTATCTCTGTACCAGTAACTATAGGCTATTTTAAAGAACTGTTTTGAAACAATGCTTCATAATTTCTGCCTGGCACGTCATATCACTTTTGGTTACCAAGTACCTGGCTATCTATACTGTGTAGACCTAGGTCTACTTTAAAGCGATGTTTCATCATGGATACTTGTATTGATTGCTAGTAATTTGCTAAAAATTTCTTTTTAAAACAAATTTAAGAACAAAATCCAACTATTAGACCCACTTAACCCAATTTAAGCTAACATAGTAAGAAAACTAACCGTTAAATCAGTGTAGCCTACCTCAGGACCTGATCCAAAGCAGTTTTTAAAAATTCGTTGAAGGGAAAGTCCCCAAGTTATTCTATTTTATGATTGGTCGATTACGGTTGTCTGATTGTATTCATCCGCATTGTAGAAGCCAACTTTCAGGTCAAATTAAAAAATACTGCAGGAAAATAAGTGGAGAACTTTTGCATGTGAGTTTGTGAGATGAAAATCAATGTATTTAAGCAAAAAATAAGTTGCCACTCAAATTTTTTTACAAGGTGAACGCTAGAATTTACAGCAAACGGCCTATATCAAATAGGCGCTGTTTTGGTGGCTCTTCCCAAGGCTTCCGGGTTGGTAGCCTTTAGGCCAGAAGCACGCAAAACGATTAAACAAAGATAAGCAAATATGTTGATGCAAATGATAAAATATTATACACTTGGGTTCATCTCCAAATCACTGCTACTGTATGTCATTTAAAAAAAAAGGAACTAGCATTGCAAATTTATTTATAGTACGATTGATTGCAATTTCACTTGGAATGAAGTTAAATGATCTGCCAGTTGGTCGAGCGGTAACGCGTTCGTCTCTGGAGCGGGAGGTCAAATCTCGGGCCAGTCAAGTCAGACAGTGTTGCCAACGGCTCACTACTGCTGCAACATTTCTTCGAAAGGAGCAGTGTTGCTTGGGCGCAATGACGTGGAGATGGGCCCGCAAACTCATTACATGCTTCAGCGTAATACAAGGAGTAAGTTATAAAGAAAAATTTAATTTTGATTTGATTAAGTTAAATGACAAAAGAAATCACACGCACAAAAGAACATCAGCGTCCTGGGAGAAAACAGCACAACTAAGCACACTCAAAATTACTTAATGCATGAGTATTGACCTACGTGAGTAAGCAATTCAGATGTTTGATAATATGGCATTTTTTAGTAATTTTTTTGTTGTAGCCTACATTGATACGTCATAGCATTAAATTCTGATTTGCTGTTTCGCGTTTTCAAATATTTGATTTGTTTGCCTTCACGGGAAAAGCGCGGTCTGTAGAGCATTTTTGCAGCTGTTGTACTGTAATTTAGCTCGAAACTTGTTACAAATCGCTAGAATTTGTACGTGTTTGAATTTGCAGACAATTAAGCTTGTTTCTTCTTTATGCCCGACGCATGAAGTTGGCAAGCTTTGCGATTCTTGACTGTGATGGCAAGCTCCAGATTTTTCCAGAAAGTAGCCCAGAAGAAAATAGGTGAGAAGCACCTCAAAAGTCCGAAGGTCACTGCGTTTGTGGCCTTCAATGCAAAGCACAGTTTGCTGGGACCTTACTGGTTTGAAGAAAATGTGCACACCGTTATCATCAACAGTGAGCGTTATATCGCTATTCTTGACCAGTTTCATGGTAACCTGACTCAGAAACTAACCCAAGGACATCTGACACTAGCTTGGTTCATGCAGGATGGCGATAGACCTCACACAGCCCATGTATCATTGAAGCACCTAAGAGTTTTTTTCAAGAATCGTCTGATCAGCCTCAACACAGATCATGAGTGGGCCCCCCACAGTCAAGACCTAAATCCTTTTGATTTGTAGTTCTAGGGAGCAGCAAAAGGGATGATTTACTCCAACAGACCTCAAATGCAAGCTGATCTTTAGCAGAACGTGGCAAATATGCAGCTGAAGTAACTAACGACACATGGCAAAAAGTGGGCCAGAATTTCTGCATGCGCGTGAAAGCATGTTTCAACGGAAATGTGTGTCACATTGAACATGTGGAAGACAAGAAGTTTCTTTATTGGATTATTTCTTTATTGGATTCTTTATTGGATTTATTCTTCGCATTATTGGGGGAGACTTCAACGCAGATTTGTTGAAAAGTAACTCTGATATCAATATTAAAGATTTCATGAATTTAACATATAGCTTAGGCTGCATTTGCTTAATTGCAGACCCGACAAGAATAACCACTACAAGCTCAACTCTTTTAGATCATGTTTATACAAACAATGTAGTGGGTGAACACAAAAGTTTTATTCTGGTGGAAGATGTACGTGATCACCTGCCAGTAATGGTGTGTTCTAATTTAAGCCTGCCCAAAAGTGAAAAATCAACTATCACCCTAATT
Source organism: Trididemnum nubilum (assembly GCA_963965965.1). Taxonomy (NCBI): domain Eukaryota; kingdom Metazoa; phylum Chordata; class Ascidiacea; order Aplousobranchia; family Didemnidae; genus Trididemnum; species Trididemnum nubilum. The sequence continues at coordinate 5,816,090 of OZ014488.1, read as the reverse complement.
CGTGATACAAAAAATTTTGAAGTAGAAAAATTTCTAGACAAATTAACTAAAGGAATGGAGCTATTAGGTGATATCAAAGAGGAATGCATTGACAACTACACTGAAAAGTTTATTGACATTTTTCATTAGACATTAAACATACATGCACCATTACGAAAACAAAGCAGAAAGGAAACAAAACTAAAAAACAAACCATGGTTATCCAAAGGAATCCTTATATCAATCCAGCAAAAAAATTTATTGTACAAAAGAGCCCTTAAATTAAATGATAGTAATACATGGGCACAATACAAAGTCTGTAAAAATAAACTGACTCATATTAAGGAATATGCAAAACGACTTTACATTAAAAATTTAGTGAATGATAATAAGTATGACACCTCGTCGCCTTGGAAAATTAAAAATAAAATTATTCACTTGAAAAATGTGAAGAAAAATCACATTCCTAATAAAATGTATGCTTCCAAAAGTGAAAGTGCACAAAGTCCACAGGCCATCAGTAACTTGTTCAATAAATATTTAATAGAGATAGGAGTTAACCTTGCATCTACAATCGAAACATCAGCAATAATTGATGGCAAATTTAATGCCACATCTTTGATTCAGAATAGTTGCAATTCGTTTTTTCTGGAACCAATAGTTAAAGAAGAAGCAGTAAATTACATCAGAGCTATGAATCCATCAAAAAGTACAGGAAGACATGGAATTCCTGCAAAGCATAGGTGGGCAACTTAATGCAAAATGTTAGCTTCGTTAACCACTATTCCGTTAACAAACTTCACACCTCCGTTAACGTTAATCCGTTGTTTTCAGCTTTAATTAACGGAAGTTAATAAAGTCCGTTAATCCGTCAACATTTTGCGTGTAATTTACATTTCGTTTTATTCACTCGCTTCTAGAACACGTATTGACGCTGTTGAGCTGATTGTAAGGAAAGATTTATTGCTATAGTGGTCTTTTTGTGTTTTGAAAGTTACATTTTACAGTCTAATCTAATTTCAAGATAAAAACAAGTTCAAATGCACAACGAAGCTGCATGGTATTAACGATAGAAACCTTAACGGAAGTTAACAGAACTTAACGGAAGTTACTTTAGTCCGTTAACAGCACTTAACGGAAGTTAATTTAGTCCGTTAACACGAAAAAACTTTTTAACGGATTAATGAGTTAATGAAAAAGTTAGCTTCGTTATTAACGGATTAACGATTAACGGAGTTGTGCCCATCTATGCTGCAAAGTATATAAAAATGTCAGGCTCTGTTATAGCTCCAGTTCTAACTAACATTTTTAATGCATGCATATCAACAGGATATTTTCCAAAAGTATTAAAAACCGCTGAAGTTGTTCCAATTTTCAAAAAAGGCGAAAGAGAGTTATGCAGTAATTATCGCCCTATTTCTATTTTAAATCCTTTTGCCAAACTATTTGAAAAGTGTCTGCTTGATCAACTAAACAATTATTTTGTGAGCAATAATTTGATTAGTACAAACCAAAATGGTTTTAAGAAAAATTGCTCAACAAATGAAGCCGTTTTAGATATTTACAATAAGCTACTTGACAATATGAATAAAAAGCTCATTACATGTTCTATTTTCTTAGATTTAAGAAAAGCATATGATACCATCAATCACACAATACTAATCAAGAAACTAGAAAAGTATGGAATTAGAGGATTACCATTACTGTTACTAGCAAGTTACCTGACTGACCGTCAACAGTATACAATTGTAAATCAATATAAATCCAAGTCAAGAGATGTTATTTGCGGTATTCCTCAGGGCTCAACTCTAGGTCCGTTGTTATTTAATATTTATGTCAATGATCTTCCACTTGCCTCAAATTCAACAATTCATCTTTTTGCAGATGATACAAACCTTACTCTCTCCCATTCTAATGTTTCAAAACCGCAACAAAATATTCATGATGAATTAGTCAGTGTAAGCAATTGGCTCAAGGTGAATAAATTATCAATTAACTTTAATAAAACTAAGTTTATGGTAGTGACAAAAAACAAAATAAACCTTAACTCAAAGTATCAATAGATAATAATCCAATCAAGCAATCACATCACATAAAGTATCTAGGTGTTCTCATAGACGACAATCTAAACTGGAAACAACAAATCAAGGAACAATGTTCAAAGGTAGCAAGGGGATCTTGGGCCCTTAATCAATTAAAACACTTTGTAGATGAGCAAACCTTAAGATCTGTTTACCACTGCCTCATATACTCTCATCTACAATACTGCATAAGTAGTTGGAGGACTGCTTCAAAATCAACATTAGCACCTCTCTTTATTCTGCAAAAAAGAAGCATCAGATTGTTAACTGGAAGTGGATATCGTGAGCATACTAATCCTGTGTTCTATCGAGCTAAATACTTAAAACTCAAGGATATTTACTCTCTGGAAACTGCAAAGCTAATGTACAAAATTCACAATAATGTATTATCTTTTGCAAATTCAGATAAGTTTGACCTAATAAAAAACTGCTATGCACATAAGACAAGATTGAGCCACAAAAACAACTTCTTTCTTCCAAGAACTAGAGCAAGATTAGGGCAAAAGTCTCTATCATTCGCAGAAATTAAAATTTGGAATGAAATTCCAAGCAGTATAAAAGAAGTTTCATTCTACAGATTCAAAAAAGCTGTTAAAGCTCATTTTTTATCAACCTATGAAACCGATAAAAGCTAGAATAACAGCTTTCTATCAGCAATGCAGTAGTAATTACAGGAAACATAGTTGCATATTTATGCTTGAGTTCAACAATCACCTATTCTATTGCTTGAATGGCATGAGATGGTGCATTCATCTATCACACATTTATACAATACGTCATCTCTCATTTTGATGTGCCCTTGAATTATAAGTAATTTTGCAGTAACTGACTGAGGTTGATATATACTGGTATTGGAAATTGTGCCAGTACCTACTAATGGCATATTGGCAAACAATACAAAACAAAGCAAGGAGTTTTTTTTTTCACTCCAGTTGCCCACTTTAAATTCTATAAAACATAAATAAGCATTATGAACTTTATTGACTTTATTTTCTATCCAATCTGTAGTTACAAAATTTTTTTTTTTAGTATGCTTAGAGTTAGAACAATTCTAATGTTGCATTGCATTTTCTTTACATGTTGACTGTGAGTTTTGTGTATACACTGTACAAAGTGTACATATCTTTGCAACACTTTGTTTTAATTTTGCATAAAATTTTTTATCATAGAAAGTAGCAGACTGAGAAAATCTAGAAGCTGCTCTTTAACCTTAACTTGGTGAGGTGGCAGTTGACTTAGATGACCTTTCGGTCCTTCGCTGACTCCTCACCAAGTGACTAAATATCGCTTTGACTCAGCAAGTTTGTGTGTTGGTTTTAAAGGAATTGCATATTTCGATGCTTTGGTGATAGACCTAGAGGAAGTTGCAGTTTTTTCTTGTGATATGACGTCACTTGGTAAATAAATATGATGATGAAATGATGATGATGAAATCTTTGACTTTCAGATTTAATCCAACCTATTTGACTAACTATATCTCGCGTTTTAAGTTTGTTGTGTAAAAAACGTGCAAATGAAAGCAAATTAAAGTAGTTACATTTTTTTGGAGCACCCTGTATTTTGTTCATTTCGCCTTCTGGGGATTGCAGACGTATTCCTCTTCAAAACCAAAAAGTTAAAAAAATTAACGATATTTAGTTTAGGTTTAATTTTGGTTTATGTAATTAAAAAAAGTTGATACAAGGTGTTTTGAAACTAAACATAACAAGAATTCTGGAAAATGCTGTTCCATCTAAAATTAATCTGAATCTAAATCTCATGGTTTGTTGAAGCATTTATTGAAGTGCCTACAAAACCTAATTGGTAGCTGCTTTTACTCAAAATTGTACACAAAGTTGTTTGAGTGACGTTACGGATGGTTGCTGTCGCCTATCAGCTTAACGCTGCATACAACCATACCATACCAGGAAAGTAATGATAGAGTTTTGACGAAGTATTTTGAAATTAAGAGTTAATTTACTTATGTCCTTCTATGGGAGAGTATTCAAATCTGTACTGGCGCCCTCTACAATTCGGAACACCCTCCTGCACCTTTTCCACTGCATATCTTTGTTGAATTATGGAAACGGCTGCTTCTTCTGTTGAGTTTAGCTTCGATGACACCATGCATCACCAGATCGACGTAGTTACCATGGGATCATCCCTTGGACTAGCTCTTGCCAATACTTTTTGTTGGCTACCGTGAATCTAAGACTTTTTTCCAGCCGGAGATGTATTACTGCTATGTGGATGACACTTTTCTAGTATTCAGCAACAACGATGAGTGCGATCATTTCTTACACATCAGCCTCAACTCGCTTCAGCAGCTTCACCCTTCTCTTCGCTTTACTTCTGAAAAAGAATCTAACCTGACCTCCCTTTTCTGTACGTGTTGGTTGAAAAATCCCTTTCGAAGTTCATCACCTCCATCTACTGGAAACCCTCATTCACTGGTCAATATCTACGCTGGAATTTCTTCAGTCAACAGAAGCTCAAAACTAACTTAATCCTGATCTGAACTCCACGGGCTCTTGCCACTTGTTCTCCTGAAAGATAGCCATCAAAATTAGACAAAATCTAGTTCATTTTGCAGACTAATGGATACCCGGAGCACGTTATCAAGTTGTTTATGGCTAAGAAGATGAAGCGATTCACGTTCTGCTTAAATTTGAACCAAAAATATGTTCAGTTTATCTATGTCTCCCATGGCTCGGTTCTGTTTCCACCCGGTTGGCAAAGCAAGTAAAATCTGCAGTCAAACAGTAGTTTTCCACTGTGGAAACACGAGTTGTTATTTATTCTACAAACAAGCTTCTCTCCACTACAAACAAGGGTGTCCGGCCTGCTTCAAAGAAAAGCAACGAGGTGTAGTAATTTGCATGCCACTTCGACATCATTCGGTATGTAGGCCTCTTTTCCCAAAGGCTGCAGGGCAGAATTAAACAACACATTTCCAAATCTATCCACTCTTTCTCTTGTTTCCAGAAACGCTTACTTTCAGCCCGTGCTAGCAAATCTTCTACCCAATCTTTGGTCTCTGATTCAGACATTGGACTTTGTCTTTTACAAAATCCAGTCTGTTCTCAACATTATGATGACAGTAGATTCTCTATTCTTCCCCAAGGCCGCTTTTATTTCCATCTATCCGCTCCTCTTTCCATTCTTTCCCAAGGCCGCTCCTCTTTCCATCTATCTACTTTCATCAAAACATCCAACCCCACCTTTTGTCAACACAAAGAATTCGTGTACAGCTCAGAAATTGTGTACTAATGACGCTTTCTCACTGGTCTTTTTCTAGCCAATCACGGCTCGGCTTTTTCCTATAAATTGCCTCTCTTTTTCCTGTGTTCTCCATTCTGACGATTATTCTTGACAAGCGTTAGACAAAAAGTTTCGAAGACATGAACATTTTAATCATAGTACTTTATCTTTAAAAAATCAAATTACTGTATAAACCGTCCAAAAACTTGTCTTATACTTAAACTGAAGTAAATCATTTTCGCATCATTGACCATGCATAATCAATAAATGTGACGCTTGGTCAAATAGCTAACTACCGTGTGTCGCAAATAAACTTTTTTTAGTTTGTTATTATAGCTTATGAACAACTCGACGAGCTAAAGCAAAAAAAAAATTACAAGATAGAAGGCGTTTTAGAACTTAACCGAGAGTGGATACACGGCGTTTTGGAAACAAACACAATTTTCTGAAACGCTTTTGACAGGGATAGAAAGCGATTTGGAACTAAATTTTTACAGAGAAACGTGCGCATGGTCAATTTCTACATTTTTCAACAAAAAAGTCCATTTTGAAAAATCCGGTCTCTAAGACTTTTTGGAAATAAACTCTTCATATACTTACCTGTATACACTGACGTGTAATAAAAAGATTGGCTTAAAAATAGAGTTGAAAAATTGTGGACAAACTAAACTTTTTCTAATTTGGCATTTACGGTATTTGCTTTTCGAATTGCGTGAAAAATCTAAATGTAATCTTTTTTAAAGTCACAAAAATTGCTATACCCCCCGAAAAAAAGAAAATCACTAAAATTATATAACGGGGGCATTGGCATGTTGCTCTCGCCCCGTAACCCCGTGTTTTTTCAATGCCGAAAACTAATGAGCTGACAAATATACATGGTGCGGTACTTTAATTTATTTAAAAAGCATAAATTCACTGTATTTTGAATTATTTTTGGACAATGATTTTTGAAAAAATTCAGTAAAAAGATATTGTTTAACCGAACAATATGATTTGCTTTTAGGAAACTACTAAAAAAGTGGGGATCCAGAATCAGTGAACGTTTGCATCGGGGCTCTAACTAATGAAACTAAGGCCTTAAAATTGACAATTTCTACGTTTTAAAGTTAGCTGTATTCTCATTCTCGGATTATGGCCTTGTTTCATTACCACGATACCGCTACGGCACGTAATCAATATCAGCTGCTAACGTGTAAAATTTCAAAATGGCATTCATTATTACAGTATTTTAAAAAAACTACTAAATTCGAATTATTATCAAAAATTAAGCGAAATGCAATATCTTAAGCACTTTCGTGTTAAAAAATTATGGAAAATTTGCCGATCATAACTTAGAAAAAGTGTGTCCTCGGTCCTTGGCCTTGGCCTCGCCCATTCTTGTCCTTGGCCTTCAGAGGATCTGTCCTCAAAAAGTCTGGCCTTGGCCTTGGATTTTTTTCGAGTTCTTGGCCTCGGCCTCCAACGCTGTGTCCTCGACTCCACCTCTGATATTTTCATACTTTAATATTACGCCATCGACACTCCATTACCTATATACAAGTCATGAACGAAACTATCGATTAGTAAAAACTATGTGAAGAAAAAAAATAATTATCTCTACAACCTGTGGCTATCTCTACAGTTAGCAAATTTTTTCAATAATACTATGTTTTGATAGGCGATAGCTTGGCTGTTCACAACGGTCTCCAATTCAGCACGAAAGATCGCGATAATGATCTGTTGGGCGGCAACTGTGCGGTTCTTTACTTCGGCGCGTGGTGGTATGAAAATTGTCACTTTTCCAATTTGAATGGAAAATATCGCAACGTTGGACATGGTGATCCAACTGGATTGTCGTGGTGGTTTTGGAAACGCAGCCACTATTCAATGAAACGAGCTTCAATGAAAATCCGACCGAATTGAACAAACTGTGACGAAACAAAGCGCTTTACGCATTGTCACTCAAAGCTACCATATACGCTTTTCAAAATCATACTGATGTGAAAATTAACGTTGTAAAATAAATATATTGTACAGTGTACGTGTGTTATGTAAAAGATTGTAGTCTTTCTAGTTTTAAAATAATTCTTCACAGAACACAGCAAAAACATAATATTGTTGTGCTTAGACAAAAAACCAGAGCCAAGATAAAATAAAACATTCTATTTACGCGACGTTTCGACTTAAACTAAAGTCATTATCAATCCATAAAAAGTCATGACGATAGAATTGTTGAAAGACCATCAATGTAGACCAAAACGACAAACCGGAGATAGTAGTTAATTAACAGGTCAAGAATGAAATCTAAAAGAATCAAAATCTAAAACTAAACCAAAAAAGAAAGGGAAGAAAAAACATTATGATAATTTGCCACAGATAACCCAAATTTAATGCATTTAGGCAAAACTAAAACCTTCTAAAACAACACCGTCATGAGACAGGCGATTTTCAGCAAGGAGCGTTTAGCAGTCACTCTTCGCTTTTTGCCACCGGTAAGAAAATATCAAGCGCAACTTCAGCAATTGTAAAAGTTGCTTTGAGTTTAAAATTTTTATTTTGAGTCATTGCATAATTCGCGTGCAAACTAATGGCTTTAAAATTTGTTGCGGATTAATTGCGCAGCGCTTTCAATTTATTTATTTTTTGTTTGTACCGTAAATTTGTATTTTTGACTTAATTTGGTTTAGTTTAAATTGTAATATTGGCAAATGTCGACCTTCTATCGCAAATTACTTACTCCTTTTCCGTTTAAAATTGCAAAACCGCGTAATTTACTTTGTTTTACACGTAATTGCAGACCTTTAGTTGCGCTTTGACTTGGTGCGAAAATCTCGTAACGCAATTGCGGAAAAGCGTTACACTTTTACTGAATCAAAAAGCTTATTGCGGAAGTTGCTCTCCGCTTCTGAAAATATAAAATTTAAAGTGTGCCTCTTGTTCTGTGCTTTTTATGGTTTAAATAGTCGTTGTGTTTTGTTGCGCAGCGCATTTTGTAAAACTATATTTGTGCCCGCTTCTGCAGAACAAAATTTTTTTTATCTACAGTATGTTTAATGAAAAGAAAAACGTTTTAGGTAATGTTGATAATAAAATTCAGGCGGAATCTAACATAATTTCCACATTTCCATATGCATTTACAGTAATACTATATAAAATTTTTGAGATGGAAACCAGCCCCGCCTGGCCTCTTTTTTTCTGGCTACTGCCCAGTATAACACACAAACAGTAGTAGTTGCAAACAAGTTAATAACGAAGAGTCACGTTAGCGTAAGCATTGTCACCTAAACAAACCCAGCATTCTTAGCATCAAAAAAAAGTTGCTGTTAAAGTGCGAACCGAGGTATTATAAAAATGTAGATTAATAGAATTTATTGCATTTAAAAGGAGCTGCTTTACACAAAATCGTTAAAATATTATTAACATCCAGTAATTTATTTATATACTGTAGACAATGTAATACCGTACTTACATTTTTTTGCTCTTAAGCAGTGCTTTTTTTTATTCGGTTTCTATATTCAGGTGTCAATACGTTCCAAACTGCCGGGCTAACTTCAAATTCGCTTATCAATGCTTATATTTCATAATGCTGTCCAAATATAGGGATACTCGTAATGTATAGTAATTGTGCATATTTTACATTGTCTTGTAGCAAGACAATGCGATAAAGTCTAAAAGTGTCCAAGTAGGTAGGCATACCAGTGTTCATAGCATTGTGACGTAGCACGAGAAGTCAAAAAACTTGCAGCAAGTTGAAACGCGGCCGAAGTTATTTTAATGTTGCGGAAAGTTTTCCGAAATCTCGCAGGAAGCCATTAACACGTCGCAAGAAAACCCTTCTGCAACTTTTCTACAATTGTTGCACTATATTCTTGCCAGGTCATTTACACACAGAAAAAAGGTTCATCAACGCTTCTGCAAGCGTTCTTGCAGAAAAAACTTGATCATCTATATCGGCCCTAAAGCAGTGTTGCGCATGCATTATAATCAAAGATATTCTGATCAACATTGTTCGAAAAAACTTTACTTGTTCTGCCAAAAAAAAAAAGAAATAAAATAAAACATTCAAAAAAGGGGTTTTGAATGCGTATTATTCAAATTTAAGATTAAAACACCAATGATTCACTGCCATTCAAAGGAGCATTGCACCTTTTAACGCTAAATAGGCAAAAAAACATTTCTGTCCTGTTTTTTTATAGTTTAACATTAAAAAGCTTTAACGAAAATGATTTAGACTACACAAAAAAAATTTTAGCTGTGGCAATAGGACAACAACAAGTTTTACATACGTGGTTTCAAACCCGCTCAGTCATCTGGAAGGTTCCGGGGTAAAGATGTGCTTTTGCCAGGTTTCTGCTGTGGTTTTGCGAAAAAGGTGTGTTTTTAAAAGTAAAATTAGACTTTTTGGTATGTTTTTATTGTTTCAGCACAAAAATATTTGGCTTGATGTGTTTGGAGAGAAACTTGCAAAATAGGCGTAGGCTGATTGGGCAAAAGTGATAATTTGGGCTTTTGTCATAAATAATCCTTGCCGGTTGCTTCATTAGACTTTGAAACACCAAGATATGAAACTTTTCGATGCCCAGTTCCTCATCATTAATCACTAAACTTAATTAGCACTTAGATTTACTCTTTTAAGTTTCCAATCGCTACATGAAATCACAAGTTCCGGGGTCTTACCGACTACGGGTTGATTTGGAAGACAGGAAGGCAATACTGCTTATGCTGAATACTGGTAAGTGGTTGCTGTCATTGATTTTATTTGCATGTGGAATGGATTTTTGTTAAAATTAAAAAGAGTATCGGAGTTAGATGAAAAGTAAGATGCAAAACTAGAAAAAACAATTATGCTAAATTGGAGTGTTAAAAGCGCCCACTTTTAGCCATTTAACTTAATTTGTTAACTTTATTTTACACTTGGGACAAAACTTTCCCAAATTTGTTACTTGACGCCAAATCAACGCCAAATCAAGTCGCTAAAATATTTGATCATTTTTTAGCCCTTATGTAAAACAAATAACGCCACTACAGGTTTTTGTGCATGACTTTGGCATTTTATGATTTCGATTTAACACACTTGTGAAGGAAATTTGGACCGTTTGTAACGGTATGTGACGTCAATATGATGGCACCAATAGCCTGGAACTAGTTAAAAAAAAAAAAAATTGTAAGCATCAATCCACAAATCAAGTTTGACGTTTCCATGACCTCCGGTTTAGGAGTTAAATTGGAGAACATTTTTGCTCCTTCTCCCGGATGTAAAATGCTTTGGTCAAATAACTCGTGTGAAATAAGTTTAAAATAAAAACAAAGTCAAATTTTTAATAAATTAAATTAAAAGCAAGTACAATTAAAAGGACAACGCTTGGAATTTTTGGTTAATTTACGAACAAAAACAATTGTCGTAATGCTATGCACAAATCTATTCTGGCGGTTGTTTTCAATTCAATTCAATTCAATTGACATTTATTTTTGTTTAGAAAGATATTCTGCAAAATAAATAAGCATACAAAATCAAGCAGCAAAATGAGGCAAAAAAAATAAATTACAGAATAATCACTTCTGATGAGAGGTTGCGAAAAGACCATTGGCCACTTCCTGGGAAAAGCTCGAGGTTCTTTACAGGAAAGGTGAGGTTGTCGAGTCTGCAACCTCTCATCTTCAGTATAAAATATTGATAGCACACAAACAAGATTCACTCAGTATATACTAATGAAAAATAGAGCAGCAAATTTAGACGAAATGCCAATAAATAAACAAGTACAAAAATACACGCCGCTCTATACACACGTAGACAAAAATTTAATCACACAGCTATGACAATAATCTATACAAAGACAGAAAGAGTTCGCCGAGGACAACTGTGTCTGTGTAAAACCAATATCACAACTTCTTCAGCCAGAAAAACCATCTAATCAAAGTAAGTCAGAATGCTTTTTTAAGTAAGAAGAAACTATAACGACTCCAGAGTTGTAAGTCGGGCCGGGCTTTTCGGGTCGGGTTCGGACCGGGTTTGGGCCTATAGTTGACAAAAATTTCGGGCTTACTTCGGGCCTGAGACGTACTTTTTGTCTTAGGGGTACAAAATAATAATCAAAATAACTTGGCAGTTTTGCTAAAGTTTTTAGACCTAACTCAACTGTCGGGTTTTTTCGGGCATGATTTGGGCTTCAAATTAATTTTCGGGTTCGGGCTGGGTTCGGGCCTGAACTTTTCGGCCCGTTTACAACTCTGAACGACTCATTTTCCATTATGAAATTTTTTACTCTTTTTAAAAAGATAAAATAACTTTTCCTTTGCTACCCTTTAATTTCTAATGTTAATTCATTCCATATTTTATAACCATTATATTGAATGGAACATTTTGAAGTAGACTTTTTATGTTGGAATGCAGCAGCCCAGTTGTCATCACAAACAAACCTGGTAGGATAATTATGGGTTTCTGATGGAGATATAAAGTAGTTTTTAAAACGGTTTGGGAGAGTTTTATTTTTATATTTAAACATAAATTTTAATATTTCTAATTTATAAATTTGGCATAGATTCATTAAATTTAGTTGTCGGTATATAGGCATCAGTTTTGTTTTAAAGGAAATTGAATTATTTATAATTTTGACAATATAATTTTGTTGAATTCAGATAGTCTTAGTGTATTTAGTTGCAGTATTTCCCCAAGATGTAACACCATAGTAAAGGTACGGGTAAACCAAACTGTAATAGACACATTTCAACACCGATTGAGGAGCATGTCGCCTTAATTTGCTCAAGATTCCTCTGGCCATATAAAGCTTTTCAGCAATAAGCCGCGTGTGATCCTTCCACGTCAGCTTGTGATCCAGTATAACACCTAAATATCTAATAACATTTTTGGGAAGGATTGCTCAGTTTTGAGGGTTAATTTGAAAGTTTTCGTTTGTGTTCGTTCTTGAATTGATGAATAGTACGCAGTGAGTTTTTGAATAATTGAGAGAAAGTCGATTAAAGTTGATCCAATTTTCGAAAAGTCCGAATTCATTTTGCATTTCGTTTTTAGACTTTGAATATTGTTATCCGTACAAAGCAATACCGAGTCATCAGCATACAGCATGATTGAGGATTTGCAAGAATTTGTCAAGTCATTAATGCAAACTAAGAATAGAAATGGCCCGAGCCCGCTACCTTGCGGCACTCCAATTGTAATCGGTAAAAGGGTAGATGAAATTTGGTTGTCATTGTTCACTGTACACTTTTATCGGTTTGTCAAATAAGACTTCAATAATTTGTTAGTATTACCTCTAATGCCGTAATCATCTAACTTGTCCAGTAATATTTGATGATTTACACAGTCAAAAGCTTTCTCGAAATCCAAAAATATGCCGCAAACCGATTTTTGATGATCTAATTCTTTGAGTATGGTTTCATAAACACAGGTTATTGCGTGATTTGTAAAGTGTTTGGTTCTGAAACCAAACTGAAATGCAGTGAATAAATTCAATTTTTCCCAAAACTTAGTGAGTCTTTTGTGCAAAATTGTTTCAAAGACTTTATTTATCAGGGACAATATTGAAATGGGCCTGTAGTTACCCAGTTCAAAAGTGGATCCGCCTTTACGAACGGGAATAACGGTAGCAATTTTTAATATGTCCGAATAGGTTCCAGTTTCAAGAAATTCGTTAAAAGAGTTTGCCAAATAATCAAAAATAAGGAACTTGGATTTTTTTTTGATGCGCACTGGAATATCAATATATCCTGGAGATTTATGATCTTTTAGGGAAGAAATAATTTCAATGATTTCGTAAACATCAGTTGGTTGAAAGACAATTGATGATACTTTACGTTTGCCTAGAAACGTAAAGTGTTGTTTACTCTGATGAAAGCTGGAATTCCTGGAATTTGCGGCGAGTTTTTCACCAATTTTAACAAATGGTTGTTGATTTCGTTACAACTGTTTTGAGGCGAGGTAATTAATTTTCGGCAACGTAGTTTTTGGTTTGTTTTTTGTAAGTAACTGATTTACGCATTTCCATGTATCCGCAGTATCGCGGGCATCTTTAAACAACGTTTCGAAATGTTTTTGTTTGGCTTTTGCTTTCACATGGGTTAGTTTATTTCTACACTTTGTATATTCGTGGTATAATTCTGGACTTTTGCTTTTAAGGTATTTAGAATAAAGCTTGTTTTTGTGCTTTATGGCTGTGAGGATGTCTGGGGTGATCCATGGGTGTTTAGATACTTTCTATTGTCTACGACTTTGCATCTTTTTGGGAAAATGTTGAGAGATGAGTTGATTTAGTAGATCGAGTAGTTTATCCAGGTTATAGTTGCTAGGATATAGCCATTCAGGTGTGGAAAGTTTATTATTTAAATGTTTAAGAAGAAATTTTAAGCCCTCCTGTGTTATTTTACGGTAGTGCGGTTGTTTGGTGTTTTTGTTGAAGTTACACTGATACTTAATACACACAGGCAGATGGTCAAAAATATCTTCTTGTAAAATAAACGATGAAACTTGACTTAAGGAAGTAGAATTAATATAGGCATGATCGATTACAGAGCTGCAGGATAAGCAAATTCTGGTCGGCTTGTTGATAATTTGTGTACATCCAATGCCATTTTTGTGGTTTTCGTAATTATCAATTGTTGGTGATTAGCCAATTTTGTCATAATGAATGTTATAGTCGCCTAATACTAACTATCTTTGATTGGACTTAAATGTTTTAAGGATATGCACAAAGGCATCTTTAAATAGCTTGATCTTTTTGTTAGTGTTGTTTGGGTGCCTGTAAACTGATCCTACAATTAATGTTTCTTTATTATCAAGAATAAGTTCAACCCAGACATCCACACATTTATCAGTTTTGACCTTAATTTGCAAAAGTTAGGGGACATTTTATGTCATTGGTCACATAAATTGCGGATCCACCTGCATGAGTGTCTGAATTGTAGTGATACAAAATATATCCAGGAATATTGCAATACTTAATATTGCGTGGGGTTGGTCTAGTTTCGCTGATACAAAGCACTTCTACATTGTAGGAAAATCGATTTAAAAATAGTTGTAGATCATTAAAATGTAAAATCGAGGCTCACAATGTTTAGGTGAACAATGACAATACATTCATTTGCTAGGTTTGTAGCAGTTTCAGCGGTAAATTTTGCAAGAGATTGGTATTCACAAGAAATGTTATCTATCATCGTTTTTGTTCTTGGATTAAGTACAGTTAGCTTTACAATTCATTGGGTGAAGCTTGAATTCAACCAATTCAAACAAGTGTTTGATAGCAGCATCTGGACTTTACATCATAACACAGTATTTGTTGCAAGTAAGATCTAAAAGCTAAAAATCTAAAGCCCTACAGACTGTTTCACCGCATTCATCCCTGATCATCACTGTTGATTCATTCAATTAAGATGAACAATGGACACCCTTGATGATTCCAATTATGCGTACATTAGACTTTGGCACAAAGTTTTAAATTATAATTTTTGCATGTAGCAATAAAAAAGAAAAACTTTTCTTTAAAGGTCGTTTTCAATTGGAGACAGCAGCAGCAACTACGCTTTAAATGTGAGCTGATAAAATGGAACTGCAGGTTGGTTGGTTAATATTGGAATGGTTTTTATTTGAATAAAAGCTAAAAGGTAACCAGGCTTTTATCAGTCTTGAAGGGAGCAACTGCGCACAACCTTACAAATTTTGAATCGTGGTTCTACTTGTAATTCTTTTTTTTTCAAAATACTCTGTTTTTGTATTTTTAATGTTGAGGCGAGAACACCAATGTTTGATAGGTGACGTTACCCAATTCCACCAGTGGTGGCCTTAGGAAAGGGGGGGCCCTGTGCAAATTAAATGGTGGGGCCCGTTTCTTTACACACCACTTTAGCATGATTTATCTGCACTTGCAATCAGTGGCGGATCTAGAAAATTTTGGTGGGGGGGGGATTTTAAGCACAACACCTCAAAAATTCGGATGTCTTCACCGAAATTGAGAGTGATTTTTCGGCCGAAAACGGAAATTCAAACCTTTTTTTCGCCCAAAATCAGGTGGTCCCCCCCCCCAAAAAAAAAAAGGTCTTCACCGAAATCAAGAGTGATTTTTCGGTCGAAAACGGAAATTTTTTTTGGAGACCACCTGATTTTGGGCGAAAAAAAGGTTTGAATTTCCTATTTCGGCCGAAAAATCACTCTCAATTTCGGTGAAGACATCCGAATTTTTGAGATGTTGTGCTTAAAATCCCCCCCCACCAAAATTTTCTAGATCCGCCACTGGGGGGGCCCCCCAAAAGTGGGGGGGCCCTGTGCATTTGCACACTTTGCACATTCCTCAGGCCACCACTGAATTCCACCTATATCCAACTCAAGTTCTCTACTCTAACGACATATTGTTTAATTTTCTGGTTATCTAGCAATTAGAATGGTTTTAAATTTAATGCTTATTTAATTACGTTCATTCATATCACCGTGGTATCGATTCAGAATCTTTATTTTTTCTGAGGAATTGCATTAAATTTAGGATATTGCAATGCTGTACGTATAGAATTGATCTATATATAAACAGCTTGTTTTGTAAAAGCTGAAAATTTAAAAGTAACCGCCAGCCAGCTTCTTAATGTTATATTTTCAGCGAGAATTAATCTGCTCTTTCTAGGTGACACCAAAAGTTTCAAAAAGTGGTTTTTCTAAAGACATTTGTTTGCAATGTTGACTTTGCAAGTTGGGATTAGACAAATACAGAAAACTTAAAAGCAAGTTGAATGTTTTGAATATTTGGTCCTTTAAGTTTACCAAAAGCAAATTTAACGCAATCAAAACTTTAAAATGTGTTACTACAACCTACTAATTTCACATAAAATACTGAAATAATTGAGATAAATTTGTGATACAAGACCTGCCAGTTGGTCAAGCGGTAATGGGCTCGTCTTTGTAGCGGGAGGTGTGACGTTCAAATCTAGGGCCAGTCAAGTTGGACACAGTGTTGCCAACGGGTAGCCATTGATGCAAAAATTCTAAAGGTGGTGTGTTGCCTACGGGCGCAATGACGCGGAAATCGGCCCAATAAACTCGTTACACGCTTTGTCATAATACAACGAGTACAATGAAAGGTTTGATTTGAAAACAAATTCTGCTTTAACTTTTCTCTACTATTGAGCACTATTCATAAACACAATATCAGTAGTAAAACCTACTGAACTTTAAATTCTAACAGGTTTTTTTGCAAGTTTTAAAATGCCAAAGTTTTGTTGATTGGTCGAAATATCGGTCGAAAAACATTTCGGCAGTACATGCCTAAAAACCAAACAAGTACGGAATCAAGCTTTGGATGACGTGCGACTGTGCAATAAAATACTTGATGAATGCTAAAGTACACTTGGGCAAAGAAAACAACCAAGTAGCTCGTGGTTTATCTAGAGATGTTGTCTGCACGTTGGTTAAACCAATTTCTGGACAGCAAAGTGAACGCAATGTAACAGCCGATAATTTTTTTTAAACCTGTGGAATTATCCAATCCTCTAAAAGACAAAAATCTGACTTTAGTTGAACAATGAAGCAAAAGAAAAAAGAAACTCCAAAGAAATTAACAACTGCTAGGCAACGTCCATAATATTCTTCTCTTTTTGGATTTATCTAGGACTTAACCTTGGTGTCGTATGTTCCTAAAAAGAACAGGTCAGTTGTCCTCCTTTCATCGCTTCATCATGATGCTGTTATATGCAACGACACAGAGAAGCCTGAGATTATTGAATACTATAATAAAACCAAAGGTGCTGTAGACACTTTGGACCAAATGTGCGCTCGATACACTGTACAGCAGGCCACCCAGAGATATACCATGGCGATGTTCTGCGGAATGACAAATGTTGCTTTAGTAAATGCATATGTTGTGTATGCACACAACATGCGTAAACAACAACCACACATGAAGCTAAAGCGTAAAGAATTTCTGCTCAGCATTGCACGACATCTGGTGACAACGTTTGTTACACAGAGATACAAAGGTCCTACACTGTCAACAAAAATCTAAAAAGCTATAATTCTGTGTTGGTTTGTATCCGATTCTCACGAAAGCACAATGAGGAAGACTGAAGACTACAGTGCTATGTCGAAAAGAGTGGACAATGTCATTTGTGCGAAAGGGAAGAGATGTATTGACCCAGTTTGTCTGCAAATCATGTGCACTACATGCCTGCAAGGACCATATGAGCTTGACAAACGTATGTGATGCTGGCAGGATCCAAGATGCAGAGGGTGAAGAAAGTGAACAACTCCAGATTTGGGTTATGTTTTGAACTCTTGAGACAATGTCTTTACTAGTTTATTTCAACAAAACTAATGATTTTGCTTAAGTTGCCTAGTCTTAAATCAGTAATAAAAATGACGTGACTATGACATCATAATAGGCAATGTTTGAAGTTGTGATGTGTGTTCTGACTTTCGTTTTGTATCCAAATTTGGATTGTACTAAAAATATCAAAAATTCAATCAATCACCGTTCATTATATTATGGGGTCAAATTTGACCCCACATGGCCTTCTAGGTTACAAAATTGAGCTGGCTTTTCAAGAGTTAATGATATTTCACTTAATTATGGCAAAAGCAAGATACTCATTAACAATTGCTGCACATACTTTGGAATATTAGTCGCTTCTATTCTCAATTTTGCATGCGTTATAAAATCTATTGAAAATAAAGTTGCTAGATTAATTGGAATTATTAGCAAACTAAAACATTTACTGCCAACAAAAAAATAATTTTAATAACCAATTTAGTATAGTAAGTTCTGTCAATTCTAAAGACACCAGATTGTCAAATCAAAAATTAGCATTAAACCTTCCTCGTTTTCGATGGTTCAAATATCAACGCTCAATTAAATATAAAGGTACCAAAATATGGAATGCTATTCCTAATCATATCAAAAATCTTTCTTATTCAAAGTACCTGAAAAAAATATAAAGAGCATTTAATATCACTTTACCAAGTATAAACAATGACAAACTACAGCAACAAGTTTACCTTACAATCGTTTGACCTATTAATAATGATACTTAGTTTTTTTTCTGTTTTTTTTTTTTGTTTAATCCTATTTTACTTTAGGATACAACACCGGTACACACCGGCAACAAAATTTGGGTGGTTGCTTGACTAAATGACCGCTAGGTCTTTTTGCAACCTTCACGTCATTAATAATTTTGACCCAATTCTCGTGTTATGTTTTAGTGCGTTTGTTATTTAATGACAAAATAAACTATTCATCCGCCAGACATTTTGTCAATCTTAAGCCCGAACTCGACCTCTAAAGACTCTCCCAATTTACAACTCTGAACTGCAATAAAAAATCATGTGAAACAATAAAAAAGTATCATATAATTATTATACAGTAAACTAAATTATCTTGATTTGAAATTTTTTCAAGCCTGCATTCGTCAAAGAACTGCGAAAAAACTTGTTCAGTTCCAATTTATTTTACAGAAACCAAAGTACTGGGAGGTATCAGCCTGTTCCAGAAAGTGCTCAATAACTGGTTCAAAGTTAGAGCTTGATTACAGTGCACATATACCACTCTGAATATTAAAATAAAAAAAAACTATTTAAAACCCGACAGACTGTTTCACTTTTCATAGGTGAAACAGTCTGTCGGGTTTTAGATTGTTTTTTAAATTTTTAATATTTAAAGAGGTATATGTTCACAGTTATTTTACAGAAACTATTGCTTATGATCTAAAATCAGTAAACCACGAAACTAAGCAATTCATAAAGTAAGACCCGTAAACGTTCAATCATCCAAAAGTTATACTAGATAAAACAAGACCGAATTTAACAAACTGTGACAAAAAACAAAATATTTTATGCATTGTAACTGAAAGCAACCACATACGCCTTTTTAAAATCAAGCTATCGTGAAAATTAACGTTGGAAAATAAAAATACTGTTCAGAGTGTCTGTGTTAAGTATAGTTTTGAAATGATTCTAACCAATTTCGGATCAAAATATAAAGGTATCAAAATATTACTGTAAATAAAGAAAAAAAATTAAATCCTAATGCATCTAAGTCAAAGTGGCTACGTCACAAAATTGCCTTACTATATCATTTCGTGATTTGTGCTAATTCTTGGACCAAAATATGCTTAGATTTGTAATTGTAACTTGCAAACCTCAAAATTGGGTTATTTTTGATGGAATTTATCTCTCGCAAACAAAGCACAAAAAGAGAAAATATTTGATATGAAATATGATGATCAACGATACTCATTTTTTGCATTGTTTAAATGCCGTTATGGAATTTTATAAATCAAAAGTTAAAAATCATGCTTTTAAAAATTATCCTATTGTGAAAATTAACGTGGTAAAACGAAAATACTGTGCAGTGTGCTTTTTTGTTTTGTAAAAAAATGTAGTCATTCTACAGTTTTAAAATGATTCTAAACCATACGTCTCGAAACTACGGCTCGCGGGCCAGATTCGACGCGCGAAATGATACAATCCGGTTCGCCATATATTTCGGAAATCATACAACTGTTACGGAAAAGTTAACAAATTTTTTAAAAAGGTTGACATTGATGTTAAACCACAGGTTATCTGTTAATGATTTTTCGATTTTGTTTTCTTGTTGTTACATCACAAACTTTATTATCAAAAAAAACTAATTGTAATTACAATTGTAATTATATTTTATTCACTAAGTTGCCTTGGCCAGAAGACAGTGAAAGGACCTTTAGGTCTTCGAGTCAAGCTGCCACCTGAGCACTGTCTACCAGACACGGCAAAGGCTTCATATTGTCCCTTTAATTGCTGAACGTCAAGCAGGAAAGCTGTGAATACCAATTTTTATAGTTTTTGGTTTGACCCGACCGGGAATCGAACCCGAGTCTACTGTTTCAGTAGCAGACGCTCCATCCACTCGACCACTGATTGGTTAAATTATTGTCTATGCCCAATGCCTATGCCTATGTTTAATTAAAAAAATCACTTATTAAAAAAGAAATTAAAAAAAAACTAAAATAATATTAAAAAAACTCAATTTTTTTATACTACCGCTGACTTTATTATTTATTGCACTCAATTCTAATCAGTGGAAATTCTACATACTTGTATAATATTTGTTCTCAATTTGTATTCGGCCCCCATTTGCTAATCTCGCTGTAATCCGGCCCTCAAGAAAACAGGTTTGGTGACCTCTGTTCTAAATCGAACAATATGTTTTTCAATAAGTTGTTTCTTATATTATTATCAACTACGTTTTTTGCTGTCATACGTTTCTGCTTTGCATAATACCGATATATATTACTGTAGAAAACCATTAAGAGGTCGAATGAATAAGCCTAAAACGTCATCTACTGAAACGGTAGTCTTAGGTTAGGTTCCAAAGCGGGTCAAATCAAAGGCATTGACAGTGGTGTTCACAGATTCTTGATTGACATTCAGGATTAAAGGCACAGAATGAAGCCTCCACTGAGTGAAATAGACAGGTGGCAGCTTAACTCGAATGCCTCAAGATCCTTGGATGTCTCAAGGTTCAAAGCAACGAAGTGATTCAAGATGTAATTACAAAGAAATATCCTGTGTAATGCACTAAAGTAAGGTTAGCAAAAGTTAAAACTAAAAAAAATATTTAATATTTATGGTTTTGGAATTAAATCAATTTTTCGGGGAAGTTCACAGTCAGTGTTCTGCTTGGTGAGTAACATTTCAAATCATTTTCGATTTGTTTAAACAAAATTCAAAGGAAATTTGATATTATATTAGCTGTTTGTACAAAATACGCCGGTCTAGCAGAATCTTTTTGTGTTCAAAAATGATTTATTTAGTGTATTTAAAGTTGTCTAGACACTGATTAGTAAATAATAAAAAACTGACAATTGTTACGGAACGAAAAAGTTGCTTTCGAAAAAACAAATTAAATCTTTCAGCATGCCAGGATACTCTCTGTTTACTGCTGGTGAAGGGACAAACCCCAAAACGGCAAGCCGTACAGCGATTGAAAGCATTGGTGACGATGTTACTATCATCAGAGTCGGTATAGCCTCATTACTTTAATAAACTTGTTTGTAAATATTTTATCTTAATCAGTGCATAGCGGTTCCGCTTCTGTTGTTCAAGCTTTTCCGATGCAGGTTGCCAGATTTTGCAAGACTTGTTTTTTTACCAGTAGAAGATACATAAGCGTAGCCATGATTTTTGATTGGGAGGGGCCGTAAATCACACGCAATGGCGGCATCAAAATTTTATGAAACGAGGAACTTTTTAATGGGACAAAAACACTGTAAAATGAAGATTCAAAAGCTGGGGTCTAGGTTGACTTGTAATCAGGATTTTGCTGAAGGGGAGAACTTGAACTAAAAATTGAAAACTTTTCCTAAAATGCTTAAATTCAGAGTCGTGGTGAGCTAACAAGTGTAACTCAAAAGTCTATCATAGACAGGGGTCTAGAGGCAAGTTTTTAGGTACTGGGCAATTTGTTCTTAATTTTGGAAAAAATAGTCATTTTAATGCCATTTGTATCACATTTTTCACGTTTTTAAAGCTATTTGAAATTACTTAAAGTTTCAAGATTTGAAAGCCAATTGAAAAAACTAAATTGTTATTCCGTCTTCCCTCTACTTAGGGCAATTCCAAAACACGTTTAAAATCTTGCATTGTTGAGTTAAATTTTGTAAGGTACGAGTACATTGCCACCTGCTATATCTTTGGCTGTAAGGAGTAATTTGAACGAAAATTTTCCTTGGAGATTGTTGTATTGTCTTAAAAATATCCACTTTTAAGAGAACCTGTACGATTAGGCGACACAGGCCCCCTTATTTCAAACTCAATTATTTGCTCAATAAGCATTTTCCTTTGACTATTTTTTTAAGTATTTTGTGGCGTAAAAACTAGCGAGGTAAAGGTGAATAGTTATTTGAAGTTGGTACAATAGATGATTATTATAGTCACGTTATTGCATTCGCTCATAAAAAGGTTAGATGTAGCTTGAGATTGCAACATTTAGGTCAAAATCCTGAATTTCGTTCGTGTGATACAATTAAAAAAGGTAGCAAATATTTGAATTGAGGAAACCCGCGGGCCCCTGGCTGTCAATATTAAAATTATTGTTAAACTCTTGTACCCAAAAATACTAAAAGAAACTGCAACTGAAGAAACAATTAGGCGTTATTGTCATTACTTTTATCAACGGCGGCATTTCAATTCGGAGATGGATCGGGTTCTTTGCCCTCCTTCCCCTTGGTTACGCTTACGGAATTATAACGACAAAGCTACAGTACCAATGCTGGTGCCAGTTGCAACCCAGTAGCAGGCAACATCAGCAAGGCAAACTTGAATCCATGTGAACTTTGCTTTGGTGCGCAGATATGTTTTTAGCGAATGGAAAGCTTGCCCCGTTCTTTTTTGGAGTAAGAAAAACAGAACAGAAAAACTCACATCCAGCCGGTAATAAAATGCTACCAATGGGTGCCCATCAACGTAAAGTATTCTCTTGTGTAGCAATAGGTGTCTAGTCTAAATCTGTTTTTCGACATTTTTATTTTTTCTGGCCCTATTTGCAGTTAGTTTTCCGTTGACTTTATTAAACAAAAGAGACAGTAAAAGTAATACTGCTATGTTGTTGTACGCATAAGCAATTACTTGCGTCGAAATATGGTTTAATGCAAGCTTCCGTTCACACCACTGAGAACTTGCATGATTAATGATATACACTCTTGGAAATCTTACCAAAAAATTGATCATGATTGATTTCATCTTCAAAACAAGCAGAAAAAGAAAATGATCCAAATTCAAATGATCCAAAGCTTGTTGTTGGTGAAAAACCAGATTATTTTTCAGCCAAAATCGATTAAACACTCAAAGTTTGCAGACGAGTTTCCTTCACGGCCCCGATAACGATGAAATTGCATTTTTCGAATTTTTTTAAATTATGTGTAAACAAGAAAAAGTTGATCTTTGATAGTGAAAGAGATGAATGAAGCCGAAAGTTATTTTTTAAACTAGCAAAATCAATCTTATTTTATTGGTGGTAAAAAGATCTGGATTATCATGTGCGCAAAAAAACAAAATAAAGGTTCACTTGGTTTATTTAAATCCTGGAAATAACTTTTTCAAAAACTGTTGGAGGCTACTTGTATTTTAACTATGATGATTCTAAAAATTGAGAAACAATTTATTTAAAAATCATAACAAAATAATAGCAGTATTTGAAGGTTTATGAGAAAGAGCAATCTAACAACCAAATTAGGGAGCAACAAAGTATAAACAATATTAATGTGGTGCAGTTAATTGGTGCTTCGAGCGCTTAGAAACCTTTTTTTTTTTTGCCATTTTGATAGATAAAAAATCGAATTTATTGGCTTGGTTATAACTGATATAAGATTGAACCTAAAAAAAACGAATCATGTTCACAACATGGGAACAAATAAAAGCGAAATGTACGCCAAAATTGAGGATCCTAAATCACATTATTATCGTAGTTTTGGAAATCAAAAACCAGATAAAAACGGAAATTTTCTTATACCCAAAAAACGATTGATTGTGGCGGCTTATGCTGAAATTTGGGCACTAAATGGGTGCAGATAAACGCTTCATGCGTACCATATTTGGGGCTCCTGGTACAATCTCAGTAAGAATATATATATATATATAAAATAGATTGTGTGGTTTTTGAACACACTATCGACTACCTTTTTTATGGCTGTTTTGATTTACCCGACTTGGCAGTTATTTTTGTTTGTTCTTTTATTATTATTATTTTTTTCGTTTCTGCTATTAGCTTTACACCTTTTTTTAACCTTTTTTTCCGTTACAAAGTGATGATTCGGATTTTGATCACTTTTAGGCATCAAGAAGGACTAGTGCCCGCCTGAAAAGAGGCCACGTTGGAGGTACCCTCAAATGGACCTTCCAATTTTGACATTGTGATTTGTTTGAGGTGAATAAGAGAACTTCTCAGAATGGATAGATATGAAAGAGGAGCAAAACAGAGCATAATTTAAGGATGCCACGTATTGAAAAATCCCCAAAAATGGGTTTCAAAGTTTAAATTTCGATTAATGTCAAGAAATCGCCAATTCATAAAAATTTTCACAAAATAAGCAAAGCAATGTTCGGTTATTGAACATCGCGTTCGTTATTTAGCAAAAATTTTTACAAAGTCATCCACTTTTGATGACACGAAAGTTAGAAACTTCGGATTGCTAATGGTACGGAGTCAAACGGATTAAATCAATTTTTGCAGATAAGGATAAAAGTGGAACAAGATTTAGACGTATCTTTAGTACCTTGATCAAGTAGTTCTCAGTCCTTGACAATAAAACCGATCTCCAGCAGCATCATTCAAAAACTTGGATAAGCATATGAGAGAGATAAATGCTTATACAAAATGATTATATAAAATGAAACATGACAAAATTCGTGGAGTGCTACGTTGAAGAAAACTTCTTAAATGATCTTTTAAATCTAGGACTCATATCCTTTAAGGTTAATTTCAGGATAGGTTATTGCAAATAGAAGATGAAACTTGACTAAATTTTGGGGTGCAACTGGGATCCCACACATGGGCCCTCCAAATAAAGAACAAAAAATAACTGCTCAATTAAGAATTTGCGTTACTTTTTAACAAAAATAGTTGTTTGGTTTTTATTTTTTGCTTGAGTTTTCAATTATTTGCTTCCATGCTGAAGCTGCAGGTATTGTCCTGATTTTTCTTTTAAATTTAGAGCAAAAATTAGAATTACTGCGTTCATACAATTATTTTAAAACTACAGCAGAATGGTTGTGGGTGTAGGTCTGGATGTTAGAAAAGTGTGTTAAAGTTCTCGTCAAGATATGTAAGTTACAAAATCCGAAAATCATATAGTAGTTTAGATCAAAAGGTTTTATTACAAAGTGTGCAGAAATGTTTTTGTTGTTATTATAATGAGAGCGAAAAGTTATTTTAAAATATTTGTGTAGCGTGAAAAAATTTTATCAAAACATATAGGTCATTAGTGGGCAGCGTGTCCGAAAAGTTAAAAGATGTCCTGTTTATCACGACCCTGATTGCATGATCTGGGTTCAACTCGCACACTGGTCATATCGTTAAGTCCTAAGACGCTTTATGACAATAACCTTTTTTTGGTGGCTTTAAACGAGCAGCAAATTCAATAGACGAGAATTAGATTAAATCCACAGAGCATTGGATTACTGAAACTCATAAGTTGTAAATTTCTTCATACATAAAGTGTTTGGATCATTCAGTAGTTAGCATCTGACGCTGTCCGATCACAATGGAATAAACATGCCACAAATAATAACAACAAAAGCAAAATTTCTGCACGGTTAACAAAACTTTTGCATTTAGGTCGGAATGTTTGTTTTAACTTAAGCTTTGTTGACAAATCGAGTTGATTGGTTGATCCATATTTACCCTCCTGTGACAAGGAAGCGACTGTGGCGCTTTTATTTTAAACGAATCTGCACCCGCTTAGAATTTAATCTTTTTTCAAGCTTTGCGTTTGACTGTTTCTTGAACATGGTGATTTTCGATGGAGCAGAATTTGAATAAGACTTTCAATAATGTCCGTTTCATTTTTGGTTTTGCAATAAGCTTTTCGGACAGAACACTTCTGTTGCGATCTCTGTCTGGTTTGGTATGTGGTGCAGAGATGAAACCGAGATGAAACCGGTCAGGATTTTATCTACCCGACCGGTAAATTTCAAAATCGACGTTGGTCAACCGGTTTCTAATTGGCCCGGTCTACTCTTTTTTTCTGCAAAAATCTAGGTCTTAAATTTTTGCCTTTTTGCAAAAATAACTCAATTTTAAGATCTTTTTAGGTTAAATTTCAGTCTGAAAGACATGTCTTGAGCAGCGCAAAACGTGCACATAATAAGCATATAAAGAAGTGGAGGCAAAAGCTGAATCATTAGACGTTCTTTGTAATGATATTATGCCTAGGCCGAGAAACGAATTTAAAATTTTTTAGCTATTGATGACAGATTACTTGCAATTTGCCGAGCAGCAAACGCTAAACTGTTATGATATAGGCTAGAAAACATTCGAAATATAATGTGCCCCAACAGCTTGTAGAAATGCTACTTCAGAACAAGCC
The DNA here is from genome assembly GCA_963965965.1 of Trididemnum nubilum. Classification (NCBI taxonomy): domain Eukaryota; kingdom Metazoa; phylum Chordata; class Ascidiacea; order Aplousobranchia; family Didemnidae; genus Trididemnum; species Trididemnum nubilum. The sequence continues at coordinate 5,789,763 of OZ014488.1, read as the reverse complement.
ATAGCTAGTTAGGTATAAAAAATTAGAGCAATTTCTCTTTTAGCCTACACAATGTAGAGTGTGGTAAATTTAAGTTGAAAAAAGCTTTTTAAAGCGGCAAGATTTTAGCATGTACTAAAAAAATCTGAAGTCTGCAACACTGCTACTCTCAAGCTGATTAAAATGATGCTAAAAAGATAGGTAGCGTAAGCCTCTTCCACATGCATGCTTTATTATAATCAGATTACGAGATTTTAAGGTATATTTTGCACTTTTTGCTTTTTACCGGGGCCCAAAGGGGGCATGGCATAATGCACCCCCTTTAAATACGCCCCTGGATGTGCATGTTTTAATGATCACAGCATATTAGTCACAGCTTGAAACCATTCAACAAGTGTTTTGAAAAGATGTGGTTTGTTAATATCGTTTTTTATAAAAAGTTTTATTTATAATAAATATATAGGTTACGTATATTTCCTTTGGTGTTTAGATATCTTTTAGTTGCAAGAATGGAGAATTTGACCGGTGTTTCAACTGGCTTGACCAGCCGGTCGAAGAATCTCGACCCAACCAGTAACCCGACCGGCCGGTAGACCCGCCCAGTGCCGGCGATCCGATCGGTTTCGATTCCTGATGAGGTAAACTGAATCTTTTATAAACCAAATGCACTAACGAGAAATGCAATCTACAGTAAGGAAAAACGCATTCTAAGGAGATTGCACCATCAACTTTAAAAAGAAACGCAATTTATACAGTTACAGCAGCCTCTGATCTTATCCAAACATTGGAAGGTAAATACGAACTGTTTTTCCCTGCATAAATCTGTTTTTTTTTCGTGAAATATAAACAGCTTCCAAAATTCTGATTTGTGGTTTAAAATCCTAATCTCAGCTTGTTCTCAATTTTGCTTAAGTCTGTTGGAAGCGGTTTATATTTTACGCCAAAAAAACAAAAACAAAAACAGATTGATGCAGGCAAGCGTAGTTCGTATTTACCATTTAGGTGTTTCGATAAGATCAGAGCCTGCTGTCGCTATATAGATTACATTTCTTTTTACCATTAATTGCGCAATCTCCTTAGAATGCATTTTTTGTTACTGTAAATTGCATTTCTCCTTATTGCGTTTGGTCTATAAAAAATCCTGCTCAACACATAGCAAACCAGACAGAGATAGCAGCTGTAGAGTTCTGTCCAAAAGGCTTACTGCCAAAGCAAAAATGAAATCGACTTTAATGACTGCTTCTCATAAAAGTCGCTGCAATTTTGAGGATCGTAGTAGCCTTTAAAGCAGAAATGCCTAGGAACTCCCAAAAAGAACTAAACAGTAGAGACTATAAAATTTCATTGATCGATTGATGTTTATTGATTAATGTTTCTAGATATTTAAATTTTAAAACCATTTAATCACAAAACCCATCAAAGTTAATAAATCAAGACAAAAATTGAAAGCGTTATACACCATACATCTGACTATCAAAAATCATAATCCCGCCAACGCAATTTGGATCCTCTTTTGAAGTTCAGTTAAATTTCAAGTTCAGTGAGGTTGGATACTGTCGAGAAGACCCGTAAATTGTTTGCAATGTCACATTCTATAAAATTGCATCAGAATGCACAAAAGTCAAAAAAAATCAAAGCAAGGTATTTTAATCTATCGAGTTTTTTATACTGCTAATTCAATTTATTCTAAGTTCAATTCAAATTTTAACTTTAACACCAACCACACAATTGTAAAGACCCGTATATACAGAATGCGAACGCGGAAAAGCGGCGCAAACACGAAGTCATTGCTCGCGGAAGAAAGGTCACAATCAAATAAAGGAAGCTTTATTCCACTAGTACTTTTTATCTACTTTTTTACCAATTCTGACTCAAATCTAACCCAAGCTCAATTGCTTACTCTGAAACTATCCCCAAATTGAACCCTAACCCAAACCCTCACTTAAACCCCTGAAAAAGCTAATGAAAAAAGCGCGGTTGAATATTTTTCATTTTCGTTTTATTCTTTTTAACTTGGAACTTTTCGGTAAAATAGTCACTATTTAAAATAAAACGAATTTGTGTGTACAGAGCGCGAACACGAACGAAATTTAGTTTTCGCGGAAAACCGCGCAAATTGCCTCCAGAGCAAAATTTTAGGCGACATTTGCGAAGGCTTTTGTGTTTAACCAATAAACGATAAAATTTAGGCTACGTCACCACTTATTACTACGTCACTGCACTGCACTACAGACAAATAAGATACTATAACGTAATTTAACACAGCTATATTATGTAATATATGCGGGCATAGAAATTTCTCGAAAAAGATTTTCTTAAAATTTTTTGGCATACATGCAATCTGAAAATTCTCAGAATTTTCTTAAAATTACTAATAAACATTTAAAATTTATTGGAAAAGAAATTACAGCAATAAATCTTTGACATTGCAAAAAGTTTGAAATCAATTTCAACCGGCTGACCTCTCGTTTTCTCAACCTTTTAATTCCTGCTGAAATTATAACTTAATTAAACGACAAAATGCAACATCGATGTTACTCTAATGGTGAAATACAAAAACTTTTTAATCGTTATTATCTCGAAATAGCATTTTTGTTGTTTTTCAGTTAAATAAACCAAGCCGGTCTACATATCAATAATGGAGTACAATCTACTCTTTCTATATAAGAACCAATAAATTTAGGTCAAGGGTGGCGGTTAGGGTGACCCTCATTTTGACATTTCGAAAAGTTTCACCTCTGAACCTTTCAAATGGTTCCATTTCATGAAAAAATGATAGACTAAAATTTTAAACTTTTAAAATGAAGTTTAGAGGTGGTCCAAAGCCTTTCAAATTTGGATTTTTTTTTTTAGTTTCTATGCAGCAATACCACCATCATGAACAGCAGAGTTTTATTTTATTATGACCTTAAGACGCATAACAATATCGTTTATTAAAATCTTTGGAGAGTTAACTTCGGAACCGAAGTGACGTAACGGTTTGACATACACTAATTATGAGCAGTTTTCAGTGCTTGTATCATCAACCAGTTTTTCAAAAAAAATCAACTTCTTTACCTTAAATGGCTATTGGCTAGTCTTCTGTGGTATCTTACAGAGGATTTAAATTTGTTGGCCTGTTGGTTTGACAACAAAATACGCCATGGTGAGTTTCAAAGAATGTCGTAGAAAAAGAACCGCTGTCACAAACTCGAGTAGATATGGCCAACACAAAAAACAAAACACTTGTTGAGTATGTCAACAAAACAGTAGAAGGTTGATGTCATACCAACACATTAGAAATTCTCCACAAAGCTGCAAGCAAGGTTTTTAGTTGATGCCTCTCTTCCACCCCTACCCCATTGCTTGTCATTGAGACCCAACTTCCCCTACTGAAAATAACTTTGAATTTTTTTGAATACCAATTTTTTGAACTTTAAATACCAAGCCATTCATGCTTTGCACGTGCTCTGTGCCTCCTCTAAGAACCACTCAACCTTAGCGTCATTGGCTCAAAATCAGTGATCAACCGGTTAAAGAAGAAACCATCCTGGTGATCACTTTCTTTATCTACAGAAGAAACCTTCTATCCTTGTGCGAACCATTAATTATATGTCTCCCAATCCCCTACCGGCTCCAATCAAGTTCACAGTATCATCTTCCATACCTAACTGCGGTTGCTCTATCTAGATCATTCCAGCACCTTGAATACGCCAAGTATCGATTACTCTCCCTTTCTACTTCAGACGGGTATTCATGGGCCGATAGATCAGTCTCTTCTCTCATTACTGTTGACGGGCGGCGCCGGAGTGTATGCCATATTATCCAAATGCAATACCTTCGACTCTTTTTCTCTGCTGGACCAATTGCCTACAGTTTTACAGCTGAAAACCATCCCTTGGAGCAAGGGCTTGTCTGGTGTAACAACCACAAGACGACTTGCCACTTTTAGTAAGTCCTTTTACGAATCGGCTCTTTCCCTACTTTCAAAGGCCTTCTTACATCTCTGGCCAAGACCTCTCTAAAATGTCTGGTTTCATGTCTCCTGAGTTTCCAACAGTGCCATTTTAAACTTCCAATGGGTCTCTGGTCATGCTGGTAGCCCTGGAAGAAACTAAGCTGATTCGCTTCTCAAAGCTGGAACCTCCCTTCCTACTGCGATGGTCCCTTGTTTCTCTCCTCAGCTATCGCAAAAACTCGTTTCACCCAGTGTCACAAATGAATACGTCACATTTCCCTTTCCATTTCAACTGTCCTATTCCTACAGTTTCTCCATTGGAATTGGTCCTCTCAAGCTCCGCGTGTATTGAGCTTTCGGCCTTTGCTTCCACGGTCAAAGCATCTTACAATTGTCGTAAGTCAGTCGCAAGGAAAACTCTTCCTGCAGCGCTTGTGTACACCTTCTATAGGCCCTTAATTATCTTTTTCTTGACTTTCTTGCCTTCGAGCATCTATGTAAATTTAACTTTGGCTCTGCAGTCTGCACCCTGGCGTGTGGCTCAAGTATTGGGTCTCTGCGAAGTTCCGTTGCTTCTTCATCCCTCGGAAGGAACTAGGTAGCTCCACCCCTCAATCAAGCCGTTTCAAAACCAAAAACAATGCAGTATGCTTTAGATTCCTGAAAACAACCGGGCCAATGCTCCGAATATGAAGAAATCTAGTCTTATGCAGTAATAACTTTCTGGAAACATGGCTATTATACTAATCAGAAAACTTCCTATATGCGTAAATTGGTGTTTTTTTAAGCCAACTTTGAGATCACTGCGCCACCTCTAAACATCAAAATTTTGCAACAAAACTTTGTATGAGGCCGTTTTTGGTGCAATGAAAACTTTTGAGAGGATCAGACTCACAAAAATGTGTATTTCAAAATTTGACCCCAAATATGGGACACACCAGTGGAGGTTTTTGCTGGTTTACAAATTTTAATTTTATTATATTGTCCTTAAATTTTATTGGAGTGACGCAAGCTCATTGTTGCTGGGTTAAACATTTCTTTTTGTTATCTGATCCCGATTATCGAACAAAACCGTTTAATCCAGTTGCTATGATTGTTGAAACATGGTTACCATTTTGTTACGATACGGAACTGTAAATTTAAGGTTTTGGTTTTGGTTTTCATAGTTTGGTAGTGTTTTCATCGAATTGCTCGCATTAAAACAGTACATAACAAAAGATCGATTATGACGTTAGAGAAACAAAGAATCGATCTCTTTATTAAAACACAAAGAGTTGTTTTTTTTTTTAATAGCATTAAACAAAAAAGTGATTGCTTGCAAGTACTTGATGTTGCTTTTTTAAATGCCGTCAGTTAAAATATTCTCAAAACTGATCAGAATCAAAATTTCAAATACGCTACAAGTTTTGCAATAGAAGAATGATATCGATTATATGATAGAATTCGCTGTGACAAACAAACCATTTTTATTATCAATAATTTGTTCATTATAATAATTTACATCGGCAGCTGATCGAGTTTTAATGCAAAATTGATTGCAGTTTTCGAGCGAAAAACCGCTTTTTATTAGAACAGCAATCAGCGCGGAAAATCGCCAACTGGTTTTCCGTGTATTTTGAGTTCGGGTTCGCGTTGGCGCTCTGTATAAATGGATCTTAAGTCGGGCCGGACTTTTCGGTTCAGGTTTGGGTCGGGTTCGAGCTTGACATTGATAAAATGTCGCGCTTGATATGGCTAGACAATAAAATTTGTTTCAAGCTTTACTCGGGCTTGATGCATTATTTGAGGCTTGGTATAAGCATTTGCGTAAAGTGCTTTAGCCTTTTAGATGTTATAAAAGCACGATTTAAGCAACTTTGCGAGATTGAATGTTGACTTCGTTAATTAAAGCGATATTACTCATAGAGTAGAAGCACATCATTACGATTCTTACAGAGCTGTACGTTTCAAAAAACATTGTAGAGCGCAAATGCAAATTTTGAAACCAGTTTTTGTTTAGTTTTAACCGCAAGCGAAAATTCTGCAACCAAAGTTTTTTACTTCAAAGCGCAAGCGCAAATTTTGCAAACAAAATTTTTCTACTTTGAATCAAAGCGCAAGTTCCAAATTCCACTACCTTAAAGCACAATTGCAAATTTCGCGACCAAAAATTGATAATATTAGACCACAGATGCAAATTGATTCCTTGAGGAGAGCAAACAAATTTTGCTACTTAAAAAAGTTTTTGAGTGCAAATTTTTGCATAATTAAAGTTGCAAAAGACCGCTGCAGACGATGGTGTGAGTCCAAAAATTGCAAACTACAAATGTATTACCATCTTTAGTTAAACTGCACTTGTATTTACCAATTGCAATGCGTTTTGCTTTAATAACTATAAAAGTGCAAATTCATAAGTGAAGAAAGTATTTTTATTGTTAAAAAAAGCAATCAATATAGAAATTATAATTCGCACGTCCCTACGTACATATCAAAACCTACCGCTAACTCTGTTTAGCTTTCATACATTACTGGACAACAATAACAAGTAAGTAACTTCGAAATTTTTCAGTTTAGGAATTCAAAATTACTGTAGAAGGTACTTAATAGGTAAAGTGGTTTAAACCAAATTACAATGTTTATTAAAAACATCGTACTGAGAAACTAATGATAAGCTGTAAACAGTATCCAGAATCTTAGAGGCACAATCAAACCAATGGTTAACAGCTTAAGACATACTGTTTCGGAATCTACTTTTGTCTTTTATTCCTTGTCAGTATAGCTAAAACTACAGGTATAAAAATAAGCGTAGAAAGGCAAAGAATCGCAAATCAACCAGATCATAGCAAGACATAAAAATAAAAAGATTACATTTTTTTTTCAATTCTACAAAAGGTATACTTATACAAAATAATTTCCAATAGCATGCCTTAAACAACCGTTTCGCTTAATTATAGGGCTCATCAGTAAGGTTAGCAAGGATAAAGTTACAGATATCACCAGTGATAAAAACTTACAAAACATACATTCTCACCGATTTATCAGTTATGTTACATAAATCTTTACAAATCAGTTTTAGTCAAATTAAGTAAATCTTAACTGAGAGATTTTTACCCAACGAAAATAAAGGTTATTAATAAAAGAGAGAAATAACCGATCAGTGGTCGAGTGGATGGAGCGGCTGCTACTGAAGCGGTAGACTTGGGTTCGATTCCCAATCGGGTCAAACCAAAGACTTTAAAAATTGGTATTCTCAGCTTTTCTGCTTGACGTTCAGCAATTAAACAGACAGTATGAAGCTTTCATCGTATGTGGTAGACAGTGCTCAGGTGGCAGCTTGACTCGAAGACCGAAAGGTCCCTTCGCTGTTTCCTGGCCAAGGCAATTTAGTGAATAAAATGTAATTACAATTACAATTAATTAAATTTCTACCGCATGTAAATAGTTGCCATCAATCAAATATCTTCACCGACTAGTGTAATCTATAAGTTTTACTTTTCGCCTTTCGGCAGTATTATACTGTAGATTATCTAAAACATAGAATTATCAAGTGTACTACCACCAACAAGCTAACATTCCCATTTTTGCAATCGTGTTTTTCTTACGTTTTTCCTTCACTGTTTAGTTTCATCTTCAATCATGAACAAAAACAATTTTCGAAGAGCATATGCCTTCAAGTATCGAGTAATGTCTAAAATTTGTAAAATCAAAGTTATTTATTCATTTTTTGAAAAGAACATGCAGAACAGTACTTAAAAGTTACTTTGCGATTGCGCATCTCGCAAAAAAATGCGCGTTTAAAGCGTAACAAATTTCAAAATTTCCGATTCGCAAACGCAAATTGCGCAATAGCAAAAAAATTGTAATTCCGCAACGCAAATTGTGCGAAAGCTAAAAAAGACTTAGTTCGCGACGCAAGTTGCGTAAGGGCTGAAAAAAGCATACTGCAGAACTTGCGAACTATTTGCAAAAGGCCCATCTCTGGAATATTACTACACAAATGATCATTAGTGCGTCACATTGATTATAGCAGTAGAGTAGATTTTATTTTGAACGCATAATATTAACTGTGGCTTCTTCTGATTGTGCTGAGAAACAACAATAGAATATATATATTTTGTTTATTCGTTTTGCATGCTTCTGGCCTAAAGGCTACCTACGCGAAAGTTTAGGGAAGAGCAACCAGAACACAGACTACTTAAAACAAGCAATGCGAAAAAGTTGTCTTCCCACAGGATTCGAACCTGCAGCCTTAGGATTACCAGTTCACTGCTCTACCAATTAAGCATGAGAGGAGACGTCTTGTCTAGCTCAAGTGGTAGAGCAGTGGACCGGTAATCCAAGGGCTGCAGGTTCGAATCCTGTGGGAAGACAACTTTTTCGCATTGCTTGTTTTAAGTAGTCTGTGTTCTGGTTGCTCTTCCCTAAACTTTCGCGCTGGTAGCCTTTAGGTCAGAAGCATGCAAAACGATTAAACATCAAAACTCTGGGCTGCAAACGTCAAAAACATCATAATTGACATTATTTATATTACAATTATATTGTCTGGTTGACATTATCAAAAATGGGATAAAACAGCAAGAATATTAAAAATGCATTGTCAACTGAACCAAGAAAAGAGAACAGCTTTGGACCGAAAGCTGGTATTCGACAAAACCTGATGTAAGCAACATAGGGTGTTATTCATGTTTTTTAGCCATACACTGATATCTATCGGTCTGGTACGAGTTAAACCATTTCAAAGCATTAACACAAATGATAAATTCATGACGCAATTTTTCTACAAAAGTTCCATAATTAACACAACACAGTTTTGCCTTGACGATATACAAAATTTTAACGGACATTAACGTGTTTGCCTTTATGTTTTAGTACAGTAATGAAGTATTTGCTCTTTATTGCCAGAAATGCTAATTGAAATTCTCAGCAGGAAAATTTGTGTGTATCGTCGGACACAATTTAATTTGGAGACAAAAACTTATTGTAATTTTGATGTTTTGCAAAGCGGAAAATTACTGAAGATTATTTTTTGTACAGCTGTTTTTATTAACCAGGCACTTCATGGTGTAGATTCTATAATGCGTTACAGTAGTTTTCAATTATTTTCTCGCTTACTTGGCAATCATTTACACAATCATCATCGTGCTAAATAGTGGTTGATTTAATGTTTTTTTGTCCAGATTTAGTTTCACTTCCCCAGCGTCCCTTGGAAGATAAAGCGAGTATTCAGCTACATTAGGAAACGTGTTGAAAAATCTCGTCTGTAGTTGATATCAGGGTTCGAAAAAGTGCTCGTTAGCGAAAAGTTAAAGCAAAAATCACAGTAAAGTACCACAGTATTAAAACATTAAAAACAAAATCATACAAAACTCAACAGTCTGTTTTACCCGCAAACGGATCATCACGGGTAAATCTAAACAATTTTAGAGTAATTTACATTTTAATTGTTTACTTTTGAATTGTTTAGATTTAAAAGCAGTTTAGATCTTAATTGTCTACTTTTGAATTGCTTACATTTATCCTTGATGATCCCGTTTGAGGGTTAAATAGACTTATGGGTTTTAAAGGTTTAAATTTTTTTTAATGATTTTACACTGTGATACTTATGATTGTTGAAAAAATTCTGCAGAAATAAAATGAGCTACAGTATAAATAAGTACTTGCCCGATAAAGCTATAAAGTCAAAATAGTGAACTAAAGTAAAAAGCTTATTTTACTAGCAGTAAAATGAAAGAAATTAAGATGCTTGGCACTGTTTTGTAAAAATGTATTTTTGAAACAATCACCAAATATTTTAGTTTTCTTTGTTGGTCAAAGAGAATGATGTAACTGTAAATAAAAAAAAAGCAAAGCTTGTCTGAAAAACCTTTTTTTTTGTTTTGTTACACCTTTTAGCTAGCTTATCCCGAATGTCGTGAAAATCTTTAACAGGTTGAAAGCCTGAAGAAAAACAACTTTAAATTATTTTTTTCATTATACCCCCTGTATCATGCCGAAGCGTATAATACAGCGAGTACAAGGAAAAATTTGATTTGATGCCTTTTCGGCTTAACCTACTGGGCTACTCAACGTAAAAATAACATAACTCAAAAGTCACAATACTTGTTAAAACAGTATATTTTTGGCTGTCTAAACCCTTATTAGCTAGACCACAAGCTGTGGGCTCCTCGTCTATCACCGCAAAAAATATTTGCAAAAATTTGGTATACAATATCATCATTTTGCAGTATATGTATTACAGGCAATTTAAACTGACGAGTTAATCCCAACGACCCAATCTTCTCTAATATCAACCACTAAATCATGGGATTACTTAGGATCAAAAACAAACAAGTTCTACTTCTGTTGAAAGCTGACGAAATGAACTAATCGTTAAAACTCAAAAAAAATCACTGTAAAAAGATTATTACAAAGCTTCCAATTCAATACGATAATCCAAACTTTAAATTTGCAAAGGTGATAGAGAATGCAGTCACTGATGTTCAATTTTGAATACTCCGTTTAAAATCTTAAGTTAAATAGAGATGGAAAGCTTTGGAGATGCAAATCTAAAAAAATTGCTGAACCTGAAGTTTGGATTGCCAGTTGCGTCATTATTGGGCGGAGGGGTGGCGGGGCTCACTCCGGTGTCGTTATTTTGGGGTGACACCAATTTTATTATATCAATTGAACAAAAAAGAAAAAAAACAATGCGCTTAATATCATTGAAAATGTTTAGGACACTGGAATGGACTAAAAATGATTTAAAGCATCTTTTGAAACATTTATTTAGAGAAGGGGTGCTAATTTGTTAAATATTATAAAAATACTCATAAATTAGTAAAATCTTTGAAAAATTCCCAAAACTAAGCAATCAAACTTGATAACTTTCTGAAACATGCTAAAAGTAGGTTTCATGAAAAAATCTCAGAAATAAGGGAAGGGTGGCTATTTAGCATTAGTTAAATACCAATCACTTCGACTCAAATATCGTTTCGTTAGCTTTCTCCAACCAATTACTTTTCTTTATTAAATATAGACAAAAAGGGTTATTCCTTGTGAGTTTCATTAAACTGCAAGATTTTATGTTTTACGGTACCAGCTTGGAAATAAGGAACTGAAATTTTAGCATTATCCACCTGCGACATAACGATTGCCCATTTACGCAACCAATTTAATGATGTTTTTGCACTGCTAATTTCTATGTCATATTTCAAAATCAATAATTTTTATCAAAGTAGGCCTAAAATTGTTATTTTGGCAATAGAATAAAATTTGTTGAGTGCTGGGAGGTCCTCTCCCAGACCCCTGATGGCCTACGGCGGAGCTTCCTGACCCCCAAAAGAACCTCTCCCCAATTAGGAATTTCTGGTTATGAGCCTGATACTAAATGTGTGCTACCACGGTGCTGCTCATACTTTCAAGTTATAGAATCTTACAATGAGAAGTTACTGAGCTAGCCAAATAACAACCGCTATCTACAGTAATGAAGTAGTACCGCTATCTTTAAAATATAACCTTTTGCAGCCTGCTATACGTTGTTAAGAGTGAGACCACAAAATTCCGTCGCGAGTGTCATCAACCTTAGGGACGCCTTTACGGATTGCTGTGAAATAAACCAATCAAAAATTAAGAAAAAAGTAAGAAAAAAATAATACTTCCACCATAACTACCGCAACGTCTGCATCTCATTCTCAGCAAGCAATTGCTTGGTCTATGCTACTCAAAAAAAGCAAAATTTTTAACCAAATCATGAAAAAACATATAAGATTAGTCTTTTCAATCATCTAAAAACTACTCGTTATATATAAAAAAGAAGAAAAAAAACAAGTTAAAAAAATCACTTTCCAAACTAAAATCCAAATAACTGTTTTTTTTTTTACAACACTATAGTCAGGAATGTTTGAGACACGGGATCATGGAGCCAAAAGAAGAGAGGAGACCAGTGGGAGCCGGATTGGCGGCATTAAACGCGCAAGATTGAGATTTCCACATTTTTATTGTCCAAAATTAAAATATGAAGTCTTCTTTTTGGTTTTTACCTGTTTTTGAACGCAAAATTTTTTGAAAAAAATGTTCACTTGTTTCCAACCTGCAAGAGTTTGTGTCCTAGGAATGATTCTAAACACACTGGACGTATTTGATTGAATCATGTCAATTAACCCCTACCAAAGTGACGACTACAGATTTAATTTTCGGAACGACTGAGGGTCAAATAATTGCATTTCGTGCTATATTAATGTCATTTAACTTTGGTCAATTACGAAATAATACTAAATTGCAAAAATCAACTAGCTGTTTATTTTTAAGGTTCAAGCATCTGTTTTTTTTTTTTTGGCGTATGAAAAGTGATTACCGGTATACAATTTTAAAAATCACAATCAATATGCTTTAAGCCGCATTTACACGGGCGACTTTTAACTGCGAGAATCGACATTTTGCCTTTTTTCTTTCTCAAATCGCGTAGGTCACTTACACGGCGCAAGATTCACGTAGTGTGATTTTGTCTGCGCGATATCGCCAGACACGCCCCCAAAAAAATCGAATCGTAGCAGTCACTCACACGGGAGAGATTTTAACGCGGCGCTCGCATTCGATTGCAATTCGCTGAAGTCACTTACACGATGAGACTGCGTGCCAGTGATTCTCGCAAAATCGAGTCGGCGGAAGAGTCGCTATCGCACTGGTTTACTTACACGGTGCGAGATAGTTTCAAAGCGCTGCTTGCTAGTTTTGAATTTGCAAAAGCGAACTGCTGCAAAAGCACTTCAAATGCGCCGCTTGTCAGCTTTTGCACTTGAAGCAATCACGCTTTGGAATTTTGAAAAGAAAATGAATGAAGCCAACGCAAGCATAAAACGAAATACGAAGAATACTATTAAGCAGCTAATGTCGTCAAAACTTGCAATGAAAATGCAAGGTGAAAGATGAAGTAGCAACGGCGGCGTGCTGCTCGTGCCGAATGTGTAATACGTAAATGCTATTTTGAGTTGGGTTGGATGGAGCCAAGTCAAACGGACATTAATGCTCATAATTTATTATAAAATTCTGTCATTTACCCTTTAGGTATTGGTTTTTCTCTACCGCAACCCTCTCTGACTGTGTATCTTGTTTGGCTATGCATAATATTTGGTAAAACAATAAAATTTATCAACATTTTTGTGCAGTTAATTCTAAAAACACGTTTGAAATTACTTTTTCTCCAAGCATGTGTAACTGACAAATTCATATTGTTTATTTGCTTAATAGTGCACAAGTATTTTAGTATTTTATAGGAGATCTGTGCTGTCATACAGTCAACTTTCGATTTAACGGACCTCGATTAAACGGACTTCGGATTTAACGGACTTCAGACTAACGCTGACCCATGTTGCAGTCATAGTCTCATCACCCCTGAAGATGATGTTCAAGATGCTAATCGTGCTGAACTGATGATCATCTCGGTCTCAGATTAAGCTATCCACCGTGCTTAATTGTGTATGCATGATAAATGTTTCATAGAAGTCCTAAAAATCGTACGGTAGTATCAAAGCAAGAAAATATTTCTGAGTCGTACTTTACAGTAAATACATCTCGCCATCAAAGATGTTTAGCATCATTATTGTGTTTTCCAAGTAAAAGCTAATATTTGCTGTTACAGATAAGCTATGTTAGCAGTTGAGGTGCACACAATTGTAACAGAGTGAGGAACACTGCGTTTTCGTTTAACGGACTTTTTCCAACAACGGACTGTCGTTGGTCCGCATTTGTCCGTTAAACCGAAGTTTGACTGTATACTATACGAAATGCTGATGGTTAAATTTTCTTTTTCTTTTTAGAAGTTTACTTTTTGAGTTCTTCTGCAGTGATACCCGGCGCATTTTGTCACTACAGAAGTACTGGCTCTTTTTCAATCAAACCAACATTTAAAAAAATCCACATAGCATTCATATAATACGTGTTTTCACGTAATTTTTTTATGGAGCTACTAAACCACAGCTGTTACAAAGCACCAATATCCACAATAATAAAACAAGCAGCGCATGCATTTGCAAAACGCAAGGCAATTACATTAAGTACAGTGCTAAGGATGAATTATCATGAACAGTGCAAAAATACGTCAGTGATTTCATGTCAAAACTCATTCCTGGCGTTATTCAAATGAAAAAGCCCCATAAAACCACTCGAAATTGAGAGCATGATTTCATTATAAACATCATTTTCATGAAATTAATGTTTAATCACAATATGCGGGACAGTAGGTGTTGTGCTTCTCCACTTAACTGTGGTTGTTTTAACCGCAAGAGATACCGGTAGGCTACAAGCAATCTCGGGTCAGAAAAGAAAGCAAACGCTAACACGTTTTTAGCCGACAAAAACCAGTGGATGGTACTTGTATACAAAGTGCTGGACCCAGCGAGTGAGCATAGATGTGAGCCTATCAGCCTACTCTGCCAGCACTGTCACAGCACCGATTGACCTTTTTTGTATTGCCCGCTCTAGTTTTGATCCGGCCGCTTTTCGCTTTTAGTTTGCTCAGTTTGTGCGCCTCACTTTAGTTCCTGCAGCCAACGCTTTAAAAATTACGCATTTTGGTAATTCCTGCACGCCTTTGTGTTTGGCCGAGTTACCTCTGTTTTGGCATTCCTTTTCATTCGAACAACTGGCAAACAGACGTATTTCATTTTCCAGACCGCTCGTATGGCACTCTTTAAGTTCATTATTTTCAGGCGAAATTTCAGATATATTTTGCCATGTCGTACTGTTCCAAATTATGCATTTTGTCTGAACAATGCTGTTCAAGTTGGAGAATTTCAATTGTGGTTTGCCCAGACGGACACGGTGAAGGCTCCATATTGTAACGGAGGGCTTCTGTAACAAGCACCTCCATTTCCAAAATATATTGTCCAAATGCTATTACTGTGAAGTCATTGTCTTAGCTATTCTAGGGTTAAGAACAACCGAAAAAGAAGAATGCCAAATCAAAAAAGAAACTAAATTCTATACTGATTCAAAACAAAAGAGCTTGAATAACTTCGAGAGTATAGAGTGTTATTGCGCACTGGGCAGGTAACAAAATAACTTTTTGGCTATCGTTCAAACGAAAATTAGAGCTTGGTTTTTTGCTTTCCGCAGTTTTACGATGCTGCAAAAGCAGCTAAAAAGGCGTTTACAAGCAGACAGACCATTAGGTATTAACAAACATCGTCGCTATAATTGACATCAATGATCTCAAAATTTAAGAACCTTTAAGAGCAACTGATGCTCAACATTGGCAAAAAATTAAGAACAGCCCGCCTCAACTCAAAATTCACTGGTTCTGATGCAAACAGTGTACTTACGATATTATAAAAACGAAATACAATTAAGGTACTGTTTCCTGTGGTTAATTTATCATACATTTCATTAAGGGTTAAAGCCCTGCTTGATTGGCTTCACAGTTATCAGCAATCAGCTCATGACTGCCGTATCTGCAGTAGACCAGTGCCAGCATCAACAAAAAAATTATTTCTTCTGCGTTTAAAACGAATATGAAGTAAATTTAGTATCACAATCACAATTAATTACGGCAAAAGCACTACAGACTATTTTGTACCATGAACACAATATTTTATGAAGTAAACTTACATAATCGCAGCCAGCGACTCGCAAAGCATTTGTGCATTGCGCTATGCCTGGGCGACTCGTAAATTGCATACGATTTGCTGTTTACACGAGCGCGACTTGGCCTTGTGACTCTCGAGACGCTGAAATCGACCTCGTGTAAGTGATCATGGGCGAGAACGATTGTTGCATCGAGTCGCGCAAAAATATAATCGGCATCGCAAATCGCAGGTGTTACTTACACGGCAGCGATTCTTGCCAAACGCGATCGCGGCAAGCGAGTCTTGCCTCGTGTGAGTAACCGCTTTGCGAGAGAGATTTTCACGCATAAAAAATCGTCGAATCGCGTTGCAAATAAGTCGCCCGTGTAAACGCGGCTTGCGAGAGAGATTTTCACGCTTAAAAAATCGTCGAATCGCGTTGCAAATAAGTCGCCCGTGTAACTGCGGCTTTAAGCCCTTTTCCACGGGCGACTTATTTGCAACGCGATTCGACGATTTTTTAAGCGTGAAAATCTCTCTCGCAAGCCGCGGTTACTCACACGAGGCAAGACTCGCTTGCCGCGATCGCGTTTGGCAAGAATCGCTGCCGTGTAAGTAACACCTGCGATTTGCGATGCCGATTATATTTTTGCGCGACTCGATGCAACAATCGTTCTCGCCCATGATCACTTACACGAGGTCGATTTCAGCGTCTCGAGAGTCACAAGGCCAAGTCGCGCTCGTGTAAACAGCAAATCGTATGCAATTTACGAGTCGCCCAGGCATAGCGCAATGCACAAATGCTTTGCGAGTCGCTGGCTGCGATTATGTAAGTTTACTTCATAAAATATTGTGTTCATGGTACAAAATAGTCTGTAGTGCTTTTGCCGTAATTAATTGTGATTGTGATACTAAATTTACTTCATATTCGTTTTAAACGCAGAAGAAATAATTTTTTTGTTGATGCTGGCACTGGTCTACTGCAGATACGGCAGTCATGAGCTGATTGCTGATAACTGTGAAGCCAATCAAGCAGGGCTTTAACCCTTAATGAAATGTATGATAAATTAACCACAGGAAACAGTACCTTAATTGTATTTCGTTTTTATAATATCGTAAGTACACTGTTTGCATCAGAACCAGTGAATTTTGAGTTGAGGCGGGCTGTTCTTAATTTTTTGCCAATGTTGAGCATCAGTTGCTCTTAAAGGTTCTTAAATTTTGAGATCATTGATGTCAATTATAGCGACGATGTTTGTTAATACCTAATGGTCTGTCTGCTTGTAAACGCCTTTTTAGCTGCTTTTGCAGCATCGTAAAACTGCGGAAAGCAAAAAACCAAGCTCTAATTTTCGTTTGAACGATAGCCAAAAAGTTATTTTGTTACCTGCCCAGTGCGCAATAACACTCTATACTCTCGAAGTTATTCAAGCTCTTTTGTTTTGAATCAGTATAGAATTTAGTTTCTTTTTTGATTTGGCATTCTTCTTTTTCGGTTGTTCTTAACCCTAGAATAGCTAAGACAATGACTTCACAGTAATAGCATTTGGACAATATATTTTGGAAATGGAGGTGCTTGTTACAGAAGCCCTCCGTTACAATATGGAGCCTTCACCGTGTCCGTCTGGGCAAACCACAATTGAAATTCTCCAACTTGAACAGCATTGTTCAGACAAAATGCATAATTTGGAACAGTACGACATGGCAAAATATATCTGAAATTTCGCCTGAAAATAATGAACTTAAAGAGTGCCATACGAGCGGTCTTGAAAATGAAATACGTCTGTTTGCCAGTTGTTCGAATGAAAAGGAATGCCAAAACAGAGGTAACTCGGCCAAACACAAAGGCGTGCAGGAATTACCAAAATGCGTAATTTTTAAAGCGTTGGCTGCAGGAACTAAAGTGAGGCGCACAAACTGAGCAAACTAAAAGCGAAAAGCGGCCGGATCAAAACTAGTGCGGGGCAATACAAAAAAGGTCAATCGGTGCTGTGACAGTGCTGGCAGAGTAGGCTGATAGGCTCACATCTATGCTCACTCGCTGGGTCCAGCACTTTGTATACAAGTACCATCCACTGGTTTTTGTCGGCTAAAAACGTGTTAGCGTTTGCTTTCTTTTCTGACCCGAGATTGCTAGAGCCTACCGGCAATTCTTGCGGTTAAAATAACCACAGTTAAGTGAAGAAGCACAACACCTACTGTCCCGCATTTTGTAATTAAACATTAATTTCATGAAAATGATGTTTATAATGAAATCATGCTCTCAATTTCGAGTGGTTTTATGGGGCTTTTTCATTTAAATAACGCCAGGAATGAGTTTTGACATGAAGTCACTGGCGTATTTTTGCTCAGTTCATGATAATTCATCCTCCGCACTATACTCACTGTAATTGCCTTGCGTTTTGCAAATGCATGCGCTGCTTGTTTTATTATTGTGGATATTGGTGCTTTGTAACAGCTGTGGTTTAGTAGCTCCATAAAAAAATTACGTGAAAACACATATTATATGAATACTATGTGGATTTTTTGAATGTTGGTTTGATTGAAAAAGAGCCAGTACTTCTGTAGTGAAAAAAGGCGCCGGGTATCACTGCAGAAGAACTCAAAAAGTAAACTTCTAAAAAGAAAAAGAAAATTTAACCATTAGCATTTCGTATAGTATATGACAGCACAGATCTCCTATAAAATACTAAAATGCTTGTGCACTATTAAGCAAATAAACAATATGAATTTGTCAGTTACACATGCTTGGAGAAAAAGTAATTTCAAACGTGTTTTTAGAATTAACTGCACAAAAATGTTGATAAATTTTATTGTTTTACCCAACATTATGCATAACCAAACAAAAACCACAGTCAGAGAGGGTTGCGGTAGAGAAAAACCAATACCTAAAGGGTAAATGACAGAATTTTATAATAAATTATGAGCATTAATGTCCGCTTGACTTGGCTCCATCCAACCCAACTCAAAATAGCATTTACGTATTACACATTCGGCACGAGCAGCACGCCGCCGTTGCTGCTTCATCTTTCACCTTGCATTTTCATTGCAAGTTTTGACGACATTAGCTGCTTAATAGTATTCTTCGTATTTCGTTTTATGCTTGCGTTGGCTTCATTCATTTTCTTTTCAAAATTCCAAAGCGTGATTGCTTCAAATGCAAAAGCTGACAAGCGGCGCATTTGAAGTGCTTTTGCAGCAGTTCGCTTTTGCAAATTCAGAACCAGCAAGCAGCGCTTTGAAACTATCTCGCACCGTGTAAGTAAACCAGTGCGATAGCGACTCTTCCGCCGACTCGATTTTGCGAGAATCACTGGCACGCAGTCTCATCGTGTAAGTGACTTCAGCGAATTGCAATCGAATGCGAGCGCCGCGTTAAAATCTCTCCCGTGTGAGTGACTGCTACGATTCGATTTTTTTGGGGGCGTGTCTGGCGATATCGCGCAGACAAAATCACACTACGTGAATCTTGCGCCGTGTAAGCGACCCACACGATTTGAGAAAGAAAAAAGGCAAAATGTCGATTCTCGCAGCTAAAAGTCGCCCGTGTAAATGCGGCTTTACAGTTATAATTTAATGAAAGATAATCGAAAAAAGATGCAACCATAAAAATACGTACGCGTGCATTACGATAAGTAAACTAATTATTCATTGATTTGTATATTTTTGCAATTCATGCTGTACATTGTATTAGGTTGAAAGCACAAAAAAGAAATAATTTGAATATGAACAATTTTGAGGTGGTGCAAAATTTAAATATGACGTTTAGCGAAGTTGACTTCATAAAGCTTTTGCAATAAACTTTTCTTTTTCTTTATTATTGGAAATTGAAAATACATAAAAATATTGCAAATAAAAACAATCTAATCATTAAGTTCACTGATTGATGTTTAAAAGTGTTGTTTGTTTGTGGGGAAGGGGGGTAGTAATTTCATAGATGTTAGGCTAAAGTCAAAGTTATTTTATTATTGTGTTGTTCATGTAAAAAATCGATTGGATAGCCGTTCTTGAGATTTGCGATGAACCAGTCAACGTACAACGTGAGTCAGCAAATTGATCTCGATCTTGTTCTGCATTGAGTTAAAGTGAATGTTGGTGTGCTATAAAAGAGGAAGAAGAACAAACATAAGACCTTCGAACTCCGCTGCACCAGTCAATACAGAAATGTCAGTGGTAATAAAGATTCTTTTGAAGAATGATACATTTTGACCAGAAAATTGCAAATTTCATAAGCCATTTTTTACTTTGAGAAGACACAGCATGGCTCATTGAAGAAGCACGACCGCTGCTAAATTTTACTATTTCAAGTCACATGCAAGCAATTCTGTGCTATAAGGGTCCAGTTACATATTGCAGGAGTTGTCCTGTTACATTAATGAAAACAGAAATATATTTTTTAAGGGTTTTTTGCCGTTACATTTAGAAACTTTTTTGATGCTGTTCAACAGGAAATTGCATTTTGCTTTTGTTTGGTTGCATAAGACTTTTGAAACACTTTTCAGATAGTTTGTAAAATTTTTACTAAATTTTGTGAAAACAAAAGCAGGCCAATAAAACTTCAAGTCTCGTCACGTCACTTTAAACATCATAGTGTAAGAGGAAAAAATTTCGTATCTGATTTGTTTGTTTCAGATTATTCGTCAAAATTTTGACCAGTGTTGTCATTAAAGCACAAGAGAGGTAAATATCAAAACCAAAAGAAAAAACGATTCACCTACCCTATGATCAGGACAATTTTCATGCAAAGAACATCAGCATCTAAAATCCAAAATTTATACAAATTATGGTCATGGCTAATGGGTAATGAGACTCTAGGTGCTTCTTATAAAAAATAGCTGTAGGAAAAATTAGAGATATAAAGTGATAAGCCGTTGGAAAACTGCAAAAATACAACCAAAAAAAAAAAAGGATTGGCCTATTACAGTGTCAGAACAGTAAGAAAAATCATAAACTGGAAAAACTCACGAATATGAGTCGTATAAATTATAAAGCAGCATAACTGCTTTAAAACAATTCTGATAATAAACTCTCAGTAGAGCAAATGCTTGATTTTAAGTTACACCGGGAGCTTTGAGCTAAAAAAAAAATCTGTTTTGATCAAGTTGCTCACCTCCGTAAAGATGCGTTGACAAGACGAAAGTACAAAAGCAGTTTTCCTTGCGATAGCGTGATTAGAAATGCCTAGAGGTATTTTTTTCTCTAGAACAACCACTTAAAAAATTGGTGTAGCTTTCAGAATGAAAGTTTTAAGCTGAAAAAAACGAAGATAAAAAAACGTCTTGATCAATTTGTTCACCTCAGAAAAGATGCGTTGACAGAAAGAATGTACAAAATCAGCTTTCCTTGCGAAAACCTGATTAGAAATGTCATGAACCATCTTTTGCAGTAGAACAACCACTCAAAAGGTTGATGCAGCTTTCAGAATGAAAGTTTGTATGAGGCAGGTTGATTGCAAACGTTGAAAAGAATTAGGGGAATGCTCAAAATCATTGTTATGAAAATTTTGTCTCTGATGAAATCTTATATTCGCAAAAAAGTAAAACTCTAGATCAGGCAGTTTCAGTAAAAGTGTTTGATAATATCATTCAAGCCTCAACAGAATTTACTTGTGTTTATTTGTTTTTCTCCATTGGTAAGACAATTCATTTCATGCCTTGAGTTAAGTTTGTCAAAGAACTATCCAAAATATCAATTGCGATCTTTGATATCAATTTTTAATATTGCGATATCAATTTTTGATATTGCAAAAAAAACACAAAAACTTGCAATGGTTTTTAAAGATCCTGCTTATCACGTACTAATTCAGACCAAGATCGCAACGGAAGAATGCTATTCAAAAAGCTTATTGCAAAAATTTTATGAAGTCGACTTTCGTAAAAGTCAAACTAAAATGCAAATCCAAAAATGCTAATCAATGATCAAGTAATAGCAAATCTTTTTGCATTAAATGAGATTGCTAAAAACGCAGTGCAATTACACAACATTCTTCGTTAAACATTGGAATAACGCGAAGAAACCGATATAGCATTTTTACAAATTTTTGTCTCGATTTAAATTTTCAAAGTATATTGTGGGGTATCCATGCTAGTGCAAACTATAAAATTGTGAAAATGGTGCTTACTACCTGAATATGATTTCCAGTGATTAGTTTTTAAATCTTCCACTCAATGTACTATGGCCTACTAGCAGCCACGTAAATAACGTTAGTAACTACTGTCGTTTTTTGGAATCTTAAAGTTACTTAATCACCGATATTTGATCACGTTGTTTGTCTGCATGTGACTACTTTTCAAACAGTCGAAGTCCAAGCTTATAAAGTTTCTCAGAGTGAAATGCAGGTTTCGCAGTTTTCGAACACTTTCTTTTCCCAACTTCTAGCTGCAGATGGTACTTCAAATCGAAGAAAATTCTTTTACAGACAGCTTGTATTTAACATTAGTACCCATGAACTGTTCAGTTTTCAATTCGAGATTAGTAACTGAATATTTGTTTAGTGGATAGACCGCCAGCTACCGAAACGGTGATTTTGGGTTCGATTTGCAGCCAGGTAAAACTAAGACTATCAAAATTAGTCTACTAATCAACTCATTGCTGTACTTTTCAATGTTCAACAATAACCAAAACAGTGTGCAGTCTAAATAGTAGGCAGGTCTGGAGGACAGGTAGCAGCTTTACTTGAAGACCACAAGTTTTTTTCGTTGTTTCCTGGTCATAGGCAGAAATCAGTAATGATAAAATAACAGTACAAATTTGGTGATGTATAAACAACAAAAAATGTGAGATTTAAACGCGAGTTTGCTGAATACTTACTGTTTCTGGTATTACTGTACTTACAACTGTTAAAATTTGTTGTTTATGTTTAAAAACGTTTACCCTTTTCGTGACGTAAAATATCGATATATAATAGTAGTAACTATTTTGAAAGAGATTAGGCAAGGGTCATAGTCAAGAGATTCTTAAACCAAGAGTGCTCCAACCACTAATTTGGTAGAGTAAATTAAATTCAGTTAAGGGGGTTCAGAACAAGAGCACTTGGAACATTGTTTCACAAAATGAACAATGGTTTAATGACAAAATGACAATAAATGGAATTGAGCCGTCGCGATGCGTTTCGTTCTTGCTCAAGAGATTCATCAAGCGACTAAGGCCAATTTTGTTTTATTAGCCAAAGAAATTTGTAATTGCTATAGACCCCACTGATCTTTTCTGTATGTCTCCCAGTGCAAACATAGGCGTAGCCAGGATTTTGGATTAGGGGGGGGCAAACCACAATTCACCTAGTTAAAGACAAAAAAAAGAGTTTTCTCTGTTCGATTTAGGATTTTTGATTGAGGGGGGCCCGAAGTTTAGTTGAAGACCAGTTTTAGATTGGGGGGGGCAAACCTCAAGTTACAAAGTGGGAACGAAACTTCAAAACCAACAAAAAAAAGGTCTTCATGAGCCGAAAAGCTGATTTTGTCCCGAAAATGAAGTGAAGACCAAAAAGAAAAAAAAAAGGTCGTATTGGCCTGCGGTCAGTTGTAAACCGAACTTCAAACGGGAACTAAAATCCAATAGCCGTTGTGGTAACAAATTTTTCATTGGTGGCGAAGCGATTGGGGAGAGCCTGGACCTTCTGCCCCCCTTGCCTACGCCTATGAGTGCAAAGTTGCTACTTCAAAACTTTTTGCCCTCAACTACCGCCCACCGTTACGCAGTAATCACTCTCTACACAAAGCCTTTAAAATTTACGACTGCTCTAAACCAAAATTTATCACTGGTTCTTAATGTGGATCAAAAAATTTAATTAGAATAATGTTGGGTCTGTTATTAAAATTTTCCATAGTGTAAAGCTCCGCACTTACTGTTGGCAATATTTTGAATTTTTTGACAATAATGGACTTTTATGCAGTATATATTAATTTCTACGCTTATGATAGATTTCCTATTTAACTTCATGCAGAAAAAAATTGCAATATTAGCAGTAAGCAGGCCTAGCCTGTGGATTTCGGAAATAGTAGATTTCTGAATAGGTTTAGAGCAGTGGTAGATTTTAAAGGTTTTGAGTATAGAGTGAGTACTGTGCAGCGGTGGGCGGTAGTTCTGGGCAAAAAGTTTTGAAGTAGCAATACTGCACTGAGAGACATACAGAAATGGTAAGGGGGGCCTATTCCAATCACAATTTTCTATGGGTAACGAAACAAAATTAGCCTTTGTCGCTTAATGAATCCCTTGAGGAAGAATGAAACGCGTCGCGACGGCTCAATTCCATTTATTGTCATTTTGTCATTAAACCATTATTCATTTTGTAAAACAATGTCCCAAGCGCTCTTGTCCTGAGCTCCCTCAACTGCATTTGCTGAATAAAGTTATCTACTGTATTTTTTACCAATTAAGTTATATTGTTATCAAATAACCAGAAAACTTGAGGAAATGATCAAGAATTGCTTCCAATTGTTTGTTTTGACATGTTGGCTGGGAGGTAAGTGTCTTAGTTGCTATTTTAAAACCGTTACAAGATTGACATCTGGTGGAAATTCTCTCAAATTAGCTAGTTTTACTTTAAACTCTTACCCATAATTTCATTGCTTGATTATGATTGATTACACGGTACTCGATAAATCAATATAAACTTTATTCAAGTGAGCTCTAACATTAATAGCAATTTTTGCAGCATATAAGTACAGCAAAGATATATTGCGTATCGCATTACAACTTTTTGCGTACCACAAGCCTATATGAACAACATAATAATTGCATGATAATTACTTTAGACGTAAAAATGGATAAATGTTATCAACAACTTGTTCTGTTGATTTTAGCTGGGCCCAGCGTCTGTCAAGATGCTAATTACACAATTTGCAACTTCGACGCTTTAGTCAACAGTCCTCGATTGAAGATCAGAAGTTGCACCAATTTCACCGTCTCCAGCTCTTCCATGTGTGTCGTTGAATGCGAGCAGCACTATCTGCCAAAACCAAGCGCCTTATCTTTTTGTGTAAACGGATATTTCACTGAGATTCGTTGCGTGTTTATCGATGTTGTAGTAAAGATGTGTGAAGATGAAAAGGTTAGACAAATCATTGTAAACAAATAAAAATGAATAATACTATAATGACTTCTTTTTAATCAAAGAAAAGTTTTTTGATAAATTGAAAACCTTAAATTGACTAAAGTAAAAATTGTTTGAAAGATAACTGAAACTATTAAAACTAAACGAAAAAATCATTTGTTTTCAAATTAACGTTTAAACGAAGGTATTTAGACCACTAAAAAGTATTGAGGATAGTAAGGAAATCATGTATTCTACTTTAAATGAGCTAAGAACCAGGTTTCTACATTGAGTGCTTTTAGAAAAAAGTCATTTTGATTTTTTACCCTGAGTTGCAATAATATTACGTCACATCTAGACCGCCAAACGATGTTCGATTTCGGAGATGTGTTTTTACTAAGCTTTTTTTGTTTATCAAAATACAAATTTAGACTAAGCTACAGCAAAATCTGAAAATATCGTGCGTGTTTTTTAGTATCATGTAATGCAGAGATGTTTGCGATGTGTTGATTTTCGGTAACATAGGTAAACCTAAGTATTTTTTGTGTTTATTTGTAAACAGAATCATTGTCCATACGAGAAGAAAGACTTTAT
Source organism: Trididemnum nubilum (assembly GCA_963965965.1). Lineage (NCBI taxonomy): Eukaryota > Metazoa > Chordata > Ascidiacea > Aplousobranchia > Didemnidae > Trididemnum > Trididemnum nubilum. The sequence continues at coordinate 5,764,703 of OZ014488.1, read as the reverse complement.
TGAACTCAGTGGTCATCATATTTATCCAGAGAAAGTTTTATTATTCCGACATAAAGGATCTTTTATTCCAATTAAGGTTATACCCCCAGATAAAGGTAACACATCCTCTAATTTTACCACGCAGCTTTATAATATGCGGTAGTGTAAAAACAGGCACGTGCCGAAAACTTTTTCTTTTTTTTAATATTTTGTGAGCTTGCAAATTCTATTAACAGTGACTTTGAGAAAAGTTCTTTTAGTCCATTGTGGAAAATGAGAGCGGTAAAACGATGAAAGGATTGGAAAAATAAAAAAGTCGAAGGAAAAATAAAAATTAAAAATATAACAGACCAATAAAAATTAAAAAATACATATAATAAACTTCACGTTGATTTTTTCCGAAGAAAATAATACTGGACTCCTATCAGTTCTATTTTACCAGCATTCTCCTTTTCATACTTTGAAGGTTACCGATATTCCTTTAAAAATCAATCGTTAAAACGCCAAAATAAAAAAAATAAGGTTGAAAGTGATTTTGTCTGATGAAAAAAATAGAAAATAAAAGTAATTGCATTATACTTGTGGTTTGTAATCAACCAATGACCGACAAAATTTTTGAAGCCAGCTATCTTCATTCACCACTGTTTTAAACTCGGGCTCTTTGAATCACTGCACCATTACAGAACATCAGTTGAATTGAGTAAAATTGCATTATAAATTTTGCTTAAGAATAAAAATATCGTTGTGGGGCAATGTCTTCTTACCTCAAAATGTATTAAAACGCAGGTCATGCTTTCTTGTGCTCTAATAGAGTTTATCAGCAGTTGATGAATTAATTTTGAGAGTAAAGAAGAATCTAAACTAGTACAAAATGCATTAAAAAATTGCAAAAATATTCCTTCAGAAATGAATTTAATTACTTGTAATGCCAAAATAAAAATATTGATTGAGATTTTATCTTATGCAAAAAACGTTGAATTCAATTTATTTTTAATTTGGTCAAAAGCAATGCCCGACTAGGTAGATTTTTGAACTCAGGTTTGTTCACTCCGCACTGTCTCTAACTATGGCATCTCAATCAATTATCAAAGTTTGTTTAAACTTTTAATTCAACATGTTTGTTTAATCCAACAATCAATCATTATAGTTTTGTAAAAAGATAGAGAAATAGTTTTAGGACAACATTTTGATGCCCTAAAATGCCAGCACTATAAAATTTGAAAACTAACTGGTAGTTTTCATTTGGCCCAATAAATTCCCAAAGTTTTGATTAGTAACTTTAAACTTGAAAAGCACTATAAAATTTGAAAACTAACTGGTAGTTTTCATTTGGCCCAATAAATTCCCAAAGTTTTGATTAGTAACTTTAAACAAGTTATTAATAATAAGAAGTTTAAAACATCACAAGTTTTGGGTACTTACCCCAAAACACGTGACTTATAGCTCCACATACTGTAAAATGTAAATGCACAGCTTCAAATAAATACTAACAATATCTCCAAATTTCAAGTTTTTAGCTTTGATGATTGGAGTTTTTGTGCACAAAAAAAAGTTTTTAACAAAAAAAATGCCGAAAAAAAAAACACAAATAAAGAAAAAAGTTGGAAATTCAGAAATTTAAATTAAGGAGCTGCAAATTTTTCTCTCCAGGCACTTTTGAATTCAAAAATAGAAATTTTCGAGCTAGAGCGGCTTGAACCTCCATTATATATTTCAGTTTTTTGGCTTGGAAACCCGTATTACGTAGCCGATTGCTCCGAATATTTGCACAAAAGTTGTTCCGTGCGTTCACCATCTAACCTTTGAATTTTAAGATTCTAACTTCAGCCGTTTCGAACTTGTAGTGATTTCGGCTTGTGGTTGCGGAAAAACCGTTAGTTTTGCACGAAAAAAAAGGATTTTCTTACGCAAAGTGTTGCAAAAGTCCCAAACACTTGTAAGTGTTCCATTTTTTCTGCAGTGAAACTTATAATCATTTATATTTGTATGTGCTTATTGTTGAATTAATAGTTAAACTACGTCATGAGCCCTAAGCTTACCAGGGTTGATGAAAATTAAGACTTTTTTTAAATAATTAGATTTTTTAAATGTAAATCATATTTTTTGATTTTTTAATTTTTTCAACTTTTTCTTTGGAGAAAAAAGGAAGCTGGTGCACTACACGGTCAATATTATGCTTATTGAGTAATTTCTCAAATCAATTTTAAACATACTCATAAAATAAATTAAAATAAGCAAAATCTAAGTTTGTACTAATTTGTATAAATACAATACGTCACTCTAAGCAGTACCATTTTTGCTGAAAGAATTTTGACACATTTAATTCTGCCTGAAAAATAAAATAAAATAAAATAAGTTAATGTTGAAAAATGTGTCAACAGTATCGAAACAAAAAGTTGCTCTGCAACGGAAAACTACTGAGATTTTACAATTTAGCATAAAAGAACAAAAGCGATTACCAAAATAGAACTAATAGCATAGCAATTCTAGCAATCGTTTTTTTTTTCCTTAGATTAATTAGAAACTCCAACTGTTATGATCCAAAATTTTTAGCATTAAAACTTCATTAATTTCGACGCATCTTAAATATACTGAATTCGAATCATGATTTTTGTTGGTTGATTTCAATTGTAATCTACTGTAAACCAAACACCCATTTTTATTGCACCATAAAGTTTCAAAATTTCACACGTTATTTTTGCTTAAGCCGAGTTATATCTTAGAACTTTATTTGAACAATGTGAGAGCAATTACTGTAATTGCAGGATGGTAAAGTTCTTATGCTTCCAAATAGCTGCAACATTTAAACTCGATTTACGTTTACATTTGCTATCACTTTTTTTTCATTAACATGCTGTGCAATTTGGTTCAGACATAAACGAATGCGATTCTGAAACACCATTTCATGACTGCGTCGCCATGGCAACGTGCAAAAATACTAACGGAAGTTTTGCATGTGTTTGCCCAAATGGATTTGAAGGAAATGGCAGAACAAACGGAAATGGGTGTTCAGGTATTGACTTTGAGTTTCTTGTCTATTGTATGGTATGGGTGATATCTTGCTGAAAAAAATGATAAAAGTTTTGAGCGAAGATTTTACATTTAGCATCTGGCCACTTTACGCTAATGTTCTCATTTGATTTACGCGGACTATAACAGAGTTACCATTTTTTGCTTATTTTTAAGATAAACAGGTTTTTTTTTTAGGAGCAATATTTTACAAAATCGGAATGTGCTTATTTTTAGCAAACGTGCTCATTTTTCATTGTCGTGCTTAGGGTTTTTTTTATATAAATTTGGCCATTTCGATAGAGTAAAAAAATTTCTATAAAATAATTTACAGTAGCCTATTTTAATAAATTCGCTGAAGCAGTTAGTGGTGATAAATATTTGTGATTTAGATTAACTTAAAAAATTAATCTTGCTCGCATAAAAAATGCTAATTGCTTGTTTATTATTTCTGGAATTTCGAATTTTATCTTTAATTCAGCTAATCGCCTGGAGGACTTGATACCAAATGATACCAATCTCCATTATGATTTTTGCAATACTAAATTTAAAAAAAGTGTTGACCTACTACGTTACTTGATTGCACAACAGCGCACATATTTTTTGATGTTTGTAAATCTTACTATAAGAATTAGGAATTAATTGATTTTAAATACGACTTTCAGCAAAAATAATTTTATTGAATCCGTACAAGTTTTTAGCAATAGGCCGAAGACGGCAAGGACTTCTGTCTGCTTTAAAATGTAGTGGGTAGAATTCTTAAAAACCATTGCGCATTTCGTATTTTAGTTTTTTAAAATAATTATGCAAAAATGTTTGCAATAGTTTGTAAAAAAATATATATATATTTTCAAACTAAATTAGTACATTTGCAAAACATAACACAGTACCCGCCAAAAATTTATATCCTTTTTTATTTTTTGAAAATTTAAAACATTTTAATTTTTTTGTTGTATGCTGTGTTATGTTATGACATTCGCTCTGACCTATGCTGTCGAGAACTTTTTAAAATCGTTTGAATTAAAACTCCACTCATTTGAGTAGATATCCTTTGAAACGTGGAATTGCGTAATCAAAGGTGTACCTCTTGAGTAAAACTTGCAAAAACCAAAAAATATATGCGCATTTTAGTAAAAAATGATCCTATTTCTTGCTGCATGTGTATTATATAGAGCAGTGGTTCTTAACCTGTGGGAAATTCCCCACTGGTGGGGAATGGCGAAGTTGCCAAATGGAGAATGACCGATTGGACAGAATGACCATTGCTTCAAAATGTAACATATCACATCCAAATGTTGTGTGCATATCTGTGCGAGTCGGCGTTTTCGAGCATGGATGCGATCAAAACCAAACCGCTAAACCGCCTGACTAACTTTGAATCGAATATGCGCTGCTCTATTTCAAACATGAGACCGAACATTGAGGTACTTTTTAAGGCAAAACAGACGCAAAAGCCACCTTGACCTGTATGCGTTTAGTGTGCATTTTAGTATGTTTGTTATGGGCCTAATAAATTGAAAAAAACGAATTTTAATATGTATTTTATTTCCTTGTAATAACTGTTAGCAAAAAATAATAATATGCCAAACAAAAATTAAGGTTTGTAAAGTGGCACGAAAAAGAAATGTGAATATTTACGTACTAAACACTTCATGAGTTAAAATGGAAATATTTGTCAAAGACCAATGCTGTAGTAGAAAATGAAGAGTTGGCTCACTAAAGAGTGAGGAATTGAAGAAAAAAAGTTAAGAAAAGAACCTCTAATATACAGTAGAGCGTTGAACTGATTTTATTTCAAAAAGCTTACGTGCTTGTCACTCTCATTTTCTTAACACGGGTTTGAATCTCATCCTACGTCATTTTTATCTAATGAACGGCAGCAGAGTCAGTTTATGACGTCCCTTTTTAATATTTTTATTTACGGTGCTAATTCTACTTGCGTAAGGTTTAAGAAGATTTAAACTGGCTGTGGAGATGTCATCAACCTCACACCAATTGTTAAAACGCTCTCAAATTGTAAACAGTTCGATTTCTATTGAGGTTGTCACTTTGCCGTATAAGATGGTGTCAGCTGTACCGCATGAAGTAGAATGAGCGAACGTGACCAAGCGATTGAGCTAGAGAGCAGTTAAGCGATTGAGATCGATTAGAACAATAGAGCGGTTTCGAAATAGTTTGTCCATGCAGTTGCGGGGAGAAGTAGCACAACAGAAGATATATTGCTCAAGCACACATCCACGAAAATTGCACAATTTTTCACAGCCAAACTCTTTGGACAAGAAAAATGTTTAATGTACCTAAGAGCCCTTGGACAAGCTCAACTTCTCAGCAATTAGAACATCAGATTAAAAGTGGAGTTCAAAATTGCTCTGGAGCACTATTACCCCGCTTGATTTTCTCAAGTCAAAGCATGCTACCTGCTGTCAAAAAGAATGTGCTATCTGCCAATCAAAGAAGTATGGTTATTTATGAATACGTGTGCCACTGTGATAGTCGGTACATAGGTCGCAAAACCCAAAGGCTTCAGGAACACATTAAGCAGTGTGTTTCAAAAGCAATTAGGCAAACAACCAAAACTAATCAGAATCAGGGAACTCACCAATCTCAACCAAACAAAACACAGCCAATTAGAAAATGCAAAGCAAAAAGTGAGACTCAATATGAACCCAAAAGCAATTCAGCCGTTGACCAATGTTTGTTGAAAGCCAATCAGAGCGCACTAAACTATTCTGATTTGCGCTTTAAAATCCTAACCACAGATCGTTCTTAATTTTACTTGAGCTTGTTGGAAGTGGTTTATATTTTACGGCAAAAAAAAACTTTATAGGCAAAAATAGTTCGTATATACTCTTCAACTGTTTCAGTAAGATCAGAGCCAGCTGTCATTATATAAATTGCATTTCTCCTTACCATTGATTGTGCAATCTCCTTAAATTGCATTTTTCTTACTGTAGATTGCATTTCTCCTTAATGCATTTGGTTTATAAAAGATCAAAGGTGGGTACAAACAACATTACATCAAAAGCGTAGCGTAACAAAGGGCAAGGATCTTTTCAACTAGTAAAAGCGCGACGCAAAATGCGCTATTTAATTTCTTTAATTTCTGAAGCGCAGCGCAACTTTCGCAATGAACTCTTTGATTCAGTTGAAGCGCAACGCAATTCCACAATTGCAGAACGGCATTTTCGCATCAAGTTAAAGTGAAACCTAACTTCCGCAATTGAAATTTTGTGACACAATGCAAATAGCGCATTTTTTGCGATTTTGACAGAAAAAGAGCAAATAATTTGCTAAAGAAGGCCGACATTTGTCAATATTACGATTGAAATGGAACAAAATTAAGTTCAATGTAGAGAATTGCGCAATAAACCGAAAAAAAAAAAAAATTGAAAGCGCAGCACAATTAAAGCGCAACAAATTTTAAACACTTTAGTTCGCAAGGCAACTTCCGCAATATTTCAAAATAAAAAATTAAAGTGCAAAGCAACTTCCGCAATTGCAGAAGTTGCGAAGTTGCGCTTTGCCCTTCTAATTGCGCTTTGCCCACCTCTGTAAAAGATCCTGCTCACTACATACCAAACCAAACAAAGATTGTAACGGAAAAGTTTTGTCCGGAAAGCTTATAGCAAAACCAAAAATGAAATAGACTTTATTGAAATTCACTTTCAAATTACCGATATTCCTTTAGATATCAATCATTAAAATGCCAAAGTCAAAAAAGCTGACTGAGATTTTGTCTGATAAAAAAAATATGATCAACCAATGACCGACAAAATATTTGGATCCACCTTTCTCCATTTACCACTTGTTTTAAACTCAGGCACCTTTAGGTTAAAGGTTTTAACCAGTACGCCATTATAGCACATCAGTTGTGTCGCGATCTTTGATACTTGGCTAGAGCACAACCTTTAATCTCTAAATCGTCCACGTTGACTAAAACTAGAGAACGACTGAGATGTTAATTGACATAACGAAAATCGCAGTTGATAGTTCCTTTAGCTTCTTGAATCTCGGAAAGCAGCCCACCAATTTTAAATTAAAACTTCTATTTAAGATTAAAACACAAAACCACTTTCACTGAGCAAAGTCGCTCCACTAAAACTTCTTACGATTGACCACTTCAGATCGTAAAAGACCTAACCGCGACCGACCGGATTCAGGTTGCACCTTACACACTATCGCGATCGACCAATTCAGATCGCCCACTATACGGCTTCACAAGCCAATCACAGATACACAAACTCGGCAAAATTGCCTACAAAACTGATATCTAAAATCACCCATTCTTAGAATATTAGAACATAATACGACCCACCTATTTATAGTACGGCAAAAGCTATCGAATATCTCAGAACAATTTTTGATACGTCACAATAGAAAAAGTATACAAGCTTACCATAACAAATTTCACATAATTATGGCATCACAAACTTCAAGTCTAAATATAGCGATTAAGAATGGTAAACAACTAATTATTCCGGTGACTAACAGAAGACAGTAGAATATACTAGAAAGAAATCATCTCGAATATTCCAAATCAAAAAGGCGGCAAAACAAAGAAAGAGTCGCGTATAGACGTTAAAACACAGCAAATAATCATAACTCAGGCATTCAAAGTTATTATTCGTAACAAGTTGCATCGAATAAAATTTACTGTTAAATTTTGCTTCAGAATAGAAAGATCGTTCTAAGGCATTATCTTGTTATCCCAAACCAAATTCGAACCCAGGTCATGCTTGTTTGCGCTCTAATTTAGAATCCAGCTGCACTTAATAAAATAATTTTGAGAGTAAAACGAACCTAAATTATTATGAAGCGCATTAAAACAAAATCGCAAAATGTTTTAACGGGGATGTATTTGATTACACATACAATCAAAATAAAATCATTGAATACGATTTTGTCTGATTCCAAAAAACTGTTTATTTTAATTTATTTCTGGGTTGGGTGAAAGCAAGCCAACTTTATAGCAAGCCAACAAGCTTAAAAAACAATACTAGTCTTACGCATAATTTTACAAACTGCGTATAAATACGCTTTTTCGGTAAACGCAGCCTAATCCCAAAAACTTGAACAAACGCTGTTTTTTGTTTTTGCTTAAAGTAGTTGATGGGTAGGTCAAAAAATTTTAAATAAAATTCCTGGAAATTTGACGTGGAGACATCCTAATTTTTGTAATGTTAAAACGAGCTCCTCCAAACAATATCTACCTTATAACTTTTTTCCTGGTAATACTTATAGACAGGGGCGTATTTAGGGGGGGGGGCATTGGGCCATGGCCCCCCCTTTGGGTCGCCAGGTAGTATGATTAGCATAGAATAATATGAAAAATTGCGGCATGGCTTCCCCCATTTGTAAGTTGGGCAGAAGGTATGAGCACACAAATGGTAGGCGAAGACCTTTGTTTTTGGCGCGCTCCCAGTTTTGGCAAAAAATCGGACTAAATTTGTTGATCTTCACCTAATTTTGGGCCAAAAATCGGACTACGGTTGAGTGAAGCAATGTTCATTCTGGTCTTTGTTGTTCTCAAATTTTCTTAGGCTCCTACCCCCCCTCCTTTCAAAATCCTGCGTACGCTACTGCTTATAGACTGTAAATAATTAGAAAAATATAAAAATATTACATCTGCAATTTCAATTAACTTTTGAGCCCTTGAATTACGTGTTGTTGAACGTTTCCTACAAAAGAATGCTCTAAGAAAATTATAGAGCAAAAGAAAACTATATTGCATTAAACCAGAAACACGAAAACCTCACAGACCGCTTTATTACCGCTTGGAATATTTAAGGGCATTTCAAAGTTTAAGCGACAAATTATACTCGCACCTCCTTTAAAGAATAATGATTTGGGGTACCTCATTTAACTTTGAAGGAGATAATTATTGAGTTAATATACTTTGCTTTGGTGAGGTTAAATAAAGACAGAAGCTCTAATCTGTATACATGAACCAATGAATCATGACAGTCAAAATTAATAAAGTTTCATCTTGTTTTTATTTTTTCCAATTGGACATGATTTTTCAGACATAAACGAATGCGATGCAAACACACCCACTCATGACTGCGTCGCCATGGCAAATTGCAATAACAATAATGGAAGCTTCACATGTACTTGTCCGCATGGATTTGTAGGAAACGGAAGAACAAGTGGAAGTGGATGTGCAGGTAGAAGGTTAACTCTAAAAATGAGTTTAAATATTACTAAATCACATTTTTTATGGTTTGTTACGATAAAAATGATAAATTTGTTCGCCAAACAAATTAAAAACAACTTACTGAGTCGGATTATTCGTGAAAAGAACAGCTAGCATTAATTTAAAATTTACTTTAGCTTTCTTTCAAAAAAAGAGTGTAGTTTTTTAATTACACCATAATGTTTTAAAATTTACATCCAAGTTTGTTTCTTGAATTCTCAAAAATCTTCGCATATAGATGAAAATGAATGCAACAAAAACATTCGTACCTCATATGCTCTGCTCTGTTAGTGTTTGAATATTTCAAAAAAGTTGAGCAAAATAATACTGATATAATATCGCGTTTAATGATATTTGAATTTGTTGAAAATTTTTATTCAACTCTAATAAAACTTTAAAAAAATATAAGCTTTTTAAACCTGTGTGTGCTTGCTTAAGCATAAAAAAATATTAAAAAGTGAATTAAAAACTTTTGCTATACAATGCCAAGTAGTAGATTAAAAACACTAAAATTGATTTTAAACTTCTCGCTCGTAGCAATTTTGATCGAAAATACAGTTATTTTATCGTGTTTAGAGAAATTTAAAATACTGTTTTCTCATCCATTTCTTTGAAATATTTCTTATTGATTAGTACGATAATTTGGCCGGTACAATAGAATTTTATTTTATAATTTTAACTAAAATAGCAGTAACAGTGTTTAAATTTATTTTTGCCAATTGCTTTGTTTATAAGTATTTTTCATGTTCTTACTATATTATTTGTGTTGTTTAGCAATAATTTTTAACTTTAACGAAAATGTTTACAATTGATTTTGATCCTAATTACTTTCTAAGTACTAGGGTCGTAATAAAGAGGCAATGTTTTTGGAAAAAGTTACTTCCTATATTTTATTTATTACACGACAGTTTGACGTAATGCAAGTTAACGCACCGCTCTACGCTTGGAAGCGTTAGAGCTACAGTGTAATACTGCTCAGTTATTCTTTCTATAGTCTATACCATAAACAGCAGTAATTTGAAATACATTTTGTTTCTACTTGAATGCAATGCAATATGCTTTTTATTTTGTTTTTTCTTTACTTTTAATGCATTATGCTGTTGTAGCTTTTTTTCAAAGTTTTTTGAGTTATGGTGGTGGTTAGAATAACTTCAGTTTTCGAACAGTTTTAAATATTTTTTGAAATGCTTTATAATAATAACCTGATAGTAATAAGCGGAAGGAGTTCCAAAATTTTGGATTAATTTTTTTTGCAAATACTGTATATCAAAACAGGCCAATTATGTTTTGGAAAATTACAAAAAAATTTCTATGGCCAAGATGTGTGTCTCAAACTCCTGCTTGTTATGTACACGGGCAGCCTTATTTCTCAGTGTGTGGCAAAAAATTTGAACATTTCTTAAACGCTTGTTTGACTTTGACTAAACACACACACCATGCTTTAAACCTACCACAGTCGAAATTCACAAATTCAGCAGAACCACGCTGGGGCCCTTAAACAAGTTAACGCCTCCCGCGCCCCTCAATGCTTTCATTAATACGGCCCTGATCAGCACTCTTGCCTGAATTGAATAAAATTTCTGCGTAAAACTATTTTAAGTGCTGTTTTTCTTCAAAAACACAAAGGCGCATTCATCTTCACAAATAAAAGCACAAAGGGTTTGGCTAAACTGGGAAAGATTTTCAGAAAACAAAAGTGTTCGTGCAAATATTTCTGAATTTATTCGAACGAAGAAAGCAAATCATACCAAATCTTTGCTGACATTTGTCAACGTCATTTTTGCGAATATTTTTGTTCGTACGAAGAATATAGCACGTACCATTTTATAGGATATAGCATTTTTTTCCATTTCAGAAAAAAACAAAAATTTTCCATTTTAGAAAAAAAGCGTTTTTTACTGAAAACACTTATCATTCAAATACCGAGAAGTGGAGATGTAAGTACAACGCTTCTTCTCCTTGCAAAAGACAGTAAAGTGAAACATAATGCAAAATCACAGCTGGAGTGTTTTTCTTAAGTTATGCAAATTACAGTGCTGCTTGTGTGAATAATGGCATTGTTGTTTCAAACTTAATTGGCCTATGTACTGCCAAAACCAGGAGTACAACAGGTTCCTCTGTGTAAGCGATCATGAAAACTTTTTGATTGTTATTTATAATTTCCAAAAATCAGCATTTGCTCGAGCAAATAATTTTTTTATTAAACAGGGCCAACATTACAAAATGCTTTCGCGAGCTCGTTTAGGCCATTTTCGCTCGCCAAAATAGCTAAAAAACAAAAAAACTCCGGAGGCAAGTTGCTATTTCCAAACCGTCTCGCCCTATAATCGTTAAAAATGCTCTCTTGAATTTCTCGGCGAGATGTTGCGTAACCCGCGTTAGTACGAACGAAATATATTAGTTCTGATGTCAAATGAATTTCTACAACAAGATAATGCGTTGAAGTGTATGCACTGTAATTATTAAGAACAAATATTCTATAGGCCATGCGTTAATATTCCAAGTTTAAAATATCCTCAATTGATAATGATTGGTAAAGGAACGATAGCAATTTTATTGTATGTTTGGATCAAGATCTTTAGCGATGAACACTTGCTTGAATTCATCTGTGTTTTTCAAGTTAAAACGGTCTTGCAGGAAATCATTGCGTTTTTTGTAAGATTGAAATCGGACAATTATTGGGCGCGATTTGCCATTTCTTTTGTCCAAGCAATGGGCACGCTGAATGCCAGCTTTATTCAAGCTAATATTGATAGCATTTGCGATCTTAATACTTCAGCTTCGCCATCGTCTCCATTCGTCAAAGAGTCTGGAACATTGTGAAGTCGAAGGTTTTCTCGCCTTCCATATTGTTCAAGGTTGTCTAAACGATAGTTGGTGAAATTCAATGCTTGCTTTAGCTGATTATTTTCGCCGCGCACTGCTTTGAGTTCACTTTTGTGTTATGTAGTTTGTCTCGCAAAGATTTAACCGTTTTGTTTATTTCTCTCAATTGATTTAGATCTTCTTCATTAAAACTTGACGTAAGACGGGGAGCTATTTATCAAATTAATCTAGTAACTAACTACCAGTACCGGTACAACCTCAACCACTAGCCTTAACTTCTTCACATTTCAGAAGTGATCAGATAGCCTTCAGAAATGGAAATTGCTAGAGCTAAGTCAACTTTTTTGAAATGCTGTAGGCACTCTTCTTTCAAAAGCTTCTCAGAAATGGGAGTATTCTAGTACTGTTCACTGCAGTTGGAAGACTTAAACATATCAAACTTTTTGCGTTCTGACTTTGCCCAACTGCAACGCTTTCTCTCCTTGCAAAATACAGTCAAGTGAAATAATATGCAAAATTAACTCATAAACGCAAAACGTAACTTTGGCAACCTCCTTAATTGCCAAAGTTACGTTGCGATTTAAATTTTATATCAAGACGCACAGTGGAAGTTGCGTTGCGGACTAATGCTTTAAAATTTGTTGCGGATTAATTGCGCTGCACTTTCTTTTTTTTTTTATTGATTACGCGATTTTAAACATTAAACTAAATTTCTATTCACTTCAACCCTACGCAATATTGTCAAATGACATCCTTCTTCAGCAAAATTACTTACTGCTTGTTTGTATAAAATCGCGAAAATGCAGAATTTGCATTGTTTTTTGTGACTTTCATTACAGAAGTTAGGCTGTGCTTTGACTTGGTACAAGATAACCCTTCGGCAATTGCGAAATGCGGTGCACTTCAACTGAATAAAAACGTTTGTTACGGAAGTTTCGCTGCGCTTCAAAAAACATAATATTAAATTGCGTATTAAGCACTGCGCTTACATAGTAGTTGAAAAAATCACTGTTTTTTCGCTGCGCTTTTTGATAGAATGTTATTCGTGCTCACTCCTGCTATTACTACTAACCATTAGTGCAAATTAATGCTTGGTTCGTGATTTTGTGCAAGAGATATTCCCTTCTATCAAGGGATCGAATCCTCCAAGATTAACGATGTTGAAAGAGAAAATTTCTTCTACACACAATCAGTTGCAAAAAACATGAAAGAGAGCTGCTCGGAAAATTTCAAGTCGATCATTTAATAACTGAAAATTATTGTTTAGATCCTAGTCTATGCTAAGTCATGGACTTCCAGCTTTGAAAATAATCTATACCACCTTGCAGAGTTAAGGTTATCACATACTCATTTTTAAAAAATGTGATTGTAACCATTTGCAAAATTTATTGAAGTGTATGTCCATATCATTTTTTGGCCTGTCGAACAAAGCGCTCAGTAAAGAAAATACTTCATTTTTAAACCAATGCAAAATTCTTTTTTGTGTATTGTAACAGTCAACAATAAAAAGTGTCTCTCTTTCTTGTCTGTCTGTTAATGCAGTATTGGAGAAAAATTAATCTGTATAAACCAATAAAAATCAATTAAGATAATGAAATTTAAGCATTTGTTGCACAGTAATCAAAATTCAAGTGTTTGCACCAACATGAAGTTTTTTTGATTTGGCCTTCATGTAAAAAAAGTCTTAAAAGTTTATTACTGGTAACACAGAACGATGAAGAAGGCATTGTAGATAATGCGTTGCAGTGTCCTTTTTCATTGCAACATGTCATGTCATAATCAAAGACGGCTTAAGCTTGTAATGCAGGAGCATTTCAAGTAGCTAGTGGCATAAGCGTAGCCACGAATTTTAATTGAGGAAGTATAAACCACAAATCACATACAATGACGTCATCAAAAATTTTTGAAAGAGGAACTTTATGTGGGAAAAAGATATTGTAGATTGAAGATCAGAAGCTGTAGTTTGTGTTTGGCCCGTAATAAGGAATTTGCTATAGGGAGAGAATTTAAAACAAAAGTAAAAAGTGCAAATGTCTAAATGGGAAGACGTTTAGAGTAAACTAGTGCTACTCAAACGTATCACAAACGTAGTTCTGAGATCAAAGCCCCCAGCCGCATGGTGATTTTTTGTAATTTTGTGGAAAAATAGCTGTTTTAATCCCATTGGATCATATTTCACACGTGTTTGGAGCCATTTAAAAAAACTAGATTTTTAATAATCAATAGCCAATGGAAAAAATATGATTGTTCAATCCTCCTTTTACTTACAATTTAAGTCCAAACAGATTTAAAATCTTGCATTTTGGGGTTAAATTTTGTGAGTGAATTGGCCCAGGTAAGGAAAGTAAAGTACAGTACATTGCCTTGTACAATATTTTATCAATAAATAATAAACTACTCAAAGATTTTTCTTTGAGATTTTTGTTTTGTCATAAAAATGACCATTGGTAGGAGTACAAGTACGGCCAGGGGGCCCAGGCCCTCTCAATATAAGCTCAATAATTTGATCGATAATCATTTTTCTCGCTATTGTTTTTTCGAAAGTATTTTTTCGCGCAAAAACTGGCAAGGTCTAGTTGAATTGTTATTTAAAAATGGTGCAATAAATAATTACGCCCACTAACCATTATGTTATTACAGCGTCATACAACTAGTACAATGAAAGATTTGATTTAATTCGAAAAGAAAAATCAAAAAAGCAGCATGAATAATAACCGCGATGATATTGGTGTACGTCACTAAACAGCGCTGTAACTTTTAAACTCGATAAAAGTTTACAATTAATTTTCACTTTTCTTCGATTACACTTAATGTAATTTTGTATCAGACAAAGACGAATGCAATTCTGAAGCACCATCACATGACTGCGTCACCATGGCAACGTGCAACAATAATGACGGAAGTTTTACGTGTGTTTGTCCAAATGGATTTGGGGGAGATGGCAGAACAAGCGGAAATGGGTGTTCAGGTATTACTTTAAGGTTTTAGTTATTATAATTGAAGCCTTGCTGAAAAAATGATAATATCTGTAAGCTAAAAACTTGACTACTAGTCATTTAGTGCTATAATGTGCTGGTACTCACATATATTTCACGTAGAGTAATAAACATTTATAAATTAAAAGTAACAGCGAATTCGAGGAATAATTATTGAAATTTAGGAAGTAGAACCATCGGTACTTTCACAAAATTAGTCAAATTTTCAGAAATGAGTATACTAAAACCTACTGTCAAAATCGATGTCGGTCCCAAAGTTCAAAAATCATTTTTCGTAGAGATATCAATACATTTAATCCTGAGGTTTTTCGTATTGAATCGGAATCAAAACTTAAGTTACGTTTTCCTTCATTTGCTAATGCCAATAGAAACAATTTTACCCAACTTTGTTCTGTATTTTTTAAGGTAATAGAAAAAACATTGCAAGTCATGCTCTACTAAAAACACTTTCAAGAAAGCAGCGCAAACTTCAAGTTTACGCCTACTAACCATGTTATTGCCTGGGCCGAATTTACATTGCGTGGAACTGTTGACACTTAGGATAATTTTGCAACATCTTTCTGCCAAATATAGGAGAAAACCAAAAAAAGTCTTACCATCCGGGCGCGGGACCCACAGCTGATAAGGCCATTTTATGCTAAATTCGACCCTGGTAATTGCATTACGTTTATAAAAAGGTTAAATAAGGGCCTGAGATAGCAAGTTTTAGGACAAAAACTTTCAATTTTTTCCGGGTTATACATTTAAACTGGTTGGCAACGATTGGATTGAGGGGTCCAAGGCTCCTGGTTGTCAGTATTGTTGTAAATTACTGTTGTAAGCAAAAAAAGCTAAAAGAAACTAAAACTGAAGGAAAAATAGGTCACATTTTTGTCATTGGTAACATTTCAATTGGGGAGGCGAGTCCCATGGGCCCCCCTGGCTGCACCTATGCAAGATAATATATAAAATTTTGGCTATTATTACGAAAATTATAGGCCCAGTAGGCCTAACTAAACGTTGGCTTTTTTTAACATTTTGTGTGCTTTTGTTTTTGATTGTGTCGTAATATTCGTATCATCACTCAAAGCTTACCACCAGTGATGGGCACAGCGGCGCTACTAGCGCCGCTACTTTTTCGGTAGCAGTAGCGGCAGCGCCGCTGCTTTTTTTCGTCACCAGCGACAAGCGGCAGCGCCGCTGTTTTTTAACCAAACAAGCGGCAGCGCTTCAGCGCTGTTTTTTAAGCAAATATTCTGCCGCTGCTGTTACTCCTAATAAATTTCTTCCAAGATTTTTTGATTCACAGTTTCACACGTTACCGCTTGGAGTCTTTACTCTCCGTTTGTTTTCACTCTGCTCTTGTTACCACGTTATTTTAGTTTAGTAGAACGCACAAGGCTACGTTTGTGACGTTTTGTCGTAGCTCGCATACGTGTAGGCGAGTTTTATCGTACGTGGTCCTATTTTTTCTCAACCAAAATTGAATGAATAATGTGGCTAGTAGCGGGCCAATTTGAAGTGATAAAACCGATTTTAATAAAGCCGATTTGGAGCAGCATCTCTTTAATGAAAATGCGATAATTACAGTTCGATAAATAGCTAAAAACTTGCAAATCGCAAAGACGGTTTTCTGCGATATTTCCTCAAAATGCTAGCATTTAGTAAAACAAACGAAGATGATTTGTTGGCTATCTGGTCGCAGACCACAGTACAGTTCGTGCACTGCAAGTAGAACAGTACAGTAAGAGGCCCGGAGCCAGATTAGAGGGGTTCGAGGGGGGGCAAAAAACCTTTTGGGGGGACGTTTACGCAGCCGAGACCAGACACCTTTGGAATGCCTCAGCAATCTGGTAAATATTTTGCTCCAAATCCTATGTTATCCTTGTTTGGTATCGATTTTACTCTCTAATTCGGAGATGAAGACAGAGAAAAGGTCTTCATCGCAAAATCTTATGCTACTTGATCACGCTCACTCGATCAGTCTTGCTGTTTCATAGAAAAAAAAAACGTTTGTGGTGACCTGTTTTTGGGCAAAAGTTTGCTGGTCCTCTTGTACTGCAAAAGTTTACTCTCGCTTGGGAGGGACAAGCAGTGATTTGGGGGGGCACGCCCGCCCCCCTCGTGCATAGGCGTAGTCAGGATTTTTGATTGGGGGGAGGGCCAAATCAAAAATGACATGCAATGACGTCATCAGAAATTTTCAAAAGAGGAACTTTTTGTGGGACAAAGAAATCGTATAGAATGTATGATCAGAAGCCGTGGCATGGTTTGGCACTTAACGAAGAGTTTTCAAAAGGGAGAGCGCTTAAACCAAAAGTTAAAAATGAAAATATGTAAATTGGGAGACGTGTGTAAGAAGACTATTTTACTCAAACGAATCACTGAAAGAGGTTTGTGGCCGAAGCCCCAGCTGCGTGGCAATGTTTTTGCAATTTTTTTTTGGAAAAAAAGCTATTTTAATGCCATTGAATCACATTTTGCATGTGTTCAGAACTATTTCAAAGAACTAGGTTTTTAACATTTGAAAGCCAATTGAAAAAAATTGAATTGTTTCAATCCTCCTTTTACTTATAATTAGGTCGAAAATAAGTTTATGATTTTGCATTTGGGATTAGATTTTAGAAGTATTTTAGTCGTAAATAATAATCCACTCGAAGATTTTCCTTAGAGATTTTTGTTTTGACGTGAAAATAACCAGTTGTAAGAGTACATGTACGGTCAAAAGGCCCCATGCCCCTCCATTCAAATTCAATGATTTGTACAATGAGCATTTCTCCTAGCTATTTTTTTTCAAAAGTATTTTTTCGCGTAAAAACTAGAGAGGTGGAGGTGAATTGTTATTTAAACCGTACAATAGATGGTTACGCCTAATTGCTATGTTATTTTCCGGCCGAATTTACATTGCGCGGGACCCCTGGAACGTTGGAGATTTTCGCAGAATAAGTGTAGACCAAAAATAAAGTCTTACCATCTGAGCGTAGGGCCTTTGGTACTGTGCCATTTGGTAAATCACGCCCTGGTTATTGCATTGCGTTTTTAAAAACGTTAGATGAGGGCCCGAGGCAGCAACTTTAAGATAAAAACCCTTAATTTCAGCTAGGTTATTTATTTTAATTGATTGGCAAAAATTAAATTGAGGGGGCCCTGCCCACTGGTCGTCAATATTATTGTTAATTATCGCTGTATGCATGTACTGTTGTACGCAAAAAATGCTGAAAAATATTGAAATTGACGAAACAACAGGATTTTTGTCACATTTTATCATTGGTTGCATTTTAATTGGAGGGGGCCCGGGCTCCATCCCCCCCTCTGGCTGCGCATATGTCCCGTGGCGCCGGGCCTGAGTAGTTACATCAAGGCGTACTAAAATAAATTTTGATACAATAGTTAATAGTAAAACTAAGAATTGAATTTATAGTGCGCTGAGAATAGAACAAACAAATAGAACCAGGTAATAAATAAGCTTGAAAGACAACTTAGTTATGGAATTATATTCGTAGAAAAAATACTTAGTGTAACTTGTATCGCATTGAGCATCATTTGCTTAACATGTACGTCATTACTAAGTACCTCCTTCGACTTCGTAAACACCAATATCTTTAACGCTCGATCTACTTTTACGTCAAACTTTTACTTACTTGTCTACCATTTAAGCCTGTTAATGCCGATTTTAACCTGTACCAGTATTTTAAAAGCTTGAATAATTCATTTTCGTAAATAAAGTTGAAATTTTACCATTAGGTACCGTATTTGAATGCCATCGTTTTTATTCTCGTTATTTTTTTAAAGTAGCGGCAGGGACCGCTGTTTTACATGCAAGTAGCGGCAGCGGCGCTACTTTTTCATTTGAGTAGCAATAAGCAGCTGCGCCGCTGCTTTTTTTGCCTAACAGCGGCAGCGGCGCTACTTTTCAAGTAGCGGGTGCCCAGCTCTGCTTACCACATTAAATCAGTCTTTAAACAACGGTGAAACTAAACAGAGATGATAATAATAATAACAATACTGAAACTAAACATAATTAAAAACAATGCTTAAATTAGATTTCAAAGTCTCTAGCATTCGAATACAGTAGTGCACAGCTCAACTGATCTAAAGAGCTGCACGAAGAAAATTGCAAAATAACTATTCAAGAGCACAAACTTAGCAGCTGCCAGAAAACGAAAAACGCTTTTGAGTTAAGGCAGTTGTATAGAAGCTCAAACTAAAAATCACTGAAGCATTTCTTATCACACATTGTTTGCAAGAAAAATGTTTTTTGACATAAGAATTTCACGCCAGCTACATTGCCAATATTATCAGAGTTCTTAGTTTTTTAAAGCTTGGAGGTGGTTTTGTGTACTATACCATTAACTAGAACATGTTATCATGTAGACCTCACGGATTACAGTTGGAAAGCTAGTCAAGACTAAACTGTAAAAAAATACACTTGCGCCCAGCGAGACAAAATTTTGAGGCCAAAAATGTTCCTCAAGCTTATCATTTTTATCTGCCAAGCCTACCATGACATTAGCTTTTTTAAGACAAAGAGACCTGCCTTGACTCTTCTAGCTACGGTCCCTTTTGTAATTATAAGAGTCTTTAAAAATTAAGCGGTGAAATTGCTTGAAAAAGCATAATTGGCATGTTAAAATATGCCAAAAACCTGGAAAATTTTAAAGTTATATGTGCGCCAGCTTTTTTTCGTTTCGGTATAAAATATTAGTCCACAGAGCTACTCAACACATAAAACTTCATTAATTGCAAACCCAGGAATTCAATTTCATTCCAAAAGTTAAAAAATTCATAACCCTAGTGCAGTGGTTCTTAAACTGTTTTGAACACGACCCAAATCTGAGGTTTATGATCATCTCGAGACCCAAATCTTACACGTAGTAAAAATATTTTTTTAACGTTAACACTATGCTATTTATTCAGATAAGACACAGACAACCAGTTATGGTACACAGTATTTTGACATAATTTTTAACAATAATATCTGCAATTTAATGTGCTACTTTAGCAAATTGTTTCACACTACTCCACTGTTATAAAAAGTAATTTCGGCTAGTTTCGCAGCAGCTGGTCTGCCACTAACACTTTTAGAAAACTACTTATGACGCAGTAATCTTATTTTATTGAGATGAAGCCAACTAAATATGTATGATGCAATAATTTTGAAAGAATTAAATGGAAAGAAAAAAAATTCAGCAGATTTTTAAAATTCTGATCTTGCAAAAACTAGTTTTGACAGATTTTCATAACCTTGGCGAGACCCATTTTTTAAGCCTTGGCGACCCATGTTTGGGTCGCGACCCATACTTTAACAACCACTGCCCTAGTGTAAATCATATGCGCTGTTGTGCTTGGTCATAGCAAAATGCACATATTGTTGCTCTTTTTGCTTCTTTGCTTTGATGACGAATTAAAAAGAAACGCAGTTTCAGAGTGCAAAACTAACTCTTTGCATATATCTGACACGCACAGCCATGACATTATAATTCAATTTGGAGAATGAAACTTACTAAGTTCTTATCTAGCTAAAGAAATGAAAATAGCCAAGATGAAGCGGCAAAAAACAAAATTGCACCATACAGGCAGGCGTACACCCATGCAAAATTTTTACAAGGTAATCTTTATTACGTTGGTAGAGATAAAGGCGAGTTTTGATAAAAAATATCGGTAACCGTTTGAAGAAACATTGAACACTCTAATAAATATTTCTTCAACAAAATAGTTTTGCCATGCAACAAACCACAAGACTTGCACAAACTTTTTGAAATAATACCAAGTTCAAAATCCCTACTTAAAAAATGCAAGCAGTAGGGCGCTTGCAAAGCGGTCCATTTTGGGCGTGTTTGTAAAATGGTGACATAATTGTATGATGAAATTGAGAAAAGTTACACGGAAAAACTACCAATGTAAAAACTATTGGGTAAAAATATGAAGCAAAATAGGGTGAAACGACTCTTTACCTAAATATTTTTGGTGCCGGTACCCAAATTTATAGGGTTTATTCATACATACCCACTGATTACCATTGATTAGGAAGTTTACTTAATTAGTTATTTCAGTACATGCTGGGCAACAATTTGTCTACCCAAATAATTTAAGTTCCTTTACCCAAATTTATTTGGTGTACTCATTAACACCCAATAATAATCATTGGGTAGGTACCCAAAATAATTATTTCAGAGAATGCTGGGTAACATTATTGCTTACCCAAATATTTTGGTTTTCCTACCAAATTTACTGGTTGTACCCAATAAAACCCAATAATAGCTTTACCCAATTATAATTATTTTTCGGTATATGTTGGGTAGCATTATAGTTTACCCAAATTGTTTAAACTTGATCATTGGGAAGATAACAATTCACCCAAATGCAAAAGAAAGTTTTTGGGTAAAAATGCTTGAAATTGGGCATAAATAGTTTTAAATTGGGTACGTTGTTTTTTGCCCAATTGATAGACCTATTTCGATTTGGGTAAAAGAAATAAGCCAAATCATTGATTCGATACATTAATTATATTTTATATGGGTCGCTCAATTAAGATTATGTTACGTTAATGATACCCAAAAATGACTAATTATGTTTTGGGTAAGGACAATATTTGCCTAAAGTTTATATTCAATTACTGTGCGTTTCTACTCAAAGAAAAACCCTTTTTTTTATTGCCGAATGGTGAGCGATTAACCAAATAACTTATCGGTTATCAAGTTCTTAAACCGACACACCAGCATGTGCTCTTAAATGAAATGCTCGGTCACCCGACCTATAAATGTTTATTTAAACTTTAATGAAGCAGCTTAAATGAAATTAGCTTCCGCGCGCCCCTGCAGCAGTAGAATGCAGCTGTATGCCCCGGTCAATTTCGATGTATCATAACATACCTTCTATATATTTTCACATATAAAAAGTCCTTTGATTAAAATGTTCATGTCTTTGAAGCAGCTTTTCGTTTAACACTAGTCAAAAAAAAAAAAAATCGTCAGAATGGAGAACGCAGAGAAAAGAATCGGCTATTTAAAGGAAAAAGCCGAGCCGTGATTGGCTGGAAAAGACTAATGAGAGACTGCAGTTAATGCACAATCTTTGAGCTGCACACGAAGTCTTTTGTCGGCAGAGGGCGGGGTTAGAAGATTTGATGAAAATGGCTTCAAGAGCAGTTAAATGGTAAAAAGAGCGACTTTACGCAAAAATAGAAAATCTACTCTCATGGAACTGATATCCAAAACGCTAAAATTATTAGAATCCTCCAATTATTACAATAAATGGAATAGAAACACCGGCTTATTTATACCACTGCAAAAGCTCTTGAACATCCCAGAAACATCGTTACTACGTCACAATAGAAAAAGTATACGAGCTTACGAAAATAGATAGCAACATAATTATGACAGCACAAACTTTAAGTCCAAAAAAATTTTTTTTATTAACGGACTCAAAAACATCGGTCCAGCAAAGCAAAGGCATAAACACAACTACACACTAATCACACCTAAACACACTTGCCTTGCCGGTAAAATTTTCATGCTAAGTTATTCAGATGCGAATTCGTGAAAAAAAAACGGACCTAAAATTACTTGATCTTATTAGCTCAGATAACCACATGTTGTAGAAGTTAGTGCATCAAAGCATGAAATTTACTGTGTTATTTCTAATCAAAGCACGAAAAGTAGGCACATTATTTTGGACCAACATTGTAAACATACTGTATTTAATCGCTCTGTAAGCTTCTGGCCTAAAGGCTACTGTCGCAATCGTTGATACTTGGCTAGAGTACAACACTTTTAATCTCTGGAATTGCCCACGTCGGCTGAAACTAGAGAACGACTGAGATGTTAATTGACATATCGAAAATCGCAGTTGATAGTTCTTTTAGCTTCTTGAATCTCAGAAAGCAGCACACCAATTTTAAATTAAAACTTCTATTTAAGATTGAAACACAAAACCACTCTCACTGAGCAAAGTCGCTCCACTGAAACTTCTTACGATCGACCAGATTCAGATCGTAAAAGACCTAACCGCAACCGACCAGATTCAGGTTGCACCTTACACACTATCGCGATCGACCAATTGAAACATGTTTTGGCTGAAGTTGATAAGTGACATTTTTCAAAAAATGAGTTTTTCTTATTTTTTAAGTTAATTACTAAAAATATTTTACTTGAGTAATGACTTATGTTTATTTTCAAATGATTTTTGGTAATAAGTAGCTTATTATGTTGCACTTGACAATGAAGCTAAATGAAAGTTTAAAGTTTTAAACGCGATTCGCTCAAAACGGGGAAATGCGACTTATCAACTTTTGCTAAAACGCGCTTAAATTTAGATCGCCCACTATACGGCTTTACAAGCCAATCACAGATACACAAACTCGGCAAAATTGCCTACAAAACTGATATCTAAAATCACCCATTCTTAGAATATTAGAATATAATACGACCCACCTATTTATAGTACGGCAAAAGCTATCGAATATCCCAGAACAATTCTTGAAACGTCACAATAGAAAAAGTATACAAGCTTACCATAACAAATTTCACATAATTATGGCATCACAAACTTCAAGTCCTAATATAGCAATTAAGAATGGTAAACAACTAATTATTCCGGTGACTAACAGAAGACAGTAAAATATACTAGAAAGAAATCATCTCGAATTTCCAAATCAAAAAGAAGCAAAACATAAAAACAGTCACGTATAGACGTTAAAACACAGCAAAATAATCATAACTCAGGCATTCAAAGTTATTATTCGTAACAAGTTGCATCGAATAAAATTTACTGTTAAATTTTGCCTCAGAATAGAAAGATCGTTTTAAGGCATTATCTTGTTATCCCAAACCAAATTCGAACCCAGGTCATGCTTGTTTGCACTCTAATTTAGAATCCAGCTGTACTTAATAAAATAATTTTGAGAGTAAAAAGAACCTAAATTATTATGAAGCGCATTAAAACAAAATCGCAAAATGTTCTAACGGGGATGTATTTGATCACACATACAATCAAAATAAAATCATTAAATACGATTTTGTCTGATTCCAAAAAACTGTTTATTTTAATTTATTTCTGGTTTGGTTAAAAGCAAGCCATTTTTATAGCAAGCCAACAAGCTTAAAAAACAATAGTGGTCTTACGCATAATTTTACAAACTGCGTATAAATACGCTTTTTCGGTAAACGCAGCCTAATCCCAAAAACTTGAACAAACGCTGTTTTTTGTTTTTGCTTAAAGTAGTTGATGGGTAGGTCAAAAAATTTTAAATAAAATTCCTGGAAATTTGACGTGGAGACATCCTAATTTTTGTAATGTTAAAACGAGCTCCTCCAAACAATATCTACCTTATAACTTTTTTCCTGGTAATACTTATAGACAAGGGCGTATTTAGGGGGGAGCATTGGGCCATGGCCCCCCCTTTGGGTCGCCAGGATAGTATGCTTAGCATAGAATAATATGCAAAATTGCGGCATGGCTTCCCCCATTTGTAAGTTGGGCAGAGGGTTTGAGCACACAAATGGTAGGTGTTGAACCAAGATCATTCGATCGCGGTCGTCGTAAAAACGACGCCTTTACCCATTCAGTCACGCTGTTATTTGGCCAGCTTAATAACTTCTCATTGTAAGATTCTAAAATTTGAAAGTATGAGCGACACACGTTTAGTATAAAGCGCGAAACCAGAAATCCACAGTGGGGAGGGGCTGTGTGTCAGGGGTCTGGAGGAAGAGCCTCCAGCACTCAAAAAATTTTATCTTTAATTTTTGGCTTATTTTGATAAAAAATAATCCTTTTTAAACGTGGTATTTGGAAAAACTTTGATGACACAGAAACTAGCAGTGCAAAAGCATGGTTAGACTCAGGTACATAGCCAGAAATCTGCAGCAGGGGCTGCTCTTGGGTTGTGGGGGCGGAGCCTCCAGCGCTTGAAAAATTTTTTATTTTTATTTTGCAAAAATAAATTAATTTTAGACCTATTCTGATAAAAATTAATGCTCTTTAAATGTGGCATGAAAATTAGCATTGCAAAAGTATGATTAAACTAGTAGCATAAATGCGCAATGTCTGTGTGGCTAATGGTAAATTTTAGTTCTCATAAAGTTTTGTAGTTCAATGAAACTCAAATGGAGTAAACCATTTCGTCTATATTTAATAGAGAAAAATAATTGATGAAGGGGAATGAAACAATGATTGGTAATTAACTAATACCAATTAGCCACACACTCCCTCCATTCCTGAGCTTATATATGTATATTTTGTGAAAACTACATTCAACATGTTTCAGCAAGCGATCAAATTTGATTGCTTAGTGTTGGCGCGTTTTCAAATTTTTTACTGATTTGTGATTTATATTTTTGGCAAATTAGCACCCCTCCCCCTTCCAAATGAATGTTTCAAAAGATGCTGTAAATCATTTTTAGTACATTCCAGTGCTAAACATTTCCAATCTGCCAATGATGTTATACATGTTCCTGTTTTCTTTTTTGTTCGATTTATATCATAAAATATTGTCACCCAAAAATGGTGACACCCGCGGCGGCCCGCCCCCTCCGGCCTCCCCTTAGCAACGCTACTGCCTGTTGATGATCACCACTGCTCTTATTGTGCGTGTACCAGGGCCAGCGACATCTGGATATGGAAAAATATATTCTTACTTTTGCTAGGGGTTCAGGTTCAATTTGGGTTCAGTTGAGCGCAATTTTGAGGGTTCAGGTTTGGTTCAGGTTTACTGAAGTAAAATTTTGCTGGTTCAGGTTCGGTTCGGGTTCGCCAAAATGAAACGGTTCATTCGGGTTTACAGTTCGGGTTCAGGTTTGGTTCGACACCCTGCTTCTTACTAAATGGCTATATGAGCCAACACCAGATACACAAACTCGACTTAACTGCCTATGAAACTAATACCTAAAATCACCCACTCTTAGAATATTACAATAATGAATGAAAAACGACCCGTCTATTTATACTATGACAAAGGCTATCAAATATCCCCAAAAATGCTTGATACGTCACAATAGAAAAAAAATACACGAGCTTACGATAACAGATTTCGACCTAATTATGATGTCACAGCTTCAAGTCTAAATATAACAATTAAGAGTCAAACATTGATAACTGCAGAAAATAGCGGAATGTACTAAAAAGGAATTATCTAGAATATCTCGAATATTCTAAATCACAAAAAGCGGCAAAAGTAGTAAATCAGTCACGAACATGTTAAAATACAGCAAATAATCATATCTCAGGCATTCAAAATTATTATTCGTGACAGCTATCAGCGTGGAAGCCTAGGGAAGAGCCACCAGAACGGCTACTACTTAAAACAAGCAAAGAGAAAAAGTTGTCTTCTCAACATCATAATTGACTTATTATTAAAATGGTAGACATACTTGCGCGCCGAGGAAGATTAAGTCTAATCCTGTAAGCATTACTGTAGCCGACTCTTAGTCATTAAATGTGGATTTTCGATGCATACACCAAACAGTACTTCTATAGAGACAAGACGCAGTATAGCAATTAAAAAGTTGTAAGCAACCAAGTAACCCGGTGATTGTAGAAGACCGTAAAACGTACTGTAATAGAATTTTCTCGAATATTCCAAATCAAAAAAGCGGCAAATTTAGTAAAGCAGTCACGACTAAGTTAATGCAGGCAAAGAATCATAACTTAAGTATTCATAATATGTGGCAACATTATTTATTATTTTACCTAGATAATGCTTCAGATCTTCGACTATAAACTAACTTCCAAAAATATAATTCTAAATTTAGGGGTTTGAATCCATGTTTGCAACAGGCAAAAATTGGTCACAGCAAGTCTTGATCACAACTAGACTTTGTACCACTCATCCAACGAAGCGTTATCTGACATAGTAACGGCATCGCACAGAACCTGATAATTATTTTGCACTGTAATGCAGTATATTTTGCTTAAAAATTTTCAAGTTGCCTCGGAATTTTAGGCCATTAAGTCAAACAGAAAATTTTAAAAATAAATTATCCATATGATGACTATTTGTTTTCGATTCCAATGAATTTACCACTTCAAAACCATCATAATGAAATAAAAGTTGAAGTGCAGAATTGCCATGAACAAGAGTGGACGTTTCTTGGCAAATTTTCTTTTGTTGAAATTGCCAACACCTTCAGCGGTAAAATGTGTATATGCATTACAAATAGCCCATCAGATTTACACTTTGATCTACCCAGTACCCACCTATACCTTTTGGTACAATGTTGATTGTTCAAGTATGGTCCTGAGCAAATTTATAAGCCAAAGAACATTTTCCATCAAATCGAAAACAACTCTTTTGGAGGAATCACTCACTACCAGGCAAGGATGGCAGTACGGTAGGGTTTGCCTCAATTTTTGCTAAAAATTACGGTAAGCTTTACGGTATGCGCTTGTTTGGAAGGTGCGGACGGTACGCTGGTACGCTGTTTAAATGTGCGTACTAAACGTACTAACCTACCGTACCATGCAAGTATGTTACGTAACAAAGTTTGCAACTCGCTGACGACGCTAAGTACCGTACTTATGCTAGTATGATGCATTATTACGTGTCTGTAATTATTTTGACCCAGTTTCTAGTTTCTGATTTTGATTGTGTTCTCCTACTCTTTTTTCTCCCTAAGCTAAAGCCGATAGGCATCAAATGAGTTAAAAAGCTCCAAATTTGCCAAAACTGATATTCATAAATTCCAGTTTAGAATATATATGCAGTTAAACCTTTTTTATAAAGCGCGAAAACGAGAACTTCGAAAAAACCTTAGCAATTTTTTTATTTAACGACATCGTACCTTTCAAGTACGGTACTTACAGAGAGTACCTTTTAATAAAAAGTACGCTGGTACGATATGCGTGCAAAAAAATTTTGGTACGTTACGTTAGTACGGTACAGTAAATTTTTGACGTACGTTAAATTCAAATTTTTGAACGCAGCGTAACGTACTGCCATTCTTGCTACAAGATGTCTCCAAAAGAAAATGTCGAAATGGAGGTTATTCAAATTTACAAAAGGTTACAAATTCAGGAAAAAAGTTATCTTAAAATGATTATGCATTTTAAAGTATTCTTATTATTATATAAACCGAAGCGCGAAGGTCATTTAAAGCTAGAAAATGAAAGTAAATTTGTTGTCAAGTAAATTTAGCCACTAAAATAAGTGATAAACAATATTGAAATGAAAACACTGAAACAAATTAACAATCTCGGATCTGCCTACTTTGCCAGAATAAATTTGAGGCAGTGCCTATCGTAAACAATATTCTCCCCAACCTGTTTGCCACAAGACGATGATTTGTTTTCAGCAGAATAACTGTAGTCTCGAGATAGTTTTTTAATCATGTAGAATAAATTTCTTGTATTTTGAAAATT
Organism: Trididemnum nubilum; assembly: GCA_963965965.1. Classification (NCBI taxonomy): domain Eukaryota; kingdom Metazoa; phylum Chordata; class Ascidiacea; order Aplousobranchia; family Didemnidae; genus Trididemnum; species Trididemnum nubilum. Next base: position 5,736,368 of record OZ014488.1, on the reverse strand, counting down.
TAAAATTTTCAGCTGCAACACAGTTCACAAATCCAAAAATCCAAATGCTACACCCCTACTTTAGCGTTGCTCAACCAGTTTATAGTTTGCAAAACTCCACAATCCATACAAGCTTTTGCTATTATTTTGTATCCCTAAGGGCACTTTCACGAAAAGAGGCATTTCCAAAATAGGTCCAAAGTACCGAAGCGTGCTGAAATGTCAATATGAGTAATGATTTTTAAAGTTTTATTCTAGCAACCTACTTACCATAAAACAAATACATATACTGTATATGCCTTATCTACTTGGTATGGACCTATGTTATCATCAGAGGTGGTCAGTAACGAAGTAGTTCTACTTAAGTAGACTACTTAAGTAGTATTTTCGGTAACGAGCGACTTACTTAAGTATTTTTCATTTCTGATACTTCTACTTTTACTTCAAGTAAAATCCTCTCGAAGTAACGCTACTTGAGTAGTATTGACTTTTATGTAAAGTAGAAGTAAACACCTAGCCATTATTCCACCTCACAACGTGTACAATGACGAAGTAAACATTATTCCACCTAACAACGTGTACAATAAGTACGTATCGAGTTTGTTTTACTGGACAGTACTACGAAACTTATTGAATAGTTACGACGATTCATTTACAGGTTATCTAGGGTAGTGTGTTTTTGCGTTGCATCAAATACCAGATGTTGACTCAGTCTCACTAAAAAAAAAACATACCGAACCCTGATTAGCATGGTACAGTAGACAAACTAGACATGCGCATTACTCCTGGTTCATACGAAAAAGATTAGCGGTTAACGGCGTTGCGTTTGCTGCGGCCCGTCTGGGGTTCAATTCCTTAGCCCGTTAACGAACAGTGTTGCTAACGACTCGCCATCGCTGCGACATTTCTTCTCAAGCTGTGTTGTCCAGGCGCGAAGATGAGCCCAGAGTCCCTACTAAATCGTATTCGTAACACGCTTCGGTGTAATTTCAAGAGAATAATAAAACTTTGATTTTTTGATGTGCTACCGTAAGTATGGCTTTGCTTGAACACTGATCGTAAGCGTCACAACAGCAAACCTTCGAAGAATAAACAAACACGTGAAATTCGAAATTACTTTCTACTTTCATTACTTAAGTAGAATTAATTTTGACTACTTTCCTACTTTTACTTGAGTGGAAATGCTTCGCCATACTTCTACTTTTACTTGAAAGGCATTTTTGAGTAAGTAACAATACTTCTACTTAAGTAGATTTTTCGACTACTTTGTCCACCTCTGGTTATCATATATACTCACAACAAAGCAAGATAGCATATTTTGGCGCTTTGCCTCAGTTTCCACATTAGCAAAAGTATTAGCTAATCCACGTCCTAATTTAAAGACACTTTTAACTTTTGGTGTGATTTCATCATGGACTACATGATATTTGATCCCCCATTAACAGTGTTGATGCTCTCCTGCAAAAGCCAGCCCACTTTTTGATGACAAGCAAACTACTCTCAGTTAGATTATAATCAAAATTTAGCTTACCAAGTAATAAGCGTGTTTGACTTTCTTATTTGTCAAGATTTTTTAAAGTGTTTTTAAAAGTTAAAATGTCATTATCTTCTTCCATACTCTCATTAGAGTCATCATTACCCTGCATTGAGATTAATGATCAATCATTAATGTCTTTACATTCCAGTTCAGAATCAAGATCTAGATTTGATGATGATGGAGGTCTGCCCGAGTCTGATGGTACCAGTAGGCCCAGTGCTGCATTTAGCATTTACAGCAAAATTATTTAAGTCCTCAATGGCACCAGTATGTAACTCACTATACCAGTTCTTTGGCATTTCCCATGACATTCACGGTGATGTTTGCTTGCATGTTTGCAAAAACATATAACGTTATTAAAGTGGTTAGTACAACCACCAATGTTACACATTAATTAAAAGTTTTGTCAAAACAGTGAGATGAAAACATATGCCTTAAAGGCTTAATTTTCTCTCGAATTTTTCAGCACATAAGTTTCATACAAAATACAATTTTTGGGGAGAAGACTCAATACCAGCCATTTCTCATATGTACCTCAGACCTGTTGGCTTAATATGAAAAATAAGTCATTTTAACGTATTAATTAGTTAACAGAATACACAAAATGCTAAATCAGAATACTCTTTTACTGTTCACCACCTGCAGTGCACAAAAATAAGTAAGCTGTGGTATTTATCAGGCAGTGGCTGCATTTACATGACCGTAGCAAAAATGTATTCATCCGTTGTCATTTCTATTTGACGCAAATAGGCCATAATGCTACATACAAACTGATATCTAGAATTGTCATCCTGAAACACACATGACCTATATTCAAATTATTTTCATAACCTGGACCCCAAACTAGAGATGGCAACAGCGCAGCGTACGCGGCCGCGCGCTGTTGTTGGTGTACCACGCCGCGCAGCGTGGCAACTAAAATCTGCATTACGTCACAGCGTCAGCGCAGCGCCGCGTGCTATTAATTTTTTACATTTTCTTTGCAATTATTGCTGGTGATTTTCTCATTGTGAACAATAATGGTTGGTCTGGATGTAACTATTTTATGAATAAAGACAATGCATGCTACTAAAACAGTAAAAGGTGCCTTACGTTGAAGTTAATTTTTTCAGAATGCGGAGCATCCTAGAATCGGCTATTTTGGCGACAAAAAACTTACTTTTGATCGGCTGAACGTGTTTTTTGACACCAACAAAAATATTTTGGTTTTGGTAGGCTAGACTAGGAAAGGTTTAGGACGTTGGGTGAGAAAATGAAACAAAGGCAGACAAATATAGAAGAAACAGGTTTGTAGGAAACAATCATCAGAGTAGAGGCACAAAACAAAGCCTAGCGACACACCCACCCTATACGCAGTAGGCTTATGGTATTGGTACAAGCCCAAGGCTAGACAACAGTTTTTACTACACATGCGCTTGCATTTCAGAATGAGAGAGTTAGTTCAGTGTAGCCTATTCGTCAACAGGTCATGGCATCAAGAATTAGCCTTTCGGTCCTATGTCTGTAGCCTATCTCAGATCTGGTAGATCTATGCAGTAGAGTACGAAGACTAGGCTACACAAATTTCCAATCACAGAATAGCGTACGTAGTAGCAAAATTTATTCCACAATCAAACACACATGCAAACAGCAAAGGTATAATACATAGGGTAGTTTCATACAAGTGTAGTACGGTAGCTTGTGACAGCATGCAGAGCATGTGATACCTTATATTTCATTATTTGAGCTACTGGTTCAGGATTAGTGCAGTAGTTGCATGGAATCATCAGGTAGACTGTAGAGTGTTTTTGATTGCCAAAACATGGTGCAGAAAAACTGATAGAAAGCTCACACAAGGCAGATTAAACCTGATGGCCTATAATTGAAACGACTGATCTCACGTCGCATGTTTTTTAGTTTTTACTCGGCCATTTTCGAAGTTAATGAGTGCGAAGTTTTCGACTTTTACTTATAACTCGATAATGGTTTGGTCTACTGGTCTAGCTACATGAAATTTTGACAGCAGTTTGAGATTCATAAGTTATTTGCATAGGTGGGCAAGTTAATGCAAAACGTTAGCTTCGTTAACCGCTAGTCCGTTAACAAACTTCACACCTCCGTTAACGTTAATCCGTTATTTTCAGCTTTAATTAACGGAAGTTAATAAAGTCCGTTAATCCGTTAACATTTTGCGTGTAATTTACATTTCATTTTATTCACTCGCTTCTAGAACACGTATTGACGCTGCTGAGCTGATTGTAAAGAAATATTTATTGTTAAGGTGGTCCTTTTGTGTTTTGGAAATTATATTTTACAGTCTGATCTAATTTCAAGATAAAAACAAGTTCAAATGCACTAGCGAAGCTGCATTCGGAAAATCTTTGGAAATTGTGATCAGCGATAATTAATAGACCTATGAGTCTGCAGGTTATTATTTGCCTCAAAAAAAGAACTCCTTTTTTCTATAAAACTCGTGCTAATACGCAACAAGCATTACCAGTGCAAACTGGTTTGTACCGGTTCGATGAATGAATGGTGCAAGATATTAACGATAAAAACCTTAACGGAAGTTACTTTAGTCCGTTAACAGCACTTAACGGAAGTTAATTTAGTCCGTCAACATGAAAAAACTTTTTAACGGATTAACGAGTTAATGAAAAAGTTAGCTTCGTTATGAACGGATTAAAGATTAACGGACTTGTGCCCACCTATGGTTGTTTGTGTGTGCCAAATTTCAAGGCAATGAGTCCCGTAACTTCAGGTTTAGGACCCGAAAACTATTTCAAAAAATTTGGTGTAAAAAGCAGTCTTATTCAAAAACGGCTTAAGTACAGCAAAAAATATTTCACATGGTTATATGTCGTAAGATACTTTTTCATCCCTACCTACACTGTTAGTGGCATTGAGTTTTTTTTTCTTTTTTCATTTTTTGCTTTCTAAATTTTGTGCACTCTTATCCTAAACAATACAACATCGATATCTAATTTTTGTGTAAATTTGTTGAGCTGCAAATGCAATTTTGTCTCCTGAAACTTTTTGAGGCTTCTCTCCAGAACCCCCCAAAATGGGGCCCTAAAAAACTAATTTTTTTAATTGCTCCAGCTAGGGTGATAGTTTTTTTGTTTATATTGGTAGATATTTAAGCAACAAATAGTTTGACATATTATGGAGGTACCACCCCCCCCCATGGGCCCCCAAATGGACTCCCCAGAAATTAGTTTTTTGAACGGCTTAAGCTAGGGCATTACTTTTTTTTATATCGGCAGATGTTTAAAAAACAAATATTTTGACGTAGTTTGAGAGAGCGACCCTTTTGAAAACTCTCCGAAATATTAACCCTAAAATCAATTTTTTTATATGTCGTAAGCTAGAGAGCTAATTTTTTTCTGATGCAAGTGGAAATTTAAAGGATATTTAACTTGCGGTGCGGCGCGGTGCAGCGTGAACTTAGTTGTGTTTAGATGCGGTGCGGTGCAGCATGCGGACAAGGTTTGCGGATGCATTTTTTGTTATCCGCGCCATCTCTGCCCCAAACTCTAACCATAATCTGAAGCATATTGATTTTCGACAACTGCTTTTAGCCAATCAGTGAAGAGAAATTTGATTTACGGTCACTTTGCTATTTTGTATTTACAGCCTACCTACATTTTTAACCTAGCAACCTACAGAACTGTTGTTTCAGTAAGCCTTAAAAGTATAAGCTGTAAAAATAGATAGGCACTGTTTACTCAAAAAAGTTGGGTATCACGGTTGAGAACCACAATTTCTGGCTTTGGGCAATTTCTGCCCAAACATATGTTCTTGAGTAAAATGTACCCAAACTGTAATGAGTTATTACAACCTAATATAAAAGTTTGGGATATATTACCAAATCATGTTCTGAGCATTCGCAACCAAAATCTACTGGGTTATTAGAACCTAATTTACGAGTTTAAGTTATACTCCCTAAATCATATATGTTTGGGCATCCAACACCCAATTATGTTCTTTGGGCATATGCAATCAACCACTACTGAGTAATTAGAACCTAATTTACGAGTTTGGGTTATATAGCACACAGTAACACCCCAAATTGTATTTTAAGCATTTCGTACCCAATTATATGCTTCAGGCGTAATTAACCCAATAAGAATTGGGTAACAAGCAATATAAAAAATAAATTGGAAAGTGCTACTCTGATTCATGTCTACAATACCTTATACGTGCATTTTAACTCCCTAGTCAGTAAAATGATCACTGCATAGCTTATACAAGATGTGCTTTTCATTATATTGCGTTGAAAGCAGCGCAATTGCTGCACGTGTTTGGTCGCCACACAAGTATCGGCAAAACATAGAATAATTATACAAGAATGAATTTAAAACATTGCTTTGATAAAAACTGACACGGACTTGTAAGACGAAACAAATCATATTGGGCTCTTTGTATAAAGTCTTGTTATGCAATTTCACAATTTTGTGTTAAAGTCAATTCTCTGTATATCTTTACCAGAACATAAAAACCTTCATGAGTTAATACACACAATTTTCCAACAATTAATTGCTGTTGAATAATACTAATGCAAATACCAATTAGGATTTGGAAAAAAATGCAGCCAAAATTGAGCATTATTGGGTTAACGCTCCACAAGAGCAGTTATAAAAAACGAAGCGAATCGAAAGCACTATGTCAAAAAACAGTGCCTTTGTGCGACAACGTTGCGTGAAAATATTCAATGTAGTGTACATTACAAATGCAAGAGGTCACTTTTTATTAAAACGTTACGTTAACAAATTGCATAGGCCGATAGAGTACATGACATTGTACTATAATTATAAAACGTGGGCAATTATTGGGCACTTTACTTTCTAAAATTTGGTTGGCCCCTCTCCCTCGATTTTTGTGATGCTTTTAACAATTACTGATTTGTGCAAAGATGTATACAGCAACCAATGTGCATAAAGCTACCCCATGTAAAAGTATCTGCTTCCACGCTGAAGCATGCCATATGCAAGTTGCAACGTATAAAATAACTAAGACGAACGAACGTAGAATGAACAAAACAAACTAACGCAGAAGGTACACCCCATAAGGTGTCTCGTTTTCAACTAATTTTGAAGGAAAAGTAGGCTAGAAATGAATTTTGACTGGATTTTCGTCGCTGAATGCAAAAAAAGCATTAGTTTTCATTGTAACATAATGTTGAAGTAATATCTAGCGGATTAGCCATTATCACAACCGAATCGAGATACTCATCTCGGTTGTGGTAATGGCTAGAGGGTTAGGACTTGCATCAAAAATGTGCACAAAATACGATTTCCCACCAGCAGTCAATCCATTACAAAAAGCTAACTGCAGATGCAGGGTAATTTTGAAAAAACTCAATCCGCAAGAAGAGACCTGGATCAAAAAATCGGCGGCCGCTTTGATGTTACCATGGGCTCTTTTGACGGCGCCGAAGTCTGCGAGCTTGTTGGGTTATTTATCCTGCACCAACTTTTCCAGATGATAACCAGCAACGCCATGCGCCTCTACCAAGACGATGGTCTAGCGATCCTCCGAAACACATCAGGACCGGCAGTTGAACAAATTAAAAAAAAATTTTTGTCAGCATTTCAGCAGCATGGCCTGCAAGTAACCGCTGAAGTCAACATGGTCGAAACTGATTTCCTTGACATCACACTGAACTTTAGCTCTGGCAAATTCTGGCCGTACCGAAAATCTAACAACCAGCCGCTTTACATTCACGCCGCTTCGAATCACCCTCCCATCATAAACAAGCTTCTACCATCCATGATACCCAAAATTGTATCTGAAATATCCTACAACAAAGAGGAATTCTAAAAAGCGATCCCGTTGTACAATAAAGCTCTCAAAAATAGCGGCTACGCGTCTAGTCTCACCTTTCAGCAGGAACAATCGAAAAGGAAAAGCCAATATATAAAGAGAAACGTGGTATGGTTCAACCTCCCTTACAGCGGCAACATCAAAACCAAAATCGGCAAGGAGTTTTTTAGGCTTCTGTCTAAACACTTTCCACGTCTAAGCACTTCTGTCTAAACACTTTCCAAGTCTAATAAAAAGTGCGTGAAGCTTAGCTACAGCTGCATGCCCAACCTTGCAACTGTCATCTCCTCATACAACAAAGCGCTTCTCAGGAAAAAAGAACACAATCAGATTCGCTCCCCTGCAACTGCCGAGGCAAAGCAAACTCTCCCCTAAAGGCAGATGCCGGGAAAAATCTCTTGTTTACAAGGCAACAGTACATGCAAGCAACAGCAATGCAATGATGTACCATGCACTATGCAAAACCGTTTTCAAATCCCGCTACTATTATCATTTACAGTCATTCAAACACCTACATAAAGCAAGCGCCACCGAATTATCAAAGCATATTTGGCAGAGGTGGAGTCCTCGAGGATACATTTTGAAGTCCTTGGCCTTGGCCTCTAAGTCTCAAGTTCTCGAAAATTGCCTTGTCTTCGGCTCGAGGACAGCACTATTTTTGAACAGTTGAAATTTCGTTGGAAAACGCCAGAAACCTTGCGGAAAATCTGCAAAGACCTTTTGTTTGGTTCCTCAAGTAGAGATCGCCTGAAAAAAGATTTTTGAAGACCTTTTTCGCCTGAAAAAAAATTTTGAATACCTTTTTTTTTGAGATAGCCTGAATAAAAGTTTTGAAGACCTCTTTTTTGGAGAACTCTTGCGTCTGTGTCCTTGGTCCATGGCCCTGGTCTCGAGTGGGTCTGCCCTTGGCCTCGAAATTTTTTTGTGTGCTTGGCCTTGGCCTCGAGCATTGTGTCCTCGACTCCACTTCTGGTATTTGGAGATGTAAAGACGCCAGATTAAACCTCACCGTCAGCAAGGAAATTGTTCGCCACGCCCCAGCTACAATAGTGCAAACCGCGTATGCCAACTCTGCTTGGAAGAAAAATACCAACTTTTAATCTCGAACTGTGCCAACACTCTCAACAAAAGTTCTGAAATCATCAGCAAATGCCGACACAGGATTAAATTCAAATCGAAAAATATCAAAAGCAACGCCATTTACACGTCAATATCGCTTCAATCTGTTGTTTTTAATCCGTTTCTTCTCCACGCATTTCAACTTTTCGCGCCTTTTGAATATGTTTGTTTACTAGTCGTTTGCAGAGTAGCCTAGTATTAAGAACTAACTCTGATTGTATGTTTTTATCAGCAGTCATGGTTATGCATCAAGTTAGCCTTTTATGAAGTCATACTAGCTTTGTTATCTCAGTTCCAGTGTTGAGTCTTAGGTTCGGCTCCCTAGTAGTTAAGACCGCTCAAGTTAAAGAAGGTCAGGTTCAGTCTTCTCCACTAGTTGGGTGTACTTTAGGCCACACTGGAGCCGGGTATGACCTCGATACCGGAACGAGGAACAATTTTGATTTTCAAACTTTTAACTTTTTAATTTTTAAATTTTGGATTTTAAACTTTGTGTTACTTTCGGCAGATACCCCAGATAATTCCGATTACGGGTAAAACAGACGTAGGGTTTTAGATTTTAATTTTTGAGGTGTACGAAGTTATGTGATGTGGTTATATATGTACATTAGTTGACCTTATAACTGTTTCATCTTGTAGTGAATAAGCATTTCAAATTGATCACAAGCTTGATTACACTGTTTAAGACAAAAATATATTAAAATACAAAACAGAAATCAACAGAATACAATGGCCTTATTTCATCTATTTTCAAAATGCAAATGATTTGCGGAACTGACGCTCATTTAATTCAGCATTATTATGTATAGGTTATGGCCATCATTTGCTTGTAGATGGTTTTTTTTTAATTTAAGTTTTTGTCATAATAAATTGCAAATGAATTTTTGCACGCTAATGTGGAGTTTGGAAGAGTTGTGGGCGTAGAAACTGAAAGAGCTGGAAGCTCAGATCAACCAAGTGATTGAAAGTGAAAAACAGAAATTTCACATCTACGTACCATACGTAATCAAATTATCTTGTCTTTTTGCAAATGTTAAAACAAATAATTTTTGCAGCCTATTATTGATCTCATGCTTTGAAAACAGCTCTTAATGTGCTTGTTTTTAAGCATTAAGTTATTCTCGACTAAACAAATTTAATTTTGGAATTAATTCGCATTTGAAAGTTTAAGGTCTTTGAGACAGTCTACGGTGTCCCGTAGTATTAGGCGAAACTTCATCAATTTTAGCAAAATTTGACATCATGAATTATTTATTGAAAATATTTTTTGACTTTTCATTAACTGGTCTGAACTCTGAAGCTTTAATACTTCAACTACAATTACCTATCAATAACAACAAATGAATTGTTACCATCAAGTTGACACTAGCACCATGAAAGAGAGAAACGCGATGAAGATCAAAGAGATTTTCAAAATTTGCATGGGATCCATTCCTATCGGTTACTCCAAAACTATATCCCTTATCTGATAACAATACGGAATTGGGGAAAATTGCTGCTATGAAGTTTTATTTTTTTATTTTTGCTGTTTTGTATACGATTTGTGGTTTTTGAGGATTTTTTGAGGTTGTACTTCATTTGGGAAAAGGGCGGACCTGTAATTTATGTCGTGTTTGTCATGTATTTTAATCGAGATTTTTACTTATTTTGAAATAATTTTTTCCAGTTCGCATGCATGATTTTCAACTGGTCAATCAACACAATGCCCTATATACTTGTGCTGTGTTATTAATTTCCTTAAGAATTTTTTTGAGCACAGGCCGATTTTTAATTTTAGAATTTAAACAAAGACATTTTGGAAACACAATTTTTTCACTTAAACTATTTTCGGAAACAAAAACTTACCTGCCAAAAGCTTTGACATCCGCAAGTTTATACAATTTTAGTTTCATGAAACACTTGACTTCTTGACTGCTTGACTCTTTCCATTAAAATAAGACAGCAAAGAAATGTCTAGAGATTTAGTCAAAGTTTTCTGCTTCTCTGAATTGAACAAATTGCTCTTAAACAATGCTAAGTTGATATTTTTATTTGTTTTATTTGAGACTATTTATTTTCGTTCGTTTTGTAGGTGTTAATTTGACAATAGTTGGAAGTCGCTGGGCGAGAAGGCATGAATTCCCATATCAAGCAGCTCTCGTCGCATCTAAACCGGACACCAAAGCGCCTTATTTATGTGGAGGAACGCTGATCCATCCAGTTTGGGTACTCACGTCCGCCTTCTGTGTTTCGTACGTCTTAATATTTTAAATTTTTCTAAATTTAGAGAAACGCTTCAATTGATGAGGTCATTTGTTGATACTTGCCTATAATCTGCTTCATAGGCTTTTTTGTAACTCAATCTCCTATTCCTGTATTCCTGCTTTGTTTTTTTTATTTTCCAAAAAGTAGCAATAATGACAGAGTCAAGACAATGGGTTCCAAAGAGTAGACCGAAAAGAAAAAAAAACAGTTATAGCCCTTCTGCAGCTACTACCGATTGCGCCATGATTGAAAGATTGCTGACTCCCGGTTCGTTTCCCGCACTGGCAATGCGTCGTTATGTTCTTGGGAAACTTATTTTTCAAGATATTTCCCATTCGGACCCATGCAGCAGTCTGTCCATTACGGTGGCCCAGGCTGACAAAAGATTTGCAAACAAAACACGAAAAAGTGATCTGCGTTGGTGTGGTTAGACAGACGCAGAGTGCCTGGTTTATATGAATGAACGAACCAATCACTCGTTATTTCCGCGCGTAATCAGGCGTCATTGGTAAAAGCTGCAGTATCGGGTGAGAACCATAATTTCGTATGTCGTTTAATTCTAGACGTAATCTGGATTGACAATCAGTTAAGACTTTTACAACTTTTCTGGCAAGGATAGCACTTCAAAAACAATAATGAGTAGGATTTTGTGTAGTGGATGGGAGTTGCAATTTTAAGAGTAACTACTCGGTGTATGACGTAATGGAGAAACAGTAATTCTAGTCTTGCCCTTCGCTGTAGATTTGCAAAGTAATCTTTAATACACTTTCTGCGTGAAATAAAAATTCGTGACTAAACTAAGACCTGGAAACACCGGTACATAAGATTCTCTAAAATTAGTACTGTTTTGTTTATTTTACTAAAAAACTGTTGTTTTTAGGAATATAAACAATTTGTTGATTTTTGTTGGAGTTTGGAATATCTCTAAAACAACGGATATTGTCGATAACACAACATTTTTCACATTTGCGCAAACAACTATTGTGCATCCTTGTTATCAGCCAAGTAAAGCAAATTACTCTAAGTTATAATCTTATAAGCATTAAATAGCAATAATTTTCCTTTCAGGCTTTGTTCTCAGTCTTTCTCCATCTTTAAAATACAGATTTATTTTTATTATTGTTTCTGACTTGAACGTGAGCGCTTTGACAGAGTGCTGTGGTACTAACTTTAGTGCAAAACCTGATGAACAAGGTAATAATTTACTAAAACTTGAAATTTCTTACATAATAAGTGCAGGCAACTACCTGCTTGCTCGTAAATTCCCGTAGTTCGCACAACAAGAAAACTAGTGCCGTTGCTCTTTAATTGAGTATCTCTGAACCCTGCCAAGCTGATCTGAGATCTACACCATCAACATAGACATATACAGTATTTAGTACCTCATATGAAAAATCAGTATACCTGTGTTCTGATTGAAATGTGGGTGAGATTATAAGTTATGGTACTTTTGTACCAGCTATTTGTTTAGACGAAATGTGAATAGTGTGACTTACTATACTTGCATGTTGTATATAATTATTTTAAGGCATATATATTAATTTTAAAATTGTTATTATCTTGATACTATGACTAGAGTTCTAGTTGAATAGGTTTCCGGACCGGTTGAGGTATCATTTTCGGGGTAGTTTTTCTTTCCTCAATATGCTTCGTTGAGCTAAAGGTAGTTTTGAGTCGTTTGCTCCACCCATTGACCACCTACGTAATCGTGCCAGAACTTGCACTCGTCACTAGCCCCTCTCTTTCCTCTTATCAATAAATTGAACAACTACTCCAGCCGGAAGATTTACTTACATCTTGTGCGCCTGCATGTGTATGTTGATGAGTACGATTGACTAGCGTACATTGTGCATCTTTAACTGGTGTAACAGGTGCAGCAACCATAAAAAAAATTGCTTTTTTGTTTTCAATTTTCTCTGCATGTCTTAACGTCTGACGTTGTGTCGCTACTTCCTTTTCCTGACTCTACGTGTCATTATTTGTGTTGCTGTGCATGCAGCATTGTTGTGATGGTCAAGAATAAAAAAATAAATGAATGAGATTTTTCACCTTTTGCCTTGATAACCTTCAACAAAAATGGGCAGGGTCTGGCATTAAGCGATGTTGTGTAGACAAAATTTGTGATTAGGAGCTTTTCTTTCCAAATTAATGTGAGCAAAAGAAAAAAACGTCTTCAGCAGTTGCGCGGTTTTCAAGTTCCATCCGTCGTGACCTTGTCAGTTGTTTACCTTTCTACTTTCAAATGGTGAAGGGAGCATCGCTGATTTAATTTCGGAGGTGAAAATCACACAATATACAGTGCACTGTTAAACATTTTGGGTCAAAACGACCAAAAAATGTAGTAAAACATGACCTCAAAAATTTTGGGTATAAAAGAGCCCAATCCAAACTTTTTGAGTCCAGAGTTTTGGATCGTGTTTATCCAAAATCTTTTGGGGACGTATTGACCCCAAAAATTTTGGATCGCATTGACGCCAGTCTATGCTACTGAATGTAAGCACTAAATCAGCAGCATGATTTTGATATTGTTTCATGGCAAAGAAATTTAAATTCAATAGAATTTTTCGAACCGACTCCACAAATTATGCATAAAAGCGGAGTTGCTAGCTTCTGGAATTTTTGGCAGATTTATAGAGAGAAGATGGTAGTAAAGTTTTTAATATTTTTTAGAACAGCTGATTATCTTGCGTTTGCTAAAATAAAACTGCCTTTTACATATAGCAGGAGTTATCAGAGTTGTAACTTGGGCCGGGCTTTTCGGGTCGGGTTCGAGCTTATAAAATTGACAAAATGACAGGCTTAATCGCGGTTGATATACGCACTTTACTTGGGTTTTTGCCTTTAGGTGCTACGAAAGCAAAAGCGTACAAAGTACAGAAGGAAATAACCTTTTAGTTTGCCAGGGAAAGTAAAGGCCAAATGCCTTGAAAGAAAATGCCGAGAAATAGCAGAATTAAAGCTGGAGAATGGCCAGAGCATTTTTCGCCTGGTTCGCAGCACCATGGACCATATTATTACTCGGAAGCAAATCTTTGAGAAATCTTGAGAATATGGCAAAGTTCTCTTTGCATTCTCTGTCGATCTCGAAAAAGCATATGCCCAAGTTCCTTGGGCCTAAACTTAGAAAGCTTTGCAGGAGTACGGTGCTGATAAGTAGGTGTTACTTGCTTCCATTAAGTCATTCTACTGCCAACCTGAGGTTTTGGATTAGGTAAATGGCAAGCAACCAAAGAGGTTTTATGGGGTTATAGGATTATATAGTGTTAGAAATTTGTTACAATGATACAATAATAAGTGTACCACAATTGGAAATTGCAAAATCGGTCACCCACTATTTGCTAATGATTTGATTCTGCTTTTTCAAGCAGAATCTGGCCTCCAGCGCGGATTAAATAGCTTTGCAGCTGCAAGTGCGACACCGCCGGAATGAAAATAAGCTCAGCAAAACCTGAGGTCCTTCATCTTACAAGAAACCTTGAACAGAGCTTGTTGCAAGTAAATGGAGTGATATTGAAGCAGGTATAGAGAAGTTCAAGTATCTTGGGTAAGTGGCGCAACCAGGGGGACTAAGGGGGCTTCAGCCCTTTCTTAGCTGAGTCACTTAGAAAATTTAACCCAAAATACAAGCGTTTAAACGCGTGTTGGACTTCACATATAGGTAATGGAGAAGGGGAGGCGAAAGAGCTGCGAATTTGATTCTTGCTAATACCGGTACCTTCCAATTTTAACAATGTGGTTCCTTCAAATGGTTCTAAAACGTAAAAAAATTGATTCAAATAGCGTTTGAATGGCTATTTTTTTCTGAAAATTTACAAAAGTCGTTTAGAGGCTGATCAAACCCTCGCTAATTATGCACTTAGTTGAACCGGTTTGATCAATCTACTACTTAATAGTGACATTTTTTAAACCAAGAAATTTTTGACATTATGTCAACTCCCCCCCCCCTCCCTTAGCCAAACCCTGGTTGTGCGCCTGTCCTGGGTTGCATTCAAGAGTGACGAAAGCCAAGATAAAGAACTTTTGGCCAGATGCAAAAACATTGCAGTGGTTTAAGAGCCGTCAAGGAAAAGAGAAAAACTGACTTACATTAAAGCAGCGAAACGAAAAGAAGACAAACCAAGAACTTACAGTTGTCGATAATCAGTTAGTACGCTAAATTACTATGTAATGGTTCACATTTGTTCTAAGTAAGATTTTTTTAGTGTGATTTTGAATTTTGTGAAGCTCTTTATGTTTCTAATTGTTTGGGGCAAATCATTTCAAATCGTAACTCCAAAAAATGAGATAGTTTGTTAGCCAACAGATTTTTGTATAGGGACAGATATAATTTGTTGGTTTGTCCAGTTTGACGAGATTTAATACCGGTATAGCAAGTTTTAGGAAAAAAACATTTTTACTTTTAAGTTTCAAGAAAACATTAAAAAAAAACAAAAACTGGATACCATAATTGGCAAAGTTACTGCACTACGTGCAGTAATGCGTGCGTTGCACCATACGCGGTTGTAATGGAACGCGAATCGTCAAAAAAGGCAAAAATCTCAAGTTTCAGAACAGTTTTTGTTCCCAATCTCACCTATGGGCATGAAGCTTGGGTAATGACCGAAAGAATGCAATCGCAAGTGCAAGCCTCCTAAATGAGGTTTTTTAAAGAATTCAAAGAGTTACGTTGCTTGACAAGGTGCGTAGCTTTGAGATTCGAAAATCTCTACAGATCGAGCCGCTACTTCTCCGAACTGAAAGATCTCAGCTTAGATTGTTTGGCTTTGAAAGCAGTATGCCTCAGAAAATACTTCCCAAACAAGTTTTACTTGCCAAAGCAAATGAGAAAATACCAGTTTGAAGAGCTAAAACTAAATTGACCAACTACATTGAGAATTTACAGTGAAATCGCTTGGTATTTCATCCAAACGAAATGATGGAGGTGATAAAAGACCGTAAGGTTTGAAGGCTTAAACTGAAGCTGCTGCCCTCGCAGCCGTTACGGAAAAGCGGGCAATGAAGAGAGAGAGAGCGAGAAATCACTTTGCTACCATGAATGACAACATCGTTTAAGCATTAATACAATTATCACTGCACAAATATTACTCTTGCGTTAGACTTTGTCAGCAATTTTATCTACGTGCGTATGAGTAATAATAACCTTAGAGAAGTTTTTTAGATCCAACTAAACTTTCAAGCATTTTCTGACCTGGTTTCGGCTTCTAATAATTTTCTGGCTTATACTTTTGAGTGTGGACCTGAACTAGTCTGCCTGTTTACACCTCGGGGTTATTGGTTAAGTTGTTGTTTAAAGAATAAATTTGGAGTAAAATTGTATCTTAATTTGTTTGCAGATATGTTCACTGGAGCCAATCTCGGCCTTGCTAAGCTTTTGCAACCTGCAACTGGGATAACTCCAGCCTGTTTACCCACCAGTTTCCATACCGACTGGCATCGACTTGAACGTGGGGAATATCTGAGAAATTGCGTTGCTACCGGATTTGGCAAAACTAGTAAGCTATACATCAGAAAAGTATGTGGTTTGACAATGCCCCGCAAATGTTAACCCTCCACTCAAACATGCCCATATACCCCCACCTCACCTTTTAACATCAATCAGGTCTTGATCTAAATAGTTCTGGACTACGAAGAAACAATTCTAGATGACGACCTGCTTTTGGTATTTACCTAATTTCCATGGAAAAATATCCAATTTTGGATTTTAAGTCGTGATAAAGCCTAATTTAGCAGTCGAATAGTGGGCCCCGCTAAAGCTTATCTCCCAGGCACAAATCTCTAGTTACCCACTGATTGAAGTGCCTGTCTATCTTAAGAAACAGTTTTTTAGTCAAAGCAGACTAAATTTACTTAAAGAAAAAAAGCTATTTTCCGTATACGTTTTTAAGATTTAAATGATTCTTTTCGGGATTGGTTTCATTGAAGAAATGCTGAGTACATGCCTCAGGTAACAAAGAAGTGCCCTTAAATTTTTTTCCATTATTCTTCTTACCCGCGAAGTTAGATGTAATCCGTTTGTCTCCGTACCATTGGCAAACCTGCGTTTTCAAATTTCGTGATATCAGAAAAAGATGACTTTGCAAAATTTCATGCAAAAAAACAACGTGATTTTTGATATTCTTCGACAAATCTTGCAAAGCCGTCCTTTTCTGATATCACAAAATTTGGAAATGCAGAGTTGGCTATACTACGGAATCAAATGGATAAATTTTTTTACAGATAAGGGTAAAAGTGAAACTAGATTCGGGAAATCTTTTACTATCTCAAGTATAGTTCTTATTTCCTGAATAAAACCAATTTCGAGCAATTATCTTAACTTAATCTTCGGGCCTCGTTGGGACTTCAAATCATTTTTCAAGTTCCGGCTTACACATTGTTGTTCAGATTCAGAGACCATCTCGTGAAAATAATCAATTGCACACTTAAAAGTCAACTTTGAATTGCATTTATGACTAAATAAGTTCATACGTACATGCTAAACATTTTTGAAAAAGGGTTTGATCACTAAATCCATTTTAAACCAATTTTCTTTTCAAAAATAATTTTGCCAAAAATGCATCCCATAATATGACGTTATGCATTAAGTTTCATGTTTCAAATATTTCATAATACCAAAATGCACAACCATTACCAACGCATTTGATAAAAAATACTTTTAAATAATTGCCAAATAAGCAGTGGAGCCAAATACAATTTATAGACCGATTAAGTGGTGACATCACAATGTCCATTGTCTCGTTCTTGCTGCAGATCGTAGTAAAATTCGCCCTTTTAAATCAATGGGAAAATTATTACATACGCGCAACTTCAAACAACCACTGTAGGTTAGTTGGCGGCGTTTTTTGTTTGATTTTACTTTTATTTGAAGGGCCAAAGCTTCGTAATTCCATTTCAGGTTATTTCCGGGGTTAAAAGTCTTTATAAATGCGTATTAAACTCATTTTAAAATGGGTACTATTATGACACAGAATAGCGTTTCTAGACAACTTTACAGGATATACTGTACAGAAAATCAATTGCTTAACAATCATAAACATAGCGAAATGTGAAGTCAAGAACAATCTAAGACCAAAAAAAGGTCAACAACATTTTTAGAAATGAATAAAGACTATAGCTCTAAACTAACACCTCATTGTGTGGAAAGGTCAAAGCAAAGTAAATGATTTTGCATTATTTTGTGAATGCAATATTAAAGTCGCATATGCAGGCGTATGCGTTAAGCGCGGCAAGGCCTGCAGGGTTAAGGTCTAGGAGAGCTAAATCCCCTTACATCCAGTCCCGTAGCAATGTCGCTTACGATATTTAGTAGAGAAAAGGGCTTTTTAAACAAAAAATTGCTATTATAATAATTATTTCTTCCTTAAATTACACTCCGCCACAAGGCAGCCCAAAACGCCTAAGTAAAACCAAAAGATGCCTAAGTAAAACCGAAAAAAAATATTGTGAAATTTTGGACCAAAATTTCAATTAAAGTCATCATTTTTAAACAAACGTATCCAAAATTTTTGAAAGCGGGGCGAATGCGACGCCAAAAAATCCATTAGATCAATTTATTTGACAATATATTAGCAAACGAGAACGAAGTTTGGTATTTTTTTTCTGAAAATAGCGTGAAAACCCTTATTTTCAGTGAAAAAGACCAAAAATTTGGCAGCGAAAGTATTCCTTTTTTGAAAAATTTTCTCCTCCCCTCTTTGAAAATTCTGGGTGCACCAATGGGCCGGATTGGTGTTTTAGCGGGCACTCCCAAGAACAACCCAACCTAGTTGCCCTAGTCTCAAAAATGAAAATATTACCGGCAGGGATCTACCTCTACTCTAGAATACTAGGTCGTACTTCAGATATCATGGTTACAGGTCATCACTGAGGAACTATTTAAACTTTTTTAAAAACTTCTTGTTAAACCAAATGTGTTTTTGCCAAAAAAGGGACTAAAACTTAAACAAAAAAGATCATTACTAGAATAGCGAGGCGCTCCAGTTTCGAACCTAAACTCCTGGCACTCCAGCTTCGGACCTGGACTCCTGGCGCTCCATGCACGTCCTTTGTGCAGGGCTTTTGACAGAAATTGAGACTAGTCGAAAAACCTTCAAAAAATGTGCCCAATAAATAAAATTAGAAAACTTGACAGCTTTCCTTTTCGTCAGGGTTAGGGTCAACTTGCCCAACTCCTCCTCCATCAAAGAATCTGGCTGTTTTGTGTCCGTATCTTCTCCCAATTTTCTATCGAAAAACTTGACTTCATATAGTGATTAGTTTTGAGTATAGAACAAGCTTACCTGCAGCGTGATTCCCATTTTAAAGCCAAATTGCTATTCTTAGGAAATCGGTAGAATTTGCAACTACTCTTTTCACTTGTATGATCGCATCCTGGTGCGAAGCACAATACCAATTTATTCTTTTATCCTAAACGCCAATCGCAACTCTGCTCAGAAATATCAAATGTCATTAAATAAGCGTTAAAACGCTATTTTACGGTGCAAAAGTACCCTTTTTAAAATGAGTTTAATATGCATTTATAAAGACTTTTAACCCCGGAAATAACCTGAAATGGAATTACGAAGCTTTGGCCCTTCAAATAAAAGTAAAATCAAACAAAAAACGCCGCCAACTAACCTACAGTGGTTGTTTGAAGTTGCGTGTATGTAATAATTTTCCCATTGATTTAAAAGGGCGAATTTTACTACGATCTGCAGCAAGAACGAGACAATGGACATTGTGATGTCACCACTTAATCGGGCTATTACGGTCCCACATCCGGTCACATCGCAATCATGCATGATTTTTTATTTGTGACGTCACAATTACGCGATTTGTTTGTGATTTAAATTTTTACCATCCAATTATTGTTATTGCGTTCATACAAGTTAATGTAGAGACCAAAGAGGAGTTGATGTGTTAATATGAAAAAGTAAAATGTCGGAGACACATTTTCAAAAAAGATTTAGCGTATGAAATAGATGTTTCAGACAAGGTTAAAACGTGGTGGGATCTGGAGAGTCAAAGAAATTAGCCGGGATTTCTATAAAAAGTGGTGAATCTAAGAAATATTCCGAAAAAATTTTGGTCAGAAATTTGTTATTTAATAAGAAAATGATTTTAAATGATTTGGCAAGTGGTCTAAAAATAATGCAATGGTGCATATTGTTCTGCTTCCAAAACGTGGAGAAAATTGTTAGAAAAAAGGTGATTGGCAATGCTAAGCTTAAACGCCAACGATGGCAGAAATCAGAAAGTTAGTGTGAGCAGTTAGTATGAAGACCAGTTAAAAATCAAAAATAAGCACTGAGAATGCATTGTAGGCTACTGAACAACTTTGAATAGATCTTTTTCTGAAAAAACAAAAGCAATCATGTTTATGGTGTTAAAATCCTGAAAAAAAGATCTCATAACGATACGTCAGCATATGCAGTCAATTATGGAATGGGGTCAGTGGAGATGCATCCCCGCATAGATGCAAATAGCATCAGTATATAAATAACTAAAGACAAAAAGCTCTCTGGCCAATCTGTCTAAGTAATGATCATGTTAGTTAACGAAATCCTAATCAAAATTAACTCTGATTATACCTTGGTTTTACCATAGTCGTTATATACATAGTCTGAAAGGCGCGTGCAAAAGGTTGTGTGATTGTGTGCTCATGAGCGCCTGTTAGCGGGAAAGTTTAATTTGCAAATTGCAAAATCAAGTTTGCAGAGACCTACTACAGCAGTCGTTGGTAAAATACTCAGAGACCAACCACGAAGAAACTTTTTGAATCAAAAGTAGTTTAAATTATTGATATATTAAGTTGACTAAGCTATATGAGTTTTAAAATATAAAAAATGTTGTTGTAAAACTGAAAGTTTTTATCAAAAGCAGAGTAGTTTTTCATTAATTTTGTCAAAGCCTTGGTGGAAACACCTGTCAATTGGTGGAAACACCTGTCAATTGGTGGAAACACCTGTCAATTTTTTGGCATAGGCCTGTGCAAACACCGATTTATTGGTTTTATTATTTATACACTGAGCAACATAACGGCCTGATGAAACTTCCGATGTCTATGAGTAATTTCAGTTGATATAAAGATGTGACAACTGCCAATCTTATGTAGTCTGATGCAGGCCAGAATTAAGCTTTTTGAACTGTTGAAGTAAGAATTTACAATTCTAGACTAGGAACAAGTTTATTTATTAGTGTGAATGCAAAGATGTCCAAAACTTTCTGCTATAAGGCAATAAGTAGAATTATTTTGACAAAAAGTGTAAATATATACCATAGGCCAATCAGGAATGAAAAGTCTATTTCCCCTTGAAAGTTCAAGTGTTTATCCTGTCTACGATAGCCTAGATAACTTTTCATGGCTGTTAGACTTCGTGCAGCAGTTTTATTTTAAATTCATTGTCTAGACTAGCCTATGCTGTAAATACATTTTTTGAATGATCAATTATCATTGTATAATTCAAAATCCAAGCTTAAAAACTTTTATGTTGTTTGACCTTTTTCAAAAGCCTAAGTGGAAAACCTGCCAGTTGTGATTTATTGCAGTTGTTGCTGCACAGTTTGTAACTTCATATGTTGATGATCAGAAAAAATTGTTAACCTTATTTTAATGATAATGTGAATAATCGTAAATGGAGAAGCTACAGTATTCAGCTTGAGACAAAATATGAGCAAACACTGAATCTGAACAGTCACTCACACTCAGTAAACGGTAAGTACCTTAAGTGACTAGATTTGTTGCGACGCACCCGGTGCTTAATACGGCAGACGGTGTGTAGTATATTTTCCAGAAAAAATGCGTTAACCCTTATCCTTACTATCGTCAACATTTTGTCGACACGAGTAGCAAAATGTTTTGTTGCTCTTGCTGGCTTTGATCAATAGGGCTCTCCTTCAACTATGATGAAGGGTATTTATTTCACTTTGATCATGCAAATGAAAAATTGCGTAAGTTTTTTATTTTTTGTTGTAATTGAAAAACATACGTTGTCGTACTTTTGTCAACATTTTGTTGACAAAATCTATTTGCTTGTTTAATGCAGAGGTACACAAATAGTAGGTCATAAGATCTTCTAACTGGGTTGTGGAAAGATTTTAAAATTATTTATGGTTATTATTACGCTGCAACCGTAATCTGCTGCCAATACGAGCTCAACTCATACAAACTTTGTTTATCATCTTATTGTTTCGTTACTTCTCACCGCGTGCGTTTCTTTTCTACTTTAGTTAGATAGGTAGCATGATTTTAGTTATAGCTATTTTGTTGCTTAGCTGTAGGACACTGTGGGTTACAACAAACAAGTAGTACTCCAAAATATCTTAAAGTATTGCAATAAATAACTTCGATATTACTCTGTGTTTCGCTTGAGCACAGTTACTTGACAGTATGAGTTGTAATATATGCGAAGCGTCGAATCCAGATAGGTCAGTGATTCTTACTGTCTACAGTAGTTCTTGAGCTGAACCACAATTCCAGGATAAAAGTTTGAAACAAGCTTTTATATTTTACACTAGTTGTACATTTTCTGGCTTGTGAATCAAGTAAAAATTTTCTGTAAAATCTTGTAAAAATTTTCTGGGTTTGTGAATCAAGCACCGGGTATGCTTTCAATGCAATTGCTTATGATGGTAAAGAAGGAGATCAAGCTCATAGAAATTTCGGCCAAGATATTGCGCTTAAATTGCTTGAGCATTATTGCAGAACAGATAGGGATGTGTGCACGGTTAATTTTTTTCTAAGTTACAATTTTGCAAAACTACTACTCGAAAAAAATTTAACATTACTCGGAATTGTAATAGCACATCGCAGAGAGATCCCTACTATCTTGAATAACAGGAGAGAGGTACTATGCTTGTACATGTTTTTGTATAACCATGAAGATGGTGAGTGCTTGGTTGCGTACCAAGCTAAAAGAAACAAAAAACTCGTAATGCTTCAGAGCTCAACTCGTACAGAAAATTTTGTTATTACTAATGAGCGCAAAAAACCTCTCATGATTTTGGATTATAATTAAAGAAAAGGTGGCGTCGACATGTTTGACGAAAATTTAGAGATATTTTCATGCCGACGAAAAACTGTAAGATTGCCTCTGTTGTTTTTCTACAATATGGTTGACGCTGCAGCCAATAATGCCTATATCTTGATGGGAAAATGTGAAGATACTCCAAGTCAAAAAAATGCTTTCTGAAAAACCTAATTTTTCAGTTAGCAAAATCTGCTGTTGAGAATCGTCTGAGGCTCCCCTAACAAAAGTACAGTGTTAGAGACGTAGCTGCTCAGGTTGTCTTTTCTATCCCAACCGAATCCAATATTACCCCACAACCCACTGTATCTAGCCATCACGAAAGATGCAAAGTATGCAAGAAACAAACCTGATCACGATGCAGGCCCGGTGCCAGGGTAGCGTGACAGGGGGGCATAAACAAATTTTGGGGAGAAGCACAAAAAGTTTACTGCTTTGAATTCGAGAAAGTAGACAAAAAACAAAGGTCTTTATCAAGAATTTCCACAAATTCTTGGGTGAAGACTAAAAAAAGAGAAAAAAAAAGGTCTTCATGTTAAAAAATACTCGATTTCTGGGGTGAAACTACAAAAAAAGGGTCTTTAATGCAAAATCTGCGAAAAAACAGTTCTTGCTCAAGAATTCTTGGTTGACAACCAGTATTTTGGGAGTTTCAGGCCTCGAACTGCACTCCAGCGACACCGAGCCTGTTGCTTCCTTTGGGGCACAATCCTCGATTGGGGGAGAACCATTCTCATTTGGGGGCACAAGCGGTGATTTGCGGGCACGGCCCTATAATGCCCCGCAGGGCACCAATCCTGTCGCGATGTGATGATTGTGCCAGAGGGGTGCGTCAACAACTTAAAAAAAATTTAAGACATGCAAATGTGAATTTTGTGAGTGATCCTGGTGTGCGATCGATTGTTTGAATTTTTTTTTTGTCTTTTTTTATCTATACCGCCTACTGAGTTATTTATACTCTCTTTCTGGTCATTGTGTTTTTTTCATTTTCAATGCACTATTTGCAAACAAATCTGCAATGCTTACGCTAGAAAGACAACTTTAGACATGTCGACAAAATGTCGACAGTAGTGCAACAACGTATGTGTTTTTAGAAGTACTGATAAGGGTTAAGTGGCTGTGATTTTGAATGGCATTGAGTTTTATTTCTACTGAGCTCAGTGTAATTTGGGTTCGCCGCTACTTTGAAAAGTCAACATTCGATCAAGAAGAATTGAGATGCAAGGCAAGCCTACATACAAAAATCATTTCAGTAGAGTTCAAGTGCAATTAGTAGTGCAAGGCAAAGAAATGGGCAAGTTGATAGCATGCAAAATATTGTTGTTGGTTACTTGTGGCTTTAACAACAGTTATCTGCATGACTACTACAATAGCAGCACTTTTCAGGTCTGATCGACTGTATTGTATTGCTTTAAGCAAGACAACTCTCGGAAAGGCAGTGGTGGAATATTGTAACGCGGGAATAAAATAAAATTGTAAGTTTGATTTTTATCATTTTCTCTAGTAGAGTGCATAAAACTTTGCCTCTGGATTGGGAACAATGGTTTTCGATAACAAATGCGATTATGATCATGCGATATTGGTTTCCGATAATAAACGCGGTTACGATTACACAATGTCGATTTACGAGCGAAAACATCAAATGTGATGTTGATTTCTGATAACGAGCATCTAAGACTTCTTTTCTGACCTGGGGGCACATGACAGACATTTCCTCGTTCGCTTTAATAACGAGGTTTTTTTTAAGAGGCGCTAACGAACGAAATACTCGCTAAACGTAAGAGGTCATTTTTGCACGTGTATGTAAAGCCTTGCGAAATCCGTTACGTCATTCTTTCTCGCTAAATTTCTTCGAGCGATTGCGGAAAGCAGTTCAAGTAAAAAAACGTCACATTTTCCTCGCCAACTTAAAGAGGATTTTGAAGCACTCTTTAAGCGTGCGAGAAATCTTTTTGGTTTAGAAATTTAATGGCGAAATGTTGAAAACTTCTAAATCATGCGAATTTTTGCTGAAAATTAGTTCAAATCGTCGCCATGTTAGCTATTAGACTGCTAAAACAAAGCGAATTGCATTAAGAACCATTTGCTGCTTCAATTGATGCAGAAATGCTAAGTAGTGCAAGTTGACAAAAATAGTAACACACTCCTTTTATAAGAACGACTTTCTAAAACACGAGCTCATTTTTGCTCAAAATTTAAGAACAAATTAAAAACACTGCCAGCCTCGGCAGCAAAATAAACCAAAAACAAACAAAAAAAAGAAATTCTAACTAATCAAAGAAACTAAAATTCGTGCTGATTCAATACGATAAAATTTCAGTGATTTTCTTGTGTTTGCAAGCAAAATTGCAACTATTCAAGGTTATAAAGCTCTGCTGCTCTGCGCAAGCAATTGAGAAATTTTTTCGGCAGTTATTCAACTTGAAAAAAGCTTGCTTTTTTGCTTTTGCAATTTTACGATGCTGCAAAAGCAAGAAAAAAGCCTTCACTTAAGTCTTAAGCAGACAGAGCTATAGTAATTAAACAGCGTTTCAAACATGCCCGCTGAAAGTGACATCGATGCTTTAAAAATTTTTACAAAATCAAGAACAAATGAGACTGAATATTGGCAAAAAATTAAAAACAGCCAGTCTAAACTCAAGATTTACCGGTTCTAAAAAGGAAGTGTACTTCGCCATGATCACTTTTGAAAATTTTTGAAATCTTAAGACCTTTAGGTTACTGTTAACATATGAGTTAACCCACCAACAACCTCAAGGGCGCTTTACTTCATTAAAAAAATTATAGTATGGAAAAAGTTGTTTTTATTTTACATTGATCCAAAAATATAATTAAATTCTGTCGTTCATTTACTAATTGTTATCAGTTGAAGAATTTGCTTGCGTAGAATAATCACGCATAGCTTAAAGTATCTTTTTCCATTACAATGTAGTACATACAATACGCTTGAACGCATTATTCTGAAATAGAAATGCATCTGACGTCACAATGGGGTATTTATTACGTACTAACACAAGTTACAAACATCTCGCAAAGAAATTCGAGCGAGCCGTTTTAACGCGTGTTGGGCGAGACGGCTCAGAAATGGCATTAAGGGTGCGTTTAGACTGGACGCGAAGCAACGCGAAGCGACGCAAAGCAACCAAAATTTGACGTCATCGACAGCTCGCGAAAGGTTGCGACCGCTCGCAACCTTCGCGAGCAGTTGCGCAACAGCGCTTGCTTGCAGGCTGTAGTAAGATAACCAACTAATTCACTGATTTGATTTTTACGATCGCAGTTTGCTAGAAAATAATATAAATAGTTCATTTGTATGGTTTAGCGCCTATTTATCAGTCCAAAGAGTAGGCCTAGCTTGTTGGCAAAGTTAGATTCGCGATAGCCCTAGGCTAGCCAAGTTAATTTGGATCTAGACAGCTAAGGCTGTAAATCCCAGAGTGATTTTTCATAGCTATGTTGGATCTCAAAGCTTCATTATAATGAATGCAGCAAAGCAGTAGGCCTAGCCCCACGACATCTAGCTTTTAAACCAAAACTTTTTATTCTGTGCAGCATAGCAGAAGACCAGTCCAGTAGTTCTTTTGGCTGAGCAGCTTTTGCTTTTTTGTATTAAAGTAAACTTAAACTAACATGATGTTTTTTTTCAGAATATAAAATAACCCACCAACAGGCTAGTTTTGAGTGTGTTGATAGTGTTTTTACCCATTGTTTGTTAGCTTGTTGTTTTAAAAGTAACCACAATTGAACAAATGCTTGAATACTGGAAAACTCGCAAAACTTTTTTCACTGCCTTTTTGACCAAGCCAACTTGGTGAAAAGAACTGTATTTAGAATTGGTTTCAAGCTACACTGCTACATACAAGAGCTAGATAGATACAAAAAATCGAAAAATTCCTATGAACTTTTGGATTGGCCTAATTAGTAGTCACTTCTTTGAATAGCTACAAACATGGAATTTTTTCTTCTGAATGTCCTCTTAAAAGTCTTCTTGTTTCTGAAGCTTTGTAACCGTGATCAAGTTGAACTGGAAGCAATGGTTTTGGACTACCCCAAGTTTTATAATTATGAATATTGTAGTCTGGTAGTGATTTTTCACTCCAGTCCTAATTGATGAAAATAGAAATGTCAAGTGTGTTAAATATTCATTTACTGTGTCTTTGTGTAATATCTGAATTTAGTTGTTTGTGAATTTCAAAACATTTTTACTGTCTCTTAAAATTTTTACTGCTTTAGATGGTGAATAAAGTGACAAAGTAAACAATTTTAAGTCTGAAGTTCAATCATTGCAATTATTGCAGTCAGTGTATTTAGTAGATGAACTAGAAAGCCAATATATATCTAACCAGTAGAAAGTGAGTTGTGTGTTTTTGCTGAGATTACTGGTAGAGGTAATTGATTGGTAGAGAAGTACCCGCCAAGCAAGTTCATTACTATTGTTCCATTCTCTAAACTAAACAAAAAACTTGATACAGCATTTATAATAAAAATAATTGGACTGGGGAAGGAAGCGTCAGTTACATAAAAATGTGAGAACTAACAACACTTTTATTTAGATGCTTGAGTAACAATTTTCAAATGAAAAAATCTAAATGTTTTTTTTATCAGGGGCATAACCAAAAACATGCTTAGAGGGGGCTTGACCTTACTGCTATAAATTTGTCTGTATCTTACAAACGGTGGTTTGGAGCGAAGCTCTTTGAGGTAAACGCAACCGTCGCAACGTAGCTACTGGTACCGCAAGAAAATGCAAACTAATAAAATGTTCTCGATAGCATTTAACTTCGCACTAAACATCGATAAGCGCTCCGCTAGCGAATAAAACACCAAACTTAGTTTTAGAGGCTGACTTTTCCTCAAAGCAACTGCTGGTATCAGGTAGCACTGTGCTAAATTCTTGTCCTTCGATGATAGTGTCACATCATGCAAAAACTGCTATGTTTTTTTGCTTTCTCCAGCAAATCAACACAGCAATCCATTGCACAATAAGCAAAAAATCCACTACATAACTGATGACAAATTCAGCTTTCAGTTTCACTCATAGAGTTAACATTGGGAGTCTTCATAAACAGCACTAAATAACACATACAAACAACTGTTTAAGCTTAGTACAGGTATCATAACATGCTTGCCTGAAAAAGAAAAATCACATCAAAAAAACAACATAGTTAATGATGTAAATGAACCTGTAGACTAGCCTATTGGTTTACACTCTACAAGATACCGGTAGATCTACCACTACCATAATGAGACATGGATGGTGAAAGCGTTTAAGGATTTGTTAACTGAGTAAACACCTAAAGAGAACTTTTGACATCTGCTTTCAGCTTTTTGCGTTTCTGCATTAAAACCCAGAACTGTCATCGTCAAAACAGATTAGGGCAAGTTTTCAGTGGAAGGATCTAAACAAATCATTGATAGCTAGTAAATAGGCCAAGTACTACTACGTTTTTGAAGAAATGACTTGTCTTTTCATTTCCAAATTCGATCTACTGTACTTCGTTTTTCACTTAAACTTTACAAATTTTTTTCTCAAGATTGTTTTGTTACCTGAGCTATTACTCTAGACTGTTCTTCACGGTTATTGCGTGATAACATAATATAAACTCAATCTTCGTTTTACCGGTAATTCCAGCGCGCTATGACGAAACAGAACCTGTGATTACTATAATAGCGCTTCAATAATAAACTACACAAAGCTTTCTGCTCATTGAATACATTTTAAAAGTAAGTTATTAAAATTAGCCTATGAAGCGACCAGTCGCGAAGATTAGCAACCACTCGCGAAGACTCGCGAAGACTCGCGAAGGCGCGAGTGACGTAATCGACCACTCGCGAAGGTCGCCAACCTTCGCTTCGCGTTGCTTCGCGTCCAGTCTAAACGCACCTTAAGTCAACAAAGATTTTTTGCTCGTTAGCGCTTTTTAGCGAGCGAGAATGGCCTTGACGAGCTCGTTAGCATGTTCTGTCATGTCGCCCCTGATGACTCTCATATTGATGAAAGTCGAAAGCAACTCTATACGCGTCAGATATTGAGAGTTGAAAATTCTACAATCGCTCACATACAGACTTGTGGAGCAACTTTGTATGGTGATTACTGCTGCTACTAATTCTGACTTTCTGTATTTATCTAGTCAAAACTGTTTTTTCTTACAATATCATTATAGAACATGTTTGATGCCTTCCTACTGACGCAAAATGAATTTCACCAGGAACATTTCATGATACTGATAATAGTATTTCATTATTTATCAAAAACAAATCTTTAATGGAAATCTTAACTCAAAGTTTTGTTTTTTTAAGGTTAAAGCAACAGGATCAAAATGAAATTGGCAAGGTCATTGTTACGGATTCGTTCTTATTCTACGTCTGCTTTTATTGAATTCGTAACGCGCAACTTGGTCCGAAGTATAGTCCTTTATTGCCAGTGTTCAGCGGTTTCGATGAATTTTCAACGCAGACGTAGCACGTAAATTGTAACTGATGATTTGCTTGTAATCCAACGTAGATTTGAAAGCTGAGACCATGCAAAATTGACACTAGCTCTAACGGGGGGGCGTAAAAGAAAATATTTGGGGTGGAGCAAGTCGGTTATATAATATCCAGGATTTAACAACGGGCTTTTGGGCGACTACTCAATACTAACAATTTAGAATGTCCTTTAAACATGCTACAAAGGTAGCGATAAGTTAACTTCAATTCAAGATTTCCCCTTCTACTGACTACTCCCTCTTGTAATAAGAAAGCAAAAAAAGCCTCTGCTCACCGCAGACACTAAACTAAAATGTGTCTCGACACCGCAAAGTCTCAGCTTGCAAACTCCAAAATTTGCATATAACGCAGAGATTTAAAAACGATTGATCAAAAATTTGTTACGTCATTAAAGAACAAACAAAAAGTGCTTACAACACAACCGGATTTCCCAAGTTTCAACGTCTACGAATTTTACATAATTTGCTTTTGGCCCTTTTGAATCAAGAGATAAAGTAGACAATGAGCCATGGCGTTGAATGTAAAACAACAAATCAAAAAACAAGGGTTCGAAACTTCACAAAGAAAAAAGAAAACAGAACGGCGCTACAGTCATTGGGAAAAAATTTGCATATCAAAAAAGATACTGTTTATTTTTTTCAACCAAAATCTGATACTTAAATTAACACAAAATACTGCAGTATTTTAAAGGTGTCTGATCATAACAGATAAGAAGCTTTCCAGGATTTTGGTCTTTAGAAGCAACTAATTAAATGAGAGACTAGATAAGTGAAATCTCTTATGACGTAAAAATAAAAAGTCAATCACAAATTTGAGTGCTATAAAATCTTTTGGTAACGGCTTATAAGGGTAGCCTAATTAACCTAACAAGTGTAATTAAATATGTTCAGGAGTTATTTAACTGGTACCTAAGTCCAAACAAAACACTGCAATATTTAATGGTGTCTGACCATAAGAGGTTTCCCAGGGTTTTGGTCTTTAGAAGCAACTTTTTAAATAAGAGACTTTAGATAATTGAAATCTGTAATGATGTCAAAAGAAAAACGCAATTACAGATGTTAGGGGAATACCACATTATCTTTTGTTTGGTAACAGGGTAGCCTAGCTAATTAACTAATTTATAATAAGTGTAATCAAATACGTTCTGGAGTAGAGTGATCCTAATTTAGGGTAGATCTGATCAGTTGACAAGTGATGCTTATATCGACAAGTAACAAAATACAGAATAGACATTCAAAAAATGTCAAAAGATTGTTATAGTCTTTGCTCTTTTTTTTTTTTTTTTTTTTTTTAATAAAAAGGAAATAAGTACTTTGGTCAACAGCTGAGTGTGACATTAAACTCATTGAAGTAGCTTGAAATATGCTTTTATTCCACTATCACTAGCAGAAGTAAACTTATTAATTGTATCCAAATAATTATTGATATGTTGCATGCAATAATTCAAAATTATATTAATCGAAGGCCAAAGGCAGTGGCATAACCTGTGACTTGAACTAAGAACAGAGGAAGGACAAGCTTCACTTGAAATACAGAAGTTTGTTAATGCTTTCTGCAAAATTGGCTTAAAAGCCAAATTTAAAGTTATTTAGAACTGCTAAATAGTCATTGCATTTTTCAGTTGATGTGGCATGCACTTGGAAGCCTCTGACTATAGAGAAGCGGCATTTGAGCTGCCAGAAGGGGTATAGTTCGCCCATCAGTTACGATGCCAGTGGTTGAACGTTAAAGATATGTGTTTTGATCATGCTGGTAGGCCTAGGGTAATTTTGATTTGCACAAGCAAAAGGTGTAAACAAATTGCTGTTTCAATTGGCTTTCAGCAAACACCTACAGATAATGCTTCTAAAATGGTCTTGACCTAACCAAAAAAACTTCAAAAAAAAAAACAGCATAGTTTACATTTCCAAATTCAGAAGTTCGAAAGTTTTAACAAATTTGCAGAATTTCAACCACTTACTCGTTGGCTACCGGTATGTCATAATTTGTAATGTATCCTAATTTACTAATACACAATATTCTATGAGCCTAATACGCTTATAACGAACACCAGGCAAAGTTTAGAGAAAATTTTAAATGTAAGTTTTTAATATTCTACCAAAATTCACTCCATATTAATTTCAATTTTATAACCCAAGTGCTTTAGTTAGGTTGGTTGGAAATCAACCTGAAAACAAAATTAGCATGGGTAAATGTTAAAATTTTATCAGCTGCTATTCTCCTGATGCTTTAATTTGATTTATTTTAATCAAATTACTTTTTAATAAACATAGTCAAATAAAATTCAAATTCACTTTTTCATAGCTCAAGCCAGATTTAGATCAAATTCTCAGCAGAAATGCACTAGCGCACCGATACTTAGCAGCAACCAATGAAAAATTACATTTTTCCGCTAACAGTCGCAAGAGTGTGAGTGGTGACACAACCTCGCAAGCTAAACGTATTGACTTTGCAGACTATGCATATAACGACTATGGTTTTACCATTTTCCACCAAAATCGAAACTGGTATTTTGACTCTCCATACCCAACACCGGCTTATCACTTTTAGAACTTCTCTGTTTTCGGTGCCGAATATCCTTTGAAAATGTATTTCCCACATTACACCTTTTTATGTTAACCGTTTAACGCCATTTTGGTTTCTAAATCGACTTGTATGAACCAATAATGATTGACGGAAACGCGGCGTAAACAAGTAGAACCCTCGTGTCATCGTAGGTCGTGATTCATATGTTTTTCAACTTTGCCGGATACGGGTGAATTAGTCATCGATGTAGAAATTTTTTAACTTTCGGGTCCACAATATTTTCTTAGAATTATGTGATTTTCTCAGTCAAAATCCTTTTTCTCTTGTTTTGTATTTTTACCAAATCTTGGGGACAAACAAGTTAGTTGAGATTTAGTGCGTTTAAGGGAGGACAAAATATTTTCAGTAATTGCTCTACCTTGCTTTGTTCTGCTCTACCGTGCTCTGATCTGCCCTGCATTGCTCAGCATTGTTTTGCATGACCTGGTAGCTTGCTTTGTTTGTGTTTGGGACTTGTGGGTTTGACCTTCGGGTTTATGGGAGTGTAGTTTTTACGTATGTTTTCTGGTTCGTGCGCTTTATGTTTTTACTGTTCGGAGCTGTTGTGCGTTCCATTGGCAATATAACACGTAATTTCCCCTTTAACTGGATCATGTTTGCATCTGTGAGCTACAACCTACGCGCGAGCCATTTTCCCATTGTCTTAAAGATTCGAACTCGCAACTTCTCGTTAGTCGCCACAGGTATAATCACTGAAACGCACGCCCGCCCCCCACCCCCTTCACCGTCAAGGTCGCAACTCGCTGCCTTGTTCTTTAATCTCGACAATGATAATTGAATGGAAAAAATCTAAAAGGTAGTGACTATTTCACCGAAAATTTTCAACTTAGAGAGAATAAAACGAGAATGAGAAATATTCATCCGCGCTTTTTTCATTTGCTTTTTTACGGGTTAAGATTAGGGTTTAGGTTAGGGTTTGGGTTAGGGTTCGATTTGGGAATAGTTTTAGACTAAGCATTTGAGTTAGTGTTATATTTGAGTCAGAATTAATAAAAAACTAGATAAAATTTTCCGGTGAAATAAAGCCTTCCAATCTAAAATCACCAAAAATTGCGTAATTGTGACGTCACAAATAAAAAATCATGCATGATCGCAATGTGACCGGATGTCGGACCTCAATATACTGTGTTTGGCTACACTGCTCATTTGGCAATTATTTAAAAGTATTTTTTACCAAATGCGATGGAAATTGCAGTGCATTTTGGTGCAATAAAATATGAAAAATGAAACTTTATCCATGACGACATATTATGGGATGCATTTTTGGCAAAATCATTTTTGAACAAAAATTAAGCTTGACTTGGTATGAAACTAGATATCAAACCCTTTTTCAAAAAATGCATAACATGAAAATACTTAGTTATATTTGTTACGTAAAGGTGTCTCTGAACTTTAAAACTGATGATTTTCAAAAAGTGGTCTTTGAATTACGAACAGCACAGTATTATTGATTTCAGGCCTAATTTACAACTCTGCTTTTAAGGTTATTATTGTTTACGGTTGTAAAATTTTTTGTTGAAGCAAATGTTATTTGTGAAAGTTGGTGCATTATAGCACTGACTTAAACTACTTTCTAAAATTTGTATAGTATGTGTACAGACCGGGCTAAAAAATGAACGTATATCTAGATCTATCTTTCATTATACTCGCTGTAATATGCCGAAGCGTGTAACGAGTTGGCGGGGCCCATCTCCGCGCCATTGCGCCCGGGCAACACAGCTCCTTTCGAAGAAATGTTGCAGCGGTGGCGAGCCGTTGGCAACACTGTGTCCGATTTGACCGGCCCGAGATTTGAACCTCAGACCTCCCGCTCCAGAGACGAACGCGTTGCCGCTCGACTAACTGGCCGGTAAAAAAAAAATGAACGTCAAAATATGAAATAGTGTCTCAACTGTTACTAAAAGCGTATTTCGTAACTTTACTAAAACGAGTTAACAATGCTTATCTCAAGTATTGTCGTTTATTAGTTTTTATTTTGCTGGTTCGTTCACAGGTATCATCAGTTCTAGTGGATCAGAAATTTTACAAAAAGTGAGAGTTTCCAACGTTTCCAACACAAATTGCAATGAAGCTTACAAGCATTATGTTTCATCAGACAAGATATGCGCGTTGGGCAATTATCATCGAGACAAGTGCGGGGTAAAAACCACCTCTGCTGAAATAACTTAAACGAGGACTGCACGAAAATTAACGGGGGTATCTAAAGTTAGACGAATGAATTCGACTAAATTGGCGTTGACTCCAACCTTCTTATTTCAGAAATTTTCTACTTCAAACACAATGTATAAGCCACTCGGCTCTGATTTTAATTTTTATTGGCAACCCTGATGTTGTTCTATCCTAAGGCAACACTTCAATTAGGCCACTGCATTAAGCCGTTTAGCTTCGCTCTATTTAGTTTGATCTTGTTAGCAGAATAGATAAGAGTTGAAAAAAGTTTGGACTGTACTAACAAAGAATAAGCAATTTAAGGCTGCTGAGCCATTGCTTGTTTGCGACTGGTTAGAAAAGTTTATTTTAGAGTCACTAAATAAGGAAATACGGTATTATAGGTCTTTTCATTAGACTGCTGCACTTTTTGAAAAATTTTTTGTTGATAATGCTAAATATGATTTTCACCGTGCAATGTTGCAAAATTATGCCAAAAATTTTTTTTTAATTTCAATAATTAGGGGTCTCACGCTTACCCCCAATTTTTCGCCATTTGCCAAATTCAACGATATGTTAAATCGTTTATCCAGCTCTTATTTTAGATGACAAGTATCGCATATTACGTATCATTTCAATCAAAATTTGGAGAAGAAGGTAATGAAACTTACAAAATACATGTTTGCTGAAATAAAAAGTTTGAAAAATTTTACATGTAGGTTTTAATGGACAAAAATTTTACTTGTATTCGTTGTTACATTAGAACAATTTCGCTAACGAGTTACCAATTGTAGTTGAATACTGAGTAATATATTCAGTAGGGTGCTGCAAATGTTGCCACCCATAGCGTAAATTTAAATTTTTAGCCTGAATATGTAGCAATACCACACCAAAAGTTTTTTGGAAGATAAACTGATGCTTAGGAGTTCCACGCTGACCTCAAAATTTTTGGTGTTTTTTGATAACAGCGAAATATTGAGAAACTGATTAAATCAAGACCACTAATTAACAATATGTCTTGTCACATACCATTTTTATCAGAAAGAAGCATTAAATAATAAATATACATAAAAAAATTAGGCAAATCCATTACGCTACTTTACCAAAGGCAGACCATAAATTAGTTTTCCATTTACTCAACAAGCACCAAACTTTTACATTATGCATTTCTTCTTACTACGTTTTAAAACATGCACCTTTAAATCTTGCATTTTCTTTATTTACCGTGAAAGAATATTGGAAATCTTAGAACTAGGCTGCAATTGGAATGCAGTACTAGCAGAAGATACTTTTATTCAACGCAAATGAAAAAATGTTAAAAATAATAAAAGTATTTCAATATTAATGTCAGTGAGTTTAAAACTGATAAGGGTCAAATGTCATAGTAGTGACATAAACTGGAATCTTATTATCAAGTTTATGCATTTGCTGATCTGTCATAACATCATCAGATGCTAATTTCTTAGCATACGTTTCTGTATATTTATGGAATCCACAAGTTTTGTAGAAGTTTTTGTTCAGAAATCAAGAGGCATTGCATCACGCTCGATAGCTTATCAAAGCTAGTGGATACCTGAGTGTTTTAAAGTTTGATCCCTTTGCATTAAAAAATTCTCAGAAATCATCACTTGAATCAGTTTGCCTATCTGCTTTGGATGTTTGCGCTCCCAAGTTTTGTCAATCTACATCAAACCAAATGCAGTGGACGGATCCGCTCTAGAACTAATAAATAGAGATTTGTTGAAATTATCTAAAGCAAAAGTTGCATGATAAACCATGTTTTCTGAAACATTCAGCAACCTGGTTGTCCACCAAAACTCTTGCAATGTCGTGCTATTCAAGCAACTCTTCTGTGCAAGCTGAGAATATGTCAAAAATAACAACTTCAGTCAATACCAAACGTTTGCTTTGTAGCAGTGATCTGCTTTCTGCCTTTTTTGACTTCACAATTCAGTGCTCTCCATGTTTATCTTTGGATCAAGCAAAGGGTTGGAAATCGTTCAAAAACAATCAGATGGCCAATGAGTTACTTGTCGGAAAGGTAGCAAGATGTCTAATGAACAGGAAAGTTAAGAACAGTTATGAAACTGATAATGTTATGACAGATCAGCAAATGCAAAAATTGATGATAAGATTCCAGCTTATGTCACTGCTATGACATCTGACCCTAATCAGCATTAAACTCACTGACATTAATAGTGGAATACTTTATTGTCGTTAATGTTTTTTTTCATTTGCGTAATATAAAAGTACAGTCGGGGACAAAAGTTTAAGACAACTTTACATAAAATCAGCATTTCTGCGAAATTATGGTTTACGATTCAAAATAGCGCAAAAAACGTCATAAAAATCATTGCTGTAAATAAGTTATTGATTCCATATTACATGCTGTTAAGATGATATCATTTAGCAGTTGCAATCAAAACAAAATATTACATCTTTAAAATTTTAAAACTGCTTAAAATTGGGCAATAAATCATCATTGACAGAAATGCAACAGTCTAGAATTGTAGTTCTCCACCAGGAAGGCTATTTAGAAAGGTAGATTATAGCTTGGCAGAACACTGCAGTAAAACAGCTGTGCATAATGCTTTAATCAAATTCAAAAATTCTGGGTGCTATTCAAAAACAGTAAACGATCAGGACGATTTCGAAAACAACCGTCAGGGATGATCACCTCCTAAGAGGTATTGCTATGCGGTCTCCGCAAAGTTCATCCACAAAAATGCAGCATTATTGCAAAAGGGTATGGACGTTTCTTTTAAAACTGTAAAACGACGTTTAACAAAAGACTTTGGCCTCAAAGCTTTCAATCAAACCTGCTGAAAAACCCCGCCTTACTCCAGAAACTGAAGAGAATACGGTTTGAACAACGACACGTTAACTGGAGTAGTGATCAGTGGTCGAGGGTGCTATTTTCTGAGGAATCCTGCATACAGCAGTTTGGAACTCGAAACTATTCAAGTTGGAGACCTGTAGGTAAACGATTTGATGATGAATACGCCCAACAAACTATGAAACATTCTCCCAAGATCGTGATATGAGGAGCCCAAGGGAACAGCAGGGCTTTTCTTTCTATCTCCTGGGACAACAATGAATGGTTCAAAATATCGTGAATTGCTAAAGAACAAGCTACAGCTTCACACGAACGCGCATCAATGCGATATTTTCATGCAAGATGGCGCCTCATGTAGCAAATCAAAAACTGTTACCAGCAACTTTTTAAAGAGCAAGAAGATTCGGATCCTGGATTGGCCAGGCAGCACTCCAGACCTGAGCCCAATTGAAAATATCATTTGAGGGTAGTTTTAAAAAACACCGCGTTTAACCAACAATCTAGGAGTCTTAAGCATCTTGAAAATGTAATAAAAGCTGTTTGGACACGTGATATAACTTCTGAATACTGTTGCAAGCTGATTGAAAGTATGCCAATATGTCTGAAGATGGTCAGTGAAAATAAGGGTGGTTTTACGGATTCGTTCTTATTTCTACGCCTGCTTTGTATTGAATTCGTAACACGCGACTTGGTTCAAAGTATAATCTTTATTGTCAGTGGTCAGCGATTTCTAGAAAAAACAAACGTTAAGTAACTTAAAAATAACAAGAAATAATTCACGAAAAAATTAAAGTAAAAAGTTGTACAGTATTACAAAACAAATGAACTATATCGCTGTAACAAAACCAAAATAATAACAGCACATAACTTGTTATCTCATCGACTTAATTTATTACACGAATTTACACAAATATTGTACATTTCTCTTACCAATGAAATTGCGTTGCAGACTTAGGGCGTAAAACAATAATTGATCATTTGGTGGTAGAATCCAATGATTTATTTGGAAGCTGAAACTTTGCATAAACCAAAAATTCGACTCCCGCACTAACGGGGGGCGTAAAAGAAATATTGGGGTGGAGTAAGCCAATTAGATAAAATTATTCTGCAGTTGCGCTAGCCGCGAGAGGTTGTGTTTGTTTTTGCTGCGACAAACGCAAAATTTCAGAAAAAAGCGAGCAATAGTACGGTAGTCAAAATCAATGAGTATGCCTGCAAAGAAAAGTTTTGAAGCTGAAATTAGTGCACATTTTCGACAAATTGTTAGCAAAATTTTAAATAACATCAGGCCTGAAATTGAAAAGATGGTTAAAGATGCTTTTCATTCCTTTGCGAATTACTATTCAATTGAGATAGATAAAGTTAAACACAACATAACTGATCTAAAGAAAAGTCATGAGTTCTTATCTGCAGAATACGATGACGTAAAGGAAAAATACAACAAATTGCTCAAATCAAGCAAGCAAAATGAAAAATCTGCTAATCAACTAAGCCTTAAACTTGACGAAATTGAGACAAACAAACAAGAAGAGTTCCACAAAATTGACGACTTGGAACAATATGGGAGCAGGCTTAAATTGGAGTTTGAGGGTATCCCGCAGCAGAAGAAAGAAAATGATATCAACATTGTTGTAGATATTGCTAAAATGTTGAACGTCGACGCCAACTTCAGCGACATATCAATTGCGCATCGTTCGCCACCAAAGCGGCACAAACAAAGCGATGGCTTAACACAGCTGCCACCAACTATAATTGCGCAATTTACTAACAAGCGCATCAGAAACGCTATATATTCGAGGAGAAAAGAAGCAAAAAATATTAAAGACTTTCCAGTACCAGAAATGACTAAACTGTTCGTAACTGAAAATTTTACGCTGATAGAATTCTTTTAGTTTTTGTTTGTAAACAAGCTTCTGTATTATCGCCATATCCGTGTTTTTTATTTTCCTTTGCATTCGAATTTGGAATTTTGCGCAGTTGCCTTAAAATTGCTCGAGTTGTTCCAACCGATAAGGCAGGATCCAAAAACGAAGTTACAAACTACTGCACAATATCATTACTTACCTGTTTCTCCAAAATTTTAGAAAAGCTAATTTAAAGCAGGCTACTGAAGTTTTGCCAAAGGAACAATATACTTCACAATCGATAATTTGGCTTTAAAAAAAAAATTATTCAACCATACAAGCTATAAATGACATTGTTTCCCAATGTTATGATAATCTCAAATGCAAAAAACATACTTTTCTAATTCTATT
Organism: Trididemnum nubilum; assembly: GCA_963965965.1. NCBI lineage: Eukaryota > Metazoa > Chordata > Ascidiacea > Aplousobranchia > Didemnidae > Trididemnum > Trididemnum nubilum. Next base: position 5,697,368 of record OZ014488.1, on the reverse strand, counting down.
AAACATTCGAAAACCTTTCAATACCGTAAATCATAGCATTTTACTAAACAAATTGAATCATTACTGTATTCGTTGGGCAGCTAACGATCAACCTCATAGCTACCTTTCAAATCGCACCCAATTTGTTGATATTTCTGGATCTATTTCTTCTCCTTGGTTAGTTGCTAACGGAGTCTTCCAAGGATCGATGCTACAGCTAATACTTTTCTTGATTTTTAAAAATGACCTGGCTAATGCTCTAAAAACGTCCCCTCAATTATTTGCTAATGATACTTGTCTTTTGATAGATTGGAACGATTCTGTAACAGTGAATTACTACACGTATGCGAGTGGATGACTTCAAATCGTTTGGCTCTTAATCCTTATAAAACTCAAGCTTTACTAATTTCTCACAGTAAAATTAATTTTACGACTATTATCAACAACCCGATTAATATCACCTTAACAGCCAAGTATCTGGGCATAGACATCGATTCAACTTTGTCATTCACAAATCAAATTTACAAAATTGAGGCTAAAATATCAGCAGTATTGAGAATTCTATTTTGGCTTCAACATTTTGCCCCTAAACAGTTATTGATCTCGGTTTACTATTTTTTAGTTTTCCCTCATTTATGCTACGGAATAATTGTATGAGGTTGTCAAACTATCTTCCAAAAAGATTTCAAGTACTGCTTAATAAATGTCTTCGAATTATTGACGAGTGGCAACCTAAACAAAAAATTAAACCATAGTACGAAAAGTATGATTTTCTCAGTATTAACCAAATTCATGTCTTCGAAGTAGAACAATTTATGTATTACTCTGTGCATCATCTGCAGCCTGCGATATTTGATCATTACTACAAAGTTGTGACTAATGTTAGCGGACATCGCTTGAGAAGTGTAAATGACGACAAACTCTATTAACCTCTTTTCAAAAAGAAATCCGGTCAAAATTCAATAAAATACAAAGGGGTTAAAATCTGGAATTCTTTACCAAAAGACATTAGAACTCTTTCCTCTATAGAATTAAAAAAGAGCTGCCGTCAATACGAGAAAAACAACGTTGAATGCGAGTAATGCTTGCTTGCTTGTGAGTAATGCTTGCAAAACTTAGCATAACTTGTAATCTATAAATTGGATGTGAAACAGTGACTTCGCAAACCACAACTCCTAATTTAGCCAATTGCATATGCCCACTGGAGTTTGTTGGCCCGATGACTCAAAAGTCCCTTTCAGACTTCTGGTCGCTAAGGGTTTATTTTTATTCATTTGTGGGTATAAATATTCGAAGTTGCACTTCTGTGGCAAAATAAATATCTCTGTCTGTCTAATATCCAAGATATGACAACGGTCATTTGAGCGACGGCTCAATGCTAACTATTTAAAAATGTCTTCTAAACATGCTGCAAAGGCAGCGATAACTTGACTTCAATCTAAAATTTCTTTTTACCGACTACTCTTTGCTCACAGGAAACAAAAAATAGTCTCTGTCGAATGCAGACACTTAATTGAAATGTGGGTCCTCACCGCAAAGTCTCGGCTTGCGAACTTCAAAAATTTGCATGAAATACAGAGATTGAAAACGATTAATCAAAAATTTCTTACGTCATCAAGCGATAAACAAAAAGTACTTACAACACAACGTGATTTGTCAAGTGTCAACGTCTGCGAATTTTAAATAAATTCTGATGAACTTTTGAATTCAAAAGATAAATAGAGATAATGAGCCATGGCGTTGAGTACAAAATAAACAAATGACAAAAGAAGGTTCGAAACTTTACTAAGGTAAAGAGAAATAGAACGGAACTACAGGTGGAAACACAAAATATAGAAAATTTTCCTATTTGTGTGTATTCAATAAATGATTTCTTGACAAAAATAGTGCTTTTTATTGTTTTGTCAGCAAAAACATGAAGGAACATCCAACTTTTTGCATCATTTTCGGTCATAAGTCATGATTTCTACGAAATGCGTATTTACTGTGCGAAAGTCTTAAACTTTTGTCCTCAACTGTATATACTGCTGGTAGTGCATTCCGATTGGAGCCTAATTCTAAGTTTTCTAATATTCTTTCAATAGGCAAATTATTGTTTATACTGACACGCAGCTGATCATCACAATAATCACTTTACTTACAGTACATTACGTATGTACAAGAATTACGCTGAACGTTGTCGGTAAAGCACTATGCCCTTGTCAAAGCATTTAAACAAATATAACGAAACTACTAGTTTTCACATAGAACAGAATTAAAATTGATTAATACTTTCCCTGACTTTTGCTGTCGTTATACGTTTGAATTGAAACCAACTAATTATGACAATGCATGCGATCATACAGATTAAATAGTGTAGTTAAACGTTGAATAAATGGGGGAAAAAGTTTCCTACAGTTGTCATAATAAGTATTTAAGCAGCTTCACTTGTCATTTTGGCTGGACAGTAATTTGAAAATCACTCTCAACAGCTTCTTAACTACTTATTATGACAACTGTAGGAAACTTTTTCCCCCGTTTATTCAACGTTTAACTACACTATTTAATCTGTATGATCGCATGAGTTGACATAATTAGTTGGTTTCCATTCAAATTTATAACGACAGCAAAAGTCAGCGAAAGCGTTAATAAATTTTGATTTTATTTTATGCGAAAACTAGTAGTTTCGTTATATTTGTTTAAATGCTTTGACAAAGGCATAGTGCTTTGCCGAAAACGTTCAGCGTAATTCTAGTAAATAATGTAAATAAGGTGATTATTATAATGATTAGTTGCGTGTCAGTATTGGCAATAATTGCCTATAGTTAGTGAAGACAACCTCTCTTCCCAAGCAATATGTTTTCAAGGTATAATGAAGAAAATGCAAGATTTAAAGGTGTATGTTTTAAAACGTAGTAAGAAGAAATGCATAATGTGAAAGTTTGGTGCTTGTTGAGTAAATGGAAAACTAATTTATGGTCTGCCTTTGGTAAAGTAGTGTAATGGAATTGCCTAATTTTTTTATGCATATTTATTGTTCAATGCTTCTTTCTGATAAAAATGGTATGTGACAAGACATATTGTTAATTAGTGGTCTTGATTTAATCAGTTTCTCAATATTTCGCTGTTATCAAAAAACACCAAAAATTTTGAGGTCAGCGTGGAACTCCTAAGCATCAGTTTATCTTCCAAAAAACTTTTGGTGTGGTATTGCTACATATTCAGGCTAAAAATTTAAATTTTCTTTGCAGGTTGCAACATTTGCAAGTATTGCGAGTATCAGTTACGAGCAACGCCAAAAAACGTTGACTACGTAAACTGTAATTGTTTATGATTTACATTGTTTACAAGAAAACTCGAAACTAATATATTCAACCTAGCATTGTGTTCGCCGTAAATTAAGATGACTCCTTTTAATTCCAAAGTAAATTCTTAAACTTAGTTTGTCTTTGGATGTGAAATTACTTCTTACTTCATAATTTGTACTTACAAAATTTATCATGGCGAACTAGATTCGGGGCAAAGTACAAAAAATAAAAAAGAATAGCTTTTTTCCACTTTTTGAATTTATATATTTAAAAGATAAATAATATTAAAACAAAACAAAAAAATCAATAATTTTATCCTTCGCAAAATCAGAGCCTTTCTTCTACACAGTATATCTCAGCTCAGAACCGAAGACAGTTACGAGCTTTTATCAGTTACGAGCATTTGTATTTTAAGTTTCAGACTGACTTGCTAGCTGGCTTTTTGAAACTGCTACTATCGAGTATTTAGTTTCAATTTTTACGCAAGAAGATTGTAAAGTGCTTCTCACATATATTGCTGTTGCTGGCTTAGCTAAACTAATTTTGATTTCACAATTGTCCAACTTCCATTATTGCCCTCATATGATCTATTTTGTTGAAGATGTGTAACAATATAGATACGTGATTTATTAAATTACTAGAAACAGTCTAGGATACTAGTGTTGTTGTTTTTTTGTTTGATTGATAGAGTTTACTTTCCGGCAATCCTTTACTCCCGGTCTCGGCCGCTGTAGCTTTGTTTTCGCTACCTTCTATTGTGAGATATTGGGGTAGTAAGTCTTTCTTACTGTTAGTGTTAAATTCGAGAGCTCATTTCGAGATAGGTTGGCGATGGGGCGGCGGTTATTGCGGTCTATGCGATGTGTATAAACTTCTGTTTCAGAATGAATGCTGCTTATGTTAAATTTGATTAACTTGGTATCCTTTGCATGGTAACTTTGTGATTAAAACAGTATAACGGTAGTTGATTTTTATGGCAACGTCTACAAGCATCGTGGCTGCGATGCAAACGACCTGCTACAATATTTCTCGTTGGGTCAAGAAGCCACTGAAACATCTCCTTTTTTGCATACACTCAATAGTTTTGCAGATATCATATCACTTGTTCCTGAAAATATTTCCCCGTGTAAATATTATGATTTAAGCTTCCAAAACAACATGCTCAATTCCTCGCAAAATCTATTTCTGTTGCACCTTAATATCCGATCACTTCAAAAAAACTACGACAAGCTATGTGAACTTATAAACCAACTACCCACAAGACCGCATTTAATTGGCCTCTCGTAAACCAAAATTAAACACCAGCCTCTCCTGGACATCTCCCTTCTAAATCATAATTTTATTCATGCTGCTTCACCCACAAACGCTGGGGGAGTGGGACTTTATATATCTGACTCTCTTAACTATGAGATCCTAGGAACTAATTCTATCCATACTTCTGGTTGTGAAAGCTTATTCATCAAACTATCGAATTTAACTAGCAAGCACCTCACAACAATAGCAGTATTCTATCGAAAACCGAAAAACAATATCGTTCACTTTACAGATGAATTGAGTAAAACTCTTGACTCATATTTTAATCAACCCCACGATCTCGCCCTTATGGGCGACTTTAACATTAATTTGGATCCTGAAAAACGTCAAACTGAGGCTTGGCATTATCTTGAAACTCTATTAGGATTTGGCTTATTCTCTGTCATCACTAAACCAACTTGGGTCACTGTAACATCGCAAACATTAATTGATCATATTTTTACTAACATAACAGTTCGAACTGTAACATCAGGTATTTACCAATATGATATAACTGACCACTTTCATATATTCTGTCAAATCCATAACAACGCACCAAAACATAGAATATTAAATAAACGAGGGTTTTTCCGAGATTATGCAGCTGTCAGTCAAACACTATTTGAAGAAGACATAAACGCTATTTTAAAAATGAGTCTGTTTTAGCGCCTTTAAACAATGAAAATAACGTTAATAGCGTATTGGAACAATTCATTTCTTTATTCAAATCTGTGGTTGATAACCACGCCCCAATAAAAAGAGCATCCCGCAAAAAACATAAATTACTTAAAAAGCCTTGGATAACGAAAGGGATTCTAATCTCTATAAAAAATAAACAAAAGATGTACAAAAACAACTTTTTGAACGGAAATGATGCTCAAAAACTGCTCTTCAAAACCTACTCCAACAAATTAACAAAAGTCAAACGGCTTTCTAAAGAAATGTATTTTCATAAAGAATTCGACGAAAAGAAAAACAATTGTCGTAAAATGTGGAAAACCATCAATTCACTTCTTTACAAAAAATCCGCCGATGCAAATTCTCCTCCCAACAATATAAACATAAACGGCAAAATTTGCGGCAATCAATTGGCAATGGCTGAACATTTCAATTATTTGTTTCGTACAATTGGCAAACGTCTGGTAGGAAAAATGGAAAATAGCAGCAGTCAAAGTTTAACTAGGTATTTAACCGACAGGGATTCCTCCTCAATATTTCTTGAACCGGTTGATGAAAGAGAAATTATAAGCACAGTTAATTTATTACCTATGAAAAAATCAGTTGGGCACGATAATATTCCTGTCACTTTTATTAAACTGGTTGTTAAAATAATAGCACCTTTTTTGATTAAAATAATTAATGTATCGTTTGAATTAGGCATGTTTCCAAATATTCTTAAAATTGCTAAAGTAATTCCTATTTACAAGTCTGGAGACAAACAAATCGTCAATAACTATCGTCCTATATCTTTGTTATCCCCGTTCTCAAAAATCTACGAAAAATTAATTTTTAATCGTTTTTTCAAATTTCTTGATAAAAAATCGATCTTAATACCAACACAATACGGGTTTTGTCCTCACCATTCAACACAACATGCAATTTGAGATATTATAGCAACTGCCTACCATAACATTGAGAATAAAGATTTCACTGCGCTGGTAACTCTTGATTTAACTAAAACTTTCGATACGGTCTGTCACGAAAGTCTATTAATTAAGCTCCATCACTACGGTTTTCGAGGAAAAGCACATAAGCTAATTGCTTCTTGTCTCTCGAATCAAACACAGTATGTTAGTTTAGGTGATATTAGCTTCTCACTGCAGCATATCCAGCTAGGAGTGCCTCAAGGCTCTACATCAGGGCCACTTCTTTTTCTACTATACATTAATGATCTTCCTAATGCCACTGATAGCCTCCCTAGATTATTTGCGGATGACACATGTTTAATTCTCAGTCACCCATCTTTTGCCCTGTTAGAAAAAACATAAAGCAAGACCTAGCCAATGTTTCCAGATGGGCCAAAACTAATAAATTAACAATAAATCCAACCAAATCCCACTTACTTGTTGTTTCACTATAATTAAACAAACCATCACCTGATGCACTCATCACATTAGATTCATCTATTCTAAAAGTAGAGAAAAACATAAAATACTTGGGTATAAATGTTGACAATCAGCTTCTTTTCGGTAATCGTATTAATCAACTTAGAACTACTGTTTCTCGAGCAGTTGGCATTATGACAAAGATAAGGCAATTTGTTCCCTTACGAATACTAAAACAAATTTATTTTGCCTTCATTCATTCTCATCTCACATAAGGCAGTTTAGTGTAAGGAGCAACATATCCTTTATACCTAAGTCCGCTAAATCTTTGCAAAATAAAGCAATTAAATTACTTTCTGGAGCAACTCGGTTTCAGAGTGCGCATTTACTCTACAAAGATCACAATATACTTAATTTAAATAGTTTATTCAGTCAAGAAACAGCCAAATTTATGTATAAATTCATTCACAACAACTTCCTGTTTAATTCGATAATTATTTTAGTAGTGTCTTGGCAATTAACAAAAGAAGTACGAGAGCTTCACAAAAGAAAAATCAACTTTATATTCCTAGATTCCGCACAAACACATTACAAAGATCCATCAAATATAGAGGAGTTAAAGTATGGAACGATATACCTAACGAAATTAAGAACAACAACTACATATGTATTTTTTTTTCTATATATGTATTTTTTTTATTTTTGTATTTTTTTTTTCTTCAGCTTTTCCCTCGACAGTATGCAACTCGAATATAAAATTATTGTAAAAAATCAATTCTGTTAAATTAACATAACATTGAAGTAAAGCACGAGCTAATAGTTATTACGCTATAACTATTGACCTACAAAAGTTAGGAGGTTGCTTGACTCGAAGACCGGCAGGTCACTTCGCAGCCCTCCTAGTCTACTACACTTAAATACATAATAACTGATCTCGTGTATTATTGTTTTAATTTTGTGACAAAATAAATATGATTGATTGATAGATTGATTGCAACACCCTACTGAATATATTACTCAACATTCACCTACAGTACAATTTGTTACTCGTTAGCGAAATTGTTCTAATGTAGCAATGAATACAAATGAGATTTTTGCATATCAAAATCTAAATGTGAAATTTTTCAAACTTTTTATTTCAGCAAACATGTATTTCGTGTGTTTCATTACATTCTCTTCCAAATTTTGATTAAAATAATATTAGTATGCGATACTTGTCATCTAAAATAAGAGCTGGATAAGCGATTTAATACATCGTTAAATTTGGCAAATGGCGAAAAATTGGGAGTGAGCGTGTTACAACATTAAAATTTAAAAAAAAAATGTGTGATTTTGCAACATTGCACGCTGAAAATCATATTTAGCTCTCAGGTTAAAACGTTTGCAACATCCTACTCCTCAGGTACTGGTAGTTTTTTTGTCAGGTAAGAACCGGCTAATGGGTTAAGCGGTAACGCGTTTGTCTCTGCAGCGGGTCGTCTGAGATCCAAATCCTGGGCCAGTCAAATTGGACACAGTGTTGCCAACGACTCATCACCGCTGAGACATTTTTTGAAAGGAATGCAGACCTACAGTATGTTGCTCGGGCGCAGTGACGCAGAAATGGACTCGGCAAACTCGTTACACGCTTCGGCGTAATACAGCGAGTATAATAAAAGTTTTGATTTTTGATTTGAGTTAGTAGCCTAGTAATAGAGCGCATCTGTTTGGCTGTGATTTGGGCTGAAGCTTATCTGGCAGCTCTTACTGAGATCGCTGTCTTTTTCCAAATCGGACTTGTTTTGTTGATAAGATCAAATTGATCTGTGCGCATCAGAATGGCTTAAAAGCAGTAGCCTAATTGCGGCGTTGGTTTAGGATAAAACTAAGATGGCATCGCCGATGTTATCAACGTCAGCAAAGGTGGAGTCGAAGACACAAGGCTCAATGCCAAGACCAAAGACACAAAAAAAATCCGAGGCCAAGGCCAAGGACAGTCCTCTCGAGGCCAAGGGCAGGAATGCTTGAGGCCAAGGTCAAGCACCAAGAACACACGCGGCAAGTGTTCTCCAGAAAGAAAAGGTTTTTAACAAAATTTTTCTGGCGATATCCAAAAAAAAAAGGTCTTCAACCACATTTTTCAGGCGATCTCCAAAAAAGACGAAATTCAAAAATTTTTTTCAGGCGGTCTACAAAACTTTAACGTTTTCAAAGATAGTGCTGTCCTCGAGCCGAGGACAGGGCAATTTTTGAGGACTTGAGGTTTTAAGGCCATGGACAAGGACTTGACCTTCGAAGCCAAGGCCAAGGACGACCTCGAATACTCCACCTCTGAACGTCAGGGTTGCAAATGAAAATTATGATTAGGAAGACCCCTAGCTACGTCCTGTTAGAAGCAGAATATCTCTGGAACAACTGGGTCAAGAAAGATGAGGTCAACGTCAATCTAATTTAATACGATTGCCTTAACTTTTGATACCCCTATTGATTTTGCCTGCCGTCCTAGTTTAATCTTTAGTCATTTATGTGTATGAATGATAGTAGCCTACGCAGTTGATGTTGATGTAGTTGCCTACTTTTCCTCCGGTCATCGGACAGGTCAGACGCTAACTACTGAATAATCTGCACACTTTTCATTGCGATAAGTATTTCGTGTTTGGAGTAATCAGCACATACTTATCAGTTTCCAGTGGCCCTATGTTCCAGTGGACTTTTTCGAATTCTTGTCCACTGCATTTGCTGCTTGTTCCAAGTCATAAAGCAGAAATAATAATCGTAAAGCGTCTTAAACCAAGGACGCAACAACGTGACCAGGGTGTGAGTTGAACCTATATCATGCAAATAAAGTCGTCGGAAAAACGACGTCTTTACCCTTTCGGCCGAGCTGCCGATAAGCCGGGAGAAAAAAGCCTGAGGCACTGATTTATTGAGATGAGGTACTGCAAACATGTTGAACCACTTGCATGTGGAAATTATAGGTGATAAACACGAAACAGTACTCTACAAAAATTCTATTTCATATGTGCTAAGAGTATTTTTTGACAGGGTGACGCAGGTGGACCTCTGATTTGTCGGTCCGGCATTGGCGGCGCCTGCAGTGAGAGCTACTTGGCTGGTGTTACAGTAGATGGTTCATCTAATTGCGGAGACAGCCGTTTCCCTGAAATGTTCACAGCCGTGTTTCCTCACGTTGATTGGATAAATCTGATGATGCGCGAGGAGCCTAGTAGCACTCTCGATAGAGATCCGACAATAAATCCCGTTCAATGCTCCAATGTTTCAATTAAGAAGCACAATCCAGAATGAATCAAGATGGCTCCGAAAACTGTGAAAGAACATGAAGAGTAAAATGATAAAAATCAGAAAATAATTTTGTCGAAGACACCAAGTCTAAGTTATATAGCTTGAGTAGACAAAGCAAAGGTTTCATCAACGCAATCCAGCTTATTTTTATAATATTTTACCGGGCAATATACGTTCATTTTTTGCAAACTACAATTGTTTTTTTTATTGATTTAAATTTGAATGTTAAGACGAGTTTTTTTGGTTTTTACTGTATTTGCTTTATTTATGAAAAAATGCCCTTATGGAATGGAAACTGCGTGATACCACTCCTTTACAGAAAAAAAAATTTTTAACTCTATGTTACAGAAAATATTTTTTGTTTAACGAAATTTAAAAGCAATTAAGGCGGGAAGGGACAAAACTTTCAAAAATGCCTTTTTTCTAAATTAGATCAAGTTTTTTAGTAAAACTGATTTTAAGTTGACGACATCATCATAGTAACGTAATGGCAGATTTTAGGCAAAAACAATGTCGATTTTGTTGACGTGATAAGCGGTTCAAATTTTACGCACAAGTTTGTTTTTGAATATGAATCACAAAGCTTAAAGTGCCTATATCAAAGTGATGTCACAAAACGTCATTTCATTTACGGTGGGCTAGAAAAGGCTCAAATAGTTGGCTCCGACAAATATCAAAAATGGGCGGCTTTCATTTCTTATTTTTGTTGAATTGTTAATGAATAAATTTACCTTAAAGTCAGATTAGTTTAAAGGAAAAAGATTTTGTGATAGGATTGAAATGAGTGGGAGCATGTTTTCGCGTATACAGTATAAGCGACCTCTTGTAAAATAGGGCTATATTTTGAGCGTTTTAAAGTTTATCTCCAAGTGACTTGTTGGAATTTTCGCACATGCAGTATGCAAAAGAACCATAATGTTCTTTGTGCATCATAAGAGTCTAAAATGCAGTAGATAGAGCTTTGTAAAATACTTCAGGTGTAGAAACTATGATTTGCAATGCCTGCAATAAAAATTAGAAAATTTTTTCCAGTAGCAAATTAAATGTTAAAGACATATACTAGCTCAAACTAAGATTTCTCTTTGCCTTGTTGAGAAACAGAATTTGAAACAACATGGTCAATTGGGCACTCAACACAAACAGCTTTTTCGAGAATCTCGTTTTTGCGGTAAAATTTTAACTACTTCATTGACAATCGCAGGGATATGGAGCGGCTGTTACTGCAACTGCACACCTGAGCTCGATTCTAGATCAGGTCAAAAGAAACAATATAAAAAATGGCAATTGCGGTTTGATCATGGGTTTAGTGCTTGACATTCAGCATTGCGATATAAAAAGTTTTGACAAAAAAAAATTGTTTTCTTTGGCCAAAACAACTTAGCAAATAAAGATGTACCTAAAGTTATAACTGTATGAAAATTCTCTTTAAAAAAACATACAAACTTAAATTTTGGCCCTCACGCTCTGCTTTTTGCTTTGTTATCGATAACTCATTTTTTAGTTGATAGACTTTTACGAAGCAATTGTTTTTCATTTTTGATTTTGTTTTTAGCAATTTCGTTGATACGTATAAGTATAGTTTATAAATTTAATAATTACCTACGTTATTGCACAATGTCACCAGCTATTATACAATTTTGGTCCAATCTGTTTAAGCCTATATACATTTCTATCCGATTACACTATTATTTTGTTTATTTGCTATCAAAAGTCTTCAATTTTCTAGTTTTTCTAATCTTGCGTGCCGTAGTCAGAGGTTTTCGTTATATTTCAGAGATTTTGATTGCGATATTGATGTTGCAGCAAAGTAAAGACCGGTTCTGTTTTGATTGCAGTATATTTGTAACATTTAGAACAGACTAGAGAGCATTTTAATTTTACAAAGTTTAATGTATTGTGTAGCAGACAATATGTTTATTGTGTACTGCGTAAAGTAATTTTATTTGGTTTGCTGGAGCACCCTACACAACAAATATTGTGGTATGGCATTGTTGGTTGATTTTATTTCGTAATAAGTTATGTATAGTCAAGACCGGATTTATCATATAGAAAAATAGCATAGTGCCAGGGGCCCGCGCTTGGATGGAGGACCTTTTTTTGGTCTTCACTTGCATTTAGCAAGAAAGGGCAATGAAATCACGAAAGGTCCAGGAAACTCGTGGTGCGCAATGCAAATCCGGTCCTGATCATAGTTGCTGAGTACTGTAATCGACGTAGCTCTTCTATATTTCAGACTTCAGTAATTATATTGACTTACTGTAATTTTTTTAACCGACAAGTTTGACGTCCTTCGTGGTCGACTCCTGGGAAATCATAACAACTTCCACTGGCAGTTAGGTGGCCAGATCAACCACCAACCCTGCAGCTACAAAGCAGCTTGAGTCATAAGATGCACAGAGCTGGACAGCGCTGTTTCGAGCTTTTAGCTCTCATCGGCAGCCCTCAGCTTCTCTAACAAAGTTATTCCCCAGCTGGACAAGACTCTTGGCCGAACTGGACAAACCTTAAGGGCTTGCACAGCGGCAGAGTCTTTCTAGGGAATAAACGATTTTTCACTTGTGGTACTTAAAAAAACAAGTGAAAAAATCGCTGAACCCTTGTGTTAAGGACAGCCATGGGCTATCCCTACTACAAGGGTTCCCTTTGTGTGACCACGGAAATCATAACCGACAAGTTTGACGTCCTTCGTGGTCGACTCCTGGGAAATCATAACGGGTCCTTCGTGGTCGACTCCTGGGAAATCATAACGACTCTGCCGCTGTGCAAGCCCTTAAGGTTTGTCCAGTTCGGCCAAGAGTCTTGTCCAGCTGGGAAATAACTTTGTTAGAGAAGCTGAGGGCTGTAATTTTTTTATTGCCCTTTTCCACTCTATTGTCTTAGAAACTGGCATTACTGCCACGATGTGTCTATAATCTCACTATGTCAATCGTTGTAAATATTTTTTTCTTTTAACTTACAGTAAATCCTAATATCAAGAACGTTGCCTAAACTTGCCAGTATTTTCCAAAAAAATTTGCCGAAATTCGATACAAGTTTGATAGGGAAACAAGTAGTGTTGCATGATTTGTTTGCGTAATAGCTGTGTGATATCTAATTTTTGGTTTATCACCTAACAACTCCATCAAACATAGGCGTAGCCAGGGGGGGCCCAGGGGGCCCGGGCCCCCCCTTAATTGAAATGCTACTAATGACAAAAATGTAACAAAAAAGACTATTGTTTCTTCAGTTTCAGTTTCTTTCAGCATTTTTGCGTACTACAGCACAGGCGTAGAACAGTAACTACCAATAATATTGATCCAGGGGGCCCGGGCCCTTTCAATTTAATTTTTGCCAACCAGCTCAAATGGGCCTCTACAATAATATTTAAATGGGGCCCCTTACAATGATATTGATCTAGTGGGCCGGGCCCACTCAATTTAATTTTGGCCAACCAACTCAAATGGGCCCCCTACAATTTAAATGGGCCCTCTACAATACTATTGATCCAGGGGGCCCAGGCCCCTCCATTTAATTTTTGCAAACCAATTAAAATGAGCCCCCTACAATAATATTTAAATGGCCCGCAATTTAAATGGGCCCCCAACAATAATATTGATCCAGGGGGCCCAGGGCTCTTTCAGTTTAATTTTTGTCAACCAATTCAAATGGGCCCCCTACAATAATATTTAAATGGGCCCCAATTTAAATGGGCTCCCTACAATAATATTATTCCAGTGGCCCGGGCCCTTGATTTAATTTTTGCCAACCAATTCAAATGGGCCCCCTGCAATAGTATCTAAATAGCCCCCTATTTAAATGGGCCCTCTACAATAATATTGATCTAGGGGGCCCGTGCCTCTCCATTTAATTTTTGCCAACCAGTTTAAATGGGCCCCATACAATAATATTTAAATGGTCCACAATTTAAATGCCCCCCTAACAATAATATTGACTCAGCGAGCCGGAGACCTCACAATGTAATGTTTACCAACCATTTTAATCGTATAACCCGAGTAAAATTAAGGATTTTTGTTCTAAAAGTTGCTAATCGAGGCCCTCATCTAACCTTTTTATTAACGTAATGCAATAACCAGGGACGGATTTAACATATGGAACTGTGCCAGGAGCCCTGCGCTAACATAAAGATTTTTTTGGCCTTCACTTGTATTTGGCAGGAAAATATTGCAAAAATACCAAACTACCAGGGGCCCAACACAACGTAAATCCGGCTCGGGCAATAACATGATTTGCAAGCGTAACCATCTATTGTACATTTTTCAGTAACGATTGACCTCCACCACGCCAGTTTCTATGCAACGAAATACTTTTGAAAAATTTAGCTACAGCAAGGGGAATGCTCATTGAACAAAATTTTGCTCATTGAACAACCTGGCCGTATATGTACTCCTATAAATAATTGTTTTCATGACAAAACAATAATCTCTAAGGAAAATTTTTGCATGGATTGTTATTTACTGCTAAAATATTGCAGAAGGCAATGTAGGCTACTTTACTTTCCTTTACGTGGGCCAAATCACTTCCAAAATTTAACCCCAAAATGCAAGATTTTAAACGTGTTTTGGACTTAAATTGCAAGCAAAAGAAGGAATGAACAACTTAATTTTTTTACTTGACTTTCAAATGTTAAAAATTTGGTACCTTCAAACAGCTCTGAATACGTGCAAAATGTGATCCAATGGCGTTAAAACAGCTTTTTTTTTCAAAAAGCTACAAAAAATCGCCCAGCGGCTGGGGGCTTTGCCCCCAGACCCCAATAGCCTCCGGCGGCTGGGGACTCCGCCCCCAGACCCCCTTCAATGATACGTTTGAAATACAGTATACTTCTTTACTCAACACGTCTGCCAATTCAAACATTTTCACATTTTAACTATTGGTTTAAGCCCTCCCCTTTGAACGAGTTCCTAGTTACATGCCAACACCAGGCCACGGCTTTTGATCATCCATTCGACGATATCTTTGCTTCCACAACAAATTCCTCTTTCGAAGTTTCTGATGACGTTATTGCATGTGATTTGCGGTTTGGGCCCCCCCCAATCAAAAATCCTGGCTACGCCTATGCCCTCAAATGATACTTTATTTTTATTTTTTCAACAGCAAGGAACTTGATTGAGTTTTGAAATAATTTTTTGTTGCAACTAAAACAATGCCATAAAACATTTTTGAATAGCTTGAATCGCTACTGTAGCAAGCGCACAACCAGGATGTGTTAAAGAAGACTTGAACCAAAACTCAAAATCTTCTTGTCCGAAAACTGTCTAATTTAGACGGCGTGCTGTCTAAATTGATGCAACTCAAACGTATCACAGACAGGGTCAAGGAGCGAAGCTCCCATCCGGCGGAGGCCATAAGGATCTGGGGGCAATTCGGGGTACACAATAGCTATTTTAACGCCATTTGAACCTCATTTTGCACGCTTTGGAGCCACTTGAAACAGATAAATTGCTAAAATCCGTAAGTCATTTGAAAGAGTTGAATTTCTCAGCTCCCTCCCCCCTACTTACCGGTCAAGTTCGAAACAAGTTTAAACACTTGTACTTTTGCTTCCATTTTCTAAGTGACTTGGCTAAGGGGAGGGGCCAAAGTTCTTTTAGCCCCCCTCTATCTGGTTGCGCCACTATGTTGTAATAACATTTTTACCTTTTTTTTTTAACAAGCTCAAACTGTGAAAGAAACTTACCACAGTTTGTAGCAATGCAGCAATTCAATAAGCTATTGCAGTCAGCGCACAGAAACACAACCGGAGTTGGAAATATCGATTAGTAATCGATAATCGATACTGCATTTTTTGCTTTTCTGCTATCGACTATCGTAGATGCTTTGCTTTTGCTTTTTTTCTAGCGGTTATTGTTTTTTCTATGCTTTTTGATTACATGTTATCGATTGGTAGAATCTTTAAACTTTACTTTTGTTCTTGTTGAGTCTGCCTAAGCTTACATCGTTTCGTTTCTCTTTTGCTATACTGCTGTTTATAATTATACTACAATGTACTTTTTTGTTCTTAATAGTACGGTAATGACAGTTTTTCCACTCACAAGTTTCATTTAATGGTCAATACAGCAAAAGTTTTTGTGCATTCTTATAAAAAATAGAATAAAATTTTTTGCTCGCATTTTGGCATCAATTACTAATCTTTGCTCTTTAATTGTTTCCAATATCTTTGCTTTTTGTTTCTTTACTATAGTCTTTGCTTTTTGTGTAAACTATCGATTCGTCTTTGCTTTTAAACAGCATCGACTTCCAACCCTGAACAAAACAAGATGGTTCAAAATTAATAAAAAACCCGAAAGTCCTGTATCTTAAAAGTGATTCGTTATTATCATGCTATGAAAATACCGATGTGGTGCATCCAGGAGCGTATTTGCAGGGGGACATGACGCCATGGCCCCCCCTTTGGGTCGCCAGGATAGTATAAGTTTAATAAAAAAAAAAAAACGAAGCTAACGAACGAACGATTTATTTGTTTTGTTGCTCACATCAATAATCATTGAAACACACCACGTAAAATACTCAAAAAGACAACAAGGATGCTGCGAAGTGACCGGTTAAGGGTCTTCAAGTCAAGCAGTCACCCTAAAAGAGAAGGTTTCCACAATACAATAAAATACAAATTACACAGCACTACTAAGCAAAGCAGTAAGCATTAAAAAAAAACAAAAAAAAAACTACAAAACAGCAAAAGCAAAAAAAAAACCTACCGGTACTGCAGTTGAAAAGCCAGTAAAAAAAAAGAAAAAAGAGAAAAAAATTGGCAAAAATATACTATCAGAGTTATAGGCAAAAACCACGTTACGAATTCTAAGGCAGGCAATATTGACCTAAGTGTAAGAATGGTAGTACCAGAAAAGGAAAGTACACTAATTGAGTGAATTTGGAAATCTTATTACATGAAAGCAATCTTTAATAAAGCGCAAGTAAACATTGTTTGTACTTTTTCTTGAAAACTTTAAAGGAACTACTTCTAGTTTCAGACGAAATTGAGTTCCAGATCTTAATTCCGCCGTATTTTATAGAACGTTGCAGTCGAGATGTGCTGTATCGCGGAATAGCAAACTTACAAGCTAAATTTTGCCTAGTTCTTTATTTGTGTACTGTATCCGTTTTACAAAAGTACTTCGAAAAAGTAATGGGAAGTTTCTTATTGCAAAATTTATGCATGAATATTGCGACTTCATAAGTATAGATATCTGATAATTTCAGTATTTTATTTTGCTTGTGTAACAAAGACACACTTACGAAGGGTTGGTGGAATGTGAAATTATTAGTAATTAGTCTTAAACCTTTATTTTGTAGGGATACAAGTTTTTGTAAGTACTGTATGATTTATAGGTTGATCCCCATATTATAATACCATACAACAGGTGAGGATGAAGTATAGCATAGTATAGTTTAAGTAAAATTGAGGTCGGAGCATAATGTCTTATTTTAGAAATGATGCCAACTGACCGAGATACTTTTTTCGCTACATTTGATATGTGGTCAGAAAAAGTTAGTTTATTATCCAGTATTACGCCAAGGTATCGGAAGGAGTCGACTATTGGTATAGGAATGTCATTAATTAAAATTGGAATAGTACATGAAGGTGATCTAAGTTTAGGAGCAATAATCATGGCTTTGCATTTTGAAAAATTAATCGTGAGTTTATTAGCCGATGACCATTGTTCAGTACTAAGCAGCAACTTATTCGCTTTAGCTTTCAGTTTGTCAAGATTAATTTCATTAATTACGAGACAAGTGTCATCAGCATACTGTTTTATGCTATCGTTAGAATAAGTATTAATATTGTTGATGTCATTGATATATAGTAAAAATAGTAGGGGACCCAGTATTGACCCTTGTGGTACTCCATAGCTTATATGACTAAGAGTAGAAAGACGATCATTAATGCTTACACATTGAGTTCTGTGATTTAGGTAAGATGAAATTAGATTGAGAGCTGGGCCACGTATTCCATAATGTTCTAGTTTTGAAAGGAGAATTTTATGACAAACAGTATCAAACGCCTTTTTGTAGTCAATGAAAATCAACATCAGTATAATTAGCATAGAATAGTATGCAAAATTGCGGCATGCCCCCTTCCCCCCTTTGTAACTTGGGCAAAAAGTTTTAGCACACAGAAGGACAGAATCTGGGTGGAAATCCGTTTTTTTTTGGTCTTCACCTAATTTTGGGCCAAAAACCGGTCTATATTTGAGTGAAGACCTTTTTTTTTTTGGTCGTCATTCAATTTTGGGCTGAAAAACAAACCGATTCTGAGGGGAGAAAGTTTTTTTTTGGTCTTCATTATTTTCAAATTTCCCGGCCCCCCTCCCCCCCCCCCTTTCGAAAATTTTACGTACGCTACTGGGTGCATCACACAAGGTGTGTGATGTCTATGATTAGCAGCTATCAAACTTATACAGTTATTACAATAATCTTCTTGTATAAATTGTTTTAACCATATTTTTAACCAGATTGGTTAAATATGGTTAAAACATAAAGCAGTTGTTTTAACCATATTTAACCAATCTCTAAAAACTGATGAAGTCTGCTTTAGATTGATCTAAAATCTTACTAGATTAAATTTATGCTTGCCCCTAACTTTGCATCACTTTTTGTTGGTATTTTCATTGAAAGAGTGGACGATAATGCTTTTGTAAGTTTGTGTTTGTAGTGTATCATGTGCTTCTTTTTTGTTCTTTAATAAAAAGTACATATAAAGTGCAATTTAGAAGTTTCGAACGTCGCTGCCAGCACTTGCTTACGTTAAAGGACGTGGATCTTGTGGTGTTAAGATGAATTGACACAGTATGCATTTTTTGTCCGTTTTTTTTTACGTTTTGCTTCTCCATGAAAAAACATGCACTTTTTCGTACGCGTTTTTATGAGTTCATATCCGCTCTAAGCAGACTGTTACTTATTGATAAAAATTTTGTGTATGAAAGATGAGAGTGATATTTCAACTTTTACAAAAAAATTTTTCGGAAGACTTTTGTCCAGTATACGTGATATTCTGGTTATTGCGGATATGGACATATAAAAATACGGACGAAAAAGAGCATATTTTTTCACCGAGAAAAAAATACACACAAAACGGACAAAAGCGGACGAAAAAAAGGATACTGCGTAAATCCACTGTTATCGTGGCCGTGATTTTTCTGGACAGTCTAAATGTTGGGATAACAAAAAAAGCTTTTAAATTACAATAAATTTAGTGGGCTAATTCTTTAAATGCAACTTCTTTCAAGCTTGATCCACTTCAGTAACTTTAATAACTGAGAAGTTTTGGGTTCAATATTGGTTAAAGCTTTTAGAGCTTATTATGGGTTAAATAAAACTTTATGTTTCCCAATTCACATCATACTATCTCATCGAGTGCTCAAACTAAAAAGCAAGCATGGCAGTACGGTACGGTGCGCCTCAAATTTTCGCTAAAAATGTAAAAAAGCACGGTACGCGCTTTTTGTGAAGGTATGGTTACGGTACTTTGGTACGCTGTTTGAATGTGCGTACTAAACGTACTAATGTAACAACGGTTGCTACTCGCTGACGACGCTACGTATTGCACTTGTGTTAGTACGATGAATTGTTACACGTCCGTAAACTATTTATGACACGTGTTCTGAGTTCTGATTATTTGTTCCCTTCCCCTTTCTTCTTCAATAATTAAGGCCAAAAGGCGTCATATGATTTGAATAGTTCCAAAGTTAGCAAAACTGATATTCATGAATCCTAAATATACATGCAGTTAAACATTTTTTTTTAAGCGTGGAAAGCGAGAACTTTGGAAAAACTTTAGCAATTTTTTTTACCTTGATACCGCACCACTCAAGTACGGTAAGTTTAAAGTTTTGATTGACCCACGCATCGTACCTTTTAAGTACGGTATGTTCAGAGCATAGGTGGGCACGGTACTTTGCAAAAGTACCGCGGTACCGGTACTCGGTACTTTGCTAAAATTAGTACCGCGGTACCGGTACTTTCAAATTAAAAGTACCGCGGTACTTTTGCGGTACTTTTTTAAAAAATTAAAAGAAAAAAATTGAACTGATTAACCTCGTTTACTGGATTGTAAATCATCACTTTTAGCAATTTGGTTCGTTTCCGCGACTAGTGCGAACTCCGTAGACCTACAGTTCGTTTTAGAGAAAGTTTGCCGTAGAATAGTAAGCAGTTGCAGTATTAGTATTGCTACAATAGTGAGTACAGTACTAGCTAGTGATGAAATTCACTCGATAAAGTATCTAACTTATACGAACTACGGTCACTGGGCTACTTATTGTTCTAGACTTAGAGTATCTTGTGCCCAATAATAACCAAACACCAGTCATCTCTAAAGCATCACGTACGTAAGTTGACACTGAAGGATGCTCTGACGATCATCAGCTCCCAATTATTGCACAAATGACATTTACACAAAACTTAGAAATTGGGGGATAAATTGCACTTTTGGCAAAGTGTACTGTTTTGATTTGTTTTTAGTCGATTCGTTGCTGCAGTTACTTTTTGCATTTTTTATTTAAAGCTAGATGGGAGCTTACCAGTTGCCGGCCTAAAACGAACGACGCATGTTAATGGTGACTTCTAAAAAATTCTTTTGTTTCCCCGTAATGAGAACAATTTCAAAATTACAGCATTTTTTGTTGCTGTTGTATAGCATATTTATTCTCTTGTCACAACACAGCGTTAGACGCTAATTATTGCACAATCCGCACACTTTCATTGTGATATTTACTTCGTGCCTGGAGGAATTTGCACCTGCTTAAGAGTTTCTAGTTTTCCAACGTCCCGTGAATTTCGATTTCTTACACACTGAATTTCTGGCTAGTTCGAAGCCACAAGCAGAGATAATCATCGTAAAGCGCTCAATCCAAGGACGCAAAACGTAACCAGTGTGTGGGTTGAACACAGATTATGCAATTAGAGTTGTCGCAAAAAAGCTTTAGCACTTTTGACCACGCTTTTGGGGGACTCTCAAGGTCTCTTTTGATTATAAAAAAAATTAGCTTTTTGGCTAAAGCCGTTAAAATACAGGGTGAGCCAAAAGTACTGTAGGTGGACAGTAAAAAAAAATTAAGTGTAACATAGTAATAGAAAACAGGTAAAATTAAAACAAATTTTAGTACTAAAATTGTAATTATCAGAGGTGGAGTCCTCGAGGACGTCCTTGGCCTCAAGGACACATTTTGAAGTCCTTGGCCTTGGCCTCGAGGCCTCAAGTCCTCGAAAATTGGCCTGTCCTCGGCTCGAGGACAGCAGTATTTTTTGGAATGTTAAAATTTTGTGGAGCGCTTGAAAAATATTTTGGAAAACGTTTTTTAGTGGAGATCGCTTGAAAAATTTTTGTGAAGACCTTTTTTTTTTTTTTTGGAGATCGCCTGAAAAATTTTTGTGAAGACCTTTTTTTTTTTTTCGAGAGCACTTGCGCTTTGTGTCCTTGGCATAACATAACATAACATAAGTTTATTTGCCTGAAAGTTGAAAAACTTAAGCAAGACACACAAATGGGCACAGATTCAAAAACACAATCAGGTCAGGAAGCACCGATGAACCCGGAGGTTTTCTAGTCTAGATGCTCCTGACAAGGCTGCTCTGCGCAAAAAAAGCTTCAAAGCTGCAGTACAGTATCGAGGGCCTTTGGCTCCATTCGCGCCATCGTCGGCGTTGCGTTGCTTTGTCCTCAGATAAGACACTTTTGACAACTATCACTGCTTGTTAGGTCCTAACTAAGCAGCAATAGAATTTAAATCAACTGAAACTCGGAGAAATTGCTACTTTTAGTTAGGTGACGTTTGCCCGTCCACTAGCAAGGAAATATAAGCTCAGTATGAAAAAACAATAATGATAAACAAAGCAGAAGAGCAGCAAATTTCAAAGCACAGTTCTTGTCAAATTATTTCAATTTATAGTTGGGGATAGTGTTGGTGGGATTAAACAATTACAGGTTCACAAGCAATTGACCAATGAGCAACCAAAATATTATTCTGATGACAGCAATATAGTCACAGTTGGAAGAACACAATATATCATAGCACAAGTAAATTTTAGAAGCACAAGAGTTAAATTGTAAAGAGTAGCCTTGGTCCTTGGCCTTGGCCTCGAGCATTCCTGTCCATGGCCTCGAGAGTGTCTGTCCTCGGAAAGGCTGTCCTTGGCCTTGGCCTCGGATTTTTTTTGTGTCCTTGGCCTTGGCCTCGAGCCTTGTGTCCTCGACTCCACCTCTGGTAATTATATACCGCAAATAACATACTGTAGTTCTAACAAAGTTAAAATGAACAATTCAATTAAAGTAACTGAGGCATAAATCTATTCCATATGCCGTCCAGCTACTTTTGGCTCACCCTGTATTTATTTTTTGTTATGTTCAATTTCGGGTGTTCTAAAAGAGGTGCAATCATAAAAGTTGATTTCTTGGGGATTAATTTGTGCAGTTTCAGGGGAGGTGGCACCCAAAAATTTCCAGAGACAAAACTGTGTTTTTTACTCGACAATTTTGCACAAAAATTAGATTGCGTTGTTTTGCCCTGTAGAACTTATTAGAAGAGCGTACAATGTTTAGGAAGAAAAAAACCTCATCGCGGCCAAAGCCAAAGTGGGGTTGGTGCAGATGAAACGATTTTTGAGATAATTTTTCTGTATAAGTATTACCGGGTGAAATACTTTTGGCCGTATTATACACCGTTTGTGAATGAGAACATCTTCTTCGCCAAACGTTCCAGGCATATTTAAAGTCAAAAGCTAATATTAATGGATGCCGGCAGTAACGTGCAGTAAATTTTTCTTCAAGCATGCCCGTAACCAAAAATTTGCAATGGGGGGGACGTTGCGGGGGTCTGGGGCGGATCCCCAACCACCGGAGACAATTGGGGTCGGGGGCAAGGCCCCCAGCCACCGGAGGCATAGGGTGTTGGGGCGGATCCCCCAGCTCTCGAAAAATTTTTATTTTTTTGGCAAAAATAACGTAATTTTAGGCCTAATTTGATAAAAATCAATGCTATTAATACGTGGCATAAAATTAGCAGTGCAAAAATCATTATACCGTACTAGTCGCATAAATGGTTTATGTGGGAGGTAGCTATTGCTAGAATTTCAGTTCTCTTATTTGCAAGTTGGTAAATCATAAAATCTTATTTCGGTAGTTTAGTAAACCTCGCAAGAAGTAATCTATTTCAGCTAAATTTTATAGTGAAAGACGTATGCATATATGGGGGCCAATCGAAGGAAGGTCGAGAAAAGTTGTTGAGCATTTTTCAAAAAGCGATCAAATTTGATTACCAATTTTCGGCTATTCTTTATAGTCTTTTTTCTGATTTATAAGTTTTATTTTTGACAAATTAGCTCCCTCTCCTCCTCAATAAACATTTCAAAATATGCTTTAAATAATTTTTTTAATCTATTCTAGAGCAAAAGACAGTATCAGAAGTGCTAACAACGTAGTATTTTTCTTATTCTGCATTTTGGTCGGCAGGCCAATGTATTCACCCCGCGCCCCCTGGCTACGCTATTGTATTCACGCCTGATGTGATGAGTATTCATTGCGTAAGTCGTCTCTTACAATTTTTTCTTAGCGATTTCGCTTTTGTTTCGCCGGTGCATGAATACTGGTAATGCATTATTTTGCCATTGCAAGAAAACGTCAATTTTTCAAATCGGCCAGCAAACTGCAAACGCTAAGTCCCTGCAGTGGTAGTAGCGAGTAAGACCAACAGTTAAACACTAAATTAAGAAAAAGATTGGTTGTTTATCCAATTTATTTGCAAGCATTTTTACAACGTTTCAAGTTTTTAATGGTACGTTCTTAAAATCCGTACTGAAAAATAAAAAAAAACTAAAGTACCGGTACGGTACCGCGGTACTTTGCTATTTTTTGGCGGTACCGGTACCGGTACCACAAAAGTACCGACGATACCGGTACCGGTACCAAAAAGGTACCGCGGTACCGGTACCGCGGTACTGCCCACCTATGAGTTCAGAGCGTACCATCCGATGAAAACGACGTTAGCACGTTTTCTTTTTTTTTTGTTTTTTTTTTTGTTTGTGACGTTACGTTAGTACGGTACGGTAAAATTTTGAAGTACGTCATGCTCAAACTTTGAATGTATCGTACCGTACTGCCATCCTTGGTCTTCTCTCAAAATTTCTGAGAAAGAGGTCGCATAAAAGGTGATCTTCAAATAAATAAAAATTTATGTCTTCAATAAACTCTTCTGAGAAAGAAGTTGAAATAAAAGTGATCTTAAAAAAAAAAAAGATCTTCACTGACGAATTTCATCTCTGTTCATAAATATTTCTATTGAAAAATTTTGCTGAAAAAGCCTGGTTTTGTGGTTTTGATTTTTTTTTTAATTTGATGTTTTTTTTGAAGAGCCCTCGCTGGCATCACTGCACTAGATCCGTGGTCGCTGCTCTGTGAGGATTAACACTTTTCAGATTTCATAATTTTATTAGAATTTAACAGCTTAAAGATAGGTAGAATCATAAGACTTACTACTTTCCTAGTAAGCGTAGTACCGGTAATTCACATTGGAAAGTTCGCAAACGCAAATCAGCTTTGGAGCGGAACTAATGCCCCTCATTAACTTAAATCACAACTTGGATGGTTAAAATCCCTTCGGAACACGCGGTACCTGAGGAATGAAGACCTCTCCCCCTTTCTTATTTTATTTTTTTTGGAGATCAAGTCGCAAGGCTAGCTATTGTCAAAATTCTTGGACCCAAATTTTTCCGCCCAAATCGGCGCGTTTTTGCACTTCGTTTAGCACAGCTCAAAAGTTTTGCGGGTAACTGAGTTTTAGATTGGCGCAAAAATCCGGCGCAGTGTAAAGGAACTTTCCAACCTGGTCGGGCGGTAGTTAAAAGACCATTACAGTCGGGTATTCGGTTCAATGATGTCAGGTTTGATGTTTTTACGCCAAATCTGATGTTTTTGACTTGCAATCTGATGTCTGATATTTCTGATGGAAATTGATTTCAGGAGCAAATCTGACATTTTATATTAATTTTAAGATCTGATGTGAACTGTGCAAATGACAGGAAAATCTGTTTTGGAAATGGGTCGATCTAAACATTGTTGATCTCAAAAAAAAAGGTCTCTCGCTCATATTAACCCCTTTTCATAAACATTTCTGGAAATTTGCTGCAAAGGTCAAGATTTTTGGATCTGATGTTTTTTCTCCAAAAATCTGAAGTTTTTCAAAAATAAGACCACTCGCTGGCATCACTGAGTCAGTCTTGAGACTTTACAGGGAGACAAATACAAGTAAATAATGGTACGGTACTGACCTAGTGAACAGTGAATGTGAGTGTGGAAATCAATACTTTCAAGTGTCGGTTTTTGGACCATAGTACTTTGCCTATACTCAATAAAACCAAAAACCATAATAGGCCTACCCATATTCTTTTCTCAGCACTAAAAGTAAACAGTAATTCAATGGTAGTAGTAATTATTTCTTATGACTGATGAAAACGTTTAATGATTGCTACGGTGAAAGGGTGAAAAAAAGCAACTGCTGAACTAAAACAATTTACAGATTACCGGTAATTCAATTGCATTAATTAACAAAGTTTTTCTACTCTTTTAATAACATTAGGCACGCGCGCATCGCATCGTTGTCTGGCAATTTTTTGGTCGCCATTGCTGAACGCGTTTTTTAAGGCACTTTTCAGAAGCGGTTTACTTTGAACTTGCTAAAAACTATCTAAAAGTGCTTCAATTTCAACGAAAATTCATATTTAGGTAGAGGAATACTTGCTCTGTCTAACACTGTATTTCTTTTTAGAATTTGTTGCTAAAAACTGTGATTTTCTTGAGTTTAAAAATGAGCAAAATGTTTACCTTTGAAATAGTTTGTGAAGATGCTCACGGCCGATCTTCAAACTGCCATATCCTCGTAGAATATTTATTCAACTACGTTTCTACCAAATTTGAAGAAAAAATAATGATGCGCACTATGTTAAATTTTAGCCGCACGAAACTCACTTTTGCAATTTCAACTTCAAACTTTTGCCGTAATCACACTCCGTAACGACGCGCCAAACCGATAATACGTCATTTGCTAAAGCGTGTTTGCGCTGAGTTTGTCACGGTTGAGCGCACTGAAGCATGAAGCGTGGTTATGTTATTCTAATGCCGCATTCAGGGACAGTTCTTTATTCTCGAACTGGTTTTGAATTCTATGGGTCGTGTGGACCAACAAGAAATAACTTTGACCCCGCTGATGATTCATTTTTTGGATACTTTTTTGATAACGCACAGCATCCTTTTTTGGGCTCTGGGTTGCCAGACTGGGATATCTTGTAGAAATTAGCTTGCTCGGGACCGTGTGAGAAGTAAGCTTGATCAGTTGCATCGCTACGGGGGGCGGCCCGTCCCGGGTGTCACCATTTGGGGTGACACCATTTTATGATGTGAAACCATAACTCCAGAAATTTGTGATGAAGGCTTTTTAGTTCAATGCGTTGGGTCTCCATCCACATCCGCAGCGAAATCCCACTGAATCTTCAGCGATGGCCTTTTTTTTTCTTTTGGTCTTCACTTACTTTCGGTCCGAAAACGCATTGAAGTTTTGGCGGAGACCTTTTTTTTGGTCTTCACTAACTTTTGACATAACTTTCATAAATTGTCTCACAGCCTAAAGGGTGACATCATAAAGGGTGCGTCACACATATAGGGTGACATTACGCACTCCCGTCCCGGGTGTCACCATCCATAGCAACGCTTCTGAGCTTGATAAGAAGTTGTGTTGCATAATACAATAGTTTTGGCGGTTTTCAAAACTGCAAGAACGAAACACCTGCAGTCCACAGGCTGTAATTGTAAAAATATTTTTATTTTGTTACGAAGTAGCATTTATAACAAATTGATTTTTAACTTTAGCCAATGTCTTAATTATTTTGTTCATGCCGAGAGCCCGATACTGGCAGTGTTCTTAAATTTTGAGCAAAAATGAGCCTTGTGTCCTCATAAGATTTGTCGTATAAAAAAAATGTAACGATAAATCATTCTTTAGGCATGATGAAGATTGAAGATCCAACTGCCAACCAACAATCCTTGCATTCGCAGCCTCTTTGACGTCTTTACATGCAGCGTATTGTATTTTGCTTATGTACTTATACTGTGTATGTTGTGTGTCTTTAAAGCAGGCGTCAAATAAGCTCAGTTCAATTTGACTTTTTATTTGAACAAACAAATAAAAATATCAATGTGCAAAATTTTGTGGCAAAGTTTTATTTAATTTTTTTCGCGCATGATAACACTATCACCAAAATCTGAGACTAAGTAAAACACCAGTTAGACCCGCAGTTTACATTAAACTCTATGCTCGAACTCCAAAAATGCATTAATGTGAAAGTGACCCAATCTTTTTGCAGATTTAATTTAAAAGATTTTTGCGAGTCACTAATAAGTAATAGCAGCCATTTTTCCAAAAATTTTAGGCAAAAAATGTTAACAGCTTATAAAAGAATCAATACAGTTTTGCTTTATTACGTGATATTCTAAAAATTTTAATCCAATGTATATACAAGATCAAGCTTCACGTTAAATTAAAAAAAGGCATTAATTTTGCTTTTTCATTGTACTGTTAAAAACTTGCCTCTTGCAGTGTAATCGCTAGATGGCATTCTGAGAAACAAATATGAATGTTGTGCTCGCTCTTAACACAAAGCAAATTTGATTGCCTGCTAGGAGATTGATAAAAGCATTTCTTCTACAAGTAATAAACGCGCAGGATTTTTTAAGTATTGCACTGATTTATTTTATAAGAACCAGTAAATTTTAATTGCGGTTGTCTGTTTTTCGATTTTCCTCGAATTTTTCAGGATATTTATTTTAATACGTACGTAACTTTATTGTAAAATAAAGTGATGCAAATATATTTCTGCTTGGTTAAAAGTTGTCTTTTGTAATAGGTCATGTTTACTGTTAGACAAATCACTTATGACAATCGGAAAATGCCAAAAAAACTCTGCTGATTACTAGCCGGCAGGTAATTTGTCGACAACGAGGCCCAAAGGATAAACGCGTATTTTTTAAGACGACCCTGATCGCATGATTCGAGTTAAACCCGCACCCTGGTCACGTTATTGCGTCCTTGGACAAGACTCTACGATGGTTATCTCTGCTTGGCAGGCACGGCGCCACGTGGGAGCATTTTGGGGTCGTGCCCTCCCCCCGAATCAATGCTTGTGCCCCCCAAGCGAGAATTGTGCCCCAAAAGCAAATAACAGGCCAGAAGCCACTGGGGAGCATTTGCGATGAAAACCTTTTTTTGGTTACCCGCAAACGATGAAAATGGTTACCCGCAAAACGCATGCGTGACAGCAACCCAAACGTTGCGTTCATGCGTATTAATTGTTGAATTGTTGAAATGACTTGAAATGCAAAAAATGACAGCAAAACACATGAATGAAACTTCTAAAAAATTTTTGTCAACAATCAGTTTAAAAAATCCTGCAAATACAGGCAAGGTATGGTTTCTAATTGCAATATTTATTTCAACGCTTTACTGAATGTTAATATTACGAATTTTTATGCAATTTCTTAAAAACATAAAATGCGTTCATATAGAAACTCATACAAACCTCAGGATTAGATGCCACCAAACTACCGAAACAAACGGAAGGTTTATAACGGATTCATTTGGACCAGTGTGCCAACTATCATGAGTTATCCTTAAATGTATGCGTGACAGTACCCTAAACGTTGCGTTCTTATTCCGCACAAATCATTATAAAAGATCGAAAAACAACCAAAAGTGAAAAACCGCATAAAAGTAACAGTTAAGTAAGTATTTCCCACCTATCTACTCAAAGTATCATCTAAATACATGCAATGTATGGTTTCCAATTGGAATATTTGTTTCAATGCTTCAACTAGACGATATTCTGGCGGATTTTGGTGTATTTTGTGCAAAATCATTGAAAACGACCACAGAATGACCCCCACTAACTTCCGGATTTGATGTCAGAAAGTTGCAAAAACTACTTTGGGGTGTAATATGGATCCATTTGGACCAGTGTGCAAACTTTTGTCGGAAACCCTCAAATGTGTGCATGACAGTAGTCCAAAACGTTCCGTTCACACGCATTAATCCTCAAAAGTGGCTGGAAATGCAAAAAATGGTGATAAACCGCATAAATGTAACATCCAAGCAAACATTTCCAAACAAACAATTGAAAACATGATTTGAATGAATGCAAGGTATGGTTTCCAATTGGAATATTTGTTTCAATGCTATAACTAGACGATATTCTGGCGGATTTTGGTGTATTTTGTGCAAAATCATTGAAAACGACCACAGAATGACCCCCACTAACTTCCGGATTAGATGTCAGAAAGTTGCAAAAACTACTTTGGGGTGTAATATGGATCCATTTGGACCAGTGTGCAAACTTTTGTCGGAAACCCTCAAATGTGTGCATGACAGTAGTCCAAAACGTTCCGTTCACACGCATTAATCCTCAAAAGTGGCTGGAAATGCAAAAAATGGTGATAAACCGCATAAATGTAACATCCAAGCAAACATTTCCAAACAAACAATTGAAAACATGATTTGAATGAATGCAAGGTATGGTTTCCAATTGGAATATTTGTTTCAATGCTATAACTAGACGATATTCTGGCGGATTTTGGTGTATTTTGTGCAAAATCATTGAAAACGACCACAGAATGACCCCCACTAACTTCCGGATTTGATGTCAGAAAGTTGCAAAAACTACTTTGGGGTGTAATATGGATCCATTTGGACCAGTGTGCAAACTTTTGTCGGAAACCCTCAAATGTGTGCATGACAGTAGTCCAAAACGTTCCGTTCACACGCATTAATCCTCAAAAGTGGCTGGAAATGCAAAAAATGGTGATAAACCGCATAAATGTAACATCCAAGCAAACATTTCCAAACAAACAATTGAAAACATGATTTGAATGAATGCAAGGTATGGTTTCCAATTGGAATATTTGTTTCAATGCTATAACTAGACGATATTCTGGCGGATTTTGGTGTATTTTGTGCAAAATCATTGAAAACGACCACAGAATGACCCCCACTAACTTCCGGATTTGATGTCAGAAAGTTGCAAAAACTACTTTGGGGTGTAATATGGATCCATTTGGACCAGTGTGCAAACTTTTGTCGGAAACCCTCAAATGTGTGCATGACAGTAGTCCAAAACGTTCCGTTCACACGCATTAATCCTCAAAAGTGGCTGGAAATGCAAAAAATGGTGATAAACCGCATAAATGTAACATCCAAGCAAACATTTCCAAACAAACAATTGAAAACATGATTTGAATGAATGCAAGGTATGGTTTCCAATTGGAATATTTGTTTCAATGCTATAACTAGACGATATTCTGGCGGATTTTGGTGTATTTTGTGCAAAATCATTGAAAACGACCACAGAATGACCCCCACTAACTTCCGGATTAGATGTCAGAAAGTTGCAAAAACTACTTTGGGGTGTAATATGGATCCATTTGGACCAGTGTGCAAACTTTTGTCGGAAACCCTCAAATGTGTGTATGACAGTAGTCCTAAACGTTCCGTTCACGCGCATTAATCCTCAAAAGTGGCTGGAAATGCAAAAAATGGTGATAAACCGCATAAATGTAACATCCAAGCAAACATTTCCAAACAAACAATTGAAAACATGATTTGAATGAATGCAAGGTATGGTTTCCAATTGGAATATTTGTTTCAATGCTATAACTAGACGATATTCTGGCGGATTTTGGTGTATTTTGTGCAAAATCATTGAAAACGACCACAGAATGACCCCCACTAACTTCCGGATTAGATGTCAGAAAGTTGCAAAAACTACTTTGGGGTGTAATATGGATCCATTTGGACCAGTGTGCAAACTTTTGTCGGAAACCCTCAAATGTGTGTATGACAGTAGTCCAAAACGTTCCGTTCACACGCATTAATCCTCAAAAGTGGCTGGAAATGCAAAAAATGGTGATAAACCGCATAAATGTAACATCCAAGCAAACATTTCCAAACAAACAATTGAAAACATGATTTGAATGAATGCAAGGTATGGTTTCCAATTGGAATATTTGTTTCAATGCTATAACTAGACGATATTCTGGCGGATTTTGGTGTATTTTGTGCAAAATCATTGAAAACGACCACAGAATGACCCCCACTAACTTCCGGATTAGATGTCAGAAAGTTGCAAAAACTACTTTGGGGTGTAATATGGATCCATTTGGACCAGTGTGCAAACTTTTGTCGGAAACCCTCAAATGTGTGCATGACAGTAGTCCTAAACGTTCCGTTCACGCGCATTAATCCTCAAAAGTGGCTGGAAATGCAAAAAATGGTGATAAACCGCACAAATGTAACATCCAAGCAAACATTTCCAAACAAACAATTGAAAACATGATTTGAATGAATGCAAGGTATGGTTTCCAATTGGAATATTTGTTTCAATGCTATAACTAGACGATATTCTGGCGGATTTTGGTGTATTTTGTGCAAAATCATTGAAAACGACCACAGAATGACCCCCACTAACTTCCGGATTTGATGTCAGAAAGTTGCAAAAACTACTTTGGGGTGTAATATGGATCCATTTGGACCAGTGTGCAAACTTTTGTCGGAAACCCTCAAATGTGTGCATGACAGTAGTCCAAAACGTTCCGTTCACACGCATTAATCCTCAAAAGTGGCTGGAAATGCAAAAAATGGTGATAAACCGCATAAATGTAACATCCAAGCAAACATTTCCAAACAAACAATTGAAAACATGATTTGAATGAATGCAAGGTATGGTTTCCAATTGGAATATTTGTTTCAATGCTATAACTAGACGATATTCTGGCGGATTTTGGTGTATTTTGTGCAAAATCATTGAAAACGACCACAGAATGACCCCCACTAACTTCCGGATTAGATGTCAGAAAGTTGCAAAAACTACTTTGGGGTGTAATATGGATCCATTTGGACCAGTGTGCAAACTTTTGTCGGAAACCCTCAAATGTGTGCATGACAGTAGTCCAAAACGTTCCGTTCACACGCATTAATCCTCAAAAGTGGCTGGAAATGCAAAAAATGGTGATAAACCGCATAAATGTAACATCCAAGCAAACATTTCCAAACAAACAATTGAAAACATGATTTGAATGAATGCAAGGTATGGTTTCCAATTGGAATATTTGTTTCAATGCTATAACTAGACGATATTCTGGCGGATTTTGGTGTATTTTGTGCAAAATCATTGAAAACGACCACAGAATGACCCCCACTAACTTCCGGATTTGATGTCAGAAAGTTGCAAAAACTACTTTGGGGTGTAATATGGATCCATTTGGACCAGTGTGCAAACTTTTGTCGGAAACCCTCAAATGTGTGTATGACAGTAGTCCAAAACGTTCCGTTCACACGCATTAATCCTCAAAAGTGGCTGGAAATGCAAAAAATGGTGATAAACCGCATAAATGTAACATCCAAGCAAACATTTCCAAACAAACAATTGAAAACATGATTTGAATGAATGCAAGGTATGGTTTCCAATTGGAATATTTGTTTCAATGCTATAACTAGACGATATTCTGGCGGATTTTGGTGTATTTTGTGCAAAATCATTGAAAACGACCACAGAATGACCCCCACTAACTTCCGGATTTGATGTCAGAAAGTTGCAAAAACTACTTTGGGGTGTAATATGGATCCATTTGGACCAGTGTGCAAACTTTTGTCGGAAACCCTCAAATGTGTGCATGACAGTAGTCCAAAACGTTCCGTTCACGCGCATTAATCCTCAAAAGTGGCTGGAAATGCAAAAAATGGTGATAAACCGCATAAATGTAACATCCAAGCAAACATTTCCAAACAAACAATTGAAAACATGATTTGAATGAATGCAAGGTATGGTTTCCAATTGGAATATTTGTTTCAATGCTATAACTAGACGATATTCTGGCGGATTTTGGTGTATTTTGTGCAAAATCATTGAAAACGACCGCAGAATGACCCCCACTAACTTCCGGATTAGATGTCAAAAAGTAACGAAAACACTTTTAAAATGTAATATAGATTGATTTCACCAGTACGGAAACTTTTGTAGGTTATTTTCATTAGTATGTGAGACAGTAACCAAAACGTTTTGTTTATGCGCGTAAATTTTCAAAAGTGGCTGGAAATGCAAAAATCGCTGACAAACACATGAAAGAAGCATTTTTGTATTTTTTTCTCTATTTCTGGCTTTTTTTCTGTGTTTATCAGGGCCAAACTATCATAAGGTTTGATAAGTGGTGCAGTAAAATGTTCCTTTAACCGTCTTGTTTTTGTGTTTTTAGGTTTTTATTTTTTTTGCCGTAAAACTTACTTCGAGAATCGTTTTTTAAATTTGGTATAGGTTAATGTTAAGGATTTTGTTACCTTAATTTATTTGATTGCAAATCGAAGCTATTTTTTTTGGCCTAACAAGGCAAGATTTGAATACAAAATGAACTAAAATTGAATTATCTGCTCATTAGTTTTTGATTAAACCAGGCGCGTAGCCAGGATTTGGAAAAGGGGGGGGGGGCTATTTTGAAAGAGTGAGAAGTGTGCAAACGACCTTGACTCGAATTTTCATTGACCTTGAATCAGTTTCAGACGGTTTGTCCGAAATTTGAGACGAAATGTCTCGGAAAGACCGGAAATTCCGCCCAAAATTAGGTGTTCTCCAAAAAAAAAGAAAAAAAAAGAAAAAAAAAAAAGGTCTTCGCCCAAATTCAGAGTGATTTTTCGGCCGAAATCCAAAATTCAAACGTTTTTTCCGCCCAAAATTAGGTGATCTCCAAAAAAAAAAAAAAAAAAAAAAAAAAAAGGTCTTCGCCAAAATTCAGGGCGATTTTTCTCCCAATTTCGCAAGTTCAAACGTTTGAGGGGGGGCTCTTTTCGTATGGGGGGGGGCTATTTTTCACAGAAAATCGGCCTCAAAAGCACAAAAATCATGCGATTTTGCATACTTCACAAGCCAATGGGGGGGGCTCGAGCCCCCCCCGCCTTCCCCTGGCTACGCTACTGGATTAAACGTTGTTGTAGTATATTTTCCTACTTTAGTTATGCCAAAAACATTTCGAATAATCAAAATTGTGCCAATGCTTCAAAAACAGCCAGATAACTTTTACCGGTTGGTGATCTTAAATAATAGAAAATGGAGTGGAATTAATACTTCATGGTAATTTTGCCATTTACCACCCGCAGGCGTAGAGGATGCAGAAACTTTTGTGTTACTTCGCAAACTACTGTTTATGAGCAATTGATTGTGTCTCTTAAGATACAAAAAACTCCCACTGTGCGGTTTTCATTTTCTTGCGAGAAGCTACGAAGTATTACCAGAGCAATGATCTACGTCACGCGGTTGCAGTTTGTCACTGAGTGACTGAATTTCAATATCGGTTTTAAGATTTTCAAAAGTTTTGATGCGTTTAACTTCAGTAAAAAAAAAAAGTTAGGAATCGCAGGAAGAAAACGAAAACCAAATTTCAAGTTTAAAAGTTAATTTTTTTATATAATGATAAAATCATTGATTAAGTTTTGGTTGCTCTCTTCATTTTGTTACACCGTAGTGTGATAGAAATTGCACTTGCAATGCTCCATTAATGATTAAATCATTGCAAGCTTGCAATTCCTAATTGTACCTGGGAAACAGATTCTTTCTTCTAGAAATTGTCGCCGTGAAATTGTAGAGCTATGGCATTGGCAACACTGGTCATATTTGTTGTTAGAACGAGCCAGATAACAAACGAAATGGATGTGAACCACTAAACTATTACACCGAAATAAACACTAAACCAAACGATGTAAACCTCCCGTTCCAGATATGACTATGAGTATGAGATGTGTTTGGTTTAGCCATCATTATCTCACTCATTTGTCCAGTTGTTTCAAGTTTGATTATTTAGTTGGATAAGAGCAGTAATTTTACTGAACTTAATCATCAAACTTACTGGATTTTATTTTTTTAGTTTTTTTTGATAATCCGTGTCCTATCAATGAGTATAGTATTAACTTTTGCATTATTGGTTAGTTAATTTTATGTTTAGTGTGTTTTATTTTTATTGAATTTCTTTACAACAATTGAAACAAGACATTCTAGTGATTTTAATTCTATTGGGATTGGCAAAGTTTGAATTTGATGGCAAAATCGATGGCAGAGAAAAAATAAAACTGGGTCTAATGTTGGAATCAAAATGAAGTTTCTGACCGAACATTATTACTTCGCCGATGTTTCTTCAGTAGCTAAACCCGAATTAAAAAATGGGCATCTTTTCTTGGTGTAACTAAAAAGTGGAAGAAAACTTGCAGCAACAGCTCAGGAAATCAGAAAATCCTGGAATTATGACCTACAGCGGAAGAAATTTCGGGCTTTACTGGATAAGTCGTTGCACTACTACAAAAATCTGAAACGTGAGACGGAAATGAATGCTTTCTCTAAAGTAAATTAATTTTTAAACAATTTTTCGCAATTACTTTTCAAACTTTTTTGCAACCAGCAATGATTGTGTTCTGAAATCTTAATTTATTGTTTTTGATTTGATACCAACGTATGGAGTTATCGAAAATTTGTGTTTTGTGTTGTCGCACCTCGTTGAGTCACACGCAGTTTGAATCTTAACCACGGTAACAGTACCGAAACCGGAATTATACAACATTACAAGGGTCAATTAGTTCACTGTTCAGGCCCGAACCCGAAAAATGATTTGAAGATGAATTCGGAAAACCAGACCCGAAAAAGCCCGAAAATTATCAGTTATCGTTAAGTCTGAAAAACATGTAGTTAGTACTACGAGTAAACGATTAAATCGTTAATACTAATTGGCATAGTATACGAGTGTCACACTATCAGTATTATTGTAAGCAACAACTGATTTTGAATGTGATAAAATAAATGACAATGCTTCAATGTGAATGAGTACGCTTTTAGTTTTATAAAAATTGATAAACTTTGGGTTGAGGCTAGCTGTTCTTCAACTTTTGGTTGTAATTATAAGAGTTTTCCGCCTCATTTGTTTTTAAAATTATTTTTAAATTTTGTTGGAGAATAAAGCAACATTAATTCATTCATTCTTACTTTTATTTAAAAAGTTGTGTTGTGTGAAACTAAAAGCTTTGTCGATGGTCAAAGCTGCAAGAACAAAACAGTATACGGTCTTCAGGCAATGATTGCAATAATCTGGTGATTTCTCCACGATATGGCACTGAATTAGTGAATACAGATTTTGATTTTTACATTTGGCTCGTGTTTTCTATCTTAACGGTTTAGTTTATGCAGAGGTTGGCTGGCATTATCTTAATATCTTTTTTATTGCATTATGAGCGTTTATGAGCCTTGTATTTTTATGAAATTGTTCTTGGGAAAAAAGCGTATATTATATTGCTACATACTTCCATTCATGAAAACTAAATAAAACTTTTTTAGTACTTAATGATGACAAACTTTAATGCAATAATAGTGATAGTACACTAATAGCAATGGTTCTAATGTAATCACATTGATACTTTGCATTGATATCAGGTAGTTAAGATTTCGAATTGCATTACCGCAAATATTAGGGCATTCTCGCACAAAAAATTCAAATCTTGCTACAAAAACTTCGTATTATCTTCGTACAAATATTAGGATAAAAGATTTTCTGTTTACGCAGTTTGCCAGTTCTTTTTCATGACAGCGGCAGATCTCTGCTTTGGCGACATGAAAAGGTTCGTGCTGATGTCGGGTGGTAGTTTTTTGAAATCGTCAAAATGTTGCACCTCACTTAGACAAAGTAATGAAAACCATCCATAATACTGGCTTATAAATTATCTTTCTGACAAGAGGGTGGTTGTTAGCGCATATTACAGATTTACGCCGCTGCCGCCTTATGTCCTTGCGCTCTTGCCTCCTTAAGCCTTATGTACTGCGGCCTTATGTACTTCGCCCTTATGTTCTGTGCCCTTGTGTCTGCGTCCTTATGTCGGGTTTCGTGGCATATAATTTGCCTCTAGCAAGAGGGTGGTTGCTTGACTCGATGACCGTAAAGTGTTTCGCAACTTTTCTGTTGCCTCTTTAAACGAATGCTAATTATAACTTCTACTTGGTGCTGTTACTGAGCAATGAAATAAATTTGTCTTATCTTTATGATCGAATTCTAGAAGAGTTTTGTATGCTTGGGGCGAAGCTTAGTTGACAGGATGTTAGAATGATATAACGTAGAATATACTGTAGTTTTGTTTTGTTTATTTGCTCCTCAATCCTCATAGTATTGCAGATCGTGAAAAAACTTGATCGATTCTGACAAACCAGCTGGGAAAAAAAATTGAAGGTTTATTGTAAACGCAACTAAATGCTTTAATATAAAACACAAAGCTAAAATCACTGGAAACATATCTTGACGTTTCGTGAAACTACTTCTCCCATTGTCAAAAGTAATGAATGGCGAAAAACACAAAGCACAAGCATTTGAAGCATCAAAACGAAGCAGCAGCAGGGGAGAGAATTATTCATATTACTCATGTGTTAAACAAATACAGTGGTATAGAGGTCCTGTCAACATTTAAGGTAGGATTGTGTTTTTGAATTAGTTATGTTTCGGTGATCAATAATTTTCGCCAGTGATTGGTTTGGGCCATTATTTCTGTTTTGTCAAAATCAATTTCATGATCGGGGTTATCTGTCAAATGTTTGGATACATCGGTATCTTGTCTATTTGGCGAAGTGGGGTCGTGATTTTTTAACCGAGTAATTAGATTTCTGGAAGTCTGACCAATGTACGTGCTTTTGCGGCTGCATGTGATACGATAAACCACACTAGAACGATGTAACTTATTTTGGCGCTCTTTGAAGGTAAATAAACGCTTAAGTTGAACGTTTCGTTGATTACAACAAATATAACTTGAAAGTCTAATTTTTTCAAAAAAAAAAACATTAATTTCTTTTGGTATATGGCTGTTAATTTCTTTTATGTAGGGAAGTTTTATAAAAATCCGTTTTGTGTCGTCCTTCTTGTCTGTTTTGGGTTTTTTCGACTGCTTTTTGGCAAGAAAGTGTTCGATTTGCCGGTTTGTGTAGTTCAAGAGAAATCCATTTTTCTCGAGAAGATTTGAAATTATTTGAAATTCTTTTTTTCGTAACTGTGCACTATTACAAAATACAAATACTATATCCCCGGTGCAGTAACATCCAGACCAAGTTTTGTTTGTATCGATTCAGAACAAAACTGTCCCATCTTGTGTAGATGCCTAGGTTGGTATTTTTTCGAAATATTGATGTTTAAATGCAATCCGAACTTTTGTGATTTGGACATCCAAGAAGGCCAATTCATTGTTCTCTTCGTTTTCTTTTGTAAACTTGATTTTCTGGTGTATTGAGTTGAAAGTACTAAAAACATGATCGATGTGATTGGGGTCATCAAAGTCAGAACTTGGTCTGGACGTTACTGCATCGGGGATACAGACAAAATTTGGTGGTACCAAAATGAAGGGATCCCCCTCAAACAAGGACGCCAAAATTCAAAACTGAACCACGCACCCTGGACTGATGAAATTTTCAGAATAGGCAAATATGAAAAGATAAAATTTGACAAAATTTGGGAGTACCACAATCGGAGTATCCCTCAAATGAGGACCCCAAAATTCACACTTTTTACTAGTGTAAACTAGACACATCACAATTTCAGGATACACTAGCAAATATGAAGAAAAAATAAAATTTAACAAAACGTTTGTGGCACCAAAACGGGGGTCATTCAGAATTCAAACTTTTCAATCATTCAAGCTAGACATATGAAACTTCCAGAATAGGTAAATATAAAAGAAAGATAAAATCACAATACATAAATAAAATATCACTAATTTGAAGTGCCACAATTGGAGAGTCCTCCTCCAACGGGTCCTTCAAAAGTTTTAACCACTCAAGCTAGACAAATAAAATTTTCAATATCGATAAAAATATAATATGAAAAAAACGAGTATAAGGATCTCATACTATAGGGGTGCTCCAATTGCGTTGGCACCTCCCCCCATTAACATCAAAAGCTAAACAAACTAAAGCTATTGGATAAGTTAATATGAATCAAAGATTAAAGATAACAAACTGAACTGGCCACATTGAGGAGACCATGCCAAATAGGCTCCTTAAAATTTTTAAATCTTTATTACATAGTGCTCTAGCTAGACATAATCAAAGAGTATCGGTAAGCTAATATAAGATAAAGACAAAACATGGCAAACTTGGCAATGCCATGTTGAACAATTTGCCCTTAAATGGACCTTTAAACTGTGCATTAAATTCTCACGATGAATTGGTATAACAAAAAAGTAGAAGAGTAAAACCTATGGGATTACTGCAACATTTAACACGTTGAAGTAGTTGAGCTTAATGGCTTTGTTAGATTTAAGCTGTATGGCCGAGTATTTTTACTAAGCTGTCTCTTGTGACGTTGAAAAAATCTTCTACTTGCTCTTCAAAGTTTTTGAACAATTTTATTAAGAAAGCTTTTGTGCTGAATAATGGATGTAATACAATATACTGTATAATATCTGATATGTTGGCCGTTGGGTCGCACTGCTAAATAGCGTTCTCAGAACTAGAATATGACATCGCAAGCGATATCCGGGGACTTCGCGAATGTGTTTAACTTTACTGAACTAAAGAACTTCACAATTGCGTTTAGCGTGTTTATGGTTGTTGACAGTCATACCTAAAATACATCGCTTTCGAATTTCATAATGTTGCATTAACTTAGTCAAGTTTATGTTTAACAGCTTTCAAAATTTAAATGTCTAGAAAATGCATCTATAAATATCTATTAGATCTCGTTTCAACTTTTAAGGAGCTAGTTGAATTCTCGCTTGCCAGCGCAATTGTTAAAATTACAGTTACAAACAAAGCCCTCGTTAAAACAAAATTGCAGTTACAAACAAAGCCCTCGTTAAAACGCTAGCGCGAAGTCCCAATAAGAATAGTTGTAAAATGCGTGCTTATTTTTGGCCGTGGATAGTGTTAAGTTTGGTTGATGTAATAAAGTCGCGGGAATTTCAAAGATTGCTCTATGTTATTTCATGATAAAGAGAAAAACTGTTAGAATTTCTCATTGCTTGTTGATTGACGTTACTTGATTATTTTGATAACTTTTTGAAACCTTTAAACTTTGAGAGCGAATAACCTCTCAGCTGTTAAAATGAACTAAAAAGAGCCAATGTGCAAATGAAGTAGATGATTTTTGGTAAATAGTTGTTTGACTTTAAACATTACTCTTAGTGTTTTGGAAAGCATAGAGTTGAGTAAATTTTTAAAGTTTTCAATGTGAAGTCATCGTAAAGTTAGACTCTGTAATATCACTTATAAATTTATAAGAATTTTATTTTTTGTTTCTACATTTTGTTTGTGTACGTATCTTTTTCCATGCTAATTGCTAGGGCAGGCATTGTTTAATTTAGTTCTTAGATTTTAAGAAAAATTAGTAGAACTGTTTATTCATGAGCTGATATAAAATTCTTCTTAAAAAATACTGCAGTGTGCTAGTTAGGGTGTAGATTTGATACTAAGGATAGTGAGTCAAATTTCTGGTCAAGATCATGTAAGTTACAAAATCCAAAAATCATATTGGCATTTTCAGATCAAAAGTTTTTGTTTCTGTGTTTCAATCGGAGAAAAAGGTTATTGTCGAAATATCTGTTTTAACGAGGGTTTTGTTTGCCCAGATTCAAAAAGCAAAAGCCATTGCTCGAGCTCGTCATTGTCCTACGTCGTTGTCCTGGCAAGATCAAGAAACTATTATCCAGAGTTACTGCTGATACCATATAAAGTAAGTCAAAAAAAGTTTTAATTTGTCGTGCGCTAAACAACTTCTGTAGCCAACTTCAAATCTTTCTAGATCACTAAATTTTGACGTTGTAAAACATAGGGCGCTTTGTGAGGAAAAGCATTATTTTTGTTTTCAATTAAACGCAAAAAATTGGATCAAATCAAATTCATGTTTTAGCATACTTGCTGAATAACTCCAAACTCCAAAGCGTGTAACGAGTCGATGAGAGTCATCTCCGTGGTACTTCGCCTATCCAACACAGTTGTAAAGAAAAAAATGTCGCTGAGGTTACAAGTTGTTGACAATACTGTGTTTGATTTAATCATAGACTGTTTATGGTTTGATTGAACCGAGCTTTGGATTTCAGACTAACGTAAGCACTTAACCAACTCACAGCTATCTCGATTGCCTTCATTTGTATCGCGTGCGCAGGCAAACTAAAGATCACAATGTGTCTAAAAGAAAATAACGTTTCTCGTTAAATAGTTAGCTTTTACTACAACGATTTTTGTTTTTAGCGTATTCGCTTATCTATTATACTCATGCACTTGATCCAAGCTGTCTGATGGAAGATTTTGAAACTAGAGAATCTCGGATTCTTTACCTCATCTCTGGAGCTCCGTTGCACCATACCTTTATCCACAGAAAAGAACCAGGTAATTTCAGCCAACCATACGTGGCAGCTATAGTGAGTTAAAACGGTGTTGAAACTCACAGTTAACTTAAAAAGATTGTAATGTACCTATCGGTACCAGCTTATAGGCTACAGCCTCTCTCTAATTGTTGCAATCCGCAAATTATTTTCTACTAATTTTGTCTTTGTGACGTCATATCCATATTTTCCAAAGAAGACTTCGTTTTGTAATGAAGTCACATGAGGTTTAAATTTTTCACATAAATTTGTTTTTTGATACTAAAACGTAAAATTCCTAAGTCAAGTTAGTTACGTCACAAAAACGTCTTTTGACGTCTTTAAGTTAAATATTTGCCAAAAAATGCTCAGATTTTGGAAAGTGACTTCGGAAAACCTCAAAATCGAAAACCTATCTGTTACCTAACAACTCAAATTTTCAAAAGTTATTATTGTGTATTTTGACTCTAGTTGACTAAAATACAAAGCTTTTTGCTGAAGGAAATTATCACAAGAAAAAAACAAAAAAGGGAGTGGGCAAAAATGGTCCCCAAAAATACCTTCATCAGTGTAAAATAGGGTTTGTTTTGTTTGTTCGTATGAACCAGGCACTCTGCGTACATCTAACTAACTACACCAACGCAGAGTACCTTTTTTTGATTTTTTTTTGGCAAGTCTTTCGTCAGGCTGGGCCACCACAACGGGTAGACTGCTTGGCTGCAATGGAAAATAAGTGTGAAGTATCTTTACCAAAGACACAACGACGCATTGCTAGTTCAAGAATCGAACGGAGGTTCAGCAACCTTTCGATCACTAACCCGACGCTCTACTACTGAGCTATCGCCACAGCTGTTAAATAAGGTTAAAAAAACCTCAGTTCAAACTGCAAACATAAAAATTGCATTTATGAAAATTCAAATGCTGAATGTGCTTGGATTTTGACATTAATTTGTTTGTATAAAAAGCAAATAAATAATTTGAATATATTTATCAGGCTAATTTGCAGCGAACCGAAACGACCCATCCTCGTTCTTTTTTTGAGATCGAAAAGCCGTATTTATGGTAATTCAAAAATTTGACGGCGAAATGCTGAAAACTTTAAGTGCCAGTCTACACTGTGCATAAAATCGTGAGCGTACGCGCGTGTCCTTTGTTTAATTTAACTAACTGGCAGTTTTACACTAAAGGTGGTACGACAGGCGTACCGAATTTCTGTTTAAAAGGAACTAAAAATACGCTCGTACATTTTCGATAATAGGCACAACGTAGGCCGGCCCCTGATAAGAGAAGTATGGGTGAAGATTAGCTAAAAAAGTTTGCTTGCTCACTATAAGATAGCAAAGAAGGATGCTAACAAAAAAAAAAAATGCTTATCGCGTAGAGTACCATTAGCTGTATCAATTGATAAAATAATTGAAAAGTGTCAGTTGACAAAGACATCAACACTTGAGCTTGTTCATGTTTGAAAAACTTAAAAATTAAAAAACCCCAACCCCTGGTAGCGTAATTGAATGTAGCCCAGCATGTATATGCTGCAACCAGTACCTTGACGATAGCCTTCGCCGATTCGTTAGTGGTTACTCGTAAGATGCTTTGATGTAATATACGGTACATGGCAAGCAGAGGTGGAGTTCTCGAGGACGTCCTTGGCCTCGAGGACACATTTTGAAGTCTTTGGTCTTGAAGCTTCAAGTCCTCAAAAATTGCCCAGTCCTGTGCTCGAGTACAGCACTATTTGTTGAATTGTTTAAATTTTGTAGATCGCCTGAAAAATTTGAGACAATTTTTTTTGGAGATCGGCTGAAAAAAAATTTTGAAGACCTTTTTTTTTGGATAGCACTTGCGCTTGTGCCCTTAGTCCTTGGCCTAAAACATTTCTGTTCTTGGCCTCGAAAGGGTCTGTCCTCGGAAGGGCTGTCCTTGGCCTCGAATTTTTATGGTGTCCTTGGCCTCGAGCGTTGTGTCCTCGACTCCACCTCTGATGGCAAGCATAATGAAAGTTTAAGACGACTTTTTTTTATTTATAACAAAATGGATGACTCGCCACTGAAGATTACACTAAGAAGCTCTGATCAACACTTACTGAAAGAAAATAACAGTAACTTTACTCTTTTTTGTAGAAGCAGTCTTGCACAACAACGAGGCATACGTTTGCTCAAAATTAAAGACCACGTTGAAAACAATTCCCGCCTTGGCACTCACGCATTTTTGCAATTAAAAAAACGAACTTGCTATGAACGAATTAAGAAAAAAAAATTTTTCTGAAAAAACATAAATACAGCCAATCTCAATCCAAAATTTAGTGATTCTTATAAAAAAGCGTGTATATTCAGCAATTTACACTAGACTTAATTAACTGATGAAAAGTTATCATTAAAATTGTAATTACATTTGGTGAAAAATACGAATTTCTGTTTTTAACTATACAAAAATCTCTTCTGGAAACGCATTACCCCAAGTTGTCAAAACCTTGATCACAAACCTTGACAGTTACAGTCAAATGTGATGGAAAAAAGGATCCAAAATACTGAATTTATACTTGGCTTGCATTCTGCAATGGATGCTGAAGAACCATTCCAGACTATCACTCTACAGTATATTCTACATCACCCTAACAAATGCAAAAGTTGGAGTCGAAATAAGATAGATTCTGTAATAAAATGCTCGCGGATATATAAACTCTCGCATAAAGCAAACAACCGCCCCTCTTTTGCCATGTTAACAAAAGGATTTCTGACATTCTTACAGGAAACTCCCCGTATATGAACTAAAAACAATAAAGATTATTGCTTTTAGAGGATAAAAAAAAGCTTGGAGCTGTGCTCATTGTCTTCAGAGCGTAAGACTTCGTATAAACGCTATTTACCGCAAATCCTAAAAGACGCTTAAGGACCGAATTTGTAGGTTTTTTCGGCAAGAAGTTTTGTGGTACAGTTCAAAGGTATTGTAACCAGGGGTGCATATCTTTGTTGAGCATTGGGGGGGATAATTTGCAATTTTAGCCCAATTTTGCCCTATTTTCAACATTGGAGGGAATGAACCTCGACCGCGATTTGTTTCAGGAGAGCAAATTAAGTGAGGACCTAAAAATGGAACACTTTTTTTCCCCAAATTCAGGTGAAGACCAAAAAAA
The DNA here is from genome assembly GCA_963965965.1 of Trididemnum nubilum. Classification (NCBI taxonomy): domain Eukaryota; kingdom Metazoa; phylum Chordata; class Ascidiacea; order Aplousobranchia; family Didemnidae; genus Trididemnum; species Trididemnum nubilum. The sequence goes on along the minus strand of OZ014488.1, from coordinate 5,652,961 downwards.
AAGGTCTTCACCAAAAAGTGGAACTCTTTCTTTCCCCGAATTCAGGTGAAGACCTGCGCTCAGATGCACACCAGAATCAAATTATTGGGAGGATATATCCCCCCCGGGTTTAGGCACCCCTGATTGTAACCGTGGTAAGTTTACACTAAATGTTCAGCACAAAGCACCCAGTAGTTTTTTAATAAATAGAGGAGGTAAACGTGGAGTGGTCACATCTTAACTAACTTAAGTGTCTACAAAAATTACTAAGTTTGGAAATTCCTTTTGAAACAAAGTTGATTGTAAACGCTTTAAGTGCTCAATATCCAGCGTAATTTCAAATTGTGACTAAAAAGCTGTTTTAGTACTTTATAGTGTTACTAAAAACAAAATGCCATTCTTTTGCATTTTGATAATTTTCTCTGCGTTACTGTTTTTTTGGTCTTGGTTTATATAAAGACTTTTCATTTAGCGATTATGGCATGAAGTGCAGCTTATTTTGGTTTATTTTAAGTATTTTTAGATAAGACGTATTAAGTGGAGAAAACCATTTGCATCGAAGCATAACTCGTACATGTTGGACGTTGGTGAATCACCACAACAACGTCCTGGAGAAAGACACTTTGCAAAACTACATCAAGCCTCCGCTCTTTATTTTTGTTGTATATAGTGGAATGTCTTTTTTGTTATTGTAATTTGAGGAAAAGGATACTGTCGAAATATATGTTTCAACAAACGTTTTGTTTATAACCGCAATTTTAACAATTGCGTTGCGCTGCCTAGTGAAAATTGCAACTAACTCCTTGAAAATTGAAACGAGAATTCAGCAGAGTTGTAAAATTTTGATTGATATTTTATGGATACTTATTGTAGACATTTACACTTTGACAGCCGAAACCTGATCAAGTTATTGAAACATTATAAAATTCGAAAGCGATGTATTTCAGATCTGACTATCAACAACCATAAACACGATTAACGCAATTGGAACGTTGCTTTTAAGTAGTGTGAAGTTCTTTAGCTCAGTAAAGTTTGATATTTTCGCGAAGTCCTCGGATATCGCGTGCGATTTAACATTCTAGTTTTATATTACTTTGAAAAGATGAAACATAAAAAAATTTGGATAGGATAGGACATGTAAAAAGCTTTTATTGGTATCTTAATCTCACATTATTTGCATCGTCATACTCGTAAAATATTATCAATTTATAGTAACTACTAATTTCTCGGTCATTTCTGCTAATTTTACATTAAACATTTTGTATGATGAGTATTGAACATAATGCATTCAGTGCCTCCTGTAATTTGCATTTGCACTAATTTAACTTGTTGTTTAGGCTGGAATACAAGAAATGGAAGAGCAGGTTGCGGAAGTACAAGAAATGGGTGAAGGGCAAAGAGATGGACGAGCAGCTTTACGGAGAGGCGGTGGAAGGAGCGGTAGGAGACAAGGAGGCGCTGAAAGGGGCGGTAAAAGAGGAGGAAACAGTAGAGGAGGAAGAGGTGGCAAGAAAGGAAAAAGAAGCGGTGGCAAGAGAAGAGGCGAAATAAGAAAAGGCAACAGAAGAGGAGGCGGAAAAAGACGAGGCGCCGGAAGAAAAAGAGGATTTTTTGGACGGCAAAGAGGTATAAATGATTGGCAAAATTGTATGCACCACAAAGTGTAGTTTTCAGGCTTGAAGTAATACCAGTTTACATGTTTATTTTTCAAACTTGACCTTTGCACACTGTTACTGTTAGCATCATAGTCCATAAATTAAATTTAAAATGATTGTCGAATATTTTAGACAAGTAATATAAAGCCTCAAGTCATCATGATTTGGCCTCAACTCTGCAATTTCATCAAAGCATAAAACTTTTCTCAGGCATGCAACTAGGCCAGTACATAGGCGTAGCCACGATTTTTGGTTGGAGGAACGCAAACTGCTAATCATATGCAATAACGTCATTAGCAATTTTCGAAAAGAACTTTTTATGCGAAAGGTATATCGTAGAATGGAAAATCAGAAGCTGGGGCCTGGTTTGGTACTTTACCTGTACTAAAGGAGGAGGATTTGAACCGACAGTGAAGAAGTTTTCCAAAAATGTCTAAATTGGGAGACGTGGCGAGCTCCAATAGAGCGAAGCGGTTCCGGCTTGTGTTGACTAAACATTTTATCAAAGTCAACTCCAAGTAAACTGAGAGTACTTAAGTTTCAGGGTTGTAAGATGGATCGCGCGTTTCGGGTCGGGTTCGGGCCTAAAGTTGACAAAAATTTCAGGCATAATTCGGGGCTGAGACGTGCTTTTTGTCTTAGGTGCTCAAAAGTATAATCAAAATAACTTGGCAACGTGGCTAAATTCTTCAGATCTAACTTAACTTTCGGGTTTTTTCGGGCTCGATTTGGGCTTCAAATTAGTTTTCGGGTTCGGGCCAGAACTAGTCGGCCTGTTTGCAACTCTGTTAAGTTTAAGTATTATGTCTTCTGCTATTATAATTAATTTATTTTGATTTTTCAGGTGGAAATACAGTCACATTTTCTGTGACAAAATTTGCGCAAATCATGGCTGAAGCAGCTAGGGGAAACCGGGCTTAAATTTATCGACGTTGCGCTGTGCTTGCTATTTTTCTTTCTGAAATAAACTTTCATTTTTATCCAAGTGACTGTCAATTTTGGTTAAATATGTTTCAAAGACTTTTGAATGCAGTACCTTGTGTTGTTGGGAAAACCTTTCCACGAGAAACCAGATAAGTGAGAGAAGAGCTACCTCAAAGTTGTAGAAAAAGTTAAATAATTATTACGATATTTTGGAAAGCGTAAAATTGCTTCAACTTTTACACTTTTGGAGAATCGCTGAGCACAACGTTCCCGTACGAAAATAAATTCACTTTCATCGCTGATGATACTGTAGATGAATGAAGACTATTTTGTATCGCCAGATGTTTTTTTTTAAGAAAGCTTTGAAAAATGTAGCTTTATTATTTTTGCTGCCCGTTGCCAGATAGCACTTTTTCATTTAAGAGAAAAAGAAAAAAAAGCATACACCTCAATCATAATTGTGGCTCGAGCAGTCAAATTGTTTAAGCTCGCGCGATCGGTGAAAAGCTTACTCATTATCGTCATCTAGTGAAAAATATTTCGCCAAAGCGCTTTTAGATGGAAGCAATTTTATTCGGAAGAGCTTCAATGGCAAGTAATTCTATTACTGTACATTACAAAATAATTCAAGCGAATCTTTAATTACTGTATACTTGCTGTATTACGCTGAAGTGTGTAACGAGTTTGCGGGGCCTATATCTGCGTCATTGCAGCTGCGGGCAACACATCTTCTTCCGAAGAAATGCTGCAGCGGTGGCGAGCCGTTGGAAACACTATCCGATTTGACCTGTTCGAGATTTTAACCTCATTTCTGCCACTCTAGAGACAAATGCATTTGCGTTTGATCATCGGCCGGTAGCTTTAACAATCGACAATAAAGTGCTCTGAGTCTTACTTCTTTTTGCACGTTCTGGCAAACGCTTTTGGCTGAGAACAAATTCGGCTAAAATTTCGTGAAAGTTTTAGAAAATAAGTAGCTTCAACCAAACATTTACAGGTTTTCAAGGAAATAAATTTTAATAAAATTTTGTATTAAACTAAAACACTAAAACTATAAGATTTAGCTTGTGTAGGGGTTTACGGGTATCGGAAGGAGAAAAAACAACACCCAAATTAAATCAAATCAAATCTTTCATTATACTAGCTGTATTACGCCTAAGAGTGTAACGGGTTGGCGGGGTCCATCTCCGCGTCATTGCGCCTATGGGTAACACAGCTCCATTCGAAGAAATGTTGCAACGGTGGCGAGTTGTTGGCAACACAGTGTCCGATTTGACTGGCCCGAGATTTGAACCTCAGACCTCCCGCTACAGGGACGAACGCGTTACCGCTCGACATGAAACTAATATTTCAGAAACGAGAAAATTAAAAAAACACAAAAAAGGTTATTTTGCGGTGATTTGCAGATTATCACAAAGAACAAAAATCCGCAACGATTGCGACTTTTAAAAATCAAACATATCGATCAAAATTTGAAGTGTATTTCAACTGAGTTCAACCCGCACCCTGGTCACGCTGTTACGTCTTTGGATAAGACGCTTTACAATGATTCAGATTATCTCTGCTTGGTGGGTTCGAACAACCAGCAAATTTAGTGGACAAGAATTCGAAGAAATCTACAGGAGCATTGAGTCATTGGAAACTCTTAAGCAGTTGCGGATTCCTCCGACCACGAAGTAGTCATTGCAATGAAAAAAGCGCGAATCCTCCAAGATTTAGCGTCTGACGTTGTCCGGTGACAGGAGGATAAATATGCGCTACAACAACTTTCAGCAACGTTTATTGAATGAAAGTTGATTTCGATAAGATAGCAACATCAATATATGTGAACTTCACAAAATCCGCAGCAATTACGACGCGACTTTCAAACATAACAAAGTCAGCCCTTCCAAAACGCGGCCCTTTCACAAATCTCCGTTGAATCGTCATAGTTGCGTAAAAGGCTTGAGCAGTCATCCAAAAAACGCAATGATGGAACGTGTTGCTTTTTTTCTGTATTCCCAATTGAACGTGGACGCAGAATCTTCGTCATGCTTCAGTAAACTCGCTTTCGCTTTTTTCGTTCTTGTCTCGCGGCATCACGAAAATTCGCGATTTGCATTGACTTCAATGGTAAAGCTGTGACCAAAATTTTTGATTGTTTTTTGGCCATAACTTTTTTATTTCTAAATCGATTTTTAAAATTTTTGCATTGCTGAGCTTCTGTTTAAAAGTTCTTTCGAAAGAATCTAAAATTAAGAAATTTGGACGAAAATAAAAATTTATTGTCTCGTACCTAATAACATACTCTGCTTCCACGAGCGATTTCATTATGTTACATTTATAGGCAGGGCTACCATAACATCCTTATTTCTAAGATTTGTCCTTATTTTGAAGGTCTGCGTCATAGAAAATATTTTTGTCCTTATTTCTAAGAAATGTCCTTATTTTGACTTGTGTCCTTATTTTTGTTTTATTGTAGGAGTAGTTATCATACAGTGGATGAATATCTTTGCCACGAATGACTCTTTTCCGCTTCTCCTAGCTGATAAGCATTGTTTTTTTCTTGCCTTTTAGCAATGCATTTGTGGAGCGTGTGTTCTCCCTTGTTTCAGCGCAGTGGAGTAAAGAAAGAAACAGCCTTTCTGAAACGACAGTCAAGTCTATTCTACAAGTGAAAGTTAACTTAGAAGCGAGCTACGGTGAGATGCAACAGATACTTTGTAAGAACAAAGAATTGCTAGATCAAATCCTATCTAGTGCAAAGTATAAGTAGACTCTGGTCGCACAGGCATGAATACCGTACACTTTGTATTTTACATTTCGTTCTTTGTTATTTTATTATCATTGTGTTTCCCTGCTGTCCTTATTTTTGGTTTCATTTTGTTGGCAGCCCTGCACATAGCTCATTTATGCAACCAGTTTTATCATATTTGCACTGCCAATTCCTATGCCAAGCTTTAAAAGTATCAATTTTGATCAAAATAGGCCTAAAATTAAGTCATTTTTGCAACAAAATCTTGAGCGCTGGAGGCAAAGCCCACATACCCCCAAAACAGCCCCACAACCAGGGTGTCGAACCGTTTCAAATAACGGTTCGGGTTCGGGTTTAGCTCCGGCTCAAAATATTTTAGCGGTTCAGGTTTGGTTTGGGTTCACTTGAGCACCATTTTCGAGGTTCAGGTTTGGTTCAGGTTCACTCAAGAAAAATATTACTGGTTCAGGTTCGTTTCGGGTTCATTGACTTAAAATTTAACTGTCTTTACTCGTTTCGTCCAGAAAAAAAAACGAGAAATTGCTGATCCTGTTGATGATCACCACTGCTCTTATTGTGCGTGTACCTGCACCAGCGGCATCCGGATATGGAAAAATTTGTGCTTACTTTTGTTAGGGGTTCAGGTACGGTTTGGGTTCACTTGAGCACAATTTTGAGGGTTCAGGTTTGGTTCAGGTTTACTGAAGTAAAATTTTGCTGGTTCAGGTTCAGTTCGGGTTCACCAAAATGAAACGGTTCATTTGGGTTTATGGTTCGGGTTCAGGTTCGGTTCGACACCCTGCCCTCAACCATTCCGGATTTCTTGCTACGAGCTTGATGTAGATGCATCCAATGCGTTTAGCGTTGAGTGATATTGAGCCACGATTTCAAAAATTGTTGAAGCAAAATGGCAATAAATGTTTAACAAAACTTCGGTTTTTTTTTGTGACTATTTAGTTGAGCCTCAGCTGTTCTTGCAGATAGGGTTTTTATACGAATTTGGGTCGCAGAAGAAAATGGTTTAGAAACACTGCTTTAGCGAAATATGCATTGGTTTAAAAAACCCAGATTTTTCGCACATATCGCCAGCTTTTTGTATACAAATTAAGGCAAAAGACAGCTGAAGCCGATGCTAAATATGTGAATTGAGATCGCTGATTTATAGACTAGTGATTTCAAAGTCAGCTAAAGTTGCGAGTAGTTAAAACTAAAGCAAGAATGGCAGTACGGTACATAAGTACGGTACGGTACGCCTCAATTTTTGCTAAGAAGTACGGTATGCTGGTATGGTACGCCTTTTTTTGTAATGGTACGGGTACGGTACGCTTCAAAAATTAAACTGAAAATACGGTAAGCTGATACGATACGGTTCAAGGTGCGAGCATAGTCACTAAATTAATGACTATGGTGCGAGGTACGTAGTACGCAAATTCTAAACGTACCGTACTGACACCTTGGTTGAGAATACACACGTAAAATTTTAAAACAATTCCTGGTATTTGACGTTATCCTCATCCGCTCACCATGTTACTATTATGACGTCAAAAAAACTCAGCTTTGCTTTGCCTCTCAAAAAATGCGGACACACGTCACAATTGAGTGAACATACCGTATGATATTTATAGTGTGATTTATACTGTGGCTAAGTGCAATGCGATGCTGGTCGAGAATCCTCTTCCTGATTGCGACGTTGTTGTCAGATTCGGATCACGGATCAGTGCACTGTAATCTGAGAAGAAGGTACGATAATATTGCAAGGCAGAAATTGCCCTTGTGTCAGTGTGCGGTTTGAAGGATTGTGTGGGCTGCCAGGATAGGCTATATCTACAGATCTAAAACAACAACTAGGCCTATATAATTTAAAGTTATTAAAAGCCCATCATTCTTTTGAGTTCCAGTAACATAAAAGCACTGATCTAAGCAGTGAGTCTCAGCTCATGATTGGTATTCTGCAGATTTCCTGACATAGAAGTTTACGACACCTGTCTCTAAATTGTATAAGAATTCATTGCATTCTTCATTGAAAAGCATTAGCCTAGTTACCGGTGCATTCAAAGAAACTTCAAACGACAGCAAATGAATCAGGTGATCAGCAAAATGAATTAGGTCTATCTGATGTTTTGTGGAAAGTTGTAAATATTGTAAATTCTATTCGGAAAAGTACAAAACAATAAGAAACTTTTTTCAAAACTTGTGAAGAAATGATCTTTTAAAAAACTAATTACCGGTATACATTCAGAGGTTTGTTGGCTTTCCTGTGGAAAAGTTCTTTCTGGTGTGTTTGAACTTCGAGAAGAATTATTGGCATTTTTTTACTGGTAGCAGTTGAAAAAGGGCTTACACCATGCTATACAGTAGGTATATAATTAAATTGCCGGTATGGAAAGGAAGTGGCTATTTTGCCTCCAGAGGCAAAATAGTGTTTTTCCGCTGTTTGGGTTAGAGTTATGGTTAGAGTTGGGATTAGGGTTAGGATTAGAGTTTGGGTTAGGGTTTGGGTTTGAATTAGGCTTAGGGCTATTTTGGCACTTGCTGCAAAACAGCCGTTAAGACTATTTTGCCTCCAAATAGCAAAATAAAATGGGGCTATTTTGAGGCAAAATAGCCACTGCCTTATGGAAACTATGCAAGGACAATCTTGCCATGAAATCAACTTTTTTATTCACTTTTTTGTGTTTAGTTGCCTATGCCTAGAACTGTACCGGTATCCAGTACCGTAGTTAAATTGTAAAATTTTGCATGGGGAACGCTTTTGCAGCCTTGACCAACTTTACAAAAACTTTAGTGGAAATGATGTATTTCCGTCGCCGAAATTGAATGAAGACCAAAAACAAGAAAAAGGTCTTCGCCGGAAATTGATGTCATTTTCCCTCGAAATCAGGTGAAGACCAAAAAAAACTCTTCGCCGCGATTTGCGACCATTTTCGGCAGGAAAGGAAATTTGTAGGATCTTTTAGTCCTGGCTGGCTAATTTTCCTTTGGTCTTCCAGTGCTCAACTCTCAGTGGGATAACGCCTAAATCTCGATGGGGGGACGTGTCCCCCCGCATTCCCCCTACAATTTAAGTACTGCCAGTATCCTAGCTGTTTGCAACATTTTTTATCACACATTTAAACACAGTGCTATTTGAAAAGTATGCAAAATCATTGTAAAATTAAAAAAAAATACTGTTACCATTACCAGTAAAAAATGAAGTTTGCTTGCAGCTTAAAACATAGCCTGAAACAAACAATACCAATATCAATTAGTCGCAAAATAGTATAGGCTACCGTATGGTAGGTCTATTGAGATGTCATGAAGTATAAGCCGTTCGCTTTTTTTTGTAATCTCTGCGACTCGTGTATTGAGTGTGCGCTTGCTCCTTTCATGTGTCCACTCATTAGGGTTAGGGCAAGCTTTGGGGAATAGGCTAGCTTGGATCGAGGAGGAGAGAGTGCACACGCGTTCATACACGAGTTGCAGAGCTTCTGAAAAAAGAAGCAACGACTCATACTTTAACTTAACGACACCTGTCTATTGCTGGTGGTGGTTGCCTACCTCAAAAATTTACGTTTATGGTTCAAACCTGCACCTGCATCTGTGCATCGACAGTTCAAATTAGTGCATAGCAAGAGATGCAATTATAATCAACCTATCCAATTGCCGGAAATGAGGTACTTTTTTGAAAAAGCTATCTTTTCAAAATAGGCGATCTGGGCCCCCTGGCCATACATGTAGTCTACTCCTACAACCATACCGGTAGTTATTTTCATGTTAAAAAAAATCTTAAAAGAAATCTTCAAGTGGATTATTATTTGCGGCTAAAATACTGAATATTGCAGCTGCAGGAGCAATTTACCTTACTAACCCCTACCTGAGCCAAATCACTATTAAAATTTAACCCGAAATGCAAGACTTTAACGAAGTGACTTGGCAAATGGAACACGCGCGGTTAAATAAACAAAGATTCCACATTCCAGTGACATCACTCGTTTTCGGAAATTTTTGTTATGATTATTACACTTGTAGGTTTGGGTTAGGGTTTAGGTTAGGCTTTAGGTTGGGGGTAGGATTAGGGTTAAGGATAGGGTTACAGCTTGGGGTTAGTTTTTTAGGCTTTATTTCAAAATGTCTGCACGAATGAAACATTCGCCAAGCCTCTTCCAGATTTTAAATGTGGTTTGGACTTAAAGTGTTAAGTAAACGGAGGATTGAACAATTTATGTTTGAATTGGTTTTTAAATGTTAAAAAAACTAACTCCTTCAAGTGACTCAGATCCAATGGCATTAAAATAGCTTCTTTTAAAAAAAATTGCCCAGCAGCTCCATAAAAACCAGGCCATGGTATGGAATTGAATGGAAGACAATATACTGTAAATTTTCTTCCATTCCATTTTTATTCCATACTAAAAATCTTCCATTCCATACTAAAGTTTTCTTCCATATTCTATTCCATACTTCCATTCCAAGGTAAGTTTAGACCAGAAGCAATGCATAATTTGTATTGCACTTTTCAACGTTAGGCGTACTTCTGCAAGGTAAGCAGTATGGTGCAATACATCTCATCCCATATTTAAATTGCAATGACCTACCTCAAAAATTCACTCAGCACAAAAATATCAACCATAGGCGTAGCCAAGATTTTTGATTGGAGGGGGGGGAGCAAAACGCAAATCAAATACAATGACAGCATCAGAAATTTTCAGAAGGTAGGATTTTTATGGGACAGAGATACTGTAGAATGCAAGGTCAAAAGCCGGGGCCTGTGTATGTGGCACATAACCATGATTTTGCTGATGGGAGAGACCTTCAACCAACAGTTATGACGATTTCTCAAAATGTATAAATTGGGAGACGTGGTGAGCAAACTAGTCTAAATAAAATGCGTCAGAGACCGCAGTTCGTGGGCAGACTCCCAAGCTGCAGGAGACTATGAGGAGCTTGGATGAAGTCCCTAGCCGTTGGGCGGTTTTTGTAATGCTTTGGAAAAAATAGCTTTTTTATAGTAATGCCATTTGGATCACATTTCGCTCGTTTTCAGAGCTGTTTGAAAGAACCACATTCTTCAGATTTAAAAGCTAATTAAAAAGCTCTAATTGTTTAGTCCTGCCTTTACTTACAGGTCAAGCCCAAACAGCAAAACACGTTTAAAATCTTGCGTTTTGGGGTTAAATTTTGTGAGTGACTTGGTCCAGTTAGGAGAAGCAAAGTAAATTGCCTCCTTCAAAAATTTTAAACATAAATAAAAATTTGCTCGAAGTTTTGTCGTGGAGATTTTTGTCTCGAAAACAACCAGTTTTAGAAGTATATGTACGACCAGGGGGCTCAGACCCCCTCAGTTCAAATTAAATAATTTATCTAATAAGCATCTCCCCTAGCTTTTTAAAAAAATATTTTGTTGTGTAAAAACTGGCGAGGTGCAGGGCTATTGTTATTTGAAGTTGGTGCAATAAATAGTAGCTAATCATTTTGGCACATTACATTCATAAAATGGTTAGATAAGGGTCTGAGGTTGCAAATTTTAGGACAAAACCCTGAGTTTCTACCAGGTTATACATTTAAATTGCTTGGCAAGAATTTGAATTAAGGGAGCCCTCTGGTCGTCAATATTAATAACATTGTTAATTATTACTGTTGTACGCGAAAATACTAAAATAAAGTGAAACTGAAGAAACAGTAGGCTTTGTTGTCATTATTTTCATCATTGGTGGCATTTCAAATTGGGAGGGGGGAGGGCTGGCCCTCTTGGCTATGCCTATATCAACCACTTAGTCAACAGACAATAGGTCTACCTGTATGCTCAGGGTTTAATGATTGCAAGTGTGCAATCACTCCAACTATGAAATTTGACATAGCCAAACTGCAGAAAAACATTTTAAAAACATACCAAAAAAAGCTTAGAGGCAAACCAGAAAAACAACAAAGAATGGAAAAATGAAAAGTAAATACAAACCTTTGTTATGATGGAAAAGTTTTTTCATTTGGCAAATTGTCATTCTCGAAATAAAAATTAAACCTGTTAGCATCAATGCAGCTGCAAATTGCCATGAACATATTCTATGATCTGATGATGCAATGCCTACACTGTTTGCCCAATGCTTATGACCGTATTACTCTATTAATTTGTCGCAGATGATTAGCTACTAAACCCTTCCACATATTTTTAGTTATCACCAGTGTTCCCTCTAAGTTTTTACTTCCTGCAAAAATGCCGAAAATAGTGCGAATGTTCTAAACTCAATGTGAAAATGCAGAAAATTTTCTTATCTTTTTTGTCCGGTTTCAATGTGATCTCCAAAAAAAAAGAAAAAGATCATCGCGCTGGTGGAGGCATCTTTTTCTATGATTTTATGTTAATCTCCAATAAAAAAAGGTCCTTCGTCTGATTTCTGTAAGTTTTCTCCCCGCTTTGTGCGACATACCAGAGCGAGGTGCCGTGAATCGCAGCTGTCTACGGTTTTGGGCGGGAAACAAAAATGCCGGTTTTTGGCAGGAGAAAAAACGCCGGAATTTGCAAAATTTCAGTGCGAAAATGCCGGAAAAAATTTCGCACTTTTCGCACTATTTTGCGCTAATAGGGAACACTCGTTATCACTACACGTATATATTTTTCTGTGAATGCTGTGTGCGAAATCTAGTATGGAATTGGTATGGAAGTATGGAAGATTGTCTTCCCTTCCATTCTTGAAATCTTCCATTCCATTCCATTCTGGCATCTTCCATATTCCATACCGAAATTTCCCTTCCATTCCATTTTCCATTCCATACCATGCCCTAATAAAAACATCTAAGAAAAGCACGATAATTTTATTGTTTGACCTAATCAAACAATACTGGTGAAAAATCAAACACATATGTTAAACCATGGTGAAATGAACAAAACGGTGAAAAAAGTTATAAAATATCTAGACTTGTGCCCAACTAAAACACTAAAAAAATCCACAATTGCTAACTAAGCCTACTACTGACTTACTTAGATTGCCTATGGGATTTTTTATGGCTTAAGCTGGTTCACTTCAACCTTTTTTTACTTGGTATACAGTATGTCTACAGTTTTTTTGGTACAGTGTACTGTGTTTTACATTGATGTTACAAACCAATACATTTAAAAAGAGAAAAAAATTACAGTTACTAGTAAAAAATAAAGTTTGCTTGTAGCTAAATTAAAGCATACCTATGTTTACATTAATTAAACCACAGCTTGACTAAAACAGCTTACTTAGGCTTAATTAAACAATGTAAAAAAGTAGATACCATCAAAACATGTAAATGTTTTACGGGTAAGCTATATTTTAATTAAGCTACGTTTTAACCCTATATCGCCAAGCTCAACATATATGTAACGTTTCAAATTTATGCATTGTACGTAATGATTTGTAACTCCCTCGCAATTCTGCGAGTTTCAGCATATTTGTAACATTCCAAATAATTTTTTATTTGTGGTTACTTTAGAAAATCGCTTTGTTTGGTTGTTTCTTCAAGCATTTTACTGTAAGAATGAAAAGCAAAAACACAACTTTTTTTTTTTTAATGAAAATTATGGCAATAAAGGGTTAATTAGCGTAGGTTAACGTTTTGATTAAGCTATGTTTTAATTAACGTAAATGTAGGCTATGTTTTAATTAAGCTCGAAGCAAACTTCATTTTTTATTGTAAGAGTATATAATTTGTTTCTTTTTTTTCACGTATTAGTTTGTGACATCAATGTAAAAAACTGTAAACCAAAAAAACTCTTAGACGTGCTGTTATTGCAGCAAGTAAAATGTTTGAGGTGGGCAACCACCACCAGTAGTAGACCTACCGTAGCGTATACCATTTTGTGAGTGATTGATGCTGGTATTGTTTGTTTTAGACTATGTTTTAATTAAACTACTAGCAAACTAGCAAGGTGGGCAACCACCACCAGTAGTAGACCTACCGTAGCCTATACCATTTTGCGAGTGATTGATGCTGGTATTGTTTGTTTTAGACTATGTTTTAATTAAGCTACTAGCAAACTTCATTTTTTACTGGTAACAGTAACTAGCTTTCTATGTTTTTCGAACAATTAATATCTCACTTGCTGCCTGCAATAATCCTCAAAGCCTTTACACGCAAACCTGCACCTGTATTGTTAGTTCAAATATGCGTGCAGCAAGTGACATAATTTTGATCAACCAATCAAATGGCTGGAAACAGGGTATCTGTGTGAAACGTGTTATCTTTTTGAAATATGTCCTCAAGCCCCCTCTATTCAAATTCAATAATTTGTATAACCCTTTGAGCGGTGAATTTTTTTTTACTGAAAATAATTTTTTCTTTAAACAATTCTGTAAGCTTAACCTTTTATTTTATACCCAAACAATGTATATAACATTTGTTGCACAAAAGTAGGACTATCAAAAAATGTTATATAATTTGATTACAATCACTAAATTTAGGCTCAGAATACTCTGGTTTATTCCATGAATCGCTATCAGCTGCAACCATTTCGAATGCTTAGTTAAGAGTGTAATAATTCTTATCCATTTCCATTCACTAACTTCAATCGCAGATATTAGCAATAACTTCAATTGCAACCTATAGAACACAATAGCTCATTGGAAAGCTGGTTTTCTAACGAAAAAAATGATATCTAACTTGGGGGATTCCCGCTTTCGATACTGAAGCAATATTGTTTGATATTTGGAAGGTAGCCTTGTCGCGAAATTGCGACAGCCACACTCAAAGGGTTAATTGAGCATTTTACCTTGTCTAATTTTTTTTTAAAGCGTTTTGTTCGTAAAAACTGATGCGGTGGAGGTGAATTGTCTTTGAAAAATGGTGCAATAGATGGTTGCATCTTCCAATCATATTATTGTCTGAACTGGATTACATTGCACAGAACCCTGACACTTTAGGAATATTTGCGATTTCTGTCAAATCTAGGTCAAGACGGAAAAAAGTCTTACCATTTGAGCGCGGGGCCCTTGGCACAGTACCATATGGTGAATCCAGCCCTAATTAGTGCATTACGTTCAAAAGAAGTTAGATGAGGACCTGAGATAACAACTTCTGGAACAAAAACCCTTAATTTTACTTGGGTTATACATTTAAATCGGTTGTCAAAAATTGATTGAGGGGGTCTGAACCCTCTGGTCATCAATATTATCGTTCATTACTGTTGTATTGGTATACTGTTGTATACAAAAAATACTAAAAGAAACTAAAACTGAATAAACAGTCAGATTTTTCTCCTTGGTGGCATTTTATTTGGGGGGGGGGGGGGGGTAGCTAGCCCCTCTTCCCTTGGCTATATCTATACTTACATGTAAGAATCCTAGATAATAAAAAAAGACCAAAACATGCTGGTAGCAGTGTTGACCTAACGGGCAAAATGCTCTATTCAACCACTTGTGGCTTAAACTATTGTCACAATTTTCTGTTGTTGTGTCATAGAACAAGCTTACACTCTATATCCTGCTCCTTTTTTTTTTTTTGTGGAAAATTGAAGGAGCAATTTTGACTTTTTCAACCTTTGCTCAGAATATTACATCAATAATTTTACGGAAAAATTTAACCCATTCCGAAAAAATGAACAAATTTGTGAATGTATCTTGCTCAGAAATTGCATTGACAGCAAAACACTTCTTATTTTTTGCTTGCGTTCTGAATCACTTTAAAGCCACATTTGAAATATTTAGAGGGGGGGCTAATATTGGTCAAAAATGAAATCAGTAACAACTAACTAAAAATTGCCAAAAATAAACAACCAATTCGATCGCTTAATGCAAAATACTTAACGTAGGCTTTGTGAAAAAACTATAAGGGGTCTGTTAATTACCAATCACCTCTTTTAAATCTTGTTTCATTACTTCCTTCTCACAAATTATGTTAATCTAGGGTTGTAAAATACACACGATTTGGAATAATACTTGTGAGTTTTTTTCAAAGAAAGTGCCTATAAAGACTCTAGCATGCAAATGAGGTCTGCTTGCAAATCATTCGAGCAAAAACGCTTCTACAGTTCAGACGCTTTTTCGAATGTGTCTTTAATTCAAAGCAAACAGCAGCTACAAGTTGTAAGCTCTCAGACCAAAATCAGTGATTAAGTTAGTGCAGATTTTCAATAATCTTCAAAAAAGAAATTCAAGGATTGAATATTCAAAATGACTGACATTGCAAAAAAATTAGATTTCATCATTAATTCTCTCAATTCGGTTGAGCAAAAATTGGAAAAGCTAGAAAATCGATTTACCTGTTTTGAAAAGAGGTTGACTGCACACGAAACTAGAATTGAAAAACTTGAGAAAGATCAAATTGAATATCAGAAAACAAATTCCGAACTTCAAAACCAGATAAATGAAATCAAAATGGAAAGTGATCAAGTAAAAAGGAGAGCAAAACATCAAGAACTACTTAGTGAACTCTACAGCAAAAGGTTCAATTATCTAATTTACGGCATTGATGAAATTGCCTGGGAGAAAAGAGAACAAACAGAAAAGCTGTTTAGAAATTTCCTAAAGGAGGGCTTAAAAATAGAGGACCCGAATGCCATTCCACTAGCTGATATTCATCGTCTCCCGCAACACCCCATTTTCAATAAAGAACATAAAAAGATTACTTGGCCCATAATCATTAAATTTATAAATATTTTCGAAAAACACCAATTTACACAAAATTTGAGAAACTTAAAAGAATATAACGCTAAGCGAAAGGCGAGGCATGCGACTGCCTCCTACGTCTACGCTACCGAGCATCTTCCAAAAGAACTGCAAAAGCAAAAGAAGGCATTAATGCCATTGTTTCTTGAGGCAAAAAAAAATAAGCAAAAAACTGCTTGGAAGTTACAAGACTGCGAATACCGGCTTTTTGTTGACAACGAACGAGTGGATCAACCAATAAAGAATCAATCACTCAAAGAAGGTGAACATTCCGGCAGTGACCAGTATAGCAGTGACTCTTCTGATGAAAATTAATAACTGGCTTATTATGAGCTAATTATCTTGGTGAATTAATTCTAAGAATGAGATTTGTGTTATTACTGTCACTGACTGATTTAACACTCATAAAGAGTTATTTCTTTTTCGAAAATTATATTAAAGTATCCCTTGTAATTGGCATTGTTTGTCAGAAATATTTGTTCATCTTCTATAGATTGCACCTAAATTAAATCGTTAATGTTCATCTCAAAGAGCAAAGTTGTTAAAATTTGGATAGTTTAAGTGATTACACACTTACTATAAGACTATTGGAACTGTTTCACATTGCATTGATACACAAAACCTACATTTTACTTATCTGCACCTTATATTTATATTCCACAAAACGTGAGTTTACGCAACTTGGTAGCTGCCTGTTTGATTGCTTCTGTTTCGTTACTTTGCTTAGTGATTAATTTCTGTGCGTTTTTATACCTCTTCATTGTTTTTTTTTTTCTTCTGTTTTTTGCTCGGTCATGGCGCTACGTTTATCGTGTAATGGGGAGTTGTCAGAGGCCCCGTGCATGAGTCAAGCAGCCGACCCCACAAATGAACCCAGTAAAATGTGCAACCAAATTTTTAATACTATAACTACCAACATTGCCGATTGTGATACTCTTGACATTTACGACAACAAGTCAATCCCAAGTCAGGATAGTGACTCCCTGATACTAATGCATCTTAATATTAGATCTCTTCATAAAAACTTTGATGACTTGCATGAATTTGTCAGCTTGCTTCCCTTCAAACCAGATATGATATGTCTGTCTGAATCCCGGATAAATCAACCTTTGAAAAATATCCAACTACAAGGTTATCATTTTTTCTATGCGAAACCCAGCAAAAAAGCGGGCGGCGTCGCTGTCTATGTGAATACGAAGCTTAAATTCACCCAACTTGAAAGTTTTCAATTGTTTGGTACGGAATCCATATGGCTAAAAATCGTGACTAACAATTCTTCAAAATCGTTTATAATTGGCTCTATCTACCGGCATCCAGCCGAAGACGTTGTTAAGTTTATAGACGAGTTTTCAGAATGTTTGGAAAAACTTGGAAATGAAAAGAAAACATTTTACATTCTGGGCGATATGAACATTAACATCAACAAAACCAATCAAAATTATCCTCAGGCTGACAGATACATGCAAGCAATAACAAGTAATGGAGCGTTTTCACTTATAACTAAACCAACCAGGGTCACGGACAAATCGGCAACGGTTATTGACCATATTATCACCAATGATTCAGCGCACTCAATATTACCGCGTGTAGTTCTTAGCGCTATAACTGATCACTATCCAATAATGTGTAAAATTAGTAAAATTGATACTTTTTACACAAAATCACCAATTCCACTATATAGAAATAAAAAGAATTTTTGTTCAGAAGCGTTCTCAAATGATTTAGATAAGGAATTAGGCAACCTAATTTCTAGTAAATTCCCTCTGAATACTGACAATTTTGATGAAATATTTGATCTGTTTGTAAATTTAATTGCCAAAATCATTGACAAACATGCTCCACTCGAACGAATGAGTCGGAAGCAAAGAAAACTTGCTAGCAAGCCTTGGATTACCAATGGAATATTGATCTCCATACGAAAAAAAACGCAATGTTTAGAACTCATTTTGTCAAAGGTAATTTAACTGAAAAAACTTTCTTTCGGCATTATTCCAATACACTTACTAGAATCAAAGCTTTATCTAAAAAGATTCATTTTCATTCCGAATTTGAACGCAACAAAAAGAATTCACGCAAAACGTGGGAGATAATAAGATCAGTTTTGCCAAGTAAACCGAGCCGTGATCCTCCCGCCATGTTAAAAATT
This sequence comes from Trididemnum nubilum, assembly GCA_963965965.1. NCBI lineage: Eukaryota > Metazoa > Chordata > Ascidiacea > Aplousobranchia > Didemnidae > Trididemnum > Trididemnum nubilum. The sequence continues at coordinate 5,634,922 of OZ014488.1, read as the reverse complement.
AATGAACTAGTCACGCAGGACCCAAATGTCATTGCTAATCAATTTAATGATTTTTTCTGTAGCATTGGACCAAAATTGGCAGATAACATAAATTATGCCACGGGTAAACAATCAAAGGACTTTCTCAAAAAAAAGGTCGCGGATTCCACTTATCTTGTACCACCAACTAATAATGAAGTTTTAAATCTAATAACTTCCTTGAAAAACAAAGCAGTGGGTCATGACAACATCCAGCCCTTTTTTTTAAAAACAGCCAGATTTGTTATTGCCCCTTATCTTAACTTATTTCTGAACTTTGTTTTCACTGAAGGTATTTTTCCTACCAATTGCAAAATTGCCAGGGTCGTCCCCATTCTCAAATCTGGAGCCCAAGATGACATGAATAATTATCGGCCCATCTCCATACTTACTTGTTTCTCTAAAATTATTGAAAAAATTTTGTATGCACGACTTTACAATTTTTTCAAAAAGCACAGCGTAATCTATGAAAATCAATATGGTTTCCAAAGTAACATATCTACAATACATGCAATGCTGGATGTTGTCACTTCTTGCTACGATGGCATTAATGATTCCTGTTACACAGCTTTATCTTTTGTGGATTTACGGAAAGCTTTCGATACTGTGTCGCATCAAACACTTCTGGTAAAACTTAGCAACTATGGCGTTAGAGGAGTTGCGTACAATTTGATTCATTCCTATCTCTATAACAGGCAACAATTCGTTTCTATTAATCAAAGAAGGTCTGACCTAAAATTAGTTCATTGTGGGGTACCCCAGGGTTCGTTGCTTGGCCCCTTGTTTTTTCTAATTTATATCAACGACCTAAATTATGCTTTAGTGAGCCAACCAAGACTTTTTGCCGACGACACCTGTTTAATGGTGAAGGACTCGAATTGCGAACAATTACAAACAAAAATCAATGTAGAATTACAAAACTTTCATCAATGGTGCTGCGTAAATAAACTTTCCATTAATCCCACCAAAACCAACGTCATAATTATTCCTCCGAAACAAACTAAAGTAACAATTTCTCCAAATCTTTCCTTGATATGTAATGGATCCCCAGTAAATATAGTCGATAGCGCTAAATATCTGGGAGTAATAATAGACAATGATCTTAATTTTAAACAACACATTAAAATGTTAGAGGGAAAGGTAGCTCGTTCAGTTGGAATATTAACCAAATTAAAGCACATTTTTCCTCAAAAAGTTATGCTACAACTCTATCATGCATTAGTGTATCCATTCCTATCTTACGGTTTAATAATCTGGGGATCCACATATCCTACATACATCAAAAGATTGAAATCCTTACAGAATCAAGCTGTAAGGGCGGTTGCCAGATGTCATTACCGAGATGACGTCAAACCGTATTATATCAAATTTAATATCTTGCAACTTGATGATTTATTTAAGCATGAAATTGCCAAATTTGTTTATTGCTATTTAACTAACAAAACTCCTAATTCGTTCCGTAAATATTTTTGTAAAACCCTTGAACATTCAAGCCGAGTTACGAGACAATCTAGTGATAATTCTAATTTACACATACCACGCTACCGGACTAATAGATTACAAAGATGCATTAAATATCAGGGAGTCAAAGTATGGAATTCCATTCCCCAAAAAATAAGGGTATTATCATACAAGAAATTTAATGTTGAGTATAAAAATGTTCTGCTCAATGGATCTAGTCATTAGATTCGCCTGCAAGTCTTGAATATATTATCTATCTTGTATTTACATCTTCTTGGAAGCTTGACAATACGGCTGATCAAGCAAACAAAATAACATAAAATCGGTGCACTTCACTTAAAAATTGAAATTTCAATATCATTGACTAACTCAGTCTCCTCGACATATAGGGTGGTTGTTTGACTCGATGATCGCGAGGTCTTTTCGCAACTTCCCTGTCGCAATTCTATCTTAAATTCTATATTACTGTCTTTATATTGTTCCTGAGCGACTAAAATAAACTATCTTATCTTATCTTGTAGAGAAAAAGAGATCGAGAGTGGGTGGTTATTTGCTCATTTACATTTTTGTTTAAATTATTTTTGTTAGAGTTAGGGTTTAGATTTTGAGTTTGTGTTAGGATTAATGTTAGGGTTAGAGCAAAGGTTACAGTTTAGGTTAAGTTTAAGGTTGGGTTAGGGCTAGGATAGTATTTTTTTGTTTGCATGCTAGTGAGCAAATATAAGCTTTGTCTTTTTGAAATGATAGGATTTATTGGTTTACTGGCTGGAAATAAAGTTAGGACTGAAGTTTTACCATTAGCCATTACTAGAGCTTGACCGATATATCAGTCAGCTGATATGTATCGACCAATATCAGGGCCAAGCCAATATATTGTGTCAGCTATCTTCCTCCAATAAAACATTGGCTTTGCGCAATTACCTTAAACTGTTTATTTTTAGTTTAGCGCTCTTGCATTTGGTTTGCTTAGAATGACTTATGTTTGCAATAGTCTTTCTTTGGATGAGGATTATTGAAGCTTTTAGTACCAAGTTAGTTGAAAAATAATGACAAAATTTTAGTAGTTAATAATATATATATCAGTTATCGGTATCAGCCAAAAAAGTCACATCGATTCAGCTCTAGCTATCACTCACATACTGTAGCCCATTGTGCAACCAGTTTAATCATGTTTTTGCAGTGCTAATTTCTATGCCACATTTTAAAATAAATAATCTTTACCGAGCTATCTTCTTACGCTGGGGGCTTTGCCCCCCATACTCCAACTTACAGCCCTCCCATTGCCAGTTATTAGCTTTGCACCTGGCTACTAGTCAGTATTACAAATGGAAATGCATTACATCAAAATTTTTTGCCAATCTCAAGTATAAAAAAGTAGGTGCATGAAAGACTAATACAGTAGAATCCACTTATTCATCCACCATGGGCCAACCAGTTTTAAATTTCATAAGTGGCGGATTTAATAATTGATTTTTGTATAATGCAATCTAATCCACCCCTGGGGGTGAAGTGCACTCAATTTAACGATTTTTATCATTTATTGACCCAAAAAAGGGTGCTTTAGCGATCAAGCAACTTAAGCTTTTCAGCCATTGTTTTATCTTGTCTTGATTTTCTTTATTCTGTTCTGGATCCAGACATAAATGTACTTTTATTTGCTTTGGTTTTAACAAAATGTTTTAAAATTCTTGTAATTTCTATTCCAAATTTGGTTTGTTTAATGTTTTAATAACACATTACCAACAATGGAAATAAAAACTGGATTTATTAAGTGAAGGCTAGATTTATTAACCAAAGTTTTTTCAATGGAAAAAGAGTAGGAAAATTTTGTTCCAAGCAGTTTGGATACAAAAAGCGACTGGATTTATTAACCGTGGATGTATTAAGCAGATTCTACTGCAGTGAAAATTAAGTTTTCAGTTCTGTAAAAAAAACCTTTAACAGTATCAGAAAAGTCCTGAAAAATAACCTATGAAGTCCTGAAATTTGATTTTGTAGTTTTTGTGGCAACCCTGTTTTTGTGGGTCCATGACAACTGACCACGACAAACTGACCGCGAACCAACTGACCGCAAACCAACTGACCGCAAACAACGCTGATTGGCTGAGAAGGGCGATCCTGAATATATTTTTACTATCCCCAGAGCCATCTTGCCCAAACCCTCACTTTGTGACGAAATCACTGTGACGAAATCAGTGACGAAATCATGTAACAAAATCATTGCTTTGCGGTCAGTTTGTTCGCAGTTAGTTTGTCGTGGTCAGTTGACTTGGCTCGGTTTTTGTTTCCATCTTGTTATTGTATTTTTAAGATAAAGATAACATAAATCGTTTAATTTTGAAATTATGTCATCAAGTGATGAGAGCAGAAGCAGCCGAAGTGGAAACAATGATGGTGGAACTGTAAGGTATTCACGAACTGGCACTTTACATCTCTGGTCTGATGCTTTCTGGTGACCAGGGGCACTGCTAGTATTTCAACAATGATGGGAATCTAAAAAAAAATAGAAAATACAAGGTCTTCAAGTGTGCAAAGGGCTTAATTTCCGCATATTTGGAGCTTTACCTTGAAGATTTCAAAAGCGTCCGGGGCCCTCGGCAATTTGCCACTTTGCCCAATGGTTAATCTGGCTCTTAGGAGCGCTGTGTACTGCTGGTGTATGGTGGTTACTGGTTAAGATAAAACACAGCTAAATTAGCAAAACGTCATAAGTGTTGTATGCATTCAAGTCCAATGGCGACGCACCATTTTGGGGTGACACCATTTTATGATACCAATCAAACAAAACAACAATATGATTAGTATCATTGGAAATGTTTAGCACACTGGAATGGACTAAAAATGATTTAAACAATTTTTGAAAGATTTAATTGCAAAAAATATAACTCACAAATCAGTAAAAACTTGAAAAAATTGCCAAAACCAAGCAATGAAATTTGATCACTTATTGAAACATGCTAAATTTTCATTAAAAAATCTACAGCATAAGCTTAGGAATAAGGGGGGCTATTCAGTATTACTTATTACCAATCTCTTGGACTCAATTATTGTTCCATTAACTTCCACCCAATTATTTTTCTCTATTAGATGTGGACGAAATGGATTACTGTTTGTGAGCTTGAGTGGACTTTAAGGTTTTGTGATTTACAGTTCCAGCTTGTAAATAAAAGAACTGAAATTTCACCATTAGCCACTTCCCACATAGCCGTTGCCCAGTTTAGTCATGTTTTTGCACTGCTAACTTCTATGTATGCCACATTCCAAAAGCAATAATTTTTATCAAAATAGGCCTAAAATTAAGTTATTTTGCAAAAAAATACAAAACCTTTGAGTGCTTGGGGCTCCAATTTCAGGTGAAGACCTTTTTTTCGGTCTTCAATGAATTTAAACTTGAAAACCGTTGCAATTTTAGTTGAAGACCTTTTTTTGGCCCAGTCCCCCCTTATCAGCCCCCTATTGCAGATTTCTGGCTACACGCTTGAGTCTAATCATGTTTTTGCACTTTTAATTTTTATGCCACCAGAATTTTCTCTGATGCCACATTTCAAACGCATTAATTTTTATCAAAATAACCTTAAAATTTAGTAATTTTTTTCAAAAAAATAAAATTTTATGAGTGCTGGGACTTGGCCTCCAGACCCTCGAAACAGCCCCTCCCCCATTGCAGATTTCTGGTTACAGGCCTGATACGAAACGTGTGCTGCCATGCTTTTAAGTTTTAGATTCTTGCAGTGAGAGGTTGTTGAGCTAGCCAAATAATAACTGCTATCTACAGTAATGAAGTACGGTAGTACCGCTATCTTTAAAATATAACCTTTTGCGGACTAGCCTACGATACATTATAAAAAGTGATCACGAAATTCTGCCCCGGGTGTCACCGTCCTTAGCGACACGTTTGGGATTCTCACACTGCTTTGGTGCCGTGTTGCCACTAGCAGCATTCAATAAAATAAATGAATAAACAAACGCGCCAAGCAAAAATTAGCAGGTTAACAACAAGCATGCTGTAATTGCCATCTAGGTTTTTATGCCTTTTTTATGGATTAATTACTGAATAAGCTGTTAATTGTCGGATGTTGGAAGCTCTCTGACATAAGTTAGGTATGTCAAACATATTGGGGGGAGACTGATTAACTTTTCTAAATATTGGGGTGATGGGTCCACCGGGTCCCGGCTCTGTCTGCGTCCCGGCTGGTGACAGCAGTCCTTCTGCTTTCGTGCAGTCCTTGCTCTGTCTGTCTGCGTCCCTGCTGTTGAATGCTACTATTTTCTGTGTTTTTTAAGTTCCTATTTTAATTTTGTTGTTTTGTCATGATAAAGAATAGCAGTAGCTTAGCAGTATTATAAAGACAACTCCTTTGAGCTTAAATGTAAACACCAGAAATACTACCGATAATTATACTCAAGTTTTTGATGATCAGATGATTTTAGTTACGTACTGATATTATGTCAACAATAAGACACTGTCGCAACACAGCATCTTCTGCATACAAAGCAATGGAAAACTGGGTAAATGCTTCCACTGTGATAATAACCACCCCAACGTGTCACCAAAATGGCTCATCTAATGCTGCATCAGACGAGGTTGACTACAACGTAATGATGCTCCAAAGAAGTTCACGTAGCTCCTTTTACCCTAATGCTTATGTATTTCCCGGTGGAAGAATTGATAAAGCAGACTGCTTGGACCAATGGTTAAATGTTTATCAATCTGTGAATCAATTGTTTGTAAAACATTTGGATCGGTTACAGATTCGTCAGGATGACGGTTGTCGCCCACCAATGTTTTTGCCTCATCCGAGAGAAAGGATATTGCGTGAAGTATCTTACCGAATTTGTGCAATACGGGAAACATTTGAAGAAACCGGCGTTTTATTGGCTCGATCAAGTGCAAATGGTTTGGAAAATGAAAAGCCAATGCTGTTTGCTGATTGCTATCAATTTGACAATTTAGGTGATTTAAAAACTTGGCAGAAACGTGTTCATAATGATGCTAATCAGTTTCTTGAACTGTGTACTCAACTCAAGTGTGTACCTGATGTCTGGGGTTTGCATGAATGGTCGAATTGGTTGACCCCATCCCAAATATTGAGTACATTCAAGAAAAGGTTTGATACAGTTTTCTACAAGGCTGCGTTATCAACTGAACCTCACTTTTCAACAGAGAATGAACATGAAATAGCACATATCATTTTCAACAGAAGCAAAGATATATTGAAGGCAAGTGATGCATTGAAAGTTATCTTGGGTCCACCTCAAATGTATGAACTTGCGCGGCTTGCCAACTTTAATTCCCATTTGCAGCTGGCCAATTTTGCAGCTGAAAGAGGCTTGAAGGGGTTGGAACGCTGGCTTCCTGTCCTTGGTATTACCCAAGACCAAGTTGCGATGTCATTGTATCCAGGAGACTTTTGGTATCCTGAGCAGGCAGTGGCAGCAGGAGATTCCAGTCCAATTCAAATTAAATTAAACTATGAAGACCAAGTGAAAACAAAATCTGAACAGTTAAACCACATGAAGTTTGATCATAAACGGAAGAAATTCGTGCTTGCATCAACATGCAAACCGCGCCATCAGCATATCAAGCCTATTCCAGTCATAATATCTATGTCTCCTAATACCAATACTTTGGAAAAATTGTAGTTATTATTAGTAATATTGTATTACTAATTTAAGAATTGGTTGAATTTACTGCTCTGAAGCTTTGGTGATAATTAATTCTGATTTTTCGCTTAGTATGTCAATGCTCTGTTTAGTGCCAAATAATCCTTTACGTTCAATGATTTGAACAAACATTGTGTTTCAAAATTTTGTTTGTGCTTTTAATATGTAATTTTATTGATGCTTCGATTTTCTGTTTTATTGAATGCAACAATGGCACTCGTCTATGATAGGCCGTTTTGAATTTGATTAGTTGAAGAATGCTTTTTTTCCAGCCTCAAGCTATGTTTTTAATCGGACCATGGCTTTTAGGTGTGGATGCTTATGCGCCGCTGATTAGACACCTGGACTTTTAGGAACCAGAGGTAAAAACTTTTTTTTTTTGTTTTTTTTTTTCAAAGTAAATTAAAAAAAAACAAACAAGTTTTTGAATTTTTTTTTTCAAAATCGTATTTTTCTTTCAAATAAAAGCGTTTTTCAAAAAAGAACGTTTTTCAGACAAAAGACTTGCACTTTGATGAAAATGTTAATATTTTCGAAGCTTTTCATCTGACACTTGTCTAGAGCAATTATCAGAATAGAGAGCGCAAGAAAAGTAGCGGCTATAGGAAAAAGCCAAGCAGTAATTGGCTAGAAAAAGACGATTCGAGAGTGTCATTTGCGTTCAACCTGTAAGTTGAGAACGAATTTTTTTTGGTCGGCAGAGGGCGGGGTTAGAAGTTTTTTGATAAAACTGACATTATTGAAAAAAATACAATAAGAAATCAATTTTTTGTAAAACGTTTTTCGCTCTCCTTCCATTTACATGCTTTTGACGTCACTTTTATCAGAACTTCTAACGCCGCCCTTTGCAGATAAAAAGAATTCATTCTCAACTTACAGGTTGTGCACAAATGACGCTCTCGGATCGATCCTTTTTCAGCCAATTACTGCTCGGCTTTTTCCTGTAGCCACTCCTTTTCCTGCGCTCTCTATTCTGACGATTCCTCTTGACAAGAGTCAAATGAAAAGCTTCAAAAATATTTACATTTTGATCGAAGTAAAACTTTTGGTTTGAAAAAGGTTTTTTTTTTTGAAAAAGCTTATATTTGAAAGAAAACAACGTTTTTGAAAAAATTATTTGGAATTTTGAAAAAAACGTTTTTTTTTTTGGAAATTTTACATTTTTGGAAAAAAAATTTTTTTCGGAAAATTTTTAGAAAAAAAATTTTTTTGAAAAAAAATTTGGAAAAATATGTTTTTACCTCTGCTGCCCAAAAGTCTCGGTGCATAAAAGTTCCGGTGCATAATCGGCAGTGCCTAAACGTCCGCACCTAAAAATTGTAGACTGACTGGTTTATAACTTCGATAAAGAACAAAAAATACCTAATTAGTGTTTTACATTTGATTTAATGTTCAGGGCAGTCCAACCCAATGAAATTCAGTTAAGCCATTTATCAACTTTTTTCCACATAAATGTTTAGAACTAATATAAAAGTCTGATTGAGATAAAAAACAAGCCAAATAATGTTAGTAAGGAGTTGAGATTGCCTTGGCCTTGTGGGCTACATGACTTAAACACTAATGGTCCATTTGCAGTCCTCATTTTCTTTATACCAACAGAGTTCATCAATCGGCATGCATCATGATTTTTTTTTGTAATTGTTCTTTTGCTCAATTCTTTGTGTTATGTTACAGCAAAAAATATACTGGTACCTGACTTAGCAAGTTGTTCTAAGTAGATTTTACTTCGGTTGATTCTGAGGCACACTTGAAATATTTTCTGAACCTAATAACCAGATGTGACTAATCTATGCATCAGATTGTGCTGTATGACCAAGCAAACCAACTATTGCATACAGCGATGTTTATTATTTTTAGTGCTCAATCAAAAGCTTGTTTTGTTTAATGTGCCATTGCATGAAAATAGAATTATAAGAAGCTATTCATGCTGACCAGTTGGTCGAGCGGTAGTGCGTTCATCTCTGGAGTAGGAGGTGTGGGGTTCAAATCTCGGGCCGGTCAAATTGGACACAGTGTTGCCAATGGCTCGCCACCGCTGCAACATTTCTTTGAATGGAGCTTTGTTGCTTGGGCGCAGTGACGCGGAGATGGGCCCTGCAAACTCGTTACACGCTTTTGCGTACTCGTTACATGCTTCAGCGTAACACAGCGAGTTTAATGAAAGAAGCTATTCATTGATATTGCCTTTTATAATTCGGCGCATCTATTATGGATCGAAAATTATGGTACACCATTGACAGTTACAGTATGATTTCATACCTAGATATTCTGGTCTGAAAGATTTTTTTCACAATTAATTAATATTGATATTCTAGTCCATTTGTTTTCCTTATGCTATTGTGATTACTGTGATTGCATTTGAACCTTTGTAGGTTTTGTTGTTGTTGATTTATGAACAATATCCATCATATTTTTCAAATCTGCCAGAGCAATAGTGTATCACCCTTATTTAGCAGCATATATTTTACTTTTGTAGTATGGTTTGTTAACTGATTATTTGCCCAGCACTATGAATTGCTTTAAGAGTGTTTCTTCTAGAAGATTATATAACCAAGTCTGCCAGCATAGTGCATGCACTCGAGTTCAGCACAGGTACAGTAGCCTTTGCTTTTTTTGTTTTTTTATTCCGATGCCGGTGTTTTTTCTGACCAAGTGACCATGTCCAAGATTGTTTGATTTATTTTACTGAAGTTGAATTAATTGAATAATTAGTTATTTAATAGCGAACAGTTATACCTCATTGCGTATCAATCTATATCTTAGTTTTTCATCACAATTTGTTGGTTTTTGAATATTTTTTATTAGCAATATTTACATTTTATATCCAAACAACCCCATTTTAACTATGTTGTTTGAGATCTGGGTTCAAATCTGTGACGACTCAGATTCACGATTTTTCTTTGTCAGTGTTACCTGTACCTTTTAAACTTTGGTGAGTCGGTCCTAAAATTCGATACTTTCTGATACTAAACAATGAAAATTTCTGTAACAAGTTGGCGTTCGCCTGATAAAAATTCTGCTTTGTTGATAAAAATTGGCTTAATGGTTGCTCAGCTCGGAGTTTTTATTGGCTGACTTTTATTGCGATCTGCATTTCACAATTTAAATCAGGAGGATTATTAGCTGTTGCAATAATGCAGAAATGAATCTACCAAAAACTTAACATACATGCTTTGGCTTGAAATTATTTGGTATGTATTTACTCTCTCCCAAATGATTATGAAATAAGAATGTTTATTATTTCTGCATTGTATATCCTTGATGTTTGTCTTTTTGTTCGTACTTGCTTAACATAGTTTTGTTTATTTTTTCAGATGTGTTAGTTCGGCTGATGTTAAAAATTTTTTTATGCCCAAAGTTGCTCCAAGAACGGACTCGCAGTCTTCATTACTCACAAAAAAAGACGTCAACCATTTGTATAAAATACAATGTGAGTACTATCTGCTGTGAACATTTGCGTGAATAAACGCGAAACATTGTTTGCGTAGAATTTTATTTTTGGTAAAATTGTTGCAAGAGGAGTTGGTTGTGTTTTATGCAGAAAAAATTTTGGTATTATATTGTCATAGAATTACTTTTAAGTTGCCAAGTTTGATATTCTGTTCTTGTTGGATTTACTCAAATAAATACATACTTCTTTTATGGCATTTTCTATTAGGTTTAAGAACGATTTATAAATACGCTTTCTGTGGCAAATGTGCAGTCTTCCAATTGTCATCAGATATCACTTTGTCATGTGCTAAATCGGTCCACAACTTTTATGCGTGGGACGATTACCATCCGCCGATTTTGTGCTGTGAATATTAGGCGGCAGGACTTTTATGCGCGTCAGAGCAAAAAAGATTATTTTCAAAAAAATATTTTTATTTTTTCAAATAATTTTTTTTTTCAAATAAAGTTTTTCAAAAAATTTGAGTACATTTACTGATTAAAAAATTTTTTTTTTCTGATGTTCGCAAAGTTTTATTTTCTAAATATCTTGAATTCCCTGTCTCTTGACCAAGGCAACTTGGTGAATAAAATGTAAATTATTACAATTAAGCCAGACGTATGCAATCTGCAGCCCGTAAACTGAAATTTTTGGGAGCTTGGGCACGAGTTGCTTGTGTAGCATAATATGTGTACACGTAACGTTTCGTGGTTATTTTAAGTCTACCTGTACCAAACAATGCAGTACAACGTTTTCCAGGAGCTAAGGATTCATCTACCAGCAGATTCCCATATATAATCGTTTAACTTTATTGCAAATAAAGTAAAAGCAACGTTTAAATGGTATTTTTAAGTGTAATCGTTGCAATTTTTACGTTTAATTCAACTCACGCTACAAAAATGATTCAAAAATAAAACAATAATTTCCCGCAATCCTCGCGGAAAAGCGGCCAATGAAGAAAGAAGAAGAAACAATAATTTGAAGCAGTGTACGATCATGTAGCACTTCAAACGTTCTTTATACAATTCTTAAAAAGTTAGCTTCAAGAATTTAACATTTGTGTTACTCTATGAGTTATTTACAACAAGGTGTAACGATTAAACTTAAAAATATTCATTTATTGAAACATTGTTTTTACTATTTTTACAACGAAGTGTAGCGATCATAAACAGGAATCAACTGGGAGATGAATAATCTCTAACTCCTGAAAAACTTTGTTCTGTGTTGCTTTGTACAAGTAGGCTTAATATTGCCATAAAGCGTCACGTGGCTTGCTGCATGTGCCAAGATTACGCTGCAACTCATGCCCGTTAGCAGCAGATTGCATACGTCTGCTTAGAAAATAAAACTTTGCGAACATGTAGTGAAAAAAAATTATTTTGTTGCTCTGCCACCTAAAAGTCCCGTCGCATAATAGTCTCGGCAAATAGCAATCTCAGGGCATAATCGTCCAGCGTTTATACGTCCGCGTGCGCGTAATAGTCACGTTCCGTGCTTAGTAGGAGCAACACATTTCATTTCTGCTGGTTCTGATCCTGGTTTGTAATTTGTTATTGGTATAAGTATAGGTATTATTGAGGTGAAAACAGTTTTTTTGTTACTGACAATAAACCACCATTCCTAGATCTATAGTTGTAGAACAAAAAAATTAATTTTTAGCGTTTTATAGGTGTAGAATAAATTTTAGAACAAAAAAATTAATTTAAAATAGAAACTGGGGGAATTAAATGATACTGATGATTGAAAAAAGTAAACGTCTTCGTCTTGCCTTGTACTTGCTCGAGAGCTGATTTTTGAACAAGTTTTTTTGTTGTTTTGAACATACTTGTAACAAACAAGAAATGAATTGCTAAATTTGTGTTTAGTTCATCATGTAAAGCCAGAAGCTTTGAAAAGTTACAAAGAATTATGGTAAGGATTGAGATAAGGCTCTGCAGAAATATATCGTTACTAAAAAAATATGTATTTTATCATTGTGTATCAGTGTAGTTAACTATGAAAAATACGCATTTTATCTAGAAAAATAAGTATTTTATCAAAAATGTGAATTTTATCGTTATAAAAAAATATGTATTTTATCATTTATGTATTTTATCGTAGATAAGGCTCTGCAGAAGTATATCGTTACTAGAAAAATATGTATTTTATCATTATGGGTTGAATCATTTCAAAGCAAAAATGATTCAAAGCAATCATTTTTGCTTTGAAACAGACTTGACAAGTACCAACAATTGTTTTTCATTAGCTTTGTTGCTACTATGGTCTATAAAATTGTCCACTGTGCAGGCGTTAAAATAAAATAAATAAAGAATGATGTTGTTTAGACTAGTAACTGACTGCGTCGACAGCGTGGCCGAGAGGATATAGGCGTTGTTTTTACGACGACCCTGATTACAAGATGTGGGTTCAACGCGCACCATGGTCACGTTGTTGCGTCCTTGGATAATATGCTTTACGATGATTATCTCTGGTTGGTGACTTCAAACGAGCAGTAATTTCAGTGGACAAAAATTTAAAGAAATCTACAGGAACATTGGATTTCCGGAAACTCCTAAGCAAGTGCGGATTTCTGTAACCACAAAGTAATCATTCCAATGAAAAGTGCTTGGATGTTCCAACTCCAATAGTTAGCGTTTGACGCTTGCACTACAACTACATCAACTTTAACTAATTCGCAACAATATGTGGTCAACTAAAGTACAGTAGGTATGATTTTTATCGTAGCAGTATTGAAACCAATTTCTATCATTTAGCGCTGAATATATTCCTGTTGTTTCGGAAGACCCTGCACTGCCAACCGAACTTGTTGGAAGCTGGTCTTGCTGGTACGGTGAACAAGATCAAATTGGTAAGGAGATGGTTTTGCCTCATTATTTAAACAGGGTAGTTTTTGGAGCAGTTTGAACCAGAGTTGGGGAGCCGTTGGAGAAAGGCATGGCCCTGGCACCAAAACTTCGTCCTCATCTATGGCGGCATTGCTCCGAAGCTGCTAGTTTTTTTGACTTTGGCTCCAGCTCTGCATCATTTTCTTTTGCCGTTCGTATAAATAAACTGAAACAGTTAAAATTAGAATTCCAGGTTTTAAGTAAATTGTGAAGTTTTGCGTGGCATTGGCAAGGTTTTTCGTTTGAATGAAGTCAGAGCTTGAGCTTGTAGAGTTTTGACCGCTTTGGCTCCAGCTACCCATTTCCCAATCCTGGTTTGGATTATAAATTCCAACAATTTTTTGAGCAGTTTTGCTTGAAATTGAGTTGTCTTCACAATCATTGGTAAGGCTGTGATTTAGCTCTTGATACGTATGTTTTACAAAATCAGCTAAAATCACGGTTTAAGTATTTTTAAAAATTCAAGAGGAGGTCAATACAATGCCGACGCTTTTTTTGTATTTTCTGTTTTTTTTTTCTACTAAGAACTTTTTTTTATAGGGACAAAAGCTCCGAAACAACCAAAGCTAGAAACTTAAAATTTGGAGATATGATAAGTCTGTGTATGAAGTTGCGCTGCATTTTTGGAGGCGATAAGTCTCGACGTTTAACGAACTTATTAGCGAAGTTTAATGTGATTTTTGTCATCTATAAACGCGTGCTGCCATGGCTTAGTGGATGAAGAAGCCAGTGTTTGAAACTTATGTGGGTGAATGTACCTGGGTTCAAATACTGTATGTAGTCTGCCATACCAGAGGGCTTCAGGTTTCATTCTCTAAAAAATGTTTTGGTTTTCTGTTGCATTGCACTTCACACTAATTTGAACGGCTTAAGTTAGGGTGCTAGTTGTTTTTGATATCAGTAGATACTTAGAGACAAGTACTTGGACAGAGTTTGGTTGTACTACCCTGGGAAGCCCTCAAATGGAACCCGACAAAAATCTTTTTTTAACGGCTTAAGCTATGGCTCCAGTTTTTTGGATATCAGTAAATTTTTAACAGACAGATATTTTGACAGTTTGGAAGTACCACCCCCCGGAAACCCTCTCAAATGGACCAAAAAAATCACTTTCTTGAACAGTTAAGCTTGGGCGCTAGTTTTTTTTATATCTGCAGATATTTAATTTAAAAGTATTTTGCCATATTTGGGGGTTCCAACCACCCGAAACGCCCAAATACCCCCCCCCCTAAAATCAGTTTTTTTGAACGGCTTAAGCTAAGGCTCCTTTTTATTTGATATTGACAGTAAGTATTTAGAAAACAAAATTATGACATAGTTTGGGGCACTGCGTCGATTTCGAAGAGGTGAGGGGCAGCGCCCCCTAGATCTGACCCTGAAGTGGGCGAAATATGTCTGGCTTCTTCAGTTTTTTGGCAAGTATTGTCCACTTGGCAACAATAAATCCAAAAGTCTGGACTGAGATAGAACCAGAATGCGGTGAAGACCTTTTTGTTTTGGTCTTCATCTGAATTTGAGGGCAAAATTCTGAAATTCCGGACTGAACTAGAATTACATAGTTTGGAAACTTCGCCAAAACATTTCGCCCCTTTGTAGTTTGCTTAATTAACAAAAAATCGACGCCTATGGTTTGGGGGTACCACCCCTCCGGAATCTTCCCAAATGGACCTTTGTGATGGAATAAACCTTAGTTCAATTATCTAGTTGGCCATAGGTTTTCTCATTCCAAAATTATTTTGAATCCAGCATTTTTAAAAAATTTTTATTGGGACAAAATCTTTTTTATTTTTGATTTTTACGTTAGATGTGATCAAAGGATGTCAGATTTCATTCTCTGTGAAGACAACCCAAAAATCAATTTTTTTAACTTTTTAAGCTAGGGTGCTAGTTTTCTTGATGGCAGTAGATATTTAACAGACAAATACTTGGACATAGTTTGGGGTACCCCCCCAAAAAAAAGCAACAAATTAACCCCACAAAAATCAGTTCCTTGAGCGGCTTAAGCTAGGGCTCCAGGTTTTTGTTTATATCTGTAGATATTCAACGGATAAATATTTTGACATAATTTGGGTATACCACTCACCGCTCTGGAAACCCTCCCAAATGAAACCCTAAAAATCAATTTTTGAATGCCTTAAGCTAGGGCGCTAGTGTTTGGATATCAGTAGATGTTTAAGAGACAAATTTTTTTACGTAGTCTGGGGGTATTAACCCCTGGAAGCCCCCTAAATAGGCTCCTCAAAAATCACTTTTTGGAAGCTAAATTTAACAATTGATTTTAGTCAACTGGGCTCATGTGCTGTGCTGGCATAATGATTAAAGGCGCCAGTATTTGAAATTGTCGTGATTGAATATAGCTAGGTTCAAATACTTAGTCGGACATCCGTTTTTACCATACCACAAATGATTTAAAATCACCGTTTTTTTCATGAGACAAAATCAGTTTGTTTACGATTGAGTTTCACAGAAATATCGGTAACCTTCAGAGTATGAAGGAGAGAATGCTGGTAAAAAAGAAGTGGCAGAAGTCTAGTATTATTTTCCTCCGGGAAAATGAACATCTTAGTCTGTCAGTCCTTGAGTTTAGGTTTCTCAACAACTTAATAGGTCAGTTTTTGTGTTTTTGGAAATTTGTATTCAACTTTTGTGTTCAAATAGCATCACACAAGAGCTGAAATTGGTCTGATAAGTTTACTTCAGTTTTTATATTTTTGCAGTTCATTTGTGGAGATATAAAGACGGTTTTCCTTCTATTGGTAAAACAAATGTAATGTTAAGTGAGGCTAAATGGTACCAAGATGTGCGTGCGAAACGAAGCAAAATGCTTTTGTCTAGAAGTAATCAACTTTTGTATGAATTTTCGTTTTGGAATGAAGTGGTACCACGAGATGGACCAAACGTTTATGAACTGCGCACTTATTTTTTAAAGGTATACTGTATTTGTATGATGATTTGTTTGCTTCTTTATCAAATCCTTTGTTTATTTTTTAAATTTCTATACGATTTTCAAATTAACTGACTGCAGTTGCCTTTTTGACGGATATTTGCTGTATTGTGATGCAACAAGTGGCATTAATGTTGCAAATGCTGATTGCAGTTTGATTGAACGATAGCATGTTCTTCTCTGGAGCGGGAAATCTGAGGTTCTAATCAATCAGCTGGTCAAGTGTGACGCAGTGCTGCCAACAGCTCTCCACCCTATGTCATTTTTATGAAACTGTGTTGCCTGCTGACGCAATGACGCGCCCCACAAACTCCTTTCACACTTCGGCGTCATACAGCGAGTATAAGAAAGATTTGTAATTACATTTTATTCTCCAAGTTGCCGTGGCCAGGAGACAACGAAGGGACGTTGCAGTCTTCGAGTCAAGCTGCCACCTGCCGACCTGTCTACTACACACGGTAGGGGCTTCACACACTGCTTCTTTTAATGCTGAACGTCAAGCAGGGTAGATGTGAATACCAAGTTTTATAGTCTTTTGTTTGACCGGACTGGGAATTGAACCCAAGTTTTTCGTTTCAGTAGCAGACGCTTGATCCATTCGACCACTGATTTAATTTTATGTTGGAATGCTATGATAGAAGTTAGTGGTGACACGTAGTTTGCTTTGCGAGCCCAATGATATCTTCCAAAGTAGAGTTTAGTGTCTTTTCCATGAACAAATGGCTCACTCCATTTCAGAAATCGAACAAGGTGCCAACAGCCTTTCGATTGCTTGGAGTCTCTGGCTCACTTGCTACAAAACAGAGACGTAAAAGGGCTCGCATATTTGTTCAATCATGAAATAGTGGACTTCACCTTGCTGATTACATTCAACACTTTTAAGGGCATTTAGGTCAAGTTTTTTACTGTTAACCAAAATGTTGGGATAAGCCTAAAATGCATTCTCACCAAATTTGAACTTTCTATGTCTTGCCGTTTTCAAGGTATTGTTGTTCAAAGTTAACCATTTTTCTCGTACTTCACTATTGCCATTTTGCCAGTATTATGACAGAAAGTTAACTTTTAGGAAGTTGGCTTGAAGTTACGTAAAAAGCAGCTAATTTGAAATTCTGACCCTTTGCTTTGTTTTGACAACAACACTGCCTAAAATACTTATTGAAAATTACAAACATGCAAGTAACATTTTGAGATTTTGTTTGTAGTTGGCAACCCTGGCAAAACTTCTAAGGGGAAAAAGCTTTTCTAAGGGAAATCGAAATTGTCATGTTATATCGGGAACGGAAGGTCGTGGAAAGTTCAAATATGGTGAAATTAATCTTCAGATTTGTCAAAAATTTTTGCGAGAAAACCGAGCAAAAATGTTCTACCTGATGCCCTTCTTCTTCTTCTTTGTTCATTGCCCGCTTTTCCGTGAGGGTTGCGGGAGCAGTAGCTCAAAATTGAGCCGCCACACCTCACGGTCTTCCATCACCTCCATCATTTCGCTTGGGCGAAGTCCCAAGCGATTCCATCCAAGATTCTCAATGTAATCGGTCCATGTAGTTCTAGGTCGTCCGACTGGTCTACTCCCATTTGCTTTGGCATGTAAAGCTTGTTTGGGGAGTCTTTCCTGAGGCATTCTGCTTACATGGCCAAACCATCTAAGCTAAAATCTTTCAATTCGGAGAAGTAACGGCTCGATATTAAGAGATTTTCGAATTTCAGAGCTACGCACCTTGTTATAATTGCATAATACCTTCAAATTAGATTTTTTAGAAATCAATGTTTTCTGATCAGTTTTCCGTAAGTTAGTTTCCATTCGAGATTTCACCAGTGATTATCATTTTTATTGTTTTTTTACCAGTTATTTTGTATTGCAGCCTGGAACTATGATTGAATGGGCCAATAACTGGTAGGTATTACGCGTTACTATTAAGGTCAGAGTTTGTTTTGTTGATTTATTGCTTCATAAAATCGTTATATTCTGTGGACTGTGGATTATAAAAGACAAACGGAGTAGATGCTATTTGCAATGAAGAAATTTTAGGTTGAATATGATTTTGATGCGTTCTACTCTGTCGCCGATCTCTTTGCAGCTTCCATCCTTAATTCATTTTCATACATTATTTTTTTTCTTGTGCATTAGTGCGTGGATATCAAAATAAACTATTTATGTACTAAGTGCAAAATCTTTCAAATCCTACAAACAACATATTTTGTGTGTGAACATTAATTTTTGATGCTTTGTAATTTTTGTGGAATGCTTGCTTTTCGTAATCTCAAAACTCAAATATTTTGTTGAAAAAAGCTCTATCTCAAGTTTCGATAAAAATCGAAATTGTTTAGCTATAATGACAATCCTTATTTTTTGGTATTAACCTTGGGTTTCAGATTACGTGATTGTTATGCATGCAGAAGATACCAACATAATTTTGTCTTGAAAATATGTAACATTTTTTCAAACACAAGTTTTTGCTCTGCTTTGTGACTACGCAAAACTTTTTGGACAGTTTTTTCGTCCAAAAATTTTTGTCAATTGTTTAAATATGGAAATAATTTTTTGGCTTTCAAATTTTTTTTGATCATTTTCGCAAGTCTTTCAGTTCTTGAGTGCAAAAATATGCAAAATTTTTAGTTTTTTTGACCAATGTCCCTTAATTTTTTTTTGGTCATTTACGAAACATTTAGGGCAATGATCGTGATACGACCACAAAAATAAACCTAGTTACAATACTTTCTGTTCTCAATTATTCTATTCGTGTTTTTGATGCTTAGTGTTTTTGTGTTTGCTAATGTGTGGTTTTTATCATAATTAAGCAACTAATGCAGGGCACGAGGCATCCGAGCGAGGCAGGAAAGTAGCGAAGCGGTTGGAGGTTTTTTCTCCGAAATAGGGGATCTAAATGTTGTACATCATTTATGGGGTGAGTTCTCCGTTCCTAGTAGAAAAACACAGTGTTATATGTTGTTGTTTTTTTTGCTATATTATGCCAGTTTCATTATGACCTATTAGTTAACTCAAGAATTTGTTTTCAGAGATGCTACCATTAAGATATTTGTGGCTATCTTTTTAATTTTTAATGAACAACATGTCAAGGATCGTGCCATCTGAAAGAAAGACGATCCACGAAATCCTACTTTCTACTTTTTTCGTATTTTAGAGCATTTTTATGTCAAGGTTGTTTACACCAAATGAAGAGTACTTTAGCTGCAGTACTGATAAAAAAACTGTTACAATATGGTCATGAAATGGACCGGACTGTGGCTTTTGTTGGTATTGGATAGCATTTCAAGAGAAGAGACACAGAGCTTATGCCAACCTCAAGCTAGGCTCTCTAGAATAAGTGCTTTAAAAAAGGATGATAATTCTTTCAGAAGATTTTCTACAGTGTCATCATTCTCTTCACTGCAGCGAAGACGGGCATTTTAGGTACAATCAGCAGAGATTTACTGTTTCTTGATTAACAACTGGTGTATTGTTTAGCGTATAAAGACTTGGACCACCGTAAAACGACAAGACAAGCCGCTTGGACGAAATCGGGATGGGATAACACAGTTTATTATACAGGTTTGATAGTGACTTAGACTTAGGAAATTTGCATTTTTGAAAGCTAAATCAAGAGTCTTAATGAAAACTGAACGCGAATAAACTGATTGCGAACCAGCTGACCGCCAACTAACCCCAACCGTAATCTTGTTGGCGGCCGGTTGGTACACGGTCAGTTATGTTTCAATCCGTTTGTTGGCTTGGTTCGAAATCCAAGAAATCTGCGAGTCGAGGAAACGTGACGTTTGATCAAACTCCGATTACCTGAGACCTTTCGCAACAAACTACAGTACTTAAATCTTATGTAACTTTTATTTTACCCAATGTGCTATTTCTAGTAGTCAGTAATTGGTTATCATTCTAATACATTGTAGCTAACTTTGCACCACCAATTGAAATAGAACACCGGCAACTCCAGAAATAAACAGACTCTAATACGAATGTGTTTTGTCAGCGAAATCGCTGTTTGGAGATAGCGTTCGTATAATTCCAGGAGACAGCGATGAAACTTAACGTTTTTCTATCCAGGGATGCGAACTCAATCAATTTCTATACGAGTTCAGCCTATTTTAACAAATCCGAGTTTGAGTTCTCTAACTTTTTTTGAGTTCAAGTCCGGCAAAAATATCAAGTTCTTTGAAATTGAGTTCATGCTGACAAAAATACTTAGTCTACTTTTTAACTTAGTCGCTCGTTTTTTTTTACACATTGCTGTTTTTCTTGGTCGTCACGGAATAAACAAGGGAATTAACAATTTCAATTTACATGACATGGTCAACAAAAACCGTTTCTCGCTGTAATTTGATTTTTAAATTTCAGTTGAATGAACTCGAACAGTTTTATTCTGGGTTAGGTACACGAAATTTATTTTTTAAGAGTTGGCAGCTTCTATCACACTCTGTGTGGGCTTCACGCTATCTCTTTCAACGCCTGCAAATTCCAGTTTTGCAGTCTTTGTTTTGAACCGACTGGGTATGTCCGAGCCCACTGTTGCAGAAGGTGACGCTTTATCCATTAGACCACTGATCGATTATTATCAGTGTTTGACGGTTTGGTTCATCTTAAAATCTTTTTCAGTACCATTAATTCGCGAGATGAAGTCTTCTATTCTCATTCCTTTGCCATATTCGCCGTTGAAATGACGGGATCAGTCAAGTTTCAGCACTCTTTCAATTTATGCATATTATCATGTCAGTTTGTTATATTCTACCTACGATTGGTGTGATGTAATTGAAACACAGTTAAGAAGTGCGTTAAAACTTTTTTTAAGCTAGCTTTAGTTCTTGATTTGGGTGAAAGGATTTGATATGTTTCAAAAAAGTACGTCGTCTCCAAAAAATGCCTGTGTCTGATAATAATTAGATGCTATCTTATTTAGTTTGGGATGGTATCAGGTGTAGTGTCTCCCCTTATTTGTTGGATTTTTCACACAATTTTTAGCGTGGAAGTGGGAATAATTTTTGGAAATAGTTCGAAGTATGTAACCTGTAGAGTGTTAGTACTTCAATTTTGCTACCTTGATAGACTTGTCAAAACGCGGTATAGTGCGTTCCGCTGTGTAGTTTGTATCACTGCAGTTTTTTAACTTTTGACTATTTTGTTATTCATCTGTAAATTAACTTCTCACGTAATGTAGGTCGTTGAGTGTAACTAAATAGCTATCGGAACGAAACTTTACTTTGTAGTATAGAGTAGGTAGTTGTTTGAATGACTTAGATTGTCTTTATGAAAAAAAATCAGTCTATCAGGTCCTGTTCATGAAAAAGTTTTTGCGTTAAAAACAGTAAATTTTGGAAACGTTGATCTTGCAGAAATTAACCTCACACTAATATGTTACTTGTTTTACCTTGAAATGTCATATATATGTTGCTCTTTAAAACTAGTTAAACCGTGGTAATTTTTTTTCAACTGCTAAAACTAGCTTAACTTACTACCTTCAAGGCATGTTTTGAACTTGTCAAGGCCTGATCTACCGCGTTTTAGATTTTGTCTTTGAATGCTATCTTCAGCGCTCCAGTGTGTACCCTTTGTAAAGGCCATCGATTTTTCGGTATGTTTCCCCACTTTTGTATCTAGAGTTCATGAAGATAGTTGTAATAACATTTTATTCACCAAGTTGTCTTGGCCAGGAGACGGCGAAGGTATTATTAATAGTTTTGCGCCAAGCATAGACCAGACCGTAGACAACTAAAGATACTAGTGATCCCAAAGCAGAGATGGAATGGGGCCGAGTTGGTTCAGCCCGAACCCTACCCGAACCCGAAGAAGTAAGCCCGAACCCGACCCGAAACCGAGGCCTCATAAGGAAGCCCGATTAGGCCCAACAGTAGTTTTTCCTGTTCATTAAGTAGGCTATGCTAGATATTTGGATGTTAATGCGCTGCAAACCAGTTATCAATTGTAAGCAGAATTCAGTAGTTTTATTGCCTCCACGGTTTCTGGAGATAGCAATGTCCGCCTTTCTGTTATTGTCAGTCCACAGGAGGAAAAGTCGCGTTCCGACTGAGCGCTAGAGCACTGCGCTGCCAGCAATTTTCTAGCAACTTTGGATAGCTTTGAGAAATATGTCCGAATGAAAAAAAATTATTAGCTAGTGTGCCCTCGATTGAGCCCGACTGAGCCCGATTTCTCTTCGAAAAGTTAGGCCCGAAACCCGGCCCGACTCAAACCCGACCCGACTTCCATCTCTGTCCCAAAATCGCCACTTTCCACCAGTTCATTACTGACTGTAATTTTCACTACAACTGCGTTGTATTTTTTTTTTCCCGCTTGTACGTATTATTATTGTTGGTAGTGATTATGATAGGTTGCAGAGCTATTGCGTTTGAAAAAACTGTTTTACAGCCTACTTCAATCAAATTTTACGCACAATGAAGTCATTGTGACGTTTGCGTTGTCCAAAATGTTGGGTTTTAACTATTAGAGTAATTAATTGAGTAGTATTGTAATTGGTTTCATATCCCTGTACTTAGGCCAAAGTATCTAAAACATTTATACAGTCCATTTGCCACTGTAAACGAGCATAAAATATGAACATAAAATTATTGATATTATTCCCGTCAACTCAGATATTTGGTGTTTTAATGGAATTGTATGCAGTTCGAATAGGCGTATACCGTAAAAGGATTGTTTCATGTAATTTTGCTATATTGTGTTTTGCTTTAAATTGTGTTTTTATCGCAAATTTAATTTTGAGTATTGAGATGTGATTAAAATAAATAATCTCTTTTACTTCATTTGTGCTCAAAGGCTAACTTGAATTTGCAGTCTATCTTGTTCTTGCAAAAACTCGGGAAAGAGGCCGCAAAACAACGTTAATACGGGCATTAGTTTGGTTTATCAGCTTCGACTTCTAGTCAAAACTTTGGGGTTTGGCTCGACTCTTTGTTGTCCTTGGAGTTTCTCCATGTCCCCATCTCATGGAAAACATCGATTAGCATTATCACTTCTGATTTATATATCATTTCTATAATTAAGCAATTTAATGAACAGAACAGAATGCTTTATTTTTTTTGCCAATAAAAATACCAAAATAACTCAGAATTGCACAATAGTGAAATTGCATAATGGTGAATTTTTGCATAAATTTTGATAACCATAAGTAGGCTGCTCGATGCGCAAATCGTAGTACGCTAATTGTTTAAAGCAGATACCAAATCAATCACTTTCAAAACTTGTTATATTCGCTGTAATACGCCGAAGCGGGTGTGCGAGGCTTATCTCCGCGTCATTGCGCCCGGGCAACACAGCTCTTTTTGAAAAAATACTCAGTGGTAGCGAGCCGTTGGCAACAATGCGTCCGATTTGAACCCCAGACCTTCCGCTCCAGAGACGAACGCGTCACCGCTTGACCAAGTGGCCGGCGGCTCAAACTACTATATCGTGCTAGTAATCTGTTAAGCAATTACGCAGAGATACTAGCGCAATATCAATCGTTTATTTGGGGGATTGCAAATTCACTAAATTATTGCACTTCATGAGTCCAAACAAGGACGACTAATTTCAAAGGAAAATTTCAAGTTAAAGCGAAACGAATTGAAATATTCGTCAGCGCGTTTTTCTTTTTTAAACGACAACATTAGGCGGAGTAGATTTGGGGTTAGTTTTAGATTTAGGATTTGAGTTCAGGTTCGGTTTGAGTCAGAATTAATAACAAAGTAGAAAGAAGTTTCGGGTGAAATAGAACTTTCCCTCATAAAAAAAAAGATAATGTTCATATCTAATCATTATATAGGCTTAGAGGAAAAACTGACTGTTGGTAAAACACGGCGAATTCCAAAACACAGAAATTTGACAAAATACGAAATTAAAAAATTCATAACACAATGAGTTTATATCAGATTAAAGAAAATCATCACACAGCTGCCAACTAAGCAATTTTCATACGTTATAAGATGCGATACTCTGCGTCTGTCTAATCACACCACTCCAGGGTACTCATTTTGGATTCTGCAATTAATCCTTTGCTGTCCTAGATCAACGAGACAAGTGGACAGCTTAGCCCCGCAACTTTGTCAGAGGTTCTCAATGGTTGACCCAAACAACACTCAGGGCTATCTCTACGAGGAGGCTTTGCCTGTTCTAACGGCTGCTTATGCCCCCCATTTCATTTACTCAAAATGCTTTTTTATGGAACATCGCTCAACGGCAAGACAACAAGCAATAATGCAAAAAAAAACGTTCAAACATAATTCTCGCTTGACATTTTCTATTAACCAGAAGACCAACTGTTTTTGTTTTTTAGAGCACACTCACGATAGTTTAGGACGCAGTCACTGCTGCAGATAAATTTTGATGCGATCATGGGACGAAAGTGCTAAGAAAAGCTGCCGGACTTATAATGTCTCTATTTTAGAAATGAATATAAAGACTTTTTAATTTTGCGCATAATCTGTGACGTACAAGATCGGTTTTAATGTGCAAAAATTCAGCTTATTTTAGTACCCTCCCTCCCACTTGTTTGCTCTGGAATTGGCACTGGCAGAACTAATGGCGAAAAGTGCTTTATTGCATGAGTATAAATAAAAAAAGAGTGAGTTTTCAATACTTGTTCGTCGCTAATGCGAACGTAAACGTCCAATGCATTCGCTCTTGGCTTGAAAAAAAAAAAAAAATGCCTAAAAGCACAATCCATCCGTTAAGCTTACAAGATTTTAAAAATGTTACCGTAAACAATGCGAATAGCGTAGGTTACTTCTAAAATGAGAGTTTTTCTTCGGAAATTACGTAAACAGTTTTCGCAAAAACGTAGGCTGTAAGATTTTTTGCTCAAAAGCTTTCAAAAAATTACACTTTTTATACCGATGATAAACTTTTAAAGTGTTTAAAAGAACAGCATCGATTGGATTCTTTAAATTAGCATGGGGTCAAAAAAAGCTAGTGATAAATGTCTAATGATTGTTTCGACTGCTAGCGTACACGTACTGGTACAGATTTCTTTGAAGAAAACAAAACAACAAAACCGAAATTCAGTTCTTTTATGATTCGGTCGTTACAACATCGGTTTTTGAATTATCCCACGGTTTGCTCCTGGGAGAAGTTATTTGAGAAGAAGTGGTGTTTGGAGAAGTCGGAGATGCGGAAGTGGATTGCAAAAATCCTCGCTTGTGAACTTCAAAATCGCAACAGCGTTGAAACGGTTTCCACAGTAATTTTCGGGAATCCTCCCGACGAACAACAGTGAGCAGAAAAATGAGCAAACCCTAAAAAATTAACTTTTTATGGTTGTCTGATAGACATAAGGGAAAAGTAAAAACTGCTTGGACGCTTGAAGCTTGCAAGTGCAATATACACTTTAACAAGCTTGCAGTTTAACTAATCAAGTGAAAAGTGGTCAAATGGATAGAGCTTTTGCTACTGAAATGGTAGACGTGGGTTCGATTCCCGGTCAGATCAAACCAAAGACCCTAAAAATTGGTATTCGCATCTTCCTTGCTTGACATTCAGCATTAAAAACGACAGTGTTGAAGCCTCCACCGTTTGTGGTAGGCAGGTGGCAGCTTGGCTCGAAGACCGAAAAGTCCCTTTGCTGTCTCCTGGCCAAGGCAAATTGGTGAATGAAATGTACAGTAATTACAATACAGTGAGTGATTAGCGTCGGCTGCTAACTCCCATGACTTGAGTTCAATTCTCGGATCTCGCATGACAAGAATGATTGAATTTACACTTTTAATCGCAAACCTGCACCTGTATTGATAGTTTAAATATGCGTGCAGCGAGTGACATAATTTTGATCAACCAATCAAATGGCTGGAAACAGGGCATCTGTGTGAAATGTGCTATCTTTTTGAAATATGCACTCAAGCCCCCTCTATTTAAATTCAATAATTTGTTTAACCCTTTGAGCGGTGAATTTTTTTTTACTGAAAATAATTTTTTACAACCTATCTTTAAACAATTCTGTAAGCTTAACTTTTTATTTTATACCCAAACAATGTATATAACATTTGTAGCACATAAGTAAGACTATCAAAAAATGTTATAAAATTTGATCACAATCACTAAATTTAGGTTCAGAATACTCTGGTTCATTCCATGAATCGCTATCAGCTGCAACCATTTTGAACGCTTAGTTAAGATTGTAATAATTCTTATCCATTTCCATTCACTAACTTCAATCGCAGATATTAGCACTAACTTCAATAGCAACCTATAGAACACAATACTAACAAACTATCACTAAATATTAACAAAACTAGCTATATCGTATTTCGCACTCCTAACACCCCACTACCAGTGAGCAATAACTTGCATCTACGTGGCAAAGCATTGAATAGGGTGGAATCTCTACGTTTTCTGGGAATCATAGTTCATGAGCATCTGTCTTGGAAGCCACATATGGAATTGTTATTGCAAAAGATTAGAATCAATACCGCAGTAGTCAGAAGAATACAACACTATCTCAATCAAGAAATTTTGCTACTACTCTACAACTCCATGGTTAAGAGCCACTTGCAGTGCTGTATTCTGACCTGGTGCAATGGCAATAAGACTTTGTTACAAACTCTTCAACGAGCAGCAAACAAGTTCATTAGACTCATTTTTAAATTAAATTATCGCGAAAGTGTAAAAAATACGATGCAACAAAATCACATATTAACAATCAACCAGCTTTTTGAAATTGAATTAGCTTGCTTCATGCATCGATATGATCATGGCAAACTGCCATTGGCTTGCCGGGTCTTACTAAAAAATAATTCCAAATCCTCCAAAACTAAATTGCGTCAAACCAGAAGCAACTCTGAATACTTTCCTGCATATTATCGAATCAATTTAACAATGCAATCAATTAAGTATAAAGGACCAGTGCAATGGAATAAAATACCTTCATTAATTAGAGAAGTAAAATCCTTAACCACATTCAAATTGCTACTGCAAGATTTCTTTAAAAAAAATGATTAGTTATATAACGTTAAGCATGCCTCATGTCCTCAACACTCTATCACTATCAGTCCATTTCTATACCCTACCACAAAGTCCTTACCCTCTTCATTTCCTTGAACATGTTTTGTACTGTACATAGCTCATCGCAAATTTGCTTGTTTTTTTATTATTTTTAACTATTGTGTGATTGCTACGAAAGGTTCAGCGACCATGCATTGTCATTGCTTTTTGCGTGTGATTAATGAAGCTTGAAATTGTGCATGTTTCAACGTATATCGTTTTGTCGCTGTTTTCCTTTTTCTGGTTTGGTGGTGTGCTTTCTTTGTCTTAAACGTTGCTCTGGTGAGCCAGAAATAAAAATTCACTATCACTATCACTATAATAGCTCATTGGAAAGCTGGTTTTCTTACGAAAAAAATGATATCTAACTTGGGGGATTCCCGCTTTCGATACTGAAGCAATATTGTTTGATATTTGGAAGGTAGCCTTGTCGCAAAATTGCGACAGCCGCGCTCAAAGGGTTAATGAGCATTTTTTACCTTAGCTAATTTTTTTTTAAAGCGTTTTGTTTGTAAAAACTGACGAGGTGGAGGTGAATTGTCTTTGAAAAATGGTGCAATAGATAATTGCATCTGTACAAAACAATAATTTAATTTTTTATTCTTTCTAGCGCACCACTAAAATCACTGATGCGCATAGTTGTTGATTTGAAACGAAACTTTTGAGGAGTTGGCTGGCTGAGCTGCAGCTAGATTTTATGTGGATTAACTGGTGTGTTTTAGACTGGGGACCTGTTCCTTTTTTATAAATAAGATAATAAGATATTGTAAACGAGTAAAGCAACAGGTTACGATTAAGGTTACTGTACGATATAGGTTTACTTGCAGTGTAGTAAAGGTTGGCTAACCCCTGTACTGGTGTAGTAAGTTTGCTGATTTTACAGTTTTATTAAGTACCGTAGGCCGTGCCAGTCGGTTTTTGCTTTTACCTTCTTGCCGTGGTTGAGAACTGCTGTTGCTGTTTTTATTCTTTCGTGTGAGTCCTGTCCTGTACTGTAGCATTGTGATTGTGAATTATAGTTTTACCAGTATTTCTGGCTGTTTGGAGTTTGAGCTGGAGGTTTCGTTAGTGGCCTGGATTCGTTTAGGTGGCTGCTTTCTGGTGTACAGTCCTATCTTGCGCTCCCGTCGCTTTCAGATCCTAGGATTTCGGTCTCTACACTACCAGATTCAGGAGGATACACGACTAGCTATCTTATTAGTAAAGTATAGGTCCTTAAGTTATTTAGACTACACACCGCTAGGTGCGCAGAAGAGCTGTTCTGTGTACAGCATCTTCTAATCATGTTATTGCCTGAGCCGGATTACATTGCACAGAACCCTGACACTTAAGGAATATTTGTGATTTCTGTAAAATCTAGTTCAAGACGGAAAAAAGTCTTACCATCTGAGCGCGGGGTCCTTGACAAAGTACCTCATGGTGAATCCAGCCCTAATTAGTGCATTACGTTGAAAAGAAGCTAGATAAGGATCTGAGATAACAACTTCTGGAACAAAAACCTTAATTTTACTTCGGTTATACATTTAAATCGGTTGTCAAAAATTGATTGAGGGGGCCTGAACCCTCTGGTCATCAATATTATCGTTGTATACAAAAAATACTAAAAGATACTAAATCTGAATAAACAGTCAGATTTTTATCCTTGGTGGTATTTTATTTGGGGGGGGGGGGGGAGCTAGCCCCTCTTCCCTGGACTATATCTATACTTACATGTAAGAATCCTAGATAATAAAAAAAGACCAAAACATGCTGGTAGTAATGTTGACCTAACGGGCAAAATGCTCTATTCAACAACTTGTGGCGTAAACTATTGTCACAATTTTGTGTTGTTGTGTCATAGAACAAGCTTACACTCTACATCCTGCTTCGTTTTTTTTTTTTGTGGAAAATTGAAGAAGCAATTTTGACTTTTTCAACCTTTGCCCAGAACATTACATCAATAATTTTAAGGAAAAACTTCACCCATTCCGAAAAAATTAACAAATTTGTGAATGTATCTTGCTCAGAAATTGCATTGACAGCAAAACACTTTTTATTTTTTGCTTGCGTTCTGAATCACTTTAAAGCCTCATTTGAAATATTTAGGGGAGGGGCTAATATTGGTCAAAAATGAAATCACTAACAACTAACTAAAAATTGCTAAAAATAAACAAGCAATTTGATCGCTTAACGCAAAATACTAAACGTAGGCTTTGTGAAAAAACTATAAGGGGTGTGTTAATTACCAATCACCTCTTTTAAATCTTGTTTCATTACCCCCTTCTCACAAATTATGTTAATCTAAGGTTATAAAATACAGACGATTTGGAATAATGCTTGTGAGTTTTTTTTGAAGAAGGTACCTATAAAGACTCTAGCATGCAAATGAGGTCTGCTTGTAGAGAAAAAGAGATCGAGAGTGGGTGGTTATTTGCTCATTTACGCTTTTTGTTTAAATTATTTTTGTTAGAGTTAGGGTTTAGATTTTGAGTTTGTGTTAGGATTAATGTTAGGGTTAGAGCTAAGGTTACAGTTTAGGTTAAGTTTAAGGTTGGGTTAGGGCTAGGATAGTAGTTTTTTGTTTGCATGCTGGTGGGCAAATATAAGCTTTGTCTTTGTGAAATGATAGGATTTATTGGTTTACTGGCTGGAAATAAAGCTAGGACTGAAGTTTTACCATTAGCCATTACTAGAGCTTGACCGATAAATCAGTCAGCTGATATGTATCGACCAATATCAGGGCCAAGTCAATATATTGTGTCAGCTATCTTCCTCCTATAAAACATTGGCTTAGCGCAATTACCTTAAACTGTTTATTTTTAGTTTAGCGCTCTTGCATTTGGTTTGCTTAGAATGACTTGTGTTTGCAATGGTCTTTCTTTGGATGAGGACTATTGAAGCTTTTAGTGCCATGATAGTTGAAAAATAATGACAAAATTTTAGTGGTTAATAATACATCAGTTATCGGTATCAGCCAAAAAATTTCCAAAATATTGGTATCAGCCCAAAAAAGTCACATCGATTCAGCTCTAGCTATCACTCACATACTGTAGCCCACTGTGCAACCAGTTTAATCGTGTTTTTGCAGTGCTAATTTCTAT
The DNA here is from genome assembly GCA_963965965.1 of Trididemnum nubilum. NCBI lineage: Eukaryota > Metazoa > Chordata > Ascidiacea > Aplousobranchia > Didemnidae > Trididemnum > Trididemnum nubilum. The sequence goes on along the minus strand of OZ014488.1, from coordinate 5,604,474 downwards.
GCCACATTTTAAAATCAATAATCTTTACCAAGCTTTCTTCTTACGCTGGGGGCTTTGCCCCCCATACCCTATCTTACAGCCCTCTCATTGCAAGTTATTAGCTTTGCACCTGGCTACTAGTCAGTATTACAAAGGGAAATGCATTGCATCAAAATTTTTTGCCAATCTCAAGTACAAAAAAGTAGGTGCATGAAAGACTAATACAGTAGAATCCACTTATTCATTCACCATGGGCCAACCAGTTTTAAATTTCATAAGTGGCGGATTTAATAATTGATTTTTCTATAATGCAATCTAAACCACCCCTGGGGGTGAAGTGCACTCAATTTAACGATTTTTATCATTTATTGACCCAAAAAAGGGTGCTTTAGCGATCAAGCAACGTAAGCTTTTCAGCCATTGTTTTATATTGTCTTGATTTTCTTTATTCTGTTCTGGATCCAGACATAAATGTACTTTTATTTGCTATGGTTTTAACAAAATGTTTTAAAATTCTCATAATTTCTATTCCAAATTTGGTTTGTCTAATGTTTTAATAACACATTACCAACGATGGAAATAAAAACTGGATTTATTAAGTGAAGGCTGGATTTATTAATCAAAGTTTTTTTAATGGAAAAGGAGTTAGAAAATTTTGTTCCAAGCAGTTTGGATACAAAAAGCGACTGGATTTATTAACCGTGGATGTATTAAGCAGATTCTACTGCAGTGAAAATTAAATTTTCAGTCCTGTAAAAAATCCCTTTAACAGTATCAGAAAAGTCCTGAAAAATAACCTATAAAGTTCTGAAATTTGATTTTGTAGTTTCTGTGGCCACCCTGTTTTTGTGGGTCCACGACAACTGCCCATGACAAACTGACCGCAAACCAACTGACCGCGAACAACGCTGATTGGCTGAGAAGGGCGATCCTAAATGTATTTTTACTATCCCCATAGCCATCTTGCCCAAACCCTCACTTTGTGACGAAATCAGTGACAAAATTAAGTAACAAAATCATTGCTTCGCGGTCAGTTTGTTCGCGGTCAGTTTGTTGTGGTCAGTTGACTTGGCTCGGTTTTTGTTTCCATCTTATTATTGTATTTTTAAAAGATAACATAAACCGTTTAATTTTGAAATTATGTCATCAAGTGATGAGAGCAGAAGCAGCCAAAGTGGAAACAATGATGGTGGAACTGTAAGGTATTCACGAACTGGCACTTCACATCTCTGGTCTGATGCTTTCTGGTGACCAGGGGCGCTGCTAGTATTTCAACAATGATGGGAATCCAAAAAAAATAGAAAATACAAGGTCTTCAAGTGTGCAAAGGGCTTGATTTCCGCATATTTGGAGCTTTATCTTGAAGATTTCAAAAGCGTGCGGGGCCCTGGGCACTTTGCCCAATGGTTAATCTGGCTCTTGGGAGCGCTGTGTACTGCTGGTGTATGGTGGTTACCGGTTAAGATAAAACACAGCTAAATTAGCAAAATGTCATAAGTGTTGTATGCATTCAAGTCCAATGGCGATGCACCATTTTGGGGTGACACCATTTTATGACACCAATCAAACAAAACAACAATATGTTTAGTATCATTGGAAATGTTTAGCACACTGGAATGGACAAAAATGATTTAAACAACTTTTAAAAGATTTAAGTGCAAAAAATATAACTCACAAATCAGTAAAAACTTGAAAAAATTGCCAAAACTAAGCAATGTAATTTGATCACTTATTGAAACATGCTGAATAGAGGTTTCATTAGAAAATCTACAGCATAAGCTTAGGAATAAGGGGGGCTATTCAGTATTACTTATTACCAATCACTTGGACTCAAATATTGTTCCATTAACTCCCACCCAATTATTTTTCTCTATTAGATGTAGACAAAATGGATTACTGTTTGTGAGCTTGAGTGGACTTTAAGGTTTTATGATTTGCAGTTCCAGCTTGTAAATAAAAGAACTGAAATTTCACCATTAGCCACCTCCCACATAGCCGTTGCCCAGTTTAGTCATGTTTTTCCACTGCTAACTTCTATGTATGCCACACTCCAAAAGCAATAATTTTTATCAAAATAGGCCTAAAATTAAGTTATTTTGCAAAAAAACACAAAACCTTTGAGTGCTTGGGGCTCCAATTTCTAGTGAAGATCTTTTTTTTTGGTCTTCAATGAATTTAAACTTGAAAACCGTTGCAATTTTAGTTGAAGACCTTTTTTTGGCCCAGACTCCCCTTATCAGCCCCCATTGCAGATTTCTGGCTACATGCTTGAGTCTAATTATGTTTTTGCACTTTTAATTTTTATGCCACCAGAATTTTCTCTGATGCCACATTTTAAACGCATTAATTTTTATCAAAATAACCTTAAAATTTAGTAATTTTTTTTCAAAAAAATAAAATTTTATGAGTGCTGGGACTTGGCCTCCAGACCCTCGAAACTGCCCCTTCCCCATTGCCGATTACTGGTTACAGGCCTGATATGAAACGTGTGCTGCCATGCTTTTAAGTTTTAGATTCTTGCAGTGAGAGGTTGTTGACTAGTTGAGCTAGCCAAATAATAACTGCTATCTACAGTAATGAAGTACGGTAGTACCGCTATCTTTCAAATATAACCTTTTGCAGACTAGCCTACGATACATTATAAAAAGTGATCGCAAAATTCTGCCCCGGGTGTCACCATCCTTAGGGACACGTTTGGGATTCTCACACTGCTTTGATGTCGTGTTGCCACAAGCAGCATTTAATAGAATAAATGAATAAACAAATGCGCCAAGCAAAAATTAGCAGGTTAACAATAAGCATGCTGTAATTGCCATCTAGGTTTTTATGCCTTTTTTATGGATTAATTACTGAATAAGCTGTTAATTGTCGGATGTTGGAAGCTCTCTGACATAAGTTATGTATGTCAAACATATTGGGGGGAGACTGATTAACTTTTCCAATTATTGGGGTGATGGGTCCACCGGGTCCCAGCTCTGTCTGCATCCCTGCTGGTGACAACAGTTCTTCTGCTTTCGTGCAGTCCTTCCTCTGTCTGTCTGCGTCCCTGCTGTTGAATGCTACTATTTTCTGTGTTTTTTAAGTTCCTATTTTAATTTTGTTGTTTTGTCATGATAAAGAATAGCAGTAACTTAGCAGTATTATTAAGACAACTGCTTTGAGTTTAAATGTAAACACCAGAAATACTACCGATATTTATACTCAAGTTTTTGATGATCAGATGATTTTAGTTAAGTACTGGTATTATGTCAACAATAAGACACTGTCGCAACACAGCATCTTCTGCATACAAAGCAATGGAAAACTGGGTAAATGCTTCCACTGTGATAATAACCACCCCAACATGTCACCAAAATGGCTCATCTAATGCTGCATCAGACGAGGTTGACTACAACGTAATGATGCTCCAAAGAAGTTCACGTAGCTCATTTTTTCCTAATGCTTATCTATTTCCCGGTGGAAGAATTGATAAAGCAGACTGCTTGGACCAATGGTTAAATGTTTATCAATCTGTGAATCAATTGTTTGTAAAACATTTGGATCGGTTACAGATTCGTCAGGATGACGGTTGTCGCCCACCAATGTTTTTGCCTCATCCGAGAGAAAGGATATTGCGTGAAGTATCTTACCGAATTTGTGCAATACGGGAAACATTTGAAGAAACCGGCGTTTTATTGGCTCGATCAAGTGCAAATGGTTTGGAAAATGAAAAGCCAATGCTGTTTGCTGATTGCTATCAATTTGACAATTTAGGTGATTTAAAAACTTGGCAGAAACGTGTTCATAATGATGCTAATCAGTTTCTTGAACTGTGTACTCAACTCAAGTGTGTACCTGATGTCTGGGGTTTGCATGAATGGTCTAATTGGTTGACCCCATCCCAAATATTGAGTACATTCAAGAAAAGGTTTGATACAGTTTTCTACAAGGCTGCATTATCAACTGAACCTCACTTTTCAACAGAGAATGATCATGAAATAGCACATATCATTTTCAACAGAAGCAAAGATATACTGAAGGCAAGTGATGCATTGAAAGTTATCTTGGGTTCACCTCAAATGTATGAACTTGCGCGGCTGGCCAACTTTAATTCCCATTTGCAGCTGGCCAATTTTGCAGCTGAAAGAGGCTTGAAGGGGTTGGAACGCTGGCTTCCTGTCCTTGGTATTACCCAAGACCAAGTTGCGATGTCGTTGTATCCAGGAGACTTTTGGTATCCTGAGCAGGCAGTGGCAGCAGGAGATTCCAGTCCAATTCAAATTAAATTAAACTATGAAGACCAAGTGAAAACAAAATCTGAACCGTTAAACCACATGAAGTTTGATCATAAACGGAAGAAATTCGTGCTTGCATCAACATGCAAACCTCGCCATCAGCATATCAAGCCTATTCCAGTCACAATATCTATGTCTCCTAATACCAATACTTTGGAAAAATTGTAGTTATTATTAGTAATATTGTATTACTAATTTATGAATTGGTTGAATTTACTGCTCTGAAGCTTTGGTGATAATTAATTCTGATTTTTCGCTTAGTGTGTCAATGCTCTGCTTAGTGCCAAATAATCCTTTATGTTCAATGATTTGAACAAACATTGTGTTTCAAAATTTTGTTTGTGCTTTTAATATATAATTTTATTGATGCTTCTATTTTCTGTTTTATTGAATGCAACAATGGTACTCGTCTATGATAAACTGTTTTGAATTTGATTAGTTGAAGAATGCTTTTTTTCCAGCCTCAAGCTATGTTTTTAATCGGACCATGGCTTTTAGGTGTGGATGCTTATGCGTCGCTGATTAGACACCTGGACTTTTAGGAACCAGAGGTAAAAAATTTTTTTTTTAAATTTTTTTTTCAAAGTAAATTAAAAGAAAAACAAACAATTTTTTGAATTTTTTTTTTCAAAATCGTATTTTTCTTTCAAATAAAAGCGTTTTTCAAAAAAGAACGTTTTTCAGACAAAAGACTAGCACTTTGATGAAAATGTTAATATTTTCGAAGCTTTTCATCTGACACTTGTCCAGAGCAATTATCCGAATAGAGAGCGCAAGAAAAGTAGCGGCTATAGGAAAAAGCCAAGCAGTAATTGCCAGAGAAGGACGATTCGAGAGTGTCATTTGCGGTCAACCTTTAAGTTGAAAACGAATTTTTTTTGGTCGGCAGTGGGCGGGGTTAGAAGTTTTCTGATAAAAGTGACATTATTGAAAAAAAATACAATAAGAAATCAATTTTTTGTAAAACGTTTTTCGCTCTCCTTCTATTTACGTGCTTTTGACGTCACTTTTATCAGAACTTCTAACGCCGCCCTTTGCTGATAAAAAGAATTCATTCTCAAAGGTTGTGCACGAATGACGCTCTCGGATCGATCCTTTTCCAGCCAATTACTGCTTGGCTTTTTCCTGTAGCCACTCCTTTTCCTGCGCTCTCTATTCTGACGATTTTTCTTGACAAGTGTCAAATGAAAAGCTTCAAAAGAATTAACATTTTGATTGAAGTAAAACTTTTGGTTTGAAAAAGGTTTTTTTTGGAAAAAGCTTATATCAATATTTGAAAGAAAACTACGTTTTTGAAAAAATTATTTTTTTGGAAATTTTACATTTTTTGAAAAAAAATTTTTTCGGAAAATTTTTAGAAAAAAAATTTTTTTGAAAAAAAATTTGGAAAAATATGTTTTTACCTCTGCTGCCCAAAAATCTCGGTGCCTAAAAGTTCCGGTGCATAATCGGCAGTGCCTAAACGTCCGCACCTAAAAGTTGTAGACTGGTTTATAACTTGGATAAAGAACAACAAATACCTAGTTAGTGTTTTACATTTGATTTAATGTTCAGGGCAGTCCAACCCAATGAAATTCAGTTCAGCCATTTTTCAACTTTTTTTCACATAAATGTTTAGAACTAATATAAAAGTCTGATTGAGATAAAAAACAAGCCAAATAATGTTAGTAAGGAGTTGAGATTGCCTTGGCCTTGTGGGCTACATGACTTAAACACTAATAGTCCATTTGCAGTCCTCATTTTCTTTATACCAACAGAGTTCATCAATGGGCATGCATCATGATTTTTTTTGTAATTGTTCTTTTGCTCAATTCTTTGTGTTATGTTACAGCAAAAAATATACTGGTATCTGACTTAGCAAGTTGTTCAAAGTAGATTTTACTTCGGTTGATTCTGAGGCACACTTGAAATATTTTCTGAACCTAATAACCCGATATGACTAATCTATGCATCAGATTGTGCTGTATGACCTAGCAAACCAACTATTGCATACAGCGATGTTTATTATTTTTAGTGCTCAATTAAAAGCTTGTTTTGTTTAATGTGCCATTGCATGAAAATAGAATTATAAGAAGCTATTCATGCCGACCAGTTGGTCGAGCGGTAGTGCGTTCATCTCTGGAGCAGGAGGTGTGGGTTTCAAATCTCGGGCCGGTCAAATTGGACACAGTGTTGCCAATGGCTCGTCACCGCTGCAACATTTCTTTGAATGGAGATTTGTTGCTTGGGCGCAGTGACGCGGAGATGGGCCCTGCAAACTCGTTACACGCTTCAGCGTAACACAGCGAGTTTAATGAAAGAAGCTATTCATTGATATTGCCTTTTATAATTCGGCGTATCTATTATGGATCGAAAATTATAGTACACCATTGACAGTTACAGTATGATTTCATACCTAGATATTCTGGTCTGAAAGATTTTTTTCACAATTAATTAAATATTGATATTCTAGTTGAAATGGCCAATCAGGTAGTTGAAACAGGTAGTTGTATTTGTTTTTCTTATGCTATTGTGAGGTAGTTGTATTTGTAGTTGTTTTGTGAGGTAGTTTTCTTATGCCAATCAGGTAGTTGTATTTGTTTTTCTTATGCTATTGTGAGAACTGTGATTGCATTTGAACCTTTGTAGGTTTTGTTGATTTATGAACGATATCCATCATATTTTTCAAATCTGTCAGAGCAATAGTGTATCACCCTTATTTAGCAGCATATATTTTACTTTTGAAGTATGGTTTGTTAACTGATTATTTACCCAGCACTATGAATTGCTTTAAGAGTGTTTCTTCAAGAAGATTATTGAACCAAGTCTGCCAGCATAGTGCATGCACTCGAGTTCAGCACAGGTACAGTAGCCTTTGCTTTTTTTGTTTTTTTATTCCGATGCTGGTGTTTTTTCTGACCAAGTGACCATGTCCATGATTGTCCAATTTATTTTACTGAATTTGAATTATTTGAATAATTAGTAATTTAATAGCAAACAGTTATACCTCATTGCGTATCAATCTATATCTTAGTTTTTCATCACAATTTGTTTGTTTTTGAATATTTTTTATTAGCAATATTTACATTTTATATCCAATCAACCCCATTTTAACTATGTTGTTTAAGATCTGGGTTCAACACTGTGACGACTCAGCTTCACGATTTTTCTAAAATCAAACTCATTGTCAGTGCTACCAGTACCTTTTAAGCTTTGGTGAGTCGGTCCTAAAATTCGATACTTTCCGATACTAAACAATGAAAATTTCTGTAACAAGTTGGCGTTCGCCTGATAAAAATTCTGCTTTGTTGATAAAAATTGGCTTAATGGTTGCTCAGCTCGGAGTTTTTATTGGCTGACTTTTATTGCGATCTGCATTTCACAATTTAAATCAGGAGGATTATTAGCTGTTGCAATAATGCAGAAATGAATCTACCAAAAACTTAACATACATGCTTTGGCTTGTAATTATTTGGTATGTATTTACTCTCTCCCAAATAATTATGAAATAAGAATGTTTATTATTTCTGCATTGTATATCCTTTGGTGTTTGTCTTTTTGTTCGTACTTGCTTAACATAGTTTTGTTTATTTTTTCAGATGTGTTAGTTCGGCTGATGTTAAAAATTTTTTTATGCCCAAAGTTGCTCCAAGAACGGACTCGCAGTCGCAGTCTTCATTACTCACAAAAAAAGACGTCAATCATTTGTATAAAATACAATGTGAGTACTATCTGCTGTGAACATTTGCGTGAATAAACGCGAAACATTATTTGCGTGGAATTTTATTTTTGATAAAATTGTTGCAAGAGGAGTTGGTTGTGTTTTATGCTGAAAAAATTTGGGTGTCATATTGTCATAGAATTACTTTTAAGTTGCCAAGTTCGATATTCTGTTCTTGTTGGATTTACTCAAATAAATACATACTTCTTTTATGGCATTTTCTATTAGGTTTAAGAACGATTTATATATACGCTTCCTAAAGCAAATGTGCAGTCTTCCAATTGTCATCAGATATCACTTTGTCATATGCTAAATCGGTCCACAACTTTTATGCGTGGGACGATTACGCGCCGCCGATTTTGTGCTGTGAATATTAGGCGGCAGGACTTTTATGCGCGTCAGAGCAAAAAAGATTATTTTCAAAAAAATATTTACATTTTTTCGAAAAAAATTTTTTCAAATAATTTTTTTTTTCAAATTAAGTTTTTCAAAAATTTGAGTACCTTTACTGATTAAAAAAATTTTTTTTTTTCTGATGTTCGCAAAGTTATATTTTTTAAATATCTTAAATTCCCTGTCTCCTGACCAAGGCAACTTGGTGAATAAAATGTAAATTATTACAATTAAGCCAGACGTATGCAATCTGCAGCCCATAAACTCAAATTTTTGGGAGCTCGGGCACGAGTTGCGTATGTAGTATAATAGTTGGTACACGTAACGTTTCGTGGTTATTTTAAGTCTACCTGTACCAAACAATGCATTACAACGTTTTCCAGGAGCTAAGGATTCATGTACCAGCATATTCCCATATATAATCGTTTAACTTTATTGTAAATAAAGTAAAAGCAATGTTTAAATGGTATTTTTAAGTGTAATCGTTGCAATTTTTACGTTTAATTTAACTCACGCTACAAAAATGATTCAAAAATAAAACAATAATTTCCCGCAATCCTCACGGAAAAGCGGCCAATGAAGAAAGAAGAAGAAACATTAATTTGAAGCAGTGTACGATCATGTAGCACTTCAAACGTTCTTTACACAATTCTTAAAAAGTTAGCTTCAAGAATTTAACATTTGTTTTACTCAATGAGTCATTTACAACAATGTGTAACGATTAAACTTAAAAATATTCATTTATTGAAACATTGTTTTTACTATTTTTACTACAAAGTGTAACGATCATAAACAGGAATCAACTGGGAGATGAATAATCTCTAGCTCCTGAAAAACTTTGTTCTGTGTTGCTTGGTACAAGTAGGCTTAATATTACCATAAAGCGTCACGTGGCTTGCTGCATGTGCCAAGATTACGCTGCAACTCATGCCCGTGAGCAGCAGATTGCATACGTCTGCTTAGAAAATAAAACTTTGCGAACATGTAGTGAAAAAAAATTATTTTGTTGCTCTGCCACCTAAAAGTCCCGTCGCATAATAGTCTCGGCAAATAGCAATCTCAGGGCATAATCGTCCAGCGTTTATACGTCCGCGTGCGCGTAATAGTCACGGTCCGTGCTTAGTAGGAGCAACACATTTCATTTCTGCTGGTTCTGGTCCTGGTTTGTAATTTGTTGTTGGTATAAGTATAGGTATTATTGAGGTGAAAACAGTTTTTTTGTTACTGACAATAAATCACCATTTCTAGATCTATAGTTGTAGAACAAAAAAATTAATTTTTAGCGTTTTATAGGTGTAGAATAAATTTTAGAACAAAAAAATTAATTTAAAATAGAAACTGGTGGAATTAAATGATACTGATGATTGAAAAAAGTAAACGTCTTCGTCTTGCCTTGTACTTGCTCGAGAGCTGATTTTTGAACAAGTTTTTTTATGGTTGTTTTGAGCATACTTGTAACAAACAAGAAATGAATTGCTAAATTTGTGTTTAGTTCATCATGTAAAGCCAGAAGCTTTGAAAAGTTACAAAGAATTATGATAAGGATTGAGATAAGGCTCTGCAGAAATATATCGTTACTAGAAAAATATGTATTTTATCATTGTGTATCAGTGTAGTTAACTATGAAAAATACGCATTTTATCTAGAAAAATAAGTATTTTATCAAAAATGTGTATTTTATCGTTATAAAAAAATATGTATTTTATCATTTGTGTATTTTATCGTAGATAAGGCTCTGCAGAAGTATATCGTTACTAGAAAATTATGTATTTTATCATTATGTGTTGAATCATTTCGAAGCAAAAATTATTCAAAGCAATCATTTTTGCTTTGAAACAGACTTGACAAATGCCACCAATTGTTTTTCATTAGCTTTGTTGCTACTATGGTCTATAAAATTGTCCACTGTGCAGGCGTTAAAATAAAATAAATAAAAAATAATGTTGTTTAGGCTAGTAACTGACTGCGTCGACAGCGTGGCCGAGAGGATATAGGCGTTGTTTTTACGACGACCCTGATTACAAGATGTGGGTTCGACCCGCACCGTAGTCACGTTGTTGCGTTCTTTGATAATATGGTTTCCGATGATTATCTCTGGTTGGTGACTTCAAACGAGCAGTAGATTCAGTGGACAAAAATTTAAAGAAATCTACAGGAACATTGGATTTCCGGAAACTCTTAAGCAAGTGCGGATTTCTGTAACCACAAAGTAATCATTCCAATGAAAAGTGCTTGGATGTTCCAACTCCAATAGTTAGCGTTTGACGCTTGCACTACAACTACATCAACTTTAACTAATTCGCAACAATATGTGGTCAACTAAAGTACAGTAGGTATGATTTTTATCGGAGCTGTGTTGAAGCCAATTTCTATCATTTAGCGATGAATATATTCCTGTTGTTTCGGAAGACCCTGCACTGCCAACCGAACTTGTTGGAAGCTGGTCTTGCTGGTACGGTGAACAAGATCAAATTGGTAAGGAGATGGTTTTGCCTCATTATTTAAACAGGGTAGTTTTTGGAGCAGTTTGAACCAGAGTTGGGGAGCCGTTGGGAGAAAGGCATGGCTCTGGCACCAAAACTTCGTCCTTCTCATCTATGGCGGCATTGCTCCAAAGCTGCTAGTTTTTTTGACTTTGGCTCCGGCTCTGCATCATTGTCTTTTGCCATTCGTATGAATAAACTGAAACAGTTAAAATTAGAATTCCAGGTTTTAAGTAAATTGTGAAGTTTTGCGTGGCATTGGCAAGGTTTTTCGTTTGAATGAAGTCAGAGCTTGAGCTTGTAGAGTTTTGACCGCCTTGGCTCCAGCTACCCATTCCCCAATCCTGGTTTGGATTATAAATTTCAACAATTTTTTGAGCAGTTTTGCTTGAAATTGAGTTGTCTTCACAATCATTGGTAAGGCTGTGATTTAGCTCTTGATACGTATGTTTTACAAAATCAGCTAAAATCACAGTTTAAGTATTTTTAAAAATTCAGGAGGAGGTCAATACAATGCCGACGCTTTTTTTGTATTTTCTGTTTTTTTTTCTACTGAAAACTTTTTTTTATAGGGACTAAAGCTCCGAAACAACCAAAGCTAGAAACTTAAAATTTGGAGATATGATAAGTCTGTGTATGAAGTTGCGCACCTGCATTTTTGAAGGCGATAAGTCTCGACGTTTAACGAACTTATTAACAAAGTTTAATGTGATTTTTGTCATCTATAAATGCGTGCTGCCATGGCTTAGTGGATGAAGACGCCAGTGTTTGAAACCTATGTGGGTGAATGGACCTGGGTTCAAATACTGTATGCAGTCTGCCATACCAGAGGGTTTCAGGTGTCATTCTCTGAAGAATAGTTTGGTTTTCTGTTACATTGCACTTCGCACTAACTTGAACGGCTTAAGTTAGGGTGCTAGTTGTTTTTGATATCAGTAGATGCTTAAAAGACAAATACTTGGACATAGTTTGGTTGTACTACCCTGGGAAGCCCTCAAATGGAACCCCACAAAAATCTTTTTTTTTTAACAGCTAAAGCTACGGCTCCAGTTTTTTGGATATCAGTAGATTTTTAACAGACAAATATTTTGACAGTTTGGGAATACCACCCCCCGGAAACCCTCCCAAATGGCCCAAAAAAATCACTTTCTTGAACAGTTAAGCTTGGGCGCTGTTTTTTTGATCAGCAGATATTTAATTGAAAAGTATCTTGACATATGTGGGGGTTCCAACCACCCGAAACGTCAAATAAACCTCCTCCAAAATCAGTTTTGAACGGCTTAAGCTAAGGCTCCTTTTTATTTGATATTGACAGTAGATATTTAGAAGACAAAATTTTGACATAGTTAAGGGCACTGGCGTCGATTTCGAAGAGGCGAGGGGGCAGCGTCCCCTGGGTCTGACACTGAAGAGGGCGAAATATGTCTGTCTCTTTCAGTTTTTTGGCAAGTGTTTTCCACCTGGCAACAATAAATCCGCCGGACTGAGATAGAACCAGAATGCGGTGAAGACTTTTTTGTTTTGGTCTTCACGTGAATTTGAAGGCAAAATTCTGAAATTTCGGACTGAAATAGAATTATATAGTTTAACCAAATTTCGCAAAAACATTTCGCCCCCTCGTAATTTGCTTAATTAACAAAAAATCGACGCCTATGGTTTGGGGGTACCACCCCTCCGGAATCTTCCCAAATGAACCTTTGTGATGGAATAAACCTTTGTTCAATTATCTAGTTGGCCATAGGTTTTCTCATTCCCAAATCATTTTGAATCCAGCATTTTTTAAATTTTTATGAGGACAAAATCTTTTTTAATATTTTTTATTTTGACGTTAGATATGATTAGAGAGTGCCAGATTTCATTCTCTGTGAACGCAGCCCAAAAATCATTTTTTTTAATGGCTTAAGCTAGGGTGCTAGTTTTCTTAATAGCAGTAGATATTTAACAGACAAATACTTGGACATAGTTTATGGATACCCCCCGAAACCTCCAAATGAACCCCACAAAAATCAATTCTTTGAGCGGCTTAATCTACGGCTCCAGTTTTTTTTTTTATATCAGTAGATATTTAACTGATAAATATTTTGACATAATTTGGGTATACCTCTCCCCCTTTGGAAACCCTCCCAAATGAAACCCTAAAAATCAATTTGTGAATGCCTTAAGCTAGGGCACTAGTGTTTTGGTTGTCATTAGATATTTAAAAGACAATTTTTTTTTACATAGTTTGAGGATATTAACCCCTGGAAGCCCCCAAATGGGCTCCGCAAACAACACTTTTTGGAAGCAAATTTAACAATTGATTTTTGTCAACTTGGTTCATGTGCTGTACTGGCATAATGATTAAAGACGCCAGTATTTGAAATTGTCGTGATTGAACAGAGCTGGGTTCAAATACTTAGTCGAACATCCGTTTTTCCCAAACCACAAATGATTTAGCATCACCATTTTTTTTTACGAGACAAAATCAGTTTGTTTGCATTGCTTACGATTGAGTTTCACGGAAATATGGGTAGCCTTCAAAGTATGAAAGGAGAGAATGCTGGTGAAAAAGAAGTGGCAGAAGTCTAGTATTATTTTCCTTCGGGAAAATGAATATTTCCATCTAGTTTCTCAGTCCTTGAGTTTAGGTTCTTCTACAACTTAATACCTCAGTTTTTGTTTTTTTGGAAATTTTTACTCAACTTTTGTGTTCTAATAGCATCACCCAAGAGCTGAAACTGGTTTGATGAGGTTACTTCAGTTTTTATATTTTTGCAGTTCATTTGTGGAGATATAAAGACGGTTTTCCTTCCATTGGCAAAACAAATGTAATGTTAAGTGAGGCTAAATGGTACCAAGATGTGCGTGCGAAACGAAGCAAAATGCTTTTGTCTAGAAGTAATCAACTTTTGTATGAATTTTCGTTTTGGAATGAAGTGGTACCACGAGATGGACCAAACGTTTATGAACTGCGCACTTATTTTTTAAAGGTAAACTATATTTGTATGATGAGTTTGATTGCTTCTTTATCTAGTCCTTTAGTTATTTTTTAAATTTCTAAACGATTTTCAATTAACTGACTGCAGTTGTCTTTTTGACGGATATTTGCTGTATTGTGGTGCTACAAGTTGCATTATTGTTGCTAGGGTTGTACAAAGTAGAATTTCGAATCCTTGAGATTCGAATCTCCGGAGATTCGAATCTCAAAAAGCATTTTTTATCGGGTAATTGGATTCGAAAAAAAATTGTTTGGGCGGAAAAAACGTTTGAATTTTGGATTTCGGCCGAAAATTCGCTCTGAATTTTGGCGAAGACCTTTTTTTTTTTTTTTTTTTTTTTTTTTTTTGGAGATCACCTAATTTTGGGCGGAAAAAACGTTTGAATTTTGGATTTCGGCCGAAAATTCACTCTGAATTTTGGCGAAGACCTTTTTTTATGAGTTATTCTAGAATAGGATTCGAAATTCTAGATTCGAAATGTCTATTCTAGAATTATTCTAGAATACTGCATTATTCTACTTTGTACAACCCTAATTGTTGCAAATGCTGATTGCAGTTTGATTGAACGATAGCATGTTCTTCTCTGGAGCGGGAAATCTGAGGTTCTAATCAATAAGCTAGTCAAGTTTGACGCAGTGCTGCCAACAGCTCTCCACCCTGTGAAGTATTTTTGAAACTGTGTTGCCTGCTGATGCAATGACGCGCCCCACAAACTCCTTTCACACTTCGGCGTCATACAGCGAGTATAAGAAAGAGGCATTTTATTCTCCAAGTTGCCGCGGCCATGAGACATTTGGCCATTAGGCATTAGATTATTACATTATACACTGGACATTATATTAGACATTTGGCCATGAGACAGCGAAGGGACGTTGCAGTTTTCGAGTCAAGCTGCCACCTGCCGACCTGTCTACCACACACGGTAGGGGGGGGGGCTTCATACACTGCTTCTTTTAATGCTGAACATCAAGCAGGGTAGATGTGAATACCAAGTTTTATAGTCTTTTGTTTGACCGGACCGGGAATCGAACCCAGGTCTTCCGTTTCAGGATCAGACGCTTGATCTATTCGACCACTGATTTAATTTTATGTTGGAATGCTATGATAGAAGTTAGCGCTGACACGTAATTTGCTTTGCAAGCCCAATGATATCTTCCAAAGTAGCGTTAAGTGTCTTTTCCATGAACACAACGGCGCACTCCATTTCAGAAATCGAACAAGGTGCCGACACCCTTTCGTTCACTTGGAGTCTACGGCATGAAAAAGTGTGCTTCACCTTGGTGATAACATTCAACACTTTAAAATGGCATTCAGGTCAAGTTTTCCACTGTTGACCAAAATGTTGGTATAAGCCTAAAATGCATTCTCACCAAATTTGAACTGTCTACGTCTTGCCGTTTTCAAAGTATTGCAGTTCAAAGTTAACCATTTTCCTCTTACTTCAGTATTGCCATTTTGCCAATATTATGACGGAAAGTTAACTTTTAGGAAGTTGGCTTGAAGTTACTTGAAAGGCAGCTAATTTGAAATTCTGACCCTTTGCTTTGTTTTGACAACAACACTGCCTAAAATACTTATTGAAAATTACAAACATGCAGGTAAAATTTTGAGAATTTGCTTGTAGTTGGCTACCCTGGCAAAACTTCTTCGGCAAAAACACTTTTTTAGGGGGAAATATAAATTGTCGTATTATATCGAGAACGGAAGGTTGTAGAAAGCTCAAATTTGGTGAAGTTAATCTTCAGATTTGTGAAAAATTTTTTGCGAGAAAACCGAACCAAAAATTTTCTACCTGATGCCCTTTTAATGCATAATTGCATAATATCATCAAATTAGATTTTTTAAAAAACAATGTTTTTTGATCAGTTTTCCGTAAGTTAGTTTCGATACCAAATTTCACCAATGATTATCATTTTTATTGTTTTTTTACCAGCTATTCTGTATTGCAGCCTGGAACCATGATTGAATGGGCCAATAACTGGTAGGTATTACGCGTTACTATTAAGGTCAGAGTTTGTTTTGTTAATTTATTGCATCGTAAAATCGTCATATTCTGTGGACTATGTTATGATTATAAAAGACAAACGGGGTAGATGCTATTTGCAATGAAGAAATTTCAGGTTGAATATGATTTTAATTCGTTCTACTCTGTCGCCGATCTCTTCGCAGCTTCCATCCGTGATTCATTTTCATACACTTTTTTTTTTGTGCATTAATGCGTGGATATAAAAATAAACTATTTATGTACTAAGTACAAAATCTACCAAATCGTAACAAACAACATATTTTGTGTGTGAACATTATTTTTGATGCTTTGTAATTTTTGTGGAATGCTTGCTTTTCGTAATCTCAAAGCTCAAATATTTTTTTGAAAAAAGCACTATCTGAAATTTCGATAAAAATTGTTTAGCTATAATGACAATCCTTATTTTTTGCTATTAACGTTGGGTTTCAGATAACGTGATTGTTATGCATGCAGAAGATACCAACATAATTTTGTCTTGAAAATATGTAACCTTTTTTCAAACTCAACTTTTTACTCTGCTTTGTGACTACGCAAAACTTTTTGGACAGTTTGTTTCGTCCAAAATTTTTTGTCAATTGTTTAAATATGGAAATAATTTTTTGGCTTGCAAATTTTTTCTTGATCATTTTCGCAAGTCTTTCAGTTCTTGAGTGCACATTTGCACAAATATGCAAAATTTTAAATTTTTTTGACCAATGTCGCTTAATTTTTTTTGGTTATTCACTGAACATTTAGGGTAATGACCATGATACGACCACAAAAATAAACCTAGTTACAGTACTTTCTGTTCTCAATTATTCTCTTCGTGTTTTTGATGCTTAGTGTTTTTGTGTTTGCTAATATGTGGTTTTTATCATAATTAAGCAACTAATGCAGGGCACGAGGCATCCGAGCGAGGCAGGAAAGTAGCGAAGCGGTTGGAGGTTTTTTCTCCGAAATAGGGGATCTAAATGTTGTCCATCATTTATGGGGTAAGTTCTCCATTCCTAGTAGAAAAAACAGTGTTATATGTTGTTGTTTTTTTGCTATATTATGCCAATTCGATATGACCTATTAGTTAACTCAAGAATTTGTTTTCAGAGATTCTACCATTAAGATATTTGTGGCTATATTTTTAATTTTTAATTAACAACTTGTCAAGGACCGTGCCATCTCCAAGAAAGACGATCCACGAAATCGTACTCTATACTTTTTCGTATTTTACAGCATTTTTATGTCAGGGTTGTTTACACCAAATGAAGAGTACTTTAGCTGCAAATACCGGTAAAAAAACTGTTACAATATGGTCGTGAAATGGACCGGACTGTGGCTTTTGTTAGTATTGGGTAGCATTTCAAGAGAAGAGACACAGAGCTTATGCCAACCTCAAGCTAGACTCTCTTGAATAAGTGCTTTAAAAAAGGATGATAATTCTTTCAGAAGATTTTCTATAGTGACATCATTCTCTTCACTGCAGCGAAGACGGGCATTTTAGGTACAATCAGTAGAGATTTACTGTTTCTTGATTAACAACTGGTGTATTGTTTAGCGTATAAAGACTTGGACCACCGTAAAACGACAAGACAAGCCGCTTGGACGAAATCGGGATGGGATAACACAGTTTATTATACAGGTTTGATAGTGACTTAGACTTAGGAAATTTGCATTTTTGAAAGCTAAATCACGAGTCTTAATGAAAACTGAACGCGAATAAACTGATCGCGAACCAGCTGACCGCCAACTAACCCCAACCGTAATCTTGTTGGCGGCCGGTTGGTACACAGTCAGTTATGTTTCAATCCGTTTGTTGACTTGGTTCGAAACCCAAGAAATCTGCGAGTCGAGGAAACGTGACGTTTGATCAAACTCCGATTACCTGAGACCTTTCGCAACAAACTACAGTACTTAAATCTTATGTAACTTTTATTTTACCCAATGTGCTATTTCTAGTAGTCAGTAATTGGTTATCATTCTAATACATTGTAGCTAACTTTGCACCACCAATTGAAATAGAACACCGGCTACTCCAGAAATAAACAGACTCTAGTACGAATATATTTTGTCAGCGAAATCGCTGTTTGGAGATAGCGTTCGTGTAATTCCAGGAAACAGCAATGAGACTTAACGTTTTTCTATCCAGGGATGCGAACTCGATCAATTTCTATACGAGTTCAGCCTATTTTAACAAATCCGAGTTTGAGCTCTCTAACTTTTTTTGAGTTCAAGTTCGGCAAAAATATCAAGTTCTTTGAAATTGAGTTCATGCTGGCAAAAATACTTAGTCTACTTTTCTACTTAGTCGCTCGTTTTTTTTACACATTGCTGTTTTTCTTGGTCGTCACGGAATAAACTAGGGAATTACAATTTCAATTTACATGACATGGTCAACAAAAACCGTTTCTCTCTGTAATTTGATTTTTTAATTTCGTTTGAATGAACTCGAACAGTTTTATTCTGGTTTAGGTACACGAAATTTATTTTTTAAGAGTTGGCAGCTTCTATCACACTCTGCGTGGGCTTCACGCTATCTCTTTCAACGCCTGCGAATTCCAGTTTTGCAGTCTTTGTTTTGAACCGACTGGGAATGTCCGAGCCCACTGTTGCAGGAGGTTACGCTTTATCCATTAGACCACTGATCGATTATCAGTGTTTGACGGTTTGGTTCATCTTAAAATCTTTTTCAGTACCATTAATTCGCGAGATGAAGTCTTCTATTCTCATTCCTTTGCCATATTCGCCGTTGAAATGACGGGATCAGTCAAGTTTCAGCACTCTTTCAATTTATGCATATTATCATATCAGTTTGTTATATTCTACCTACGATTGGTGTGATGTAATTGAAACACAGTTAAGAAGTGCGTTAAAACTTTTTTTAAGCTAGCTTTAGTTCTTGATTTGGGTGAAAGGATTTGATATGTTTCAAAAAAGTACGTCGTCTCCAAAAAATGCCTGTGTCTGATAATAATTAGTTGCTATCTTATTTAGTTTGGGATGGTATCAGGTGTAGTGTCTCCCCTTATTTGTTGGATTTTTCACACAACTTTTAGCGTGGAAGTGGGAATAATTTTTGGAAATAGTTCGAAGTATGTAACCTGTAGAGTGTTAGTACTTCAATTTTGCTATCTTGATAGACTTGTCAAAACGCGGTATAGCGCGTTCCGCTGTGTACTTTGCGTAGTTTGTATCACTGCAGTTTTTTAACCTTTGACTATTTTGTTATTCATCTGTAAATTAACTTCTCACGTAATGTAGATCGTTGAGTGTAACTAAATAGCTATCGGAACGAAACCTTACTTTGTAGTATAGAGTAGGTAGTTGTTTGAATGACTTAGACTGATCAGGTCCTGTTCATGAAAAAGTTTTTGCGTTAAAAACAGTAAATTTTGGAAACGTTGATCTCGCAGAAATTAACCTCACACTATTATGTTACTTGTTTTACCTTGAAATGTCATATATATGTTGCTCTTTAAAACTAGTTAAACCGTGGTAATTTTTTTTCAACTGCTAAAACTAGCCTAACTTACTACCTTCAAGGCATGTTTTGAACTTGTCAAGGCCTGATCTACCGCGTTTTGGATTTTGTCTTTGAATGCTATCTCCAGCGCTTCAATGTTTACCCTTTGTAAAGGCCATCGATTTTTCGGTATGTTTCCCCACTTTTGTATCTACAGTTCATGAAGATAGTTGTAGTAACATTTTATTCACCAAGTTGTCTTGGCCAGGAGACGGCGAAGGTATTATTAATAGTTTTGCGCCAAGCATAGACCAGACCGTAGACAACTAAAGATACTAGTGATCCCAAAGCAGAGATGGAATGGGGCCGAGTTGGTTCAGCCCGAACCCTACCCGAACCCGAAGAAGTAAGCCCGAACCCGACCCGAAACCGAGGCCTCATAAGGAAGCCCGATTAGGCCCAACAGTAGTTTTTCCTGTTCATTAAGTAGGCTATGCTAGATATTTGGATGTTAATGCGCTGCAAACCAGTTATCAATTGTAAGCAGAATTCAGTAGTTTTATTGCCTCCACGGTTTCTGGAGATAGCAATGTCCGCCTTTCTGTTATTGTCAGTCCACAGGAGGAAAAGTCGCGTTCCGACTGAGCGCTAGAGCACTGCGCTGCCAGCAATTTTCTAGCAACTTTGGATAGCTTTGAGAAATATGTCCGAATGAAAAAAATTATTAGCTAGTGTGCCCTCGATTGAGCCCGACTGAGCCCGATTTCTCTTCGGAAAGTTTGGCCCGAAACCCGGCCCGACCCAAACCCGACCCGACTTCCATCTCTGTCCCAAAGTCGCCACTTTCCACCAGTTCATTACTGACTGTAATTTTCACTACTGCTGCGTTGTATTTCCCCGCTTGTACGTATTATCATTGTTGGTAGTGATTATGATAGCTTGCAGAGCTATTCCGTTTGAAAAAACTGTTTTACAGCCTACTTCAATCAAATTTTACGCATAAGGAAGTCATTGTGACGTTTGCGTTGTCCAAAATGTTGGGTTTTAACTATTAGAGTAATTGATTGAGTAGTATTGTTATTGGTTTTATATCCCTGTATTTAGGCCAAAGTATCTAAAACATTTATACAGTCCATTTGCCACTGTAAACGAGCATAAAATATGAACATAAAATTATTGATATTATTCCCGTCAACTCAGATATTTGGTGTTTTAATGGAATTGTATGCAGTTCGAATAGGCGTATACCGTAAAAGGATTGTTTCATGTAATTTTGCTATATTATGTTTTGCTTTAAATTGTGTTTTTATCGCAAATTTAATTTTGAGTATTGAGATGTGATTGAAATAAATAATCTCTTTTACTTCATTTGTGCTCAAAGGCTAACTTGAATTTGCAGTCTATCTTGTTCTTGCAAAAATTCGGGGAAGAGGCCGCAAAACAACGTTAATACGGGCATTAGTTTGGTTTATCAGCTTCGACTTCTAGTCAAAACTTTGGGGTTTAGCTCGACTCTTTGTTCTCCGTGGAGTTTCTCCATGTCCCCATCTCATGGAAAGCATCGATTAGCGTTATCACTTCTAATTTACATATCATTTCTATAATTAAGCAATTTAATGAACAGAACAGAATGCTTTATTTTTTTTGCCAATAAAAATACCAAAATAACTCAGAATTGCACAATAGTGAAATTGCATAATGGTGAAATTTTTGCATAAATTTTGATAACCATAAGTAGGCTGCTCGATGCGCAAATCGTAGTACGCTAATTGTTTAAAGCAGATACCAAATCAATCACTTTCAAAACTTATTATATTCGCTGTAATACGCCGAAGCGGGTGTGCGAGGCTTATCTCCGCGTCATTGCGCCCGGGCAACACAGCTCTTTTTGAAAAAAATCTCAGTGGTAGCGAGCCGTTGGCAACAATGCGTCCGATTTGACCAGACCGATATTTGAACCCCAGACCTTCCGCTTCAGAGACGAACGCGTCACGGTTTGACCAAGTGGCCGGCGGCTCAAACTAATATATCGTGCTAGTAATCTGTTAAGCAATTACGCAGAGATACTAGCGCAATATCAATCGTTTATTTCAAATTCACTAAATTATTGCACTTCATGAGTCCAAATAAGAACGACTAATTTCAAAGGAAAATTTCAAGTTAAAGCGAAACGAATTGAAATATTCGTCAGCGCGTTTTTCTTCTTTTTTAAGCGACAACATTAGGCGGAGTAGATTTGGGGTTGGTTTTAGATTTAGGATTTGAGTTCAGGTTGGGTTTGAGTCGGAATTAATAACAAAGTAGAAAGAAGTTTCGAGTGAAATAGAACTTTCCCTCATAAAAAAAAAGATAATGTTCATATCTAATCATTATATAGGCTTAGAGGAAAAACTGACTGTTGGTAAAACACGGCGAATTCCAAAACACATAAATTTGACAAAATACGAAATTAAAAAATTCATAACACAATGAGTTTATATTAGATTAAAGAAAATCATCACACAGCTGCCAACTAAGCAATTTTTATACGTTATAAGATGCGACACTCTGCTTCTGTCTAATCACACCACTCCAGGGCACTCATTTTGGATTCTGCAATTACCGTGTTTCCCCGAAAATAAGACAGGGCTTATATTAATTTTTACTCCAAAATATGGCACTAGAGCTTATTTTCGGGGGATGTATTATTTTGATATATCAAAAAATGAAGTTACAAAGTAAAAATTACGAGATTTTAAATAAACAGAAATTACGAAAAAAGATCTACATTTACTTGCCATTAACATGTATATCATGTACATCTTTCTGCCACTTGCCATAACTTGCCATAAGTAATATCTTTCGTCTTTCTGCCGCTCTCAACTAGGGCTTATTTTAAGGGTAGGACTTACATTAAAATCATCCTCAAAAATCACGCTAGGTCTTATTTTGCGGGTAGGTCTTATTTTCGGGGAAACACGGTAGGCCTATGCTGTCCTAGATCAACTAGACAAGTGGACAGCTTAGCCCCGCAACTTTGTCAGAGGTTTTCAATGGTTGACCCAAACAACACTCAGGGCTATCTCTACGAGAAGGCTTTGCCTCTTCTAACGGCTGCTTATGCCCCCCATTTCATTTACTCAAAATGCTTTTTTATGGAACATCACTCACCGACAAGACAACAAGCAATAATGCAAAAAAAAACGTTCAAACATAATTCTCGCTTGACATTTTCTATTAACCAGAAGACCAACTGTTTTTGTTTTTTAGAGCACACTCACGATAGTTTAGGTCGCAGTCACTGCTGCAGATAAATTTTGATGCGATCATGGGACGAAAGTGCTGAGAAAAGCTGCCGGACTTATAATGTCTCTATTTTAGAAATGAATATAAAGACTTTTTAATTTTGCGCATAATCTGTGACGTACAAGATCGGTTTTAATGTGCAAAAATTCAGCTTATTTTAGTACCTTCCCTCCCACTTGTTTGCTCTGGAATTGGCACTGGCAGCACTAATGGAGAAAAGTGCTTTATTGCATGCGTATAAATAAAAAAAAAGTAAGTTTTCAATACTTGTTCGTCGCTAAATTTTGTCCTAATGCGAACGTAAATATTCTATGCATTCGCTGTTTGTTTGAAAAAAAAAAAAAAAATGCCGAAAAGCACAATCCATCCGTTAAGCTTACAAGATTTTAAAAATGTTACCGTAAACAATGCGAATAGCGTAGGTTACTTGTAAAATGAGAGTTTTTCTTCGGAAATTACGTAAACAGTTTTCGCAAAAACGTAGGCTGTAAGATTTTTTGCTCAAAAGCTTTCAAAAAATTACACTTTTTATACCGATGATAAACTTTTAAAGTGTTTAAAAGAACAGCATCGATTGGATTCTTTAAATTAGCATGGGGTCAAAAAAAGCTAGTGATAAATGTCTAATGATTGTTTCGACTGCTAGCGTACACGTACTGGTACAGATTTCTTTGAAGAAAACAAAACAACAAAACCGAAATTCAGTTCTTTTATGATTCGGTCGTTACAACATCGGTTTTTGAATTATCCCACGGTTTGCTCCTGGGAGAAGTTATTTGAGAAGAAGTGGTGTTTGGAGAAGTCGGAGATGCGGAAGTGGATTGCAAAAATCCTCGTTTGTGAACTTCAAAATCGCAACAGCGTTGAAACGGTTTCCACAGTAATTTTCGGGAATCCTCCCGACGAACAACAGTGAGCAGAAAAATGAGCAAACCCTAAAAAATTAACTTTTTATGGTTCTCTGTTAGACATAACGGAAAAGTAAAAACTGCTCAGACGCTTGAAGCTTGCAAGTGCAATATACACTTTAACAAGCTTGCAGTTTTACTAATCAAGTGATCAGTGGTCAAATGGATAGAGCTTTTGCTACTGAAATAATAGACATGGGTTCGATTCCCGGTCAGATCAAACCAAAGACCATCAAAATTGGAATTCGCATCTTTCTTTCTTGACGTTCAGCATTAAAAACGACAGAGTTGAAGCCTCCACCGTGTGTGGTAGACAGGTGGCAACTTGGCTCGAAGACCGAAAAGTCCCTTTGCTGTCTCCTGGCCAAGGCAAATTGGTGAATGAAATGTACAGTAATTACAATACAGTGAGTGATTAGCGTCGGCTGCTAACTCCCATGACTTGAGTTCAATTCTCGGATCTCGCATGACAAGAATGATTGAATTTTTGCATAATTCGATGCAACCAATGGTATTATTTTTCGTTCATTCAATTACGACTTGTGTATGACTTAAGAACTCTGCGCCTGGCTAACCATATCAAAGCAGAGCACTTTCTTTGGATTCTGTTTACAAGTTCATCTTCAGACTGGAGATTGGACAACCACTAGGCCTATGGGTTATATTATCTTGGAGCCATTGGAAAATAAGCGTCAAGTATTTTCCAAAGAACACAACAGCGTAATACGGCTTACAATGAATGAATAAGCTTACAAGATAGCTATTAAAACAATTTAGTTGTTTATATGCAATAATTGCTTCAATAAAACACACGAAACGACAAAAAATTCCACTTCAACCAAAGGAGATTCTTTTTTAACCACTGGAAAGAAAAGCAGACGCGCCTTTTACGATATGAAATTTTATGGCGTTTCGAACTTTGCGTGTGGGTTTGTTTTCACTCAAGCTGGAAAATAAGAGGTGGACTGGTGACGTCAATACTGAGTTTTGATGTCTTTTTGCCTTGTATTAGGACGTCAAGCTTTCAAAGGCAACGTCATCGACAATTCATACTCTATCGTACCTGAATTGTGTTGAAAATTGCAAACAGCCAACTCGCCACGACGAAAAATGTCTCATCAGCAGTGATGATTGTGAGGTAGCCAAACGCCCACGTGAGACCCATTACTACTGTCATTGTGATTGCAATCGAAATGGAGTCTTTTGTTGATCGTTTTGGTTTTGACTCTGCATTCTAAAATGTAGTATAGCACCGTAAGAAAATTAGTAAACCCACTAGCTTGGAGAACGAATGTATGAACGCATGTTTGTTTAGATTAGACGATCACTTACAGAGTAAGTTCGCTAAACTTTCCAGATATAAAACTTCCGTTATTCCAATTTTGCAACTTTGATGCTCTAAAACTTACAGATTTTGTCAAGCCAGCGCTAATATACAATCATTTATCAATTTGCGACTTGTAAAAGAAAAACATTTTTCTTTTATGTGCATCTTTTTTATCTAAAGAGTTAAGTAACTTTATTTTAATTCGATTTGACAACTTATTTGCTTGACAAAATGAACATTCAATTTTCAAAAAAATAAAACAAATACTGTGAAAAACTTCACTTAAGAAAAAATAAAAATAAGGCGGGCCTCCTTAAAATTGAGAGAAAAATTATTTGTATTACTTACCGTATTATTTTGCTTACTCAATTCATAAGTGACCAGAATAAAAACAACAAAGTTTGCCAACAATATAAGACCAACAGGCAATAAAAACCCATAGTACAGAGCTTGTTCCCGAAGCCAACAAGCGTGTTCAACAAAATAAGCAGTCAAATTGGGTGAAACTGAAACCAAATGAAAGTTATTCGTATTGATTTTTCGTAAAATTGATGCTGTAATGCAACTCTCACGCTTACGCAAATTTGATTGAGACTACCCTGCGACTTAATTTGCCATAAATTCACATTAAGTCTCCGTGGAGTCGCAAAGCAATAGCGAATCGACTGGGAATTAGCTGCGACGCCATTTCCAATTAATTTCAAACAAAATTATAAAATGATTCTTTAAAACGATTAAATAATAACAGTGAATTATTCGTAGTGAAGTCGCAGCAAAGTCATAGTGGAATACCCTATTGCTTTGCAAATACATGAAAACATCATAGCAAATCTAACACTGAATTTACTCTTAGCGGAATCCCGATCAAATTTGCATAAATGTGAGAATGGCATCACATCCAGCAACAACTATTATAATTAAAATTTAAACATCTCATTATGAGTGTCAACATTCTGTACGAACAGTATTGTTAGGTGATATTCTGCATTGTTATGTCATAAACCAAATACAACAGAGTTTGGGCTTGATAATTGTATCTAAAAATTTGCTTCGGTGCTAGATAAATGAATGGACTAACAAAAGTCACTAATAATTTATTGAACTGCTTAAGTCACATGAATGTTATAAAATTTAGCTTCGAATGCAAATTTTTACGGCCATTATCACGTTATCATACCAATGCGTTTTAGCATTGCGGGATTATTAATCATCTTTTTGTCATCTTGCTTTATCCGAAGAAATTTGAAGTCAATGTGCGAAATCTATTTATGACTCAGTTTTATCAGCTATGACTCATATTTTTCTCTAATCATAGTTTCATAACATTATTATATTTTCGAACTTTTTATTCTTAATTACTGTACAAACTAAAGCATCTATATGCAATTGATAGTTGAAAACTTTTCACCACGTAAGAAATAAATTGTTTTTACTTAATTGATTTGACTGATACCGCATTTGCAGCTGATAGCATTTATTGCTTCTTTGTGTTCTTTTTTACTACAACCTCTGCAACACTTAGAAATAATTTCGGTAGTGACTATTTCACCGAAAATTTTCAACTTAAAGAGAATAAAACGAGAATGAGAAATATTCATCCGCGCTTTTTTCATTTGCTTTTTTAGGGGTTAAGATTAGGGTTTAGGTTAGGGTTTGGGTTAGGGTTCGATTTGGGAATAGTTTTAGAGTAAGCATTTGAGTTTGTGTTAGATTTGAGTCAGAATTAATAAAAAACTAGATAAAAATTTCCGGTGAAATAAAGCCTTCCAATAATTTCTACGTTGTAAATCAATTAAGGACTTGGCAGAAATGTCTGTTTTTTCAGATCCGAAATTCGGTGAATAAACAAATCTACATTATTTCTTAAATCTAGTTCATTGTGATAATTGATTGTTTTAGCAACGTAAAAAAAGCAGTTTATTTGCTGAAGCACCATTCAAATGCAGATTAAAATATAAACCTGATGAGGTGGTTTGTTCAGCTAATCCAACTTTTAAACCAAATGTGAGCGAAACAACCAGCAGTGACCCAACGTAGCAGGCTGCTGATGTTTTCACCATAAACTGGCTTTGATGGGATTGGAACACCTGAAATTTTAAACTTGGGTTATTAGTCCAAGTCATAGGCTATAGTTCAAAAATCTGTTACGTGATATTGACTACTGATTTGTCATTATGCACATTTATTTGTCAGCGTAACTACCGTTTGCGACTTTTTCAGAAGGGCGTACAATGGAATATTGAAGGTCAAATAAATTCTAAGTAGTAGGGTAGATTTTTCTCGTCAATGTCGAAAAGTATTGAAATACAAAATGCTTTTGCTAAAACGCTCTACAAATCAGAGTGAACTATCATAAACGTTTAATTCTCTTTTTGCTGCTGTATTGAACATTTGTGATAGCTTACTCAGGTTTTAATCATAAAAATCACAGCCAATGTTACCGAAATAAGTTTATTGCGAACGTTTCGGCCCTTTTCTGGTGCCATTTTAACGCACAGTAAAAAACTTACGCAAATTACATCCTGGTATTGATTGAAATTTTTGAATTTACTTAGGTTTGTTTGTCGAGAAATCAAACACACGACCTTTCGCAAAAAGATAATAGTTTTTTTGAAAAACAACTTTGCAGTTCAACTGCTCAGTGTTGCAATAATAATCTCTTGCTACGATAATTTATAAATTTTTGAACGATTTATTAATTATTTGAACGATTTATTTTATATATTAGATTAGATTTATATATATATAAAAGTTCAAAAATTTTGCAGTTCAACTGCCCAGTGTTGCTTAATAATCTCTTGCTACGATAGTCGTTGCTACAATAATTCAAAGCCTAGGCTTTAATGCAGTGCAGCAAAGACATGTCCCAATTTTGGACATTTTTACTTACTGAAAAACTTACTCGCCGTTCAATAATTTTGAAATTATACTGTATTTACTGTATGGTCAATCATATTTCAGATTTTTTAAAAACTACAGAACTTACCTTGACTAATGCCACATATATTTCATAACTGTACACGCCCATCCAAGCCCATGAGACCAAGAAGAAATAATGGAGGAGAAACGTCACAGCTGCACAAGCAGCAGGGTTGCCAATTGCATTTGATACTCCAGATACAAAAATAACATAAGCGATGCAGAGATTACAGCACAAATGCAGAAGGATTTTTCCAGGTCTGTACTTGCGAAGTTCCCTAAACCGAGAACATAATTAATTAATAATTAGGTTTCATTGGTTCTTTATGCGACTGCTTGTTCTTAGTGAAAATGCAAATTAGCAAATTTTTCAAACAACTTTCAGATTAATTTTCTAAATTGGACTATTGATCAAAATTTTAAATAGTTTAATGAAATGTACAATTTAGCTTTTTGTATATATAGTGTTGACAACATGATAAAGTGAAGAGAGTTTAAACAACCTTTTTATAGGCTCTTGTTTGACTACCTGGATCTCGAAAATGTTCGGACTTTCAAGCTTGGATTTCTTGGTCAATAGAAGTCGCAAAGCCTGGGTTTGGTTATTGTTTGTTCACTAATCCGAAGATGTTAAAATTGATGTTTATTCTTCTTTATTTGGCAATAAAGAATGTGGTTGTGGAGTCTCCACTGTGCGTGGTACACATGTGGCTCAATAGCCGCTAAAGTTCGATTTCACTCGGAGATAAAGGATGAAAGATGAATCGAAGACTGCGTTGTCACTTTGCAGTTTCTAGGTCATGGTCACTAACCAATATGAATAACACCAAACCCAATCATCAGAGATTTTCTTTTCGAAAATTCTATGTAAAATATTAACAAATTAGTTATTCACCTTTGCAACAAAAATATGATGATAGTGATAATCAATCCGACAATCGATAGTACACATCCGATCAAGCTAACCACTTCCAATGCATAATCAGCTCGGACGACATCCGTATTCTAAATTTTTTTTTTAATATAAGAAAAAATGTCAAATAATGCTGTCATTTTGCATACTTCCTGTTAGAGTGCTTCAAAATTTTCAGAAAGATTGTCAGAACGTTTTGCAAAGAAGCCTACTACAGTCAACATCCGTTAATCGGGCTTCCTTTAATTGGACACCCTCACCATCGGACACAAATGCTAAGGAGCGGAATTCTTGCATTGTAATGTATTGTGTTTTACCTCTATGATCGGACAACCTCGCTATCCGGCTATGACAGCTAAATTCTAGGAACAAAAGTGCAAAATGCATCAAAAAATTCCCCGTTAATCAGACATAACAATTAGCTTTTGCCCAAGGTGCATTACCAAATACGAGAAAATAATTACAATTATTGCGCTTATAACACTATAGATAAAACAACTTCGAGGTATTTTGCAGTTGCGCTGTCTATAATGAGTTACCTATGCTAACCAGAGCCACGCAAGTACAGATCGGCGTTGCGTGATAGACGCAGAATTGTAAGTCGGGCCGGGCTTTTCGGGTCGGGTTCAGGCCGGGGTCGGGCCTAAAGTTGACAAAAATTTCGGACTTAATTCGGGCCTGAGACGTACTTTTTGTTTTAGATGCAGAAAATATAATCAAAATAACTTAAAAGCATTGCTGAATTTTTCAGATGTAACTTAACTTTCAGTTTTTTTTGGGCATGATCTGGGCTTCAAATTAGTTTTTGAGTTCGAATTGGGTTCGGTCTGAACTAGTCAGCCCGTTAACAACTCTGGATTGACGTACTGACATTACCAACCACAAACTAGGCGATCTCGTTCACCTAATAATCTCGCTAATCGGACATTATTCACTGGAACAAATCGTGTTCGATTAACAGGAGTTGAGGGTACTACATTTAAATGTCTATACATCCTACACAACAACTTCATTGAAGTAATAAAATATCACAAAATAATACAGTTCACGTTAAAAATTATATATAAATTATACATAAGAGATTAAAAAAATATATATACGTACGATAAAAATTTACTAAATCTCGTATACAAGCTTACTAAACCTAAACAAAATATTTTTAGAAACGGTTAAAAATTCCTAACAGATGGTGTGCTGTTGTGAAATTGACAAAGTGGTTATCTAGGTATGAACTAAATTCTGTCCTCCCATCCGGTCAATAAATTAAATACATCGTTTCTTGGTACAATAGTAAACTGAATATTTATGCATGTTCCAGAAGACAGACGATTACATTTAGTGTGTTTGAATACAGAAAACCATAAGCGACATTGAAGTAGGGATTCCTTTTTTTTTTTGTATAAAAATGCTTTGTTATGGGTTGCGAATAATTTTAAATAAAGCGAATTACATAACTTCTCAAAATTATCATTGAATGTGGGAATTACACTTAAATATTTTTGGACCTCCGGTTTAAAAAAGTCGCGGCTGATATTTTAAGTTTGTTTTGAATGTTGTTCAACCCGAATTCTTCTTTCTTCTGTTGATATAAAGAATCATAAGTTGGAACTACCACTGTTACAGCATACTGTTAAATTAATTTCTGATTTTCAAATAAAGACAAAAATAAAAACATGTCTTCATCCATTTTTGAGATTTTACGGACTCAACACAACAGAATAAGTGCTATTATGATTAATGAAAAAGAATACATCTGAATTTTGTTCATTTAACAAACATTCTAATTTATGAATTAGTACCAAGACATAAACCTAATTAAGACTGCATCAAGTAAATGCTATTGTTCTTGAAAATGTTATGAATTGCTGGTCCCAGCTTTTTTGAATACCATTTTCTCAAGCAACTTAGAGTGGTGAATATTACGTAATATAGACTTAGTTGACTTTGAAATTTATTAAATGTTGACTTTGAAATTTATTAAATTATCAAAAGAGCATAATCGTATTTTACATAATAGTAATTTTAGCTGGACCGCAAAAGAGCGCTATAAAAGAACACATACGCGCATGTGCCATTTGCCGTGAGGAAAAATATACCGTAAACTCTTTCCAGATTTTAAAAAGTTGCCATACTGAGTATGAAACTAAAATCCAAGAAGCTCTGTTGATTAAAAAACTAAATCCTAAATTAAATAAGCAACTTTATGCTAAAGGTGCCTCTTTCTTGCTAAGTATTTTCTAATTTCCCAAATTTTCTGTTACGTCATAATATCATAAGATAGTTCTTACCTTGATTTGACTTGATTTTCTCTTTAATTCAATTCACCTTTACTATCACATTAATAGTTATTCTAACTGGATTGGTTTATTTCACGCTAAAAACTTTATGCTGTTGCTTGTTTGACTGTAATTTTAATCTGATTGCTTTGCTCCAAAACCGGAAAGGCATTTTTAATTTGTTAGATAATAATTTTAAGTATTTCCTCATATAATGTACGTTATTAGTCAGGTATACGTAATTTATGTTGCCGTAATGCTTCTATTTCTTTTACAGATGTTTATGTATTATTGTTTCTAATATCCTGAAGAGGGCTTAATTGTTTTAAGCCGAAAACGTTTGATATGTTTTGCTTTGAATAAAAATGTTAAATCCAAAAAAGTTGCTGCTTATTGCTTTGATATGGTTCTGCAAATCAACCTCTTTGCCTAAATTATTAAATGTAGGCTACTAATTTCATTAAAACATCGGAAAAAAGCTAGCAAACGTGATATTGTATTTACATGATGTGCCAAATAATGCGAAATGACATCAAAATAGCCAATTTTTCAAAAAAAAAATTTTTTTTTGGTATTTCTGTGCTTTGCCGTAAAAATACTTGAAAAATATCTACCGTAAAATAAAAAGTTTGATCAACAATAACATTTAATTTTGTAGCATTATATTAAAAATACTCTGCAGTAGTTTTTTAGTAAAAATAACACGAAACTTGCCATCTGGAAACTTTATCCACTGACTTAATGTATAATTTACGTTTGAGTTATTACTAATTTCTAAAATTTTTAGTTATCTTGCCTCCATACTGGGAGTTTTAAGATTTTCTAATTTTTAAAAGTATTGTTGAAACGTCACATTGGATAAACTCATTTTCAGTTACTACTTCATACAATGTTCTGTTTTTCGACTCTTATACCTGGGCAGTAGGCCTAGTGAAGCAAAAATAGATTAGCTGTGCTTTAAAAACTAAAGTCGATATTTTGCCCGACTTTTGCGACCCCATGTACTTTCAGCAAAAGGGTTTTCTAAATTAGACAAATTTTCACCAGTACAGCCGGAACCTACAGTATACTAGTCATTAACCTTAAATTTAGTTTAAATAATGACGCTGCAGTTGAGCTGTAGTATAAAGTAATAAATTATATTCCACTACCAACAGCAATAGAAAAGGTGTACAATACATTATTATTTATAAACAACCAAAATTGTTATCAATTACCAATCAAACAGTAGCAATTAATCAGGATAGTTCACACACATAGTAGTAGCATAGTTTATTTTTGTTTAGAAAGGAAGCAATGAACAAAATAAAAGCACTGTCATCAAAGAACATTAAACGATATACAGTAATCCCTTTCTGGTGAGAGGCTGTGAGAGACCATAATGTCCAGGTACCAGAGTATCTGGTGTGGTCGTCGAGTTTGCAACCTCTCACCAACTACAAACAAAAAAATTAAAATTGCACATTACAAAAACAAAAAAACAAAAAATCGTATTTTACATAATAGTAATTTTCTTTATTAAGAAGATTAAACTTGGAAGAGCTATCTGCAAGTTGGTAAAGCCGATTAAGAATTATGATATAAGACCACAGTTGATTACGCTGAAAAATCTGCTTCAATCGATTAACAAAATTAGAATAGCTGCTTCAAAACTGGCCACTGTAAAAACTGCTTCAGTCGATTAACAGCATTTTGAGGTAATTATAATCTCTTAAGTTTGTTGGAAGCGCATTCCACAATTTAGTGCCTTTATATTTAATTGAACGCTGAATATGTTGTTGTTTTTTTTTAATCGAGGTACAGACTAATGTTCATTAGCAGCTTATCTTGTCGAGTGAATATGGACGAGAGAAGCTGATTGAAAATAATTTTCAAAGCATCTAGACAGGGTTTTCATTTCAAATTTACAAGCAAATTTTAATACTTCTAGTTTATAAATGCTGTTTAATTTAACAAATGCAGTTGTTCATATAAAGGAGACAGTTTAGGTTTGATCAATAGAGTGTTACCTATAATTTTAGTAAGATAATGTTGTTGAGTTTGAATTTTAAGACATCGAGCATTTGTATTTTCTCGTGTCATCACGCTATATAGCAAGTACGGATAAACTAGACCAAAATACACATTTTTCAAAACTGACATTGAAGCATAATGTCTAAGTTTGCACTACATTCCTTTTACACTTCACATTCTATCAAGTGCAAACTACGTATGAGTATCCAAATTCAAATTTTAAAGAAAAAATTTCGCTCGTTGATGTAAAAAAAAGCAACTTCAAGTTTTGATATTGCTAAATGAAATGTTACTATAGATGAATCTTGAAATTCGCAAAAGAAAACAAACACCATTGGGTGAAAATACTAGTATGAGTCAAAACGAGGAATTTTTCTATTTCATGACCGTCTCTGGAAAATCCGACGCATAAAACCCGTATTATTGCATCAAAGATAACGAAAATTTTGCATATTTTAGACTTTCTGTAATACAATAGACTGTCAATTATGACCACACGGTTCATTCAAAATATCTCTTTTTGAAACCTAAAACACACTTGGGTTTGACAAAAATGCTTTTAATCGTATTCCACAAAGCTAACTTCCCGAAAAAAATTTTTTTTAAGTTAATGATGTGAAAATATTATCGTGTCAACTCTACTTTGAACACTTTAGATAGTTACGAGAACACTAACTGTATTTTATCCGATATAAAAAATTGGTTCAATTCCGCGAGATTTTAAATCATCTTATTCCCCGAATAAACTGAAACCTAGGAGCAAAATGCAGGTTTGGAGTGAGTTAGCCGAAACAAATATTTTACAAAAAATCTTTCGTTGCGGTACAGTTTTTGCTGTAACTTACCACCAGCAAAGCAAAATTGGTAAGATGATAGCAGCGACATTCTTTGTCTATATATTCACAACCTTCACTTGACCAATCGCTAGAATTGAAATTCCAAAACACACATTTAAATGTGGTCTGGTTCACCTAAAATATAATTTTTGTTAAAAGTTGAAAAGAAATCGTGTATGACTTCGTTTAGCAGAACGATATTGCGCAATCCATTAATAAGCTAAATTAAAAACAAAATGTTCCTTCGTGTTTTCACTTTTAGAGATAAATTCTTTTCAAAGCGCTACTGTATCGGTAATTGATACGGGAGGAAGTTCAAAGCTATTCGTTGATAGTTAAGGTGAGTTTACACAGTATCCATGTTCATCCGTTTTTGTCCGTTTTTTTTTACGTTTTTGCTTCTCCGTGAAAAAGTATACGCTTTTTCATTCGCATTTTTATAAGTCCATATCCGCACTAAGTGGATTGTTACATATAGATAAAAATTTTGTTCAAAAAGTTTGTGTATGAACGATAAGAGCGATATTTCAAATAGAGCAGTTCGAACCGCTTTCCAAAAAGTTTTTTCTGAAAACTTTTGTCCAGATTGTGACATTCTGGTTAGTCCGAATAGGACATAAAAAAAAAAAAAAAAAAACGGACGAGAAGCGGATGCTGCGTAAATTTACCTTAAATCACCTTTGTTCATTCCGTAAATAGAATATCAAAAGGCAAGAGAAAAAAAAATTGTCTGAGAAAGCAGATGCAAGGTACCGTTATCTGCATGATTGCAGCAAATAATTTATACCACAGTACTGTAGGTTTACGTCCTTAAGATGTGGTACCCAACATTCAAAGTAAAGGCTAGTCAGGGTTATTATTGTCTTTGCGTAGAAAACTAATAAGTAAGAGCACAAGCTGACTAAATCTAACAAGAAAATATTGACCGAATAGCTTGGATTTTATTTTCGGTAGTAAATATTACAAAACACAACTATGCATCGGGATTAATTACTATATACTGTATGTTGAATCAACAATGAGAAGTAGTTTTAAAAACAAACACTTCCGCATTTCTTACGACCAAACCAATATTATGATGACCTTATTCATTCATTCAGATAGTGAAATTCATTCATTCATCTATTTATTGAGCGATAAAAAATAAACCTATAAGCATTAGAAAAGAAACAATACCGTTTAGAAATATCGAGAAGAAAACTGAACTAGCCCTGTCGGTCAACGAATTTGCAATCGGCAGCCATCCGTTTTGCAGGTAAATTATAAAATCATGCGGGTAAATTATCCGTTTCTGTCAAAGTTAGTCACGTCATGATTATTGCTTATCGATAAAAATCAGCAAGTTTTTTGCAATTAAATTTAAAACAAAAATTTTTCACTGCTTCCTTACCACAAGCTTTCTTCCAGGGATTGGTCTTTTTCCTTCTTGCATGGTTAAATTTCGGTGCCTCATTATCACGGGGTTAGTCAGATTGGCGTTCACAGATTCATTTGACCCGACGTTCACAGAAAGAATCTGGAATTGAAAAGTCGACAGCTTGCTACATTTTAATTATTAAGTTGCTTATTTAAGAGACAGTAAAAAGAAGACCTCGCGAACTTTGAGTCAAGTAGTTACTTCACCTGGCTATTTCGCGCGGCTGAGGCGTTATTTGCCCCTTTCTATGCTGAAAGTCAAGCATAAAGAAAATCAGTGAATACTCATTTTTATAATTTTTGGTTTGATCCAACAGGGATTTGAACCCAAGCTCACTGTTTTAGCAGCATACACTCATCTGTATTCACTGGATTTGAGTGAATTTATTAGTGCCAACAAAATCTTTCAAGAGCATCATATTTTGTCGTTTTGGGTTAATTATATAAAACCCCATTTCAATATCGCATTATTTTTCTCTTATTAAGGCCTAGCAAATTTTCTCTCTTTTTCCTTCTTTATTATTTTTTTTATTGTGGTTCTTTTTGTGCATTAGTGCTCGTGCTAGAAGGATCAGCCATGTGATTGAGTAGACCAATGAAAGTACCGAAAATCCTGGATTTTCTTTTGCGCTTGAGCATTATCGCTTATGCGTGACGGAAGAAGTTTAAGTAAGGACAGAGGAAGAAGTAAAGAACTCTGGTCACACTTTTGACAAGCATTTTAATGTTTACGGTACAAATTTTTTTTTGTATTTCAAATTTTACTTTATGTAGAGTAAGCGCCAAAAAGTTTAGCCTGTATGGTATGGAAAATAAAAAAGATGATTAATCATAAGTGAAGTAACTTCTTCACAAAGAAGTAATTTGTCTCTCATCTTTCAGCTTGCCTCTGCTATTATTTTTCTTTATATATAATTATGATGTAATTACTAATATCATTATAGAAAATAAAAATCCTTTCATGCATTTATTGTTTTGGTATCGCATGACGTGGCACATTTGCATTATAATTGCATCTTCACTATTACGTAATAAAATGAATTAAACAAAAGCAACTACTTTAGCTATTATTTATTTTCGTTCATCTAACATACACAACTACAGTAAGTCTTTTACGTCAAGTTTGTTTCTCTATTAACCAAAATTGAAATATGAAAAAAGCTATACGAATGTGATGACATCATGAACTCATTGTTGTGCCGTTTACCCTTACGTATACAATCGCAAACGTATAATCTTTTCTTATTTTCATTAACGTTTGCGTTGGTAATGTGATGGAATGCTGGTCACAGGCCCGGCGCCACGAGGGGGGAATTCCAGGGCCGTGCTGCCCCCAAATCACTACTTGTGCCTCCCCAAACGAGAATTGTTATCCCCCAAGCGAGGATTGTGCCCCAAAGAAATTAACAGGCTGGGTGCTACTGGAGTACAATTCGAGGCCTGAGACTCCCAAAATGTTGGTTATCACCCTAGAAAAAAAAATTCGTGAGCAAGAACCGTTTTTTTGTAAATTTTACTATGAAGACCGTTTGTTTTTGTGGTTTCACCCCAGAATTCATAAAAATTTGCGTATTTCTTGAGATGATAACCTTTTTTTTTCGGTTCTCACCTCAGATCTTGTCGAAATTCGAGCATTTGTGGAGAAAAAGCCCAGAATTCGAGGAAATTCGCGTAGTGTTTGAGATGATGACCTTGTTCTTTTGTTATTGGTCTTTTCCCCAAATTTTGTCGAATTTCGCGATGAGCACCTTTTTTTTGGTCCACACGTTTAAATTCAAAGAAATTAAGTTTTCGTGCCCCCAAAAAATTTGTTTATGCCCCCCTTCCCCAGTTACGCTATCCTGGCACCAGGCCTTGCTAGTCAGTGCTGCCAGGGTTGGCGTGTTTCAACAGATCAGATGTTTTTGACACGCAATCTAATGTCTGATGTTTCTGATGGAAATCCGATGCACGAGTAATTTACTTTCAGGAGCAAATCTGATGGTTTTGATTAAAATTCGATAAGACACAAATATTAGCAAATTAGCTTTGGAAATGAAGTGATCTCCAAAAACAAAATCTTCGATCAATTTTTCAGAAAAAAATGGATGGAAAAAAAGATGATCTTTAAAAAAAATAAATCAATATAAGAAAGAAAAGGTCCAATTTTTAATCGTTTTGCGTGCTTCTGGCGTATAGGCTAGCAGCGCGGAAGCTTTTAGGCCAGAAGCACGCAAAACAAATAAATATTAAAACTCTGGCCTGCAAAGGTCAAAACATCATAATTAAAAAGAAAAGGCCTTCAGCCCAATTTAACTTCTGTTTGTAGGATGTTTGTGCTGGAAGTTCGATGAAAAAGCCCGGTTTTGATGTTTTTTCTCTAAAAATCTCTTGTTTTTTGAAGAGTCTTGCTGGCAAGCAGTACGCCCGTCTCACCAAAAGATTGCTTAATGTAAAGCAAGGCTACGCTCACAATTTCACGTTATGTATACTCCCAACTTTTATCAACTTCGAATAATTTACTGTTAGTGCACTGTAAAATGAATACCCGAAATTGCCCGGCAACCTCTGAAGAGGTAGACTGGTAAATCTGTTCATGCCAAACTATCTCCAACACCGTCTTTACAGAGAGCACCGCAGTATAAGCTACAAATAAAGCCTTGTGGTGGTTGACAGCGCTGCGTAAAGCTATTAGCATTCATTGGCAGTTCACAGAAGTATAAACAACCATTCAAAATAGATCATTCTCAAATATTTTTGCCATTTGGAAAAAAAGAACAAATAGAATATTTGTGGTTTTAAATATGGGGTTTAAATAACTAAATTTGGCGTGCTTCTTGATTTTAACAAAAAAACAGTGTTTCAAGACTTTTAAAATCAGTTTCATTATGGCTGGAACGGGAAAAATGTACAAAAATGTTTCAACCAATATTACATAATAATAATACATACACCGCCAGTTGGTTGAGCGGTAACGCGTTCTGAGGTTTTGGAGCAGGAGATTTGAAATTAAAATTTCGGGCCGGTCAAATCGAACACAGAGTTGCCAATGGATCGCCACTACTGCAACATTTCTGCGAAGAAAGCTATGTTTCCCCGGCGCAATGACGCAGAGATGGGCTCTGCAAACTCGTTACACGCTTCGGAGTAGTACAGCAGCGAGTGAGCAAGTATAATAAAATATTTGGTTTGATTTGATGTATTATTGCATAACAAAATATGCATTAAAACCATTGTTTTTATTGATAGCAGCGCCTATAGTCCACTTAAACAATAAAAGCTAAGCTTAACTAAATTTTCATAGCTTTTTGAGACATTTTAAAAACTACAAATGATGAAATTTTGAAAACTCCATTTCAAAATTCGATTGGGTTAACGAGAAAATTAACAGATCCGCTTTACTCCGAAAACCAACCCAATCCATGTTGATGTCATTGCACTACTAGCTACGCTGATATTGAATGGATCTAAATGCCAGATGCTTTGTGATCGACAGTTAATAACTCAACAGTGGGTAGCTCATGTAAGCCAAGTATAATAAAAGCATCGTCAAAAGGCTTTACAAATACTAGGCATTAACTAGTAATTAAGTGTGCTGAAGCTTTAAGTTAGCCAAATAGCAAAGTAAAATAGCCTACTGGTAAGTAACCGTGCATACTGTTACCGGTACAAGATTTTCAGCATTGTGAATTAAAAACTTACTCTATCTGCAATCACAACTGTAGATATTTACTTTAATGTTAACCAAGAGATCTGTCCTGGAAAATGTTGGTACTGAAAATACCGGCGCTGAAAAATACCGGTATTGAAACAAACTGGTACTAAAAATGTCAGCACTGAAAATGTCAATACTGGTGATGGAAATGCTGGTATAGTCAATTGTGGTACAGAAAAATGCCGGTACCAGAAAATTTTGGTACTAAAAATTCCAATACTGAACATGCCAGTACCGGTACTAGAAAATACTGATACTGAAAAAGGCAGTACTAAAAAAGGGCAGAACTTGGTGCCGCCATCGTAAATAATTAGTTTTTTTTATTATTTTTTTGTTGTGGGCCTTATTTAACCCCTTGATATTCAACCCCAAAATAACCCTTCCCAAAAGTCAGACTTGCAGGATTTATGCATTGTATTTTTAACTTTTGCTGTAGAATGGCTATATTGAGTACTGATACTGTCATTTTTTAGTACCTTCTTTTTTCGGCACCTGTATTTTTGAGTGCAGTATCGCAATTTTTTAGTACTAGCATTTTTCAGTACAGATCTCGTGGTAAACATTATAGTAAATTTCCTCTGCTGTGATTACTGATAAGTTTCTATTCCACAATGCTGAATTATTGTACAGGTATAACAGTAGGCTATAATATATAGTTACTTACCAATAGGCTATTTTACTTCGCTATTTGGCTAACATACAGCTTCGGCACACTTGCTAGCAGGGTGTCGAACCGAACCTGAACCCGAACCGTAAACCCGAATGAACCGCATCATTTTGGTGAACCCGAACCAAACCTGAACCGG
Source organism: Trididemnum nubilum (assembly GCA_963965965.1). Lineage (NCBI taxonomy): Eukaryota > Metazoa > Chordata > Ascidiacea > Aplousobranchia > Didemnidae > Trididemnum > Trididemnum nubilum. The sequence continues at coordinate 5,564,815 of OZ014488.1, read as the reverse complement.
CAAAATTTTACTTCAGTGAACCTGAACCAAACCTGAACCCTCAAAATTGTGCTCAAGTGAACCCAAACCGAACCTGAACCCCTAACAAAAGTAAGAATATATTTTTCTATATCTGGATGCCGCTGGCGCTGGTACACGCACAATAAGAGCAGTGGTGATCATCAACAGGATCAGCAATGTCGCGATCGTTGATACTTGGCTAGAGTACAACCTTTAATCCCTAGAATTGCCCACGTCGGCTGAAACTAGAGAACGACTGAGATGTTTATTGACGAATCGAAAAATGGCAGTTGATAGTTCCTTTAGCTTCTTGAATCTCAGAAAGCAGTACACAATCTTAAATTAAAACTTCTATTTTGGATTGAAACGCAAAACCACTCTCACTGAGCAAAATCTCTCCACTAACACTTCTTACTATCCACCAGATTCAGATCGTAAAAGACTTAACCGCGACCGACCAGGTTCAGGTCGCACCTTACACACTCTCGCGATCGCCCAATTCAGATGGCCAAATATACGGCTACACAAGCCAACCACAGATACACACACTCGGCAAAAATGCCTACGAAACTAATACCTAAAAATCATCCACTTTCAGAATATTAGAATAATTTTTAGAATCAAAACGATCCGCTTATTATACTTAAGTTAAAGCTATCGAATCTCCCAGAACAATCCATGAAACGTCACAATAGAAAACATATTAGCGATTGCGAAAACACAACGGTAGCGTAATTGTGACATCACAAATTTCAAGTCTAAATATAGCAATTAAGACATGTAAACAACTAATTATTCCGGTAACTAATAGAAGACAGTAGAAGATACTAGAAAGGAAACATCTAGAATATTCTAAATCAAAAAGGCGGCAAAAGTAGTAAATCAGTCACGTACGCATTAAATGCGGCAAATAATCATATCTCAGGCATTCAAAATTATTATTCGTGACAAGCAATTTCTCCTTTTTTTTCTGGACGAAACGAGTAACAACAGTTAAATTTTAAGTCAATGAACCCGAACCGAACCTGAACCAGCAATATTTTACTTGAGTGAACCTGAACCAAACCTGAACCTCGAAAATGGTGCTCAAGTGAACCCAAACCAAACCTGAACCGCTAAAATATTTTGAGCAGGAGCTAAACCTGAACCCGAACCGTTATTTGAAACGGTTCGACACCCTGCTTGCTAGAGAATGCCTTGTATTTGAAAACCCTCTTGACAATGCTTTTAATGCTTGGCTTGCCTAAAATACCCACTGTTGAATCATTTACTTTGGATCACAAAGTATCTGGCATTTAGATCCATTCAATATCAGCGTAGCTAGTTGTGCAATGACGTCAAGATGGATTGGGTTGGTTTTCGGAGTAAAGCGGATCTGTTAATTTTCTTGTGAACCCAATCGAATTTTGAAATGGAGTTTTCAAAATTTCATTATTTGTAGTTTTTAGAATGTCTCGAAAAACCATTAAAATTTAGTTAAGCTGGCCTTTAAACCATATCGTGCAGATTTTAAATCCGTTTAGTTACTTGGCAATCGAAATCGGGATATAGTTTCGGAAACACCGAAACACCGCTTGTGATTAAGTCTATTCGTAAAATGTCATTGTTTCAAATTTTACAAATGAAGCTTGAAATAATATTTTACCAAACAATAAATAGATAAATAACATGATGTATAAATAACAAAAAAATCGGACTGGTACAAGTAAAAGAGCTTCGATTTTGAGAAATGGGCTTATGATGGATTTACTACCTAGGATTGTCATTATCTAAAATTTTTTTCCAAAAGGCAATTAAAAATTGGAATTCCACAAAAACTACAATCAAAAAAAGGAAATTGAAAAGTTCGCCCAGCGACTGGGGACTTTGTTCAGGACTCCAACCTAGGGATCTTATGTTGATGAAAAAATTGGGCGTCAAAGGCTTTATTTGAACTTATTCCAAACTAAATCGTAGGTGGGCGTCTGTAAAATCTTGTTTTTTAATATTTTCAAAGTACATCAATTTTTGCCTTTGTTATACTCTGGAAAGTTCTCTACTGAAACCCATAATTCTAGAATACAGTTTTGTCAGCAAAAAATAGTATACTGTAGTATCGCGCAGAATTTTTCTTCCTGTTTCGTTTATGCATTTGTTGAATTTGCGAGTATGAGTACGAAACAGCACAAATTGCGGAAGTACGCAACGAAGTTATTTAAAACTTCAATGCATTATACAGTAAAGACGGTTTTCCCTTCAAACTAAGAGCGCTTTTTGCTGCACGTACGTTCACACCTTATTCATAGGATGATCTTGTCTTCGTTTCACCAACCTTTATAAGTTTTGTAATTTTCCAGCATTCTGACTTAAAAAAATATTTTTCTCTTACTCAAGCTTTAGAAGATTTTTACTCGTTTTTGTGATTAATGCTTGTTGTATATTTGGATAATAGGGATTAAAATTAAAGCCGACTACGTATATCAGTTGACTAAAAAGCAAACTGTTTTGACTGGTTTCTGAATAAAATAGCGACAGGAAATTTACTTACGTTTAAAACAGTTTCGTTGGAAGGAAATAGTACAGCATCTCTGTAATAAATGAACACTGTTCTGATTGTCATATTGCCGCTTTCTCCATTGCTATATGTTTGACCTCTTGCATGGCTCACAACACTGTTAGGTACAAAAACCGATATGGAGGGTGAAGTTGTCTCGTTTTCATTTGTTTCCATTTGAGCTGAATATTCAATATCCATGTCGTCCGAAACGTCAATTGCCTAAAAAAAAAATTTTACAAAACGTAATTATTTGCTCACTTAAAAGCAGCTATGCTCTAGAAATTTATGCTTGGTGTGTGCGTGAGGTTGAATAGTTCGAGAAACCACTGTTCAGCCAATTTCTATATGAGCTATGAAAAAGATTGGTAAGTTCAGAACCTAAAAAGGAAATTGAAATGCCAACAAAATTAATTTTCAAAGCCACAAAGAAACGGAAGGTAAACCTTAAGTTGAGACAGTGTTCATTTGAATTAGACTCTTTTTGAACTTATGTCGATTCTGGAATACACATTAAACCAGATGGTATTTTATAAACTGGTACTGCATTAAATGTTATGACATATTGGGACTGTATAAAATGCTTTTTCAAGTTTTTGCAATTATAATAGGGTCACGAATAATAATTTTGAATGCCTGAGATATGATTATTTGCTGTATTTTAACATGTACGTGACTGATTTACTACTTTTGCCTTTTTTTTTTGATTTAGAATATTTGAGATATTCAGGATAATTCCTTTCTAGTACATTCTACTATTTTCTGCAGTTATCGATGTTTGGGTTGTTTACAACTTTTAATTGCTATATTTAGACTTGAAGTTGTGACGTCAAAATTAGGTCAAAATCTGTTATCGTAAGCTTGTGTATTTTTTTTTATTATAACGTATCAAGGATTTTTCTGGGATATTCGATAGCCTTTGTCGTAGTATAAATAGGCGGGTCGTTTTCCATTCATTATTCTAATATTCTAAGAGTGGGTAATTTTAGGTATTAGTTTCGTAGGCAGTTAAGCCAAGTTTGTGTATCTGGGGTTGGCTCGTACAGCTGTTTAGTAAGAGGTGTGATTGGAGCAATTTTGCTCAGTGAGTTGGTTTGTGTTTCAATCTTAAATAGAAGTTTTAATTTAAGATTGGTGTGCTGCTTTCTGAGATTCAAGAAGCTAAAGGAACTATCAACTGCCATTTTCGATTCGTCAATTGACATCTCAGTCGTTCTCTAGTTTCAGCCGACATGGGCAATTCTAGGGATTAAAGTTTGTACTCTAGCTAAGTATCAGCGATCGTGACAAATAGTTATTATCCTTTTGGTAAAAGTAACACCACAGTTTAATTAACAATGCATCGAGGCATCAAAACAAAAAAAAAAAATCATTAGTGGCTATCAGATAACAAAATTTTGACTTAATTGCTTTCTAATTCTAGTAGTCAAGTTAGTGTTCCCTTTAAAACATTAACTGCTTTATGATTATGCAATATTAGCGTAGCCATAAATTGTGACTAATTTCAAGTGGCAATGATTTGACTCATAACAAAAATATTAATTCAAGAACTTTTTTTTGTGTTTTTTGTTGGATTCAATATAATTTTCGTTAAAAATTGCAAAATACCAGTTTTTGTGGCCTTTAAAAGATAACTATGTTAATTTGAAAGTTAACCATTGTCTAATGAGCACTCTGGAAACTGGGAAGACAGTGCACTAGTAACTTTAAAAATTATTCTTGTCTGAAAGATATACAACATACTGTACTTACAAAATCTATAGCATCAATCAAAAACAAACCATAAGTTTTTGTTTACTAATTTTAGGCACTGTTTAATATAATTTACAGTGCACACAAATACCTGCATTTGAAGTTCCTCTGTTTCGGTTGCCCATCGCGTTTGGTTTTGACTGAATTGTGAAAGAAGACAAAGCGATGGCAAAATCCTAGCAGTTCTTCTTCGTAAGCCTGGAATGAGATGATATTCACCGTCACCCTCATCATTATCCTCAAAATCCGGGGTATAAGACCGAGAGATTTGGGACAGGGTAGCTATTATGAAAGGAAGATTAGTTCTGGCCGCGATTTTGAGAAGTCTATTCCTCGCAAAACGTTGAATTCTGTCAAATAAATTGACTATTCCTTCAATTCGACTGGGCAAAAATCTCATGGAGCGATTTGACGTCACAATTTGTAAAGAAAAGAGAATCCTGTCAAAGCGTTCAACCAACCTCATTTCGTCTTCAGCCTACAAAGAAATGAAAATTTTATGAAAACTAACATGCTGTAAATACATGTATTGCAATGACAAGCCAAGCTTTTTAATCTTAAATTGCGCAAATAAATACGTAATTTTGTGGAAGTCCTGAAGAATTAAACAAAATTAAAAATTGATAAGGGGTGCCAATAAAAAAGTACCGAATTGCCCATTTTTAAATGATTTGGCCATTTTTAAAGGCTGTGCACTATAGGTTTCAAACCCTTAAAGTAGTATTGTTTAATTTAGTTTTAGACCGATTATGCGGATGGCTAATGTTTGATTTTATCCGTATTGCGTACCGAAGTTGAGCTAGGCCGACCTCAATGCTTTGGTTGATCGTATTGAGGCCGCAATATGCCAGGCTTGATTAAAGTTGCTCTACGTAGAGAGTTTTTATTCCTTTTCCGGTTTTAAAATCTCGTACGTTTTACGTTAAGTTGCATAAAAAGATCCTACTGATTTAAAAAGTACGAAATACTATTTAGAATTGTGGGTTTTATCATACCTATATGCAGTGATGGGATTCAAAATTTTAAGAACAGGTTCTCTTTTGTATCGTACTTAACTAACAACAGGTTCGCTCATTTCCTTCTAAAACTAATTATCTCATCATCTCTACTAAATTGAAAAAAAAACAGTTGATAATATTAATATACGATACAATAACACGATAATAAATAACGTTGAGAAAACAAAATAACTATCTGCCTTATTTGCAAGTTTTTTGAAGCGAACCTACTGACTTCTAGGCTAGTTCACTGTCTATGAAGTATTTAGTGTCTTAAATGCTTTATTCTGCGTACCACACTTCTGTAGAAATTCGGGCTTTGTTTTACGTCACAATGCTGCAAATAACTGAACATGTAGTTTTCAACCAGCTTTGAATTTTATGTTTTATTCCGTAATAACCGATGAGCCTTACAATTCTGCAATTGAGACATAATCTGGAATATTTTGGGCGGACAGGCGATTGAGAAACAGCAAAGGTCTAATGTCTGTAAAAAAACAAGAACGGGTTCGCTGATTATCCTAACATTCCAAGAACGGGTTCGCGCGAACCCGTGCGAACCCCCTGAATCCCATCACTGCCTATGTGTATCAGCATCATGCCTATATGTTTTCATTAATAACTATTGCAAGTATTTTCAGGACATAGTATTCAAGAATTTAAGGCTTCAGAAAAGTACAGTATGTGCGACATCACATGATGGAAATGCTGGCATGCACTTCTTGGTAGAACAAATGAGTTCGATCAAAAAACGTTTTTACTGTCTTATAATAGTTCAGCCTTATACGCTTATTACTATTCTAGAAACCCTGTGATCTTTGCTCCAAATGAATCATTCATATAAATCTATTTTTAAATTGTTTCTGGTTAGCGAGGATGCAGGTAACAATGTTCGTCATAAACACTGCGCTCAAAGCAGCTTACACTGTACATTTACCTTGATTTTCAAACCTACGTCAGCAAAAAAAAGTCTGTTCATTGGTCACGACCATACCATTATGAGTCATTTTGTCCTGAAACTGTTGTACAAAAACCGTGCAAAATTTTAGTAGCTTTAAAGTGAAGCCATTTTCTTCAGGTAAATTTTCATGCAGAATCTCCTCTACAAATCATTTTATTCGAAAAGAATTTTACTCAGCGTAGTGAAAACTGTTTAATTCAAACCTAAAAGGTCTCGCAAAAGCTTTCAGTAGCGTTGACTTGTTTTAATAAAAACGATTATGCAGTACTGCACATTATACAGTATTCACGCGTATTTTCTCCTCCAAGTTCGAGTCACAAACCAACTGCTTTTACACAGAATGATAAAGTTTTGTGCTGCTAAAAACGCAAAGTTTAAAACAGGCGCTCACAAATTAAAAGCTGTCAACGATTACACAAAAGTTTTTCTGGCTGATAAGACATCAAACTATAGTTTTTAGTTTTTTAAAGACAAGTGCAAAGCTATTTGAATAAGATAATGTATAACACTGATGGATCTATTTTATAGACGAAACAGATAGTTGCATAGATAGAGCTAGGATTTTTGATTGGGGCGGAGGGGCAAACCACAAATCACATGTAATGACGTGATCAGAAATTTTCAATATAGGAACTTTTTGTAGGGAAAAGTTATCGTAGAATAGAAGAGGGTCTACGACTTTTAGGCGCGGACGTTTAGGCGCGGGACGTTTAGGCGCCGCCGATTAGGCGCCGGGACTTTTAGGCGCCTGGACTTTTAGGCGCCGAGACTTTTAGGCGCCAGAGGTAAAAAACTTTTTTTTTCAAAAAATTTTTCAAAAATTATTTCAAAAAAGTTTTTTCGAAAAAAAATTTTTTTTTTCAAAAAAAAATATTTTTTTTCAAAAAAAGTTATTTTTTCAAGAAAAAGATTTTTTTTCACAAAAACAAGTTTTTTTCCAAAAAAAGTTTTTTTTTCCAAAAAAAGGTTTTTTTTCCAAAAAAGCATTTTTTTCTACAAAAAAACGTTTTTCTTCCCCAAAATTTTTTTTTCTTTCAAATGACAGTCTTTTTTCAAATAAAAACTTTTTCCAACACTTTGATTAAAAGTTTTACTTTGATTAAAATGTTAATGTTTTCGAAGCTTTTCATCAGTTGTTTGTCAAGAAGAATCGTCAGAATAGAGAGTGCAGGAAAAGGAATGGCTATAGGAAAAATCCGAGCAGTGATTGGCTGGAAAAGGATTGCTGAGAGAGCGTCATTTGTGTAGAACCTTTAAGCTGAACAAGAATTCTTTTTGTCAGCAGAGGGCGGGGTTTGAAGTTTTGATAAAAGTGACTTCAAAAGCAGATAGATGGAAGCAGAGCGGAAAAAGTTTTACAAAAATTTGATTTCTTATTCCATTTTTTTCAATAACAAAGAATGTTTTCCACTACTTACTTGCAAAGTTTTTTTTTTACCTAATCCAGATGCATGCGATCTCCAGCCAGTGGTCTCAAATTTTGCGGCGCACAGAAACGAGTTGCTTGTGCAATATTGGCACACGCAGCAAGCCGTGTGACATTTCATGGTTATTTTGAGTCTACCTTTACCAAACAATACTGTACAAACTTTTTCAGGAGCTAAGGATTCATCTCTCGGCAGATTCCTATTTATAGTCTTTACATCTTGTTGTAGATATAGTAAAAGCAATGTTTAAATTGATATTTTTCAGCTTAATCTTTACACCTTGTTGTAAATACACTTATAGTAAAAACAATGTTAAATTCTTGAAGTCAACTTCGTCAGAATTGCGTCAAGAACTTTTGAAGTTGAATCGGATTGCTGCTGCTTCAACCCGTTGGTTTACTCGACAACCATTTCCGACAATTTTTCATGTAAGTTTTTCATACAAGTGCTACGTAGTTTGTGGAAATTTTCGAACTGAAGACCCTTTTTTTATTTTTGAAAATTATTGAACAGAAGACCTTTTCTTTTTGGTCTTCACCTTGTTCGTTTGATCCACACTGGAATAAATTTTTCGTGCCCCCGTGCCCCTCTCGAATTCACATAAATAACTTCCCGTGCCCCCCAAAATTTATTTTTGCCCCCCCAGTCACGCTATCCTGGCGTTTTTCCGCTCTGCTTCCATTTATCTGCTTTTGAAGTCACTTTTATCAAAACTTCAAACCCCGCCCTCTGCTGACAAAAAGAATTCTTGTTCAGCTTAAAGGTTCTACACAAATGACGCTCTCTCAGCAATCCTTTTCCAGCCAATCACTGCTCGGATTTTTCCTATAGCCATTCCTTTTCCTGCACTCTCTATTCTGACGATTCTTCTTGACAAACAACTGATGAAAAGCTTCGAAAACATTAACATTTTAATCAAAGTAAAACTTTTAATCAAAGTGTTGGAAAAAGTTTTTATTTGAAAAAAGACTGTCATTTGAAAGAAAAAAAAATTTTGGGGAAGAAAAACGTTTTTTTGTAGAAAAAAATGCTTTTTTGGAAAAAAAAACCTTTTTTTGGAAAAAAAAACTTTTTTTGGAAAAAAACTTGTTTTTGTGAAAAAAAATCTTTTTCTTGAAAAAATAACTTTTTTTGAAAAAAAATATTTTTTTTTGAAAAAAAAATTTTTTTTTCGAAAAAACTTTTTTGAAATAATTTTTGAAAAATTTTTTGAAAAAAAAAGTTTTTTACCTCTGGCGCCTAAAAGTCTCGGCGCCTAAAAGTCCAGGCGCCTAAAAGTCCCGGCGCCTAACCGGCGGCGCCTAAACGTCCCGCGCCTAATAGTCACGGTCCGAATAGAAGACCAGAAGCCGTGGACTGTAAGTGGCACTCAACCAGCAGGATTTTGCTAAAAGAAGAGGGCTTAAGGTAAAAGTTAATGAGAGCAAATGTCGAACTTGGAAGAGGTGTGTGAGTAAACTAGTGTAACTGAAACGTATCACAGACGGGTGTCTGCCCCAAGCCACCGTAGACAATGGGGGTCTGGGTGCGAAGCCCCCAGCCGCTGGGCGATTTTTTATAATTTTCTTTGAAAAAAAGCTATTTTAATGCCATAGGATCATAATTTGCAAGTGTTCAAAGCCATTTGAAAAAACTAGATTTTTAACATTTAAAAGCCAATTGAAAAAATTAAACTTTTCGATCCTTCTTTACTTGCAATTTTGTCCAAAGCACGTTTAAAATCTTGAATATTGATGTTAAATTTCGTTCGTGATTTGGTCCAGGCAGAGGAAATATTTTAGCAAAAAATGATAATCCACTCGAAGATTTTTGAGAGAGTTTTGTAATTAATCGTTTGCGTGCTATCTGGCCTAAAGGCTACCAGCGCGGAAACCTAAGGAAGAGTCACCAGAACGGCGACTACTTAAAGTTTTACGGCGAATGAAAACTTTTAAGTAGTCGCCGTTCTGGTGACTCTTCCTTAGGCTTCCACGCTGGTAGCCTTTAGGCCAGATAGCACGCAAACGATTGATTAAAAGCTCTGGCCAGCAAACGTCAAAACATCACAACTAAATTATTATTAGAGATTTTTGTTTTGTCATGAAATTAATCAGTTACAGGAGTACATGTACGGCGAGGGGGCTCAGGCCCTTTCAATTCAAATTCAAAAATTTGTTCAATAAGAATTTCCGCTGCTAATTTTTTTTCAATATTTTGCGCATAAAAACTGGCAAGTTGAAAATGAATTGTTGTTAAAAAATGGTACAATAGAGGGTTACGCCAACTAACCATGTTATTCCCGGGTCGGATTCGGGGTCTCTGGCACTTTGGGGATTTTCGCAACATCTTCCTGCCAAATACAGGTGAAGACAGTAGCGTAGCCAGGGGGGGGCCGGGGGGCTCGAGCCCCCCATTGGCTTGTGAAGTATGCAAAATCGCACGTTTTTGGTGCCTTTTAGGCCGATTTTTTGTGAAAAATTGAAAATAGCCCCCCATAGGAAAACAGCCCCCCCTGAAACGTTTGGATTTCCGAAATTGGCCGAAAAATCAGTCTCAATTTCGGTGAAGGCCTTTTTTTTTTTTTTGGAGACCACCTGATTTTGGGCGGAAAAAACGTTTGAATTTCCGATTTCGGTGAAGACCTTTTTTTTTTTTTTTTTTTGGAAACCACCTGATTTTGGGCCGAAAAACGTTGGAAATTCCGATTTTCGGAATTTTCGGACAAACCGTGTGAAATCTCAATTTTCGGAAATCTCAATTTTCGGACAAACCGTGTGAAACTGATTCAAGAGCAATGAAAATTCGGGTCAAGGTCGTTTGCACTTTTCTCACTCTTTCAAAATAGCCCCCCCCCTTTTCCAAATCCTGGCTACGCGCCAGGGTGAAGACCAAAAAAATGTCTTATCATCTGAGCGCGGAACCCTTGGGACTGTGCTATATAGTAAATCCAGCTTTGGTTATTGCATTAAGTTTATAAAAAGGTCAGATAAGAGCCTGAGATAGCAACTTTTAAGACAAAAACCATTGATTTCACCCGGGTTATACATTTAAATTGGTTATCTAATATTGAATTGAGCGGCCCTGGGCCCTCTGGTTGTGAATATTATTGTTAATTACTGTAGTACACGTGTACTGTTGTACGCGAAGATACTAAAAGAAGCTGAAACAGATGAATTAAGGCTTTTTTCTTACATTTTCATCATTGGTGGCATTTCGATTGAGGGGGGCGCCCCCTCCTCGTACTCCACTCCTGGCTACGCTTATGGACAGTTGGGTTTAATTAGACTATAGTTTTTCACGATTTAGAACTCTGTCAATCTTTGATAAGTCCTAAGCAGCGCTTTTTTACACAATATAATTTTTACCTCATTAAGTACAGTGTGCAAAGTGGAGTCGCAGTTAAACATTCTCGATACAAACATTGGAAATCTGGCATCTTCGCCGTCTGTGCACAAAGCAGTTGCTTTAGGAAGACCTAAACCAAAACATCGCATTCAAAAAACTTTGAAACTTCAGCTTACTATGCAATAAGCTTTAAGTCAGCTACATTATTCATTAAGAACAATTTACAGAGAAATTACTGATGAGCTATGAACATTTTTCCTCGTGGTTATATTTGTAACCCTATCTACTCTACTGAATGACAAGAATTATAAGACAATATACATTTCTGAAACAGGGTTGCCTAAGGCTGTTAATCATGGCTTTGGTTGTGCTTCCAAGGTGTAGCGGTGTTAATGCTGTATGGATATGCTTATTGGCTACTTTACATCTTTATTTCTTCAATGGTTGTAGAGTTTTTTGCAATTTTTTGCTTTTTTCGCCGAAGATTGTTAACGACTTATAGATATAGCACAAGAGATAATTCATTTTCTCTAACTACCAAAAAAAGTGAATTAGGCTTCTTTAAAACACCTATACAAGCAACAGGCTACAAAGCGGGCAACATCACTTATTATCAGTTTTTTGATACAAAATTTTGAGGATCGTTCTTTTGTGTGAACACTTTTTGGAAGTTGATTATCTACAAATCAGAATAATTTGCAAAGCATCTTTAACATACAGAAAAATTGTCACCTGGTCGTCAGTAAAACCATGGAAAAAAGTTATCGGCACGAAAATAATCGAAAGCAAGCTTTAAGACAAATTCGGGGACCTATTCTCAGTTAACAAAATTTCTGGTATGCTCGTAATTACCCAATAACATTAAGCAAATTTTGACTTATTTAAAGAGTACGTGAGCCTAGTTTTAGCATACCCCTATGTAGGATCACCTATACTAACTACAGCAACCTTATTTTTTCTTTTTCAACAATAAACCTACTTTTATCGTTTCTGATTGCACGGAAGTTTTATTTTAATTTGAACAGTAAAAAAAATTAATTTTAAACAGTTAAATTTTTAATCCTATTTGTACCGGGGCAAATTTGCACCCCTTCTTAGTTATTTTAATACAGCTCCAAACTAAAAAAAAGTTTTGCTTTGATGTACCCTGACTTTAAATCAAATATAATAACACACATTTTCAAAAAGTTTGGGGTCAGCTGGAAAACTGGAAATGACGTCAGTTTGTCTTTGACAGAGGCACCTAAAGAGTTTCATACAGTTTTGACCATACTGCACGCTTATCAACGCTCTTATTCTATTCATTCTACTGCGTCTTCATTATCGATGCTAATATTTAGCGGGAATAAAGTATTTTATTTACTGATAAATGCATTGATCATCATTATATCATTGATGACGTCATAATTCAAAAGTATTGTTTTTTCTGCTGTTTCTAGAAATAAATTGCATTTATATAAAAAAATAGTCATTGCCATCAGCTGTTGAATGATATAATGAAAATCTGACTGCAGTATTCTAAAATTTTGTCTGTGATACTATATCTCAATTACAAAAAATCAAAAATGATAATCAAAGCAATATATTAAAGATGACGTCATCATGCATGTGACCGCTTCATTTGCGGTGACTTTATCAGAGATGTTTTTGAAATAGCTTAAGTCCAAACTGAAAATAATATTTAGCAACATGTAGAAAAATTTGCATGCTGTTATAAGGATTTACTGGTTTTGATGACGTCATCATCGTTTTCGCGATGTGACAACCTCAAAATTTTTATTTAAACAATTTAACAAAAATAGCTTCGACGAACAAAAAATCTTACTTCTATCACTTACCAAACAGTTTTTAGATAAGAGGAGGGGGGCAAATTTGCCTCCCCCGGTACAAATAGGATATGAAACTAGCCTAGTAGATATAGGGTTACACGGTTCGAACTCAATTACGTCCATCATCAGCAAAAAAGTATTTTTTTAAATTATTTGAATATTTTTTTTTGATGATGGATGTAAGTTATTCCGAAACGTTTAAGAATTTTACAATTTCAAGCAAAGGTTTTGCTGCTTTTAATCAAACTTTTATTTGTGTAGTTACCAAGCGTTTTGGGCATCAGGCAACAGCGAAGGATCTTTCTGTCTTTGAGTCAAATTAGCACATAATTGGAACTTTGCAATTTCCTTTTATAATGCAAAAAATTTAACAGGTAAGCTGTGAATATAAATTTTATTGAACTTGATTCGACCGAGCCGGGAATCAAACACAAGTTTATTTCCTCAGCACCAAAAATTCCCTCAAAAATAATGCATTTTTCTTTAGCTAATTTTACCTGTCTTTCCGCATGTCTCTCTAGAAGAAGCAATACTCCCGAACCGAGTTCTTGGAAAATGATAATTGCCATCATTCGACGGCCGACAATAATCTACACATAGCCTTAATTTTAAAGCAACTATACGCTAACAGTATTGATTTTTGGTACAAACTTAATTCAATAATTATTATTTATTGACGTAAATTATAGCAATTTTTTTATTGAATAGCATACGACAATCCAGCCAATATCAGTTATGCAATGTACATACCAAGTTATATATAAACAAAGTGTGAATAAAAATATTGCAAAAAGTTTGGCGTTCCAATATGTGTCAGGGTATTGCTTTGGAAAATCAAATCGATAGATTTATAAAGCAATCCAAGGTACCGCTCATTGGTTGTTCAACTGAGCTGGTTAACCGGAATTGGGACCCGTCTTTTTGACCATTGATGGTAAACTGCTGATCTCGATGTGATTGGCGCACTTGTCACTTGCGCTACTGTACAATATTTTTCAGCATGTCATGGGTATAATTATCTATTCGGTTAACATGGAGATACGGTGGCGGAATTTTCTACAACATCTGTAATGTGTTGAAGGACTGCGTGACTTCGAAAACGGTGCCAGTCCCTGGTTGTTGCGGGCATTGTTTCGAATTTCATTTCAGTCATTTTTCTGATGACGGTCGGCAGATCCAGCTTTGGTGACTTTATGTTAAAAATTTAATTTTAACTTCTGAGTGAAGTTTTGGTTTTTATAATTAGTTTATTTTTATGCATTATGCCGATTATGAAATTCAGTAGCAGAATTTCACCAACTTAAACAACAGAATCCAACAGCGTTGAATGATTTCAATATCATCAAGTTGCGGTGAACATTTTGTGGTGAATAACAACAAAGTCGAGCAAAATTAATTGTTAAATCGGCTTTCATTTATTTTTGTTTCGTCACCCACAACATGCAGACACAAAAATCTGTGTCCCGCAGGATAACTTTATTGTGCTAACTTACTTCTTTCATTTCGAGGAGATCTTTCTGGAAAGTTTACGGTGAGTTAGGAGACTTACCCGACGGTCGAAGATTTCTAGGCGTTTGTTGTTGCTCTCTAAGCGCACCAGGGTGGGTGGAAGAGCCACCATTTGGGGTCTGGGTTGTGGTTTGGTGATTTTCTTGAACAAACGGATCAGTGTAGTCTTCTACTGTATATATGGAAAGCAACAAAAGTTTGTTTAGGTTAAAAATTAATTTTTAAAATGTATGCCGCAAAACTTATTTCAGACAAAAAATTTTAAAAAATCTTTGATCAGACATCGTCTATAGACAGTATTTAAGTAGAATTAATTCACGTTAGAGCTCAAAGGCGTCGTTTTTACAACGACCCTGATCGCATGATCTCGGTTAAACCCGCACCCTAGTCACGTTGTTGCGTCTTTGGATAACGATGATTATCTCTGCTTGGTGGCTTCAAACAAGCAGCAAATTCGCCTAGGAAAAATCAAACGTCAATCGAAAAGCTTGAAACACGGTCAACTCATTAGGAGGATGAGGATTCGTTCGAAATAAAAGCGCGACCGTCGCTACCTTGCGAGTAGAAAATGCATATGAATCAATCGATCAAATAAAAATAGAAAACATTAATGTTTTTGTGAATTAAAGGCAGTCTATAGATAAACGTTTTGGACTTGAAGTCTGATTACGGTGGGAGGGCTTAAGGGGCTGGGCGATCTAATTCTTCAACTAACTTTCAAATCATTGCAATTTAGTTTTTAATAGCTCCAAAAATGTATTAAAATTGATCCACATAGCGCTGAAATGGCTATTTTTTGTCTGCGAATCGAGTAAATAACACTAGTTTACTCAAAACGCTGCCCAAATAGGAGATTTTCAAGCAAAAAGTGTTTACCTTTGAGTTCAAGCAATCCCTCCTTAACAAAATCCTACAAGCGCGCCTGGTTGAGATAAGAAACAAACTTTTTAAGGAACTACGATTCAGTATTACCTACTCAGTCAGAATTAAGACAAACAGAGACCAAGCTTTTTACCACTAAAACAAAAAAAATAATTTTGAAAAACGTTCTTAAAGTAAATATGATGTTTAATTTAACTTGGGAATAAAGTTTACCTAGACCTAAAAAATACCACTCTACGTTGGTGAGGCCAAATCAAAGGAAGACAATTCTATGCCGAGTAACATTTCAATGGTGAGCCTGATACATTTTTAAGTTGATTGTTGGACGTAATGGAACCCAAAAACTAATTGAAAGTACAAAGCAAGCTCGAAAAGACGCAAAAGCCAAACTAGATGTTCATTTTCCCGCGGGAAAATAATACGGGACTTCCGCCAGTTCCATTTCACCATCGTTCTCCCCTTCATACTTTGAAGGTTACCGATACTTCTGTAAAACTCAATCGTATGCAATGCAAATAAAACCGATGTCCGACTAAGTATTTGAACACAACTCAGTTCATTCTCGACAATTTCAAACCCTGGCGCCTTTAATCATTACGCCAGCTCAGCATATGAACCCAACTGACTAAAATCAATTGGTAAATTTAGCTTTCAAAAAGGGATTTTTGGGAAGGTTCATTTGGCGGTTGGTACCCCCAAACCATATAAAAAATTGTCTTTCAAATATCTACTGATATCCAAAAAACTAGCGCTCTAGCTTCAAGCCGTTCAAAATAGATGACATTGTGTGGTCCATTTGGGAAGGTTCCGGAGGGAAGTACTCAAAACTATGTCAAACATTTTGTCTCTTAAATATCTTTTGTTGTAAAAAAAACTGGAGCCTTAGCTTAAGTTCAACAAATTGATTTTTATGGGGTTTACGTGGGGATTTCCGGGGGTCTGGTAACCCCATATTATGTACAAGAAAACTGGAGTTTTAGCTTAAGCCGTTGAACGCAATGACGTTTGGGAGAGTTTGGGGATAGGTTGCCCTCAAACTATGTCAATTTTTTGTCTCTTAAATACCTACTAATATCAAAAACCACGAAGCCTTAGATTAAAGCGTCCAAAAATTGATTTTTGTGAGGTTCATTTGGGGAGTTTCGGGGGGTGGCACTTTCAAAGTATGTTGAAGTGTTTGTCTTTTCAGTATTTCATAATATCAAATAAAAAGTAGAGCTCTAACAGAAGCCGTTGAAGAAATTGATGTTTAAGGGGTCCATTTGGCGGTGGGTGGTACCCCCAAACTCTGTCAAAATATTTGCCTCTAACATATCTACTGATATCAAAAACACAAGCATCGCAAACTTGGTCGAGCAAAAACTTGATTTTTAGGGGTCCATTTTGTGGGGGTCTGCGGGGGGTGGCACCCTCAAACAATGTCAAAATATTTGTCTGTTTTAATTTTTGTTTACGAATTCGTAAAATATGCCGGAGAAAAACATAAGGAATTCCGACGCAAAGCGTCGCGGAAGTCCCAATAGGTCTAAAAATAACGTTTGACTTGTACAGGCGCACAACAAGGAAGATGCTAAAGGAATAAGAGGAAGCGTTTTGAAACCGAAGTGTTATTTTTTTGCTTGAAAAACGCTGCAATAAAGCAAGCCGCTGCGGAAACTGATGCAATTCAAGTTTGTTGCAGATAGGGTTCTTGAAGTGATGTCTCTAGCCGCTGGCATTTTTTGAAGTTTTGGGAAAAATAGGCACTTTAACGCCATTCGGATCAAATTTTCTGTTTTTTAAGCTGCTTAAAAGAACTATATTGTTATACGACTTAGAAGCCAGCTGAAGAGCTAATTGCCAGCCCTTTCAGTCACCTGCTCACTTACAGGTCAAGCATAAAACACGCTTAAAACTTACATTTCGGGGGGTTCAGTTTTTTTAACAACTTATCGAAGAGGAGGGCTGAAGCCTTTGCTCCCGCCGTGATTTCGCCCCTGGACTTGTATGTTTAATTGCTACTGCTTATTTATGTAATTTGTGAAGTAATAACGATAATTATTGTGCTCTATTAGTAATAATGGTATTTATCCTCAAACAAAGTTTTTGTTCAAAATTGCAAAGTTATTTTAATCACGTTTTTATAGCACCTAAAAGACAGGTACATACCAGGCCCGAATTAAGCCCGTATAATTTTGTCATCCTTAAACGCGAACCCGATCCGAAAATCCCTCCCGACTTACAATTCTGATGCAATTTTGACCATTTTAACAGTCTTATCTTTTTTGGTTATATAATTATTTCATGGCAATTTACTAATTTTACAATAAGTAGGTAGCGTGGTTTTGCAATATTTTGTTGGGTAAAAGACAATTTTAAATCAAAATCCGATAGTAATATACGTAAAAAGATAATAAAAAACAGGACTGCGACAGGCTCTTTAACTACGAGGAATAACAAAAATTGGTAAGAGAGCCATTTGATTTAAAAAACAAAAACAAAAAAAAGCAACAACATAGAATTTCCAAAATTGTCGTGTCAAAGCCCAATTTTGCGCGCAAGACCTTTTTTTTAAAAAATCACTTAAAATTTGGGCGATAAAACGATTGAAATTTAAAATAGACAAAACATCACTCGATTTTTCATAGATTTCAGGTTATTTTATTTGTCGCAATCATCAACATGCAGAGAAATAACTTAAAAGAAAAATAAATATACAATAGTTGCGATAGGATGGCTGTGAAGGAACGCTAGGTCTTCGAGTCGGTAGCCACCCTCACGTTCAACAGACTTAGATCACTAATATCACCACCGTCCGTTACGTAAATGTTATAAGTAATCTAAGTCACTAAATGTGCAATTTCGTAGTTAACGTCAAACACTAATATTAATAAAACATAGACATCTCCAAAAGACAAAAAAAAAAAAACTGGAGCAGCAGCAACTAGCACAAGGCACACCAAAGCAAAGGCAGAAACAGTTTCTTGATAGAATTTACTTAATTGAAGCTATATTAGACAAGAAACAAAAAATCTAGCTCAGCACAAGACAATAAAAAGATTTCATACTTTTTTTATCAACAAAAATTTGCTGCAGTAGATTGCTTTGAAAAATTACTAAATCACTAGATCAGAATATAAAAATCACCAACTAGATCTGGTGCAAATGACTAGACATGGGGCCCTTCTCGTAAAAACTTTGTTAAAGTTCAGACAAGACTTTGAATATTTTGAAAATAAAAATTACCTTGATTTGGTGGTTGCTCTACGTTTTGATATTCAGGATCATTGCCAATATTGAATTCATGATCTTCGTCTCCTGAAACCAAAATTTAGTGGTTACTTTCAGGTTAACCTTACTTTTCGATTAAATTTTATTCTAGCGCAGCAAGTCTACAGTATCAAAAATAATTCCGCCAGCATAAAACAAGATAATACTGAATTTATTTAGAATTTTCATTAAACAAGATGCAACAGGGCTAAAAGACAGCAAGTAATGATGCAGAATATTTGAAATGCCCAGAAGCAGTCAGATGCATCGCTTTTTTGAAAGTACCAACAAGTGTTTTTATACAACAGCCATCTACTCTTTATGCAAACTCTTAACTACCATTAAACTCTGCTTTGTATTTTGCGTGAAGCTGCTTGAACGCCAATGCTTATACGAGCCAAACTTTTTAGTACTAACCTCTATAGGCTAGCGGATTTCCATTGTCGGATGCTATGCTGATGTGAATCAACAACAAAGCTACTAAGAATTTTAAGAAGTTCATGTTAAAGTGCAGTTTATGCAACAGTATGGTTAAGAATCTAAAATAACAAAAAAAAAAAAGGATCTGTTGGTTGCATCAAATAAAGCAATATCCTCTACAAAATGTTTTGTTGTTCAGGAGTTAACCGAATCTTGATTCTCTAAATATAATTATACCAACTGATATTTATATATTTGAAAATTTACAGCACCATGTCAACTTAATTAAAAAAAAAGAAGTTAATTTTAAAAACACAAAGCTCAGTTTTAATCGAAATTTAAGAACAAATAAAGAACAACCGCAACCTTTATAAAAAAAATGAAAATTTTAACTCCAACTTTTATTTTTTCACTTCAATTGCTGGAAGCTCATTAGAGCTAACTTGTTTTCAAACTCCTGCCCGTAAAAGACTCCAATTTTAAGTTGTTGTTTTGTTTGCTTTTGTGACTGTAGTCTTTTTTTTTTTATTTAATTAAAGCATAGAGATCTTAATTTGTAAAACTGTACGCTGGAGGTACTGTACTGTAGTATTATATTGTTTTGGTGCTGCCTTTTCTTGTATTGCTTTTTCTTCAAAACTTGCTGAAACCCTCCAATTCTCATGCTTCGAATTCTGTACTGAATATGGCTACTACGGTAGTTTTCGTGATGCAGTTTGTGTTGTAACAGTAGCTTACAGTATATCGTGCGATGTGAGTGTAGGTACTGTATCGACGCATACGCTTAATTATTTCCGTTGTCGTTGTTGTTTTGTTTAAGAAAATTGAGCTAATGTGCTGCATAGCGGTCCTGTGGGCCTATACATAATTGAAGCACACTATTTTGATTTATACAGTGCTAAAATAAAAGGAATTTGAACCAAATGAACCTCATTGTGAGCTCGACGCAATGTCTATGAAGATAATTTATTTGCAAATTAACAACCAAACAAAAATTATTTGGAAAACATCAATACTCGTACCTTTAATGGCGGGGTTAATTGCCTTGGTATTTTGAGAACACTAGTTTCTATTATTAATCACACAAATTGTATTGGAAAAGACCGTTGGCCAAAAAAACAAAATGCTTCAGTATTTAAGCAGATGGTTTCACTTTTGAAGTAAGCGTTTAGCTGTTTAATTGATTAGTTTCTGGTTTTAAACAGCTTGGAAAAAAATTCGTTTTTGGAATCATCAAAAGATTAAAACAAAACGTACATGCAATAAACTGTTTTTTAATGTTTTTTTTTTAAGCCAAGTTGATCAGCTGGGCTGCCGGAGTTTTGTTTGGCGGCGCTGTGTTGTGCTGATTACTTGTGATAACTGTTTAGACACAGGCTAAAGTGCACCGTAATTTTAAATTATGGTGAAAAGCTAATTCTTATCGTTGCCAAGTTTTTAGTTTTCTAGACATATTTACGCTTTGAAATAAATAACTAGACCTATTTCGACACTGAACAATCAGTCATGTTTAAATGCAATATTAAGGACAAAACTAGCTTTGCAATATGTATTGTGAAGACAGTAATTTAGGATTTTAATTTATTGAAGTATTTGATGATAGTGTACACGCGTTTCTGTGTTACTACAATTTGGAGAAAATTGTTAAATTTTTTACCGTATAATTGCAAAATTTTGACCTGATGTTGTAATTCCAAACATTGTTTGATTCTATTTTTTAATTTATGGTATTAATCTAGATAAATTTAAACTTTTTTGAATTAAAAATTTATTTGATTTTGAAATATAGTTGAATTTGAACTGAATTTTGGATAAAATTTGCATTTAAATATGCACTCCTTCGAAGAACCATGCAGGCGAAATAGATTTGCATGACTATTATAGACTCGTTAGCAATGCACAGTATAATCGAAGTGAAACATCAAAATTCAGACCGTGAATCATTTCATGTTTTTCAAGACACTTCATTCATTTAATCAATCATATCCTTCCTTTTTTTGAATAAATAAATAAGTTATTTAATTATTTATTTACTGTATTTATTTATTCAAAAATATTACTACCGTGTGATAAATATTTGTTCTTACTCAATGTTATTTAGCATTTTTAGGTACCCTGTCAGCAACACATTCACTGGATTATTCATTTATTTTCTTATTCCTAGCATGGAGTAAATACAGAAGTCTCATTGTTAAGAAAATCGCGTTGTTTTTTTATGAATCAACTGAACTTTTCTCTAAGGAAATATAGTATACTTTGCTCCTAAATAGTAAAGAGTTTTTTTAATCGTGCCATACTTATTTGCTTATCGTACAGTAATATCATTCGATGTGATAAAACTAAAATTTCTTTTTTTGATTCGACAACATTCTCTGGTTACAATATGAGAGAACAAACGTGAAGGTAAAAACCCTGCACCACAGTAAGCCTACTTGTACATAAAAGGAAGAAACAAACACTAATTAAAATCTGCGGGCATATTTTGCGCATTTAAATATAAAATCGATTTTGTCTGCGAAGGGAATCGTCAGTTGCCGGGTGTTGACGATGCTTCATCAGCGTACTGATGATTCTGTGACCAACAAAATTAAGTTTGCTTTTAATTCACAAAATGAGTTGTAGATTTTAGTTAGATTTGTTGTATTTCTTATGCTTTTATAACTGAAACAGTTTAAAATTGTTGCGCTCGTTCCTGATTCGAAACAAAAATGCTCAAGTATAAACAAAGTCATGTTTATATTTTTACTTCGGCATGATGCTTCATGCTATCCTTCCAGTATCCTAACACTGGTCAAATAACGACTACCTATTTTTCTCTGTTTGAAAAATTTAAGCGAAACAAGATTTTACACCGGATATAGTCATTACTTAATGGACATAAAATGAAGCAGCTATACAAATTTCAAATAATAAAATAATTGCAGCGAACCATATATCCAATGACGATATGAGAATAAGTCTCGTGCCAAACAGCTGTGTCACGAACGAGCTACTGTTTAGCTTCATGCGTAAATTCACACCAAAACGTGATAGCTAGTTAATTGTTACTAGTTACGTAGTTAGCATTACCATTTAATGACTTCGTAATTTAGGACAGCAATACTTCACAAAACAACGTGGTTTAGCAATGGTGCTGATACATTACAGTGGAAACGTAGATCCCGGAAGAGTAGAATTTGATATTTGAGCAGAATTTCATATTTATCTTATGATACTGTATTTGAGCAGAAGTTAATACGCAAATACAGCTACGTGGTGACACGCATTCATTCGCATATTGTATCTTGGTCACAATTTAACTAAGCTAGAACTCATTATTTTCGACAGTTAGTATTTGTCATAACTCATAATGCATATTAGATCAGGGCCCACATCACAGAAATTTCCTTGCTAGCATTAGTGACAAGAATTTTTTAAAAGGCGCTACTGAACGAAATACTCGCTAAAGGCGGATCCTATACACCTCCCCGACAAACACCTTCCAGAAATTACATTTCCCCGAAAAACACTGGGCCGAAACTACATTATCCCGAACATACATTTGCCTGAACGTGCATTTTCCAGAAATTACATTTCCCTGAACGTGCACTTTCCAGAAATTACACTTTCCTGAACATGCACTTGCCAGAAATGGCATTTTCCTGAAATTGCACTTTCCAGAAATTACACTTTCCTGAGCATGAACTTGCCAGAAATTACATTAGCCAGAATGCTCATTTGGCAGAATTTACATTTGGCCGGAATTACATTTCCCCGAAAACTTATTTGCCAGAATTTACACTTGCCAGAATGTACATTTGGCCGAAATTACGTTTCCCCGAAAACTTATTTGACAGAATTTACACTTGCCAGAATGTATATTTGGCCGAAATTACATTTCCCGGAAAACTTATTTGCCAGAATGTACATTTGGCCGAAATTACATTTCCGCGAAAACTTACTTGCCAGAATGTACATTTGGCCGAAAGTACATTTCCCCGAAAACTTACTTGCCAGAATTTACACTTGCCAGAATGTACATTTGGCCGAAATTACGTTTGCCCGAAAACTTATTTGACAGAATTTACACTCGCCAGAATGTACGTTTGGCCGAAAGTACATTTCCCCGAAAACTTATTTTCCAGAATTTATACTAAACAAAATTTACGTATGGTCGAAAACACATTTCCCCGAAAACTTATTTGACAGAATTTACACTTGCCAGAATGTATATTTGGCCGAAATTACATTTCCCCGAAAACTTATTTGCCAGAATGTACATTTGGCCGAAATTACATTTCCCCGAAAACTTATTTGCCAGAATTTACACTTGCCAGAATGTACATTTGGCCGAAAGTACATTTCCCCGAAAACTTACTTGCCAGAATTTATACTTGCCAGAATGTACATTTGGCCGAAATTACGTTTCCCCGAAAACTTATTTGACAGAATTTACACTTGCCAGAATGTATATTTGGCCGAGATTACATTTCCCCGAAAACTTATTTTCCAGAATTTATACTAAACAAAATTTACGTATGGTCGAAAACACATTTCCCCGAAAACTTATTTTTCAGAAATTACATTTCCTCAAAAATTCATTTTCTAGAAACTATTTTTCAGTCGAAAAATTATACTACGTTTAGGTTATTAATTTCTAATAAACCGAACAAACTTTTGGTTGAAATTAAGAAACGTTGCGATAACAGTTAGCTTACTGAATGAGAAATAACCTAGCTTATTAGTCAATTTCCTATCATAAGTTGTGCTTCAAGCGTAACGAAAATCAGCGATTAAAAACCGATGCAAGCATGTTCACTGAGGCAAAGCAAGCTTACTTTAACCAGGTTACACTTTTTTAGAAGAACCAATAAATTTTAAGTTGAGACAGGCTTCTCTTAGTTTTTTGCCAATTTGCTGCTTCATTTGTTCTTATATTAGTCCTTGAATTCTGAGAACGTTCATGTCAATTTAAACGACCATGTTTTTAAAGTTATTTTGGAGTCCAATTCCGAATGCTCTGTCAGCTTGAGCAAAGACTTTTTTGCTTGTTTTGCAGCATCGTAAAACTGCAAAAGCAAAAACTACGGAGTTTGTTTTTGACTTGAGAACATCCAAATATTTATGAGTTGCTTGCGCAGTTTGAAGCAGCACTCTGTAAGTTTAGAATCGTTGCAATATTTTGCTTGTAAATACTGGAAAATTACTAAAATTTCATCGGTTTGAATTAGCACAGAATTTAGTTGCTTTTAAGATTTGAAATTTATTCTTTTTTGTTTCCAATCTTTTTGTTACTGATGGAGACTGGCATTTTTTTAGATTCTGAGCAACAATGAGCCTTGGGTTTTTATGAAATATTATTGTTATAAAAAAAAGTGTAATTCGTCTTGCGTTCGCGACAACATTAAATCTGCGGCTGTAGTAAGAAGCAGCCAAAATCTACATCAAATACAAGCCAGCAAAACAACACTTGTTGCATTCCTCGCCAAAAGATTTCGCACTTTTGCTTACTAACACTCAAAAAAGCAGCAATGGCGTATATTCCCGCAACCAGCTTCAAAGAGTTTTTAGTTGATATCAACCGAGAAAGCCACTCCTACGAAAAGCTCATTATGATGTCAATTCCCGCCATTCACATTTCATACAATTTAGAACATATCGTTCGCAGTTCATGCGAAGGTAGCAAGAAGATAAGTGATTTCTTCAGGTGACGTCACAATTAAAACCAACGAGCCTTGCTCTAGCAAAAACTGACCGCATAATGCAATCTAATGAACAACGTAGAATGAATGATCTTGTCGAGATTGTTGTTGGGGAGGTAGCTGGACTGGAACTGTATATGATGAAACTTCGAATTTCTTGCTGTTAAGAATTCTCTGCTGTGTACTTTTGACCAGAGAATTTTGAGTTAATACTTGTTTGCAACCAGTCTCCTGTCAATCTTTCGAATTCAATAATTTCACCAGTTTACACATTGGTGTCAGTGAAACATTAATTCTGCTTTGAATAAATTTTCCCTCAAGGCGCGTTATGTACCGGTACCTCAAATCAAAATGACAGTTCCGTACGGTGTTTTTTTTAATTCTTCAAATTTATTGATACGAATATTTCATTTTATTATTGTGTAATTAATGCGAGAAAACGCTCACCTAACGAGCTCCTTTAAAGCAAGAGTGTAGGCCAGTGCTTCCCAATCTTTTCATCACCGTGGCCTATTTTCAATTCGAAAATTTTCCATGGCCCACATCTAAATCGCTAGCTTAATCGCAATTTTTCAATTTTCAGGTAATCTCCACACAAAAAGAAGGGTATTCACCCCAAAAACCGCAAATTTTGTGCTAGCTCTCTAACGGGCCCCACAACGCCAATGATCAATACATTTTTTCAACCGAATTTGCAATTACCCAAATAGCTCTGTAGCCCACTACAAAATGCTCTTATGGCCCACAGGTTGAAAACCACTGCTGTAGGCCATATGTGAGCGTAATGGTCATGAAATTTCAGTTTCGTTTTTTCATACGTGTAAGTCTGCACTAAGGTCAGTAGGGTATCCTTACACGTCGCAGAAAAACATTTCCCCGAAAATCATTTGCCAGGAAAACATTTCCCTGAACGTTCTTTTTCCAGAATTAACATTTGTCAGAAATCACACTTGCCTGAATGAACACTTTCCTAAAATTACATCTGCCAAAATGAACACTTGCCTGAAATTACATTTGCCAGAATGAACATCTGTCCGAAATTACATTTCCCCTAAAACTTATTTGACAGAATTTTCACTTGCCAGAATGTATATTTGGCCGAAATTACCTTTCCCCGAAAACTTATTTTCCGAAATTATACACATTAAACCGAAAATTCGTTATTGATAGAATTTACATTACAAAAATTTAAATAATATTCTTGTTCGCTTTCAAACATTATTAAGCTGCGTGTAGAATAAAAGGGGCAAAGGAAAGCAGTCTCAGACGTCTTGTAAGTAATTTTGACAAACAACGTTAGGTTTGAAATATTTTTGGTTTTTGATAAAAATAAGTGCCATTTTCAGAACCGAACTATTCTTCCGAAGTTTGTGATGATATTTTAATGTGTTTTTAGATTATTGGTAATATTACGATATTTCGATAGTATTTGAAATTCACAAAAACATCAGCATACAAGCATCGTACCATTGAAGTATCTTAGTCAGGGGCGTAGCCAAAAATCTGCAATGAGGGGTTGTTTCGGGGGTCTGATTGCGGAGCCCGCAGCCACAGACCCATTCGAGGTCTGGGGGCAGAGCGCCTAGCCGCTGGAAAATTTGGTATTGTTTGCAAAACGGACTTAATTTTAGGCCTATTTTGACAAAACCATTGCTCTAAAACGTGGCAAAGCTAAGAAGTTAGCAGTACAAAAAGTGGATTAAACAGGTTGCAGAAATGGGTTATGTAGAAGGTGGATATAAACGGTAAAATTTTAGTTTCATCTTTACAAGCTGGTAAATCATAAAATTCTAGTTCAGTAAAACTTACATGGGATAATCTGTTTCGTGTATACTTTAGAGAAAGGTAATTGAAGGGGGAGCGGGCTAATGGAACGAAACTTGAAAGAAGTGTTTGACAAAATTTGAGACTAGTGATTGGTAATTAACTAAAATTGAATAGCCCCTCTGCCTATTTTTGAGTTTTAATTTTTTTTTGATGAATATTCAAGTTCAGCATTTTTTAGAAAGCGATCAAATTTGATTGCTTATTTTTGCCATTTTGAAAGTTTTTACTTATTTGTGTATTTTGTTTCTGACAAATCAGTTTCCTCTAAATAATTGTTTCAAAAGATACTTTAAATCATTTTTGAATCCATTCCAGTGCAAAAGACTGCTGTCTGAGAAAGCTATAGCCATTACCCCAGCAGTGCCGTTGCCAGGGGAAACGAAGCGAAGGGGCACTAGCCGAAAGTGGAGGGCAATAAATAGACTAAACTTTTGCATATTAAAGCCGATCTTCACACCTTGTACGGCTACAAATGTATATTCAAAAATGCTGTATTCATGTCTAAAAAAAAGACCTATAAGGCCGGCAACGTTTCTAATCTCGTTTTTGTTTGTGGCCCCTAATACAGTGCCGCAACTAAAGCGTTTTTCTAAGCAGAGTCGTAAACGGGCCGACTAGTTCAGGCCCGAACCCGGCCAGAGCCCGAAAACATAAGCCCAAACCCGGCCCGAACCCGAAAATTAATTTGAAGACCAAATCATGCCCGAAAAAAAACGAAACTTAGGTTAGGTCTGAAAAATTTAGTAATGTTGCTAAGTTATTTTGATTATATTTTTGTGCATCTAAGACAAAAAGTACGTCTCAGGCGCAAACTATGCCCGAAATTTTTGTGAACTTTACGCCCGAACCCGGCCTGAACCAGGCCCAAAAAGCCCGGCCCGACTTACAACTGTGGTTCTACGGGGAAAAATTTATTTCAGGAGAGGCCAAAAATTGCTGCCTTTTTCTACAATACGAGCATGCTAGGCCATAACTGTAGCCAAGATTTTTGATCAGGGGAGAGGGCACAAATCACGTGCAATAACGTTACCAGAAATTTTCGAAAGAAAAACTTTTTGTTAGACAAAGATATTGTAGACTGGAAGATCAGAAGCCGTGGCCAGTGTGTTAGCACTAACCAGCATTTTGGTAAAGGGAGAGAGCTTAAACCTCCCAAAAAAGTGTAAAATGGGAGACGTGTTGAGCAAACTGGTGTAACTCAAACGTATTACAGACGTGAGTCTGGGGGCGAAACCCCAAACCGCTGTGCGATTTTTTGTAATTTTTTGGAAAACTAGCTATTTATTGCCGTTGGATCACAATTTGCACATGTTTAGAGCCATTCGAAAAAACTAGATTTTTAGCATTGGAAAGCCAATTAAAAAAATTACATTGTTCAATCCTACTTTAACTTACAAGTTAAGTCCAAAACATTTTAAAATCTTGCATTTTGGTGCTAAATTTTGTAAGTAATTTGGTCCGGTTAGGGGAAAGCAAGGTACATTGCCTACTGCAATATTTTAGCAGTAAATAATAATCCACTCGAAGATTTTCCTCAGAGATTTTTGTTTTGTCATAAAAATAACCAGTTGCAGGAGTACATACACGACCAGGAGGTACAAGCCCCCTGAATTCAAATTTAATAGTTTGTTCAATGAACATTTCCCCCAGCTAAGTTTTTTTCAAAAGTATTTTGTCGCGTAAAACTGGCGGGGCGGAGGTGGATTGCTATTTAAAAATGGTACAGTAGATGGTTACGCCTATTAACCATGTTATTGCTCGGGCCAGATTTATAATGTGCGGGGACCTTGGCACTTTGAAGATTTTCGCAACATCTTCCTGCCAAATATAGGTGAAGACCAAAAAAGTCTCACCATTTGAGCGCGGAACCCCTTGCTAGTACTGTGCCATATTATGGTAAATCCGGTCCTAGTTACTGCATTACGTTCATGAAAAGGTAAATGAGGGCCTAAGATAGGAACTTTTAGAGCAAAACTCTCCATTTCTCCTGGGTTATATATACATTTAAATTGGTTGGCAAAAACTGAATTGAGGGGACCTGGTCGTCATTATTCTTATCAATGACTGTTGTTAGTAAAAAATGCTAGAGGAAACTGAAGCTGAAGAAACAAAAGGCTTTTTTGTCACATTTTTGTCATTGGTGGCATTTCAATTGGGGGGGGGGGATCCCTGGCTACGCCTATGTGCTGGGCAGTTTGTTTTAGAAATAAGAAAGCTTTTAGCAACCTCTAAAGCTGAGTTCAATTCATTGGTCGGTGCGGGTATGGGTTCGAAACCATTTGGGACAAAAGGAGCGGTCATTTTTGCCTTTTGGGAATAAATTCAAGTTTGGACGTGAAGGAGCAAATAGGTTAAGATAACCATGGGCACCAGAAGCATTTGCACATAATTCAGTGGAAGGAGTATCGGTAGCTTCAGAAAAGGCAAGATTCGAACCGGGGTGGTGTCTCTAATACTTCTCATGACAAACCTATCTATTACTGCCAAACAAGACAAAACGCAGTGTACAACAGTTACTAAACAACTTTTTGGCCAAGGTCAAAGTGACCACGTGCACTCATTGCTAATGGTAGCGAGCTACCCTGGTGCTACCGCAACCGCACCTAACGTCAATTCTTTGATTGTAAAATAGTTGCTATAGCGTCACAATAAAATTTTGGAATATCCTTCAAGAATTTTACTCACTAAACAATTTGTAGCTTGTCAGCTAAATCAAGCAAGGATTGCGATTATGCATTAGGCTTATGCACAGGCGCGTAGCCAGGATTTGGAAAAGGGGGGGGGGGCTATTTTGAAAGAGTGAGAAAAGTGCAAATGATCTTGACCCGAATTTTCATTGTTCTTGAATCAGTTTCACACGGTTTGTCCGAAAATTGAGACGAAATTTCTCGGAAAGCTCGGAAATTCAAAGGTTTTTTCCGACCAAAATCAGATGCTCTCCAAAAAAATAAAAAAAAAAGGTCTTAACCGAAATTGAGACTGATTTTTCGGCCGGAATCCGAAATTCATAGGTTTTTTCCGCCCAAAATCAGGTGGTCTCCAAAAAAAAAAAAAAAAGGTCTTAACCGAAATTGAGACTGATTTTTCGGCCGGAATCCGAAATTGAAACGTTTCAGGGGGGGCTGTTTTCCTATGGGGGGGGGGGGGCTATTTTCAATTTTTCAAAAAAAATCGGCCTCAAAAGCGCCAAAAACTTGCGATTTTGCATACTTTACAAGCCAATGGGGGGGGGCTCGAGCCCCCCCCTGGCTACGCTACTGCTCATGCATACCGGGTGCTATCACAATCTATATACCGATCATAAAAGTTTTGCGAAACGCAATATTTCGCATCAGTTCAAATCATTAATCAATAGTCTTACAATAGGCTACTTAAGGCCTACCAATATTTTCTCCTATTGTCGCTTCGGGGTTTGGGCGGGCGAAATTTTTGTTTGGGGGGCGCCGCCCTTCCTGCCCCCCTTAGTTGCGGCCCAGCTGTAATCGCTTGAAAACTCTATCTGCAGCAGTAAATGCTGCCAAACGCGCAACCAGGATTTTGCTAAAGAGGGGTGAAAGAAAATAATTTTTTTTGCTCAAAAATTCTGTAATTTAGGCGTTATACTGAACACACTGATGCAACTTGAGTGTGTCATAGACCGGGGTCTGGGGGCGGAGCCCCCAACCAATGGGCAATGTTTGTGATTTTACAGCACAAAAAGAGCAATTTCAACGCTATTTTAATCACATTTCGCACTTTTTGAAATCGCATCAATGACTAAATTGATAAAATTCAGAAGTCATTTCAGAGACTTAAATTGCTTAACCCCTTAGTCCTTCCCCCCCCCTTACTTCACGTCAAGTCTAAATACGTTTAAACGCTTCTATTTTGAAGTTAAATTTTCTAAGTGACTTGGCTAAGATGGCCTTCACAATGATGCTTCATTGACTGCGACCTAAAAATGTTGAGTGTGCTCCAAGGATCAAAAACAGCTGCTCTTTGAAAATAATGTTTTCACCTATTGTTCATGTCATAATCACTAACAAAGAATTGGTAGCGATTCTGCAGTCTTATATCTCTCTTCCGCGACACATTTGTAAAGGCGTGTTACAGTAAAAAGGCGGGTTATTCCATCATATTTATGTACACCAGTTGATTGCCAGCAATTGGGCAAAAGATGTGAAAACGTCAAAGGGAAATTAAGTTTTGAAAATTATTAGTGCTATATTTCCATCATTGACTATTGTCTTATCGTTATGTGATGTTGCAAAAACAGTATATTGAATAAACTGAAATTGGGGAGCACGGCCCCCCAGTAGCGACGGCACTGCATCACTTCCCCGCCTAGGCTACTGACGTTAGTGCAGACTTACACGTATGAAAAAACGAAACTGAAATTTCATGACCATTACGCTCACATATGGCCTACAGCAGTGGTTTTCAACCTGTGGGCCATAAGAGCATTTTGTAGTGGGCTACAGAGCTATTTGGGTAATTGCAAATTCGGTTGAAAAAATGTATTGATCATTGGCGTTGTGGGGCCCGTTAGAGAGCTAGCACAAAATTTGCGGTTTTTGGGGTGAATACCCTTCTTTTTGTGTGGAGATTACCTGAAAATTGAAAAATTGCGATTAAGCT
Source organism: Trididemnum nubilum (assembly GCA_963965965.1). Lineage (NCBI taxonomy): Eukaryota > Metazoa > Chordata > Ascidiacea > Aplousobranchia > Didemnidae > Trididemnum > Trididemnum nubilum. Next base: position 5,533,806 of record OZ014488.1, on the reverse strand, counting down.
AGCGATTTAGATGTGGGCCATGGAAAATTTTCGAATTGAAAATAGGCCACGGTGATGAAAAGATTGGGAAGCACTGGCCTACACTCTTGCTTTAAAGGAGCTCGTTAGGTGAGCGTTTTCTCGCATTAATTACACAATAATAAAATGAAATATTCGTATCAATAAATTTGAAGAATTAAAAAAAACACCGTACGGAACTGTCATTTTGATTTGAGGTACCGGTACATAACGCGCCTTGAGGGAAAATTTATTCAAAGCAGAATTAATGTTTCACTGACACCAATGTGTAAACTGGTGAAATTATTGAATTCGAAAGATTGACAGGAGACTGGTTGCAAACAAATATTAACTCAAAATTCTCTGGTCAAAAGTACACAGCAGAGAATTCTTAACAGCAAGAAATTCGAAGTTTCATCATATACAGTTCCAGTCCAGCTACCTCCCCAACAACAATCTCGACAAGATCATTCATTCTACGTTGTTCATTAGATTGCATTATGCGGTCAGTTTTTGCTAGAGCAAGGCTCGTTGGTTTTAATTGTGACGTCACCTGAAGAAATCACTTATCTTCTTGCTACCTTCGCATGAACTGCGAACGATATGTTCTAAATTGTATGAAATGTGAATGGCGGGAATTGACATCATAATGAGCTTTTCGTAGGAGTGGCTTTCTCGGTTGATATCAACTAAAAACTCTTTGAAGCTGGTTGCGGGAATATACGCCATTGCTGCTTTTTTGAGTGTTTGTAAGCAAAAGTGCGAAATCTTTTGGCGAGGAATGCAACAAGTGTTGTTTTGCTGGCTTGTATTTGATGTAGATTTTGGCTGCTTCTTACTACAGCCGCAGATTTAATGTTGTCGCGAACGCAAGACGAATTACACTTTTTTTTATAACAATAATATTTCATAAAAACCCAAGGCTCATTGTTGCTCAGAATCTAAAAAAATGCCAGTCTCCATCAGTAACAAAAAGATTGGAAACAAAAAAGAATAAATTTCAAATCTTAAAAGCAACTAAATTCTGTGCTAATTCAAACCGATGAAATTTTAGTAATTTTCCAGTATTTACAAGCAAAATATTGCAACGATTCTAAACTTACAGAGTGCTGCTTCAAACTGCGCAAGCAACTCATAAATATTTGGATGTTCTCAAGTCAAAAACAAACTCCGTAGTTTTTGCTTTTGCAGTTTTACGATGCTGCAAAACAAGCAAAAAAGTCTTTGCTCAAGCTGACAGAGCATTCGGAATTGGACTCCAAAATAACTTTAAAAACATGGTCGTTTAAATTGACATGAACGTTCTCAGAATTCAAGGACTAATATAAGAACAAATGAAGCAGCAAATTGGCAAAAAACTAAGAGAAGCCAGTCTCAACTTAAAATTTATTGGTTCTTCTAAAAAAGTGTAACCTGGTTAAAGTAAGCTTGCTTTGCCTCAGTGAACATGCTTGCATCGGTTTTTAATCGCTGATTTTCGTTACGCTTGAAGCACAACTTATGATAGGAAATTGACTAATAAGCTAGGTTATTTCTCATTCAGTAAGCTAACTGTTATCGCAACGTTTCTTAATTTCAACCAAAAGTTTGTTCGGTTTATTAGAAATTAATAACCTAAACGTAGTATAATTTTTCGACTGAAAAATAGTTTCTAGAAAATGAATTTTTGAGGAAATGTAATTTCTGAAAAATAAGTTTTCGGGGAAATGTGTTTTCGACCATACGTAAATTTTGTTTAGTATAAATTCTGGAAAATAAGTTTTCGGGGAAATGTAATCTCGGCCAAATATACATTCTGGCGAGTGTAAATTCTGTCAAATAAGTTTTCGGGGAAACGTAATTTCGGCCAAATGTACATTCTGGCAAGTATAAATTCTGGCAAGTAAGTTTTCGGGGAAATGTACTTTCGGCCAAATGTACATTCTGGCAAGTGTAAATTCTGGCAAATAAGTTTTCGCGGAAATGTAATTTCGGCCAAATGTACATTCTGGCAAATAAGTTTTCGGGGAAATGTAATTTCGGCCAAATGTACATTCTGGCAAGTGTAAATTCTGTCAAATAAGTTTTCGGGGAAACGTACTTTCGGCCAAACGTGCATTCTGGCAAGTGTAAATTCTGGCAAATAAGTTTTCGGGGAAATGTACTTTCGGCCAAATATACATTCTGGCAAGTGTAAATTCTGTCAAATAAGTTTTCGGGGAAACGTACTTTCGGCCAAATGTACATTCTGGCAAGTGTAAATTCTGGAAAATAAGTTTTCGGGGAAATGTACTTTCGGCCAAATATACATTCTGGCAAGTGTAAATTCTGTCAAATAAGTTTTCGGGGAAATGTAATTTCGGACAGATGTTCATTCTGGCAAATGTAATTTCAGGCAAGTGTTCATTCTGGCAAATGTAATTTCAAACAAGTGTTCATTCAGGGAGATGTAATTTCAGGCAAGTGTTCTTTCTGGCAAGTGTGATTTCTGACAAATGTTAATTCTGGAAAAAGAACGTTCAGGAAAATGTTTTCCTGGCAAATGATTTTCGGGGAAATGTTTTTCTGCGAGGTGTAACGATACCGCTAAAGGCAAGAGGTTATTTTTGCATGTGCTTCTAAAGCTCTGCGAGCTGGGTAACGTCATTCTCACTCGCTAAGGTGTTTGGATCGATTGCGAGATATAACTCGAGTAAAAAAACGTCACATTATCCTTGCTAACTTACCAAAGATTTTGAAGCACTCTTTAAGCGTGCGAGAAATCTCTTTTGGTTCAGAAATTTAATGGCAAAACGTTCAAAAATTCGAACTAAAACCAATTTTCGCCGAAAACTAATTTAAATGGTCTTCGTGGTTGCTATTAGACTACTAAGAAAAAGGCAAATTGTATTGAGAATACTGATGTAAAAGAAAAAAATCAATTTTTTTTTTGAACAACGTTCTTTTTTGCTTGATTTTTGAATTAAAAAACATTGTTTTTTTGTTTTATTTATTTTTTTTTGTTTTTAATTGTTATTTTTAAATAATATCGGATTGCTGCTTTGTAACACCCTTTAGCTAGTCTGTCCTGAAAACCGTAAAAATCTTTAACAGCTTGAAAGCCCGAAAAAAGACCATAAAATAAGTATTTCCTTATACTCGCTGTATTACGCTGAAGCATAATAAAAGGAAAAATTTGATCTGATGTCATTTGGGTTTAAACTACTGTGCTACCTAACGGAAAAATAACATAAATCAAAAGTCACAATGATTTGTTAAGCAGTATACTTTTGGCTATCAAAACTGTTATTAGCTAGAACACAAGCTATAGGCTACTCTATCAACGCAACTAATGGTTAGTCATACTCACACAATCGCAAAAATATATTTGGTAGACAATTAGTTATTAGCTAAAGCATAATAAAAGGAAAAATTTGATCTGATGTCATTTGGGTTTAAACTACTGTGCTACCTAACGGAAAAATAACATAAATCAAAAGTCACAATGATTTGTTAAGCAGTATACTTTTGGCTATCAAAACTGTTATTAGCTAGAACACAAGCTATAGGCTACGTCTATCAACGCAACTAATGGTTAGTCATACTCAAACAATCGCAAAAATATATTTGGTAGACAATTAGTTTACAGTATTTTCATTATACGCAATTTAAACTGACGAGTTAATCCCAATCTCCTCTAATATCAATCACTAAATCATGGAATTACTTAGGATCAAAAACTAATATGTTGTACTTCTGTTGAAAGCTGACAAAAAAACTAATTAATAAAACTCAGCAAAACTCAGTGGGAAAAGATAGTTACACAGCTTCAAATTCAAAAAGATATTACAAACTTTAAATTTGCAAAGGTACTACAGCGTGCAGTCACTGATGTTCGATTTTGAATGCTCAATTTTGAAAGTTAAATAGAAATGATAGCTTTGGAAACGCAAGTCTGAAAAAATCTCTGAACCCGGAGTTCAAATCGTCAGTGGTGTTGCTCCGGGGGGGGGGGGAGGAGGCGGTTTGCTCTGCCGGGTGTCACCGTTTCGGTGTGACACCATTTTGTGATACAAATTGAATAAAAAAGAAAACAACAATATGTTTAATATCATTGGGAATGCTCAGCACTCTGGAATGGACTAGAAAATGATTTAAAGCATCTTTGAAACATTTATTTAGAGAAGGATCACTAATTTGCCAAAAATATAACTCACAAATCAGTAAAAACTTTAAAAAATCGCCAAAATTAAGCAATCAAAATTGATCGCTTGTTGAAACATGCTGAAGGTAGTTTTCATGAAAAAAATATACAAATAAATATATACTGTAAGCTCAGGAATTAGATAGAGGAGGCTGTTCGGCATTAGTTAATTACCAATCATTTCGACTCAAACATCGTTCCATTAGCCTTCTTCAACCAATTATTTTTCTCTATTAGGCATAGATGAAATGGATTATTTCTAGTGAGTTTCACTGAACTATAAGATTAAGCTTGTAAATAAAAGAACTGAAATTTTACCAATAGCCACCTCCCGCATAGTCATTGCCCGTTTATGCAGCCAGTTCAATAATGTTTTCCACTGCTAATTTCTATGCCACATTTTAAAAGCATTAATTTTTATCAAAATAGGCCTAAAATTAAGCTATTTTTGCAAAAAATGCAAACTTTTTGAGCGCAGGGGACTCCGACCTCAGATCCTCGAAGCGGCCTCTCCTCCATTGCAGATTTTTGGTTATGCGCCTGATACTTAACGTGTGCTGTCACGATATGCTCATACTTTCAAGTTCAGAATCTTATAATGAGAAGTTAATGAGCCAGCCAAAAACAAGCGCTATTTACAGCATTAAAGTAGTACCGTTATCTATAAAACATAACCTTTTGCAACCTGCAATGCATTATAAAGAGTGATACCACAAACTTCCGCCTTTACGAGATAGCTAACACGTTCTGTAATGTGGGACCAGGTTGAGCGTACTAATTTTCCAGCAGAGCTGATCTTGGACCAAAAAGACTGAAGAATCCTAGCTTAATCAAGTCACATGCTTTTGCATATTTACCAGAGGTGGAGTCGAGGACACAAAGCTCGAGGCCAAGGCCAAGGACACAAAAAAAATCCGAGGTCAAGGCCAAGGACAGCCTTTCCGAGGACAGAACCTCTCGAGGCCAAGTACAGGAATGCTCGAAGCCAAGGCCAAGGACCAAGGACACAGGCGCAAGTGTTCTCCAAAAAAAAGGTCTCCAAAATTTTTTTCCAGGCGATCTCCAATTCATAGGCGTACCCAGAATTTTTGATTGGAGGAGGACAAAACCACAAATCACATGAAATGACGTCATCAAAATTTTTCCAAAGTTTTTGTGGGACAAAGATATCGTAGGATGGAAGATCTGAAATCGTTGCCTGTTGGCACGTAACCAGGATTTTGTAAAGGGAGAGGGCTTAAACTAATAGTTGAAAAATGCAAATATCTAACTTTGGAAACGTGTTGGAAAAGCTAGTGTAACTCAAACGTATCACAGACGGAGGTCTGGGGGCAGGGCCCCCAACCGTTGGACGCTTAGGGGGTCTGGGGGCGAAGCCCCCAGCCGTTCGGTGATTTTTTGTAATTTTTTGGAAAAAACTATTTTAATGCCATTGGATCACATTTCGCACATGTTCAGAGCCATTTTAAAGCACTAGATTTTTGACATTTGAAAGCCAATTAGAAAAATAAAATTGTTTAATCCTCCTTTTATTTGCAATTTAAGTCCAAAACACGTTTAACATCTTGCATTTTGGAGTTGAATTTTAATTGTAAGTAATTTGGTCCAGGTAGGGGGAAGTAAGGTGCATGGTCTCTTGCAACATTTTAGCAGTGAATAATAATCCACTCGAAGATTTTCCTTAGAGATTTTTGTTTTGTCATAAAAATAACCAGTTATAGGAGTACATGTTCGGCCAGGGGGCCCAGGCCCCCTCAATTGAATTCAACGATTTGTTCAATCAGCATTTTCCATGGCTAATTTTTTTTTAAGTATTTTGTACATAAAAACCAGCGAGGTTGGAGGTGAATTCCTGAATTGTTATTGAAAAATGTTACTGTAGATGGTTACGTGTACCAACCATGTTATTGCCGGGCCGGATTTACATCGCGCTAGGCCGCTGGCACGTTGGAGATTTCGCAACTGCTTTCTGTCAAATATAGGTGAAGACCAAAAAAAGTCTTACGATTCCAGCTCGCGGCCCCTAGCTGGTACTGCGTCATATTATGGTAAATCCAGCCTTGATCAATGCATTACGTTCATAAAAAGGCTAGATGTGGCCCTGATATAGCAACTGTTATGACCATTACTCTCCACATCCTCCGAGTTATACGCTCAAAATGGCTGGCAAAAATTGAATTGAGGAGGGCTTGGCGCCCCTGGTCTTCAATATTGTTGTTAGTTACTGTTGTAAGCGAAAAATGCTAAAAAAAAAACTGAAACTGAAGAAATAATGGGCTTTTTGTGACATTTTCGTCATTGGTGAAATTTCAATGGGGGGGGGGGGGGGGGGCGGCTCCCCCCCCCCTTTGACTACGCCTATGCTCCAAGTGAGGAAAACAAAAAACGTGTTAGCAAATTTTCGGCGAGGTTTCTGGCGTTTTTCAACGAAATTTCAACTGTTCAAAAAATAGTGCTGTCGTCGAGCCGAGGACAGGCCAATTTTTGAGGACTTGAGGCTTCGAGGCCAAGGCCAAGGACTTCAAAATGTATCCTCGAGGACGTCCTCGAGGACTCCACCTCTGATATTTACTGTATCATCATGTTACTTCACAACGTCAAACACATACTAATAGATGATCCACAAGGACTTCAAAATGTATCCTCGAAGACGTCCTCGAGGCCAAGGACGTCCTCAAGGACTCCATCTCTGATATTTACTGTATCATCATGTTACTTCACAACGTCAAACACATGCTAATAGATGATCCTCACATTTTACATTAGATAACTAGCTATTTCGTGTTTGGAGGAATTCGCACCTAAAGCTTAGGAGTTTTCAGTCATCCAATGCCCCTGTAAATTTCTTAAATTCTCGTCTGCTGAATATGCTGCTTGTTCGAAGCGAACATGCGGAGAGATAATCATCGTAAAGCATGTTATCCATGGAAGCCACAAGGTGACCAAGGTGAGGGTTGAACACATATCATGAGTTCAGGTCGTCGTGGAACGACCTGGTAGAACGATTGTGAGATGATTATGAACCGATTATGAGACGATTACGATTATGAGTCGTAGAACGATTATGAGATCAGATCGTCGTAGAACGACAAAGTAGAACGACGTTTTTACTTCCTCAGCCACCAGCCGACTGAAAACAAAAATTAAACATATCGGTACTGTAAACCCTTAAAAATTTGACTCGAATGTAAAGGCTTCTAAGCATGCTTTGAAATTTACTGGATGAAAGGAAAGAGGCGAGAACCTTCCTATTCTTTCAAAAAATTCTGAAAACATGAAAAAGTATTTTAGGTGGGTTTGAAAGCGTTATTCTCTACACAAATCACCAAAATTGCGTGGGTCGAGGATTTGCACTCAAACCCCCAGCATGGTTTTGGCAAGTTGGCAACCTGCAGCCAATCCCCTTGTGATTGACTTAAAAAGACATTCAAGTCGAATTTTTTTGCTTGGTTTTCTATTATAAAATTTGACAAATCTGAAGACTAACTTCACTGAATTTGAGCTTTCTACGACCTACCGTTCCCAAAATATAACAATTTAGATTTCCCCTTAGAAAGGTTTTTTCCCCTCAGTAATTTTGCCAGGGTTGCCAACTACAACCAAAATTTCAAAAAGTTAATGAATGTTTGTAACTCTCAATAACTGTATTGTAGTAAAATTGTTGTCAAAACAAAGTAACAGGTCAGAATTGTAAATTACCCTCTTTTCACGTAAATTCAAGCGAACTTTCCAAGAGTTTATTTTCTGTTACAATGCTGGAAAAATTGCAACGCTGAAGTAAAAAGAAAACTGTTAACCTTGAACAACAATATCTTGAAAACAGGAAGACACAGAAAGGTTAAATTCGGAGAGAGTGCATTTTAGGATTTTCCCAACATCTTGATCAACAGTAAAAAACTTGACTTCAATGCCATTTGAAATGAAATATCTTGATTTGCTCAACATATATCGTATTGTAAGAGCTCACCGGCCTATTTACGTAAATAAATAATTTAGTTTTAGTTCGCCGCTCTCGCAGCAAACTTTTATTAGTTAGGCTTCCCATAAAATGTTGTTGTAAAATACACAAAGCAACTGCGTAGTTTTCAAAGAAAGTGCGGACTTCTGCAGTGTCTTACTTATTGCAAAAAACTTTGACATCGCCTTCGGCTAAAAACTCATAAGATAATTTCATTTAATTTTTTTTCTCTTTTAGGGAGAAACGCTTTCCGAACGTTGCCGAATCGAATGGAAGTTCGTTAATCCCGTACCAAATGACTGACTACAACTGCTGGCGAGGCAGTGGTTTTGCAGGTACCTGCTGATAACCGTAACAAACCTATACGAAGAATGTTGGGTTAGGCATTTGGCTGTGGGTTTTCTTTTAAATGAGCAAAAATACTGACTTGTTTTTGGAAACTCAAAGTACCTAGATCTTGAAACACCTAAAATGCTTTCATTAAAATCTACAGAAGCATTTTAGGTCTTTCAAGATCTAGCTATTTTGAGCTTCCAAAAGCAAGTCAGTGTTTTTCTTCATTAAAGTTTACAATGCAACCGGCCAGGTGGTCGAACGGAACCGCATTCGTCTCTGGAGCGGGAGGTCTGAGGTTCAAGTTTCGGGCCGGTCAAATTGATCACACTGTTGCCAACGGCCCGCCACCGTAGCAGCACTTCTTTGACAGAAGCTGTGTTGCCTGGGCGCAATGACGCAGAGATGGGCCCGCCAACTTGTTAGACATTTCGGCGAATTACAGCGAGTATAATGAACGATTTGATTTGATAAAGTTTACAATTGCAATAGGTAAAAAAGTAACTGGCATTCTGACCTTTAGACCTAAGCTAATTGTGAAATAATTGCATAAAACTTACTGTCTTACTAAAAACTATAAGAGCCTTAACTTAGTTTACGATCTTGTTACCTACGATGCTTTAGCCTAAAGCATGCAATCATTTCTTTGGACAGATTATCTGAAGTAAGCAATAGCCGTTAAGCTACGCTACTTTGCCTTACACAAAGTCCTTATCTTGAATCCGAATACTTTACTAGCTCTTGGTGGCCAAAACGCTCTAAGAAAACATCTTACTTCTCCGAATTTAAACGGCAGTTGTTGCACTAATTTATTTACTTGTAGCATATACCAGTGCCGTCGCCAGAGCAAACGAAGTGAGGGAGCACTAGTCAAAAGTGGGGGGCACTAAAAGCTGCATGTAAAAACTGATCTTCAGATCTTGTACAGTTACAATTATGCGCTATTTTAACCCTATTCGTACCGGGGGGGGGCAAATTTGCCCCCCCTCTCAGTTATTTTAAAATAGCTCCTAAACGAAAGCAAAGTTTTGCTTTGATGCACCCTGACTTTGAATCAAATTTAATAACACACATTTTCAGAAAGCTTGGGGTTAGCCGGACAACCGGAAGTGACGTCATTTTTGCCTTTGTCAGAGGCACCTAAGGAGTTTTATGCAGTTTTGAGCACAATTCATGCTTATCAGTGCGCATATTCTCTTCATTGTACTGTGTATTCATTGTCAATGCTAATCTTCAGCTGGAATAAAATATTTTATATACTGATAAATTCATTGCATCATCATTACATCATTGATGACGTCATAATTCAAAAATATTGCTATTTCTACTGTTTCTTGAAATAAACTGCGTTTGCATAAAAAAAATATTCATTTTCATCAGCTGCTGAATGACAAAATGAAAATTATACTGCAGTATTCTATAATTTTGTGAAATATACTATATTTCAGTCACAAAAAATTACAAAGAATAATCAACACAATATATTAACGATGACGTCATCATGCATGTGACGTTATCATGCATGATGACGTCATCATTTGCGGTAACTTTACCAGAGATGTTTTTGAAATAACAAAAGTCCAAACTAAAACAAACATTTTGCAACATTTAGGCAATTTTGCATTCTGTCATAAGGATTTACTGGTTTTGATGACACCATCATCGTTTTCGTGACGTCACAACCTCAAAAAATTTATTTTAAAAAATTTAACAAAAAATAGCTTCAACAACCAAAAAATCTCGATTCTATCACTTAACAATCGGTTTTAACCCCCCCCCCCCCCGGTACAAATAGGGTGTAAAAATAGCCCAGTATATATAGGGTTAAAATAAGGCCAGCAGCGTTTCTTAGCTCGTTTCTTCTGCGGCCCAAAATTGCTTAAAAAATCTAATTACAGCAATGAATGCTACCAGACGTGCAACCACGATTTTGCTAAAAGGGGTGAACCAGAAATAATTTTTTTTTGCACAAAAACTACCTAATTCAGCCCACGTGCTGAACAAGCTGATGCAAATCAAGCGTGTCACACGCGGGACATAGTCACTAAAGATATAGTAACTGGTGGAGGAGTACCCAGCCTCAAGGCGATTTTGCTGCAAAAAAAAAGCGGTTTTAAAGCCATTTTAGTCACATTTCGCACTTTTTGCGGCCATATGAATAATTAAACTGCTAAAACTCAGAAATCAAATCAAATCAAACCTTTCATTATACTCGCTGTAATACGCCGAAGCGTGTAACGAGTTGGCGGGGCCCGTCTCCGCGTCATTGCGCCCGGGCAACACAGCTTCTTTCGAAGAAATGTCGCAGCGGTGGCGAGCCGTTGGCAACACTGTGTCCGACTTGACCGGCCCGAGATTTGAACCTCAGACCTCCCGCTCCAGAGACGAACGCGTTACCGCTCGACCAACTGGCCGGTAACTCAGAAGTCTTTTCAAAGAATTAAATTGCTTAGCACCGTCTCCTCCCCTCCCTCCATTACTTCAGGTCAAGTCTAAAATACGGTTAAACTCTCGTATTTTGAGGTTAAATTTTCTACATGACTAAGGTAAAGGGGCTTAAGCCCCTTCACCCTGGTTGCGCCACTGACTGCAACCACTAAAATCTTGAGTGATTAGTAGCGTAGCCAAGGTGAGGGAGGCGGGTGGAAGGCTATAGCCCCCCTCTATTGGCAGGCAGAGTATGCAAAATACCACGTTTTTTAGGACTTTTGAGACCGATTTATGCACTAAAAGCAAAAATAGCCCCACCTGTATTGGCAATGAGAATGCTACTACTTTGAATCTGGATTTGAAGAGAATTCAAGCACAGAAATTGATTCCAGCCTGAGTGAAGACCTTTTCCTTTGGGAAGTCTTCATCTAATTTCGGGCACTTCTCCTAAATTCAGGCACCAAATCGTTCCAAATCTGAGCGAAGACCTTTTTAGTTTGGTTTCACATCTCCGTAACAGCATCCCCATTGCAAATTTCTGGCTACACGCCTGCTAGTGTGCTTTGGATATCAAAAGCAAAACAGCTAGTCTTTGAAAAAATGTTGTCGCCCTTTGTTTGATGTCATTAATCACTAACGAAGTACAGGTAACGATTCTGCAGGCTTACATGTCTCTTCCGTGACACATTCGTAAAGACGTGTTAATAAGACGTAATATTGCGGTCCAATTTATGTACGTTGTACAGCAGTTGGTTGCCAGCAGTAGCGTAAGGAAGGGGGGGAGGGGGGCATGAAATTTGAGAATAATGAAGACCAGAATGAAAATTTTCCAACCCAAAACCAAGTCCGTTTTCCTGCCCAAAATTAGGTGAAGACCAAAAAAAGAAAAAAAAAGGTCTTTACTCATATTTGGTCCGGTTTTTGGCCCAAAATTACGTGAAGGCCAAAAAAAGGCCTTTTCCCACCGTTTTTGTGCTCAAACCCTCTTCCCAAGTTACAAAGGGAGGGGCCATGCTGCAATTTTGCATACTATTTTATGCTAATTATACTATCCTGGCGACCCAAAGGGGGGACCATGGCCCAATGGCCCCCCTAAATACGCCCCTGGTTGCCAGCAATTTGGCAAAGAATCGAGAAAACGTCAAAGAAGAATTATGTTTGAACGTAATTATTCCTTTTTCCATCACTGTCTATTGTCTTGTCGTTGCGTGATGTTCCAAAAACAGTATTTTGAGTAAACCAAAATAGGGGGGCATAAGCAGTCGTTAGGGGGGGTACGGCCCCTCCGTAGCAACGGCACTGGCATAAACCTTCAGCACTCAGCTCTGAGAAGCCTGGCTCGGCAGCAAGACTCAAAATAGGAAGAATTTACAACACTGATTTATGACGCATCTGCTTGAAACAAGGTGGCCGAAATTTGGCTTCTAAGAGGAAAACATAAAATTGTTTCCCTTGCACTTTCTTAATCTGACGAGTCGCAAGAATCGCTATGACGTCATGTTGATAAATTTATTTTTTAAGTTTTTTGTCTGTTTTTCAAAATTAGGGTTGAATGCCGTTTCAAGTTTTCTAAAATATTATGCTTTAGGTGGATTTGATCGGTCGCATATTGTCAAGGTCTACCCTTCTTTTACTACTTCGATTTACTATCTTTCAGGCTGGCATCGCTGCCCGAACCCAAAGCTAAAGCAATGTTTTAAAAAAAAGAATAAAAAAAATACAGCGCAAAACAATTTCGAGCGCGAAACTTGCCAGACGCTAGCATTGTAAGCACTGAGACAATGTGGTTAAAGTGTAGGATTTAACTCGAGTTAATGAGAAAAAAAGCAAAAATTTTTTAAAATAAAAGCACACTTCCTTAAAACGTGGCCGGTATACAAACCGATCAGTGTTTGAGAGGATAGAGCTTCTTTCGCTGAATTCAAGAGATTCAAAGACATTTTCTCCGTATTGAAAGATCTCAGCTTAGATGACCGGACATGTAAGCAGGACGCCTTAGGAAAGATTTCCCAAATAAAATTACCTCGTAAAAGCATAAAAACTGAAAAACTGTCGAGCGACCTCAACAAGATGAATCAATGACATAAAGGATTTTGGTCCTTGGATGGAATCATTTGCAATTTAATGTTGGAGAAATTAGAGCGGTGGTGAAAGATCGTAAAACATGCCAAAATAGCATAACAAAAATGAAACAAGAATGAGAAAATTTTGCTTAGTAATTTCTGTTTTGTTTTTGGCATCAGTCATGCCTGTCAACCCTCCCGATTTCGTTGGAAGACTCCCGATTTTGAGGATTTCTCCCGATCACCCGATCTCAACGAAAAACCTCCCGATATCACGATTTAACTCAAGATTTGTTTAATTTAAAAATTAATCAGTTTTTTGAAAAATTGATCAATTTTGTTTGCAAATATTTTTTGAGAGGGAAAAATACACTTCAACTCCTGCTTCGACTGATTTTCTATTTTTCAAGACTTTTCATTTGAAAATTAATGTGTGATCTTGCTTTCACATAACGGATAACATCGATTCGATTTGTTAAGAATTGAAGACGCTACAAATAACCAATGGCACGCAAAAATTGCAGTTTCTGGTACCGGTCATTGAAGGTGAAGGCAACTGTGAAGAACTGAGCTCTTTTAATGGCGTCTTTCGGAGCAAGTATTAGTACTAATAAGCGCAAGGAAGATGGTAAGCGAGAGTTGCAAGAAGAGGCGGGCAAAAGTAAAAAAAGAAATATTGCTGCAAGTACAAGCAAACTTGGGAGAAAGATTATCCTTTCATAAGTAGAAACCATAAAGGGGAGGAATACGCTAAATCTAATTCTTGCAGAACAGACATTAGCGTAGCTCGAGAAGGAAAGAATGACGTCACAAACACGTCACCTCCGAAAATCATAAAAAAAGCATTGCAGCCGAAAAAAAAAAATACAAAGGATAACCAGCTTTATGGTAAAGAGACCAGAAGAGAGCGATAAACTTATTTATGCGGAAACAAAATTTGCAATGTTCGTGGTGAAGAACAAACTTGCCGTTTAGCATTTGTGATGAATTTTCGAAAATCGTCAGCGACATGTTACCGGACAGTGAGCTGGCAAAAAAATATGCAGCTGGAACAGAGTTGTAAACGGGACGACTATAGTTCAGGCCTGAACCCGGCTCGAACCCGAAAACTAATTTGAAGCACAAATCATGCCCGGAAAAGCCTGAAAGTTAAATTAGGTCGAAAAAATTTAGCAATGTTGCCACGTAATTTTGATTATATTTTTGTGCTCCTAAGACAAAAAGCACGTCTTAGGCCCGAATTAAGTCTGAAAGTTTTATCAACTTTAGGCCCAAACCCGGCCCGACTTACTACTCTGAGCTGGAAAGACAAAAACTTCACAAATCATAAAAGATAGGAAGAGAGGCACTTTAAAAAATACAAATTGTAGGCCAACTAGCAGAAGAATGGGCGACTTTAAATTTGTTGAACTAATTTATTATGGTCTAGTCTACACAAAGATTGGAATTGCTGTAAATATTTAAATTTTTTAAAAATTGAAGTAGTCTACCCAAAACTTTTCATGAACAATAAAATTATGTTTCAGTTTATTTTATATTTACGACATAAATTCTCGTATACATGACAATTGTGAGGTTGTCCAAATCATTCCCTCAACTTGGGTTGGACGAAGATACCCTTCGTGATGAGTTTTTAGAGTACCAATTGCAGGATGACGCTGAAATGCCCAAACATTTGCAAGTGGACAAGTTTTGAAGCTTTATAGGGCGGAATAAAATAGCCGATGAACAAATTTTCAGCAATCTTGCTGCATTAATCAAATGGCTCCTGTGCATACCTCAATCAAATGCATGTAGTGAAAGAATCTTTTTCATGGTGCGAAAGATTGTAGCCAAATATAGAACCAGTTTGCACAAAGACACTGTGTGCGCGCTTTTAAGCTACAAATTAAATTGTTACAGCTGTGCAGCTGGCTTTAAACCTTCCAAAGTAGAGTTGAATGCTGCCAAAAAAGCCACATACAAATATAATCAACCCCTCAATAGATAAAGTCAGGCCCACAAGTAGAAGCAAATGCTTTAAGTAAGGGGGCGAGGAGGGGGGGGCGAAAGCTAGTTAAGAGGAGGCGCAGGTCGATATACCACTATACTCGTACAACTAACTGATTTTGTCTAGGCCGGTGGGCGAAAAACTTTTCCGGCAGGCTGCAGGTCTGGTTACTGGTTAAAGCAGACGTAGTTGAATGATATTTCATTTTTATTGTTCAGTGTGTTTTGGAAAGAGTCTGCTGCGCTGAATGTTGCATGACTTTTTATGCCGGATGTCAGTGAAGTGTATGAAACAGTACTGATGTTACCGGTTACCTGGTACTGTACCCAAAATTAAAATATTGCGTAATTTAATTAGTCTGTTTTTTAGTAGCTATAGAACTGCAAGAACCTGAAATGGTAATGTTTACCACCATTAAAAGATAGCAATAATTATTCAAGCAGTTGAAACAGGAGGAAGGTCTGGGGGGCGAAACTTCCTAGGTATTGAATTTGCTGGTAAGAAATCTCCCGATTTGGAATTTTCAAATGTTGACACTGATGATCAGTTTGTAATAGAATAATTTTGTCTTTATTCACCAAGTTGCGTCGGCCAGAAAGCAGCGAAGGAACCTTTGAGTCAAGCTGTCACCTGTCCACCTGCCTAACAAACACAGTGGAAACTTCACCCCGCCCTTTTTGATGCTGAACGTCGAGAAGGGAGACTGTGAATACCAATTTTTATAGTCTTTGCGTTGACCCGACCAGAAATTGGACTCCGGTCTACCGCTTCAGTAGCGGCGCTTCACCCACTCGACCGCTGATCAGTTTGATATTTACAGGGTCTTCAATTCTTCATGGCAATCTATAAACTGTTTTTAGTAATAATCGAAATGTTTCTTCTTGTTTGAAATAATCAAGAGTTCTAAATGATTTGAAGTTACGTTTCGACCTCTAAATTTCAAACCCTAGATTGTTAAGCTGTCTAATGTTACAACTATAAAAATCACAGTGAAAGGTTGTAAGTACAGCAGTCTGTTTCATAGTAAGAGCTCATTAGGTGTTTTTGCAATCTTATTCAAATATCATCTAATGTATTTCATCTTTTCTTTCTATTGCTACGCAGTTTTTTGATATGCGGTTGATTACAGAGGTGGAGTTCCCGAAGGGTCCTTGGCCTCTAGGACACAATTTGAAGTCCTCGGCCTTGGCCTCGATGGTCAAGTCCTTGGCTTTGGTCTCGAAGCCTGCAAGTTGTCAAAAATACCCTGTCGCCGGCTCGAGAACAGCACTATTTTTTGACCTGTTCAAAATGTGCCAAGGTCATGAGCAGTGGCGGATCTAGAATATTTTGGTGGGGGGGATTATAAAATTTATGAGCACAAATTGTGTATAATCTCAAAATTTTGCATGTTTATGATTAATGTTCTTGACCTCGCGCAAACTTGTTGGGGATATTTTTGATCCGTCCCATCCCAAAAACGTTACCAGTATACAAAATATTTTTTAAAATTTAACCAATGACATAAAACTAGTTTCATGTCATTGATTTAACCAATTCAATTCAAATTAATAACATAAAACGCTCTTTTCGTCTTTCCTGCGTCAAAAATTGTATTTATTAAACTTTCGCTAGCATAACCGTCTGCATATACACAGAGCAGGCGCGTTGCCAGAAATTCGCAATGAGGGAGCTGCTTTGGGGGTCTGGGGGCAGAGCCCCCAGCGATCGAAAATTTTGCATCTTTTTGCAAAAATAACTAAATTTTAGGGCTATTTTGACAAAAAATAATGCTTTTAAAACGTGGCATAGCAATTGGCAGTGCAAACATGATTAAACCGGTTGCATAAATGGGCTATGTGAGAAATGGCTAGTGGTAAAATTTTTTCTTGTTTACATGCTGCTAGATCATAAAATCCTACAGTTTAATAAAACTCACACGGAGTAATCTATTTCGACTATATTTTATAGAGAAAAATAATTGGAGGGGGGCTCATGGAAAGATATTTGAGAGAGGTGATTAGTAATTAACCAATACTGAATAGACCTCCCCCCCTGTTCGTGAGTTTATTGTATTTTTGTTGATAGAAACTATGTTAAGCATTTGCAATGAGCTATATTAAATTTGATTGCTCATTTTTGGCCATTTTTCAAAGTTTTTATTGATTTGTGAGTTTTATTTTTGACAAATTAGCCCCCCTGAATATATGGTTCAAAAGATTCTTTAAAGCACGTTTTAGTCCACACCAGTGCATAAAACAGTCTCCAAAGTGCTAAAAACGTAGCGTTTTTCCCATTCTGCATTTTGGTCTACATATCAATAGGGGGGCTATAGCCTCCCCCCCCCTGGCTACGCTACTGGTATTGCGTGTGGTTTGAGCGAAAATGCGCTATAATTGAACTCCTGTTGTGTTATGCCTTTATCGTTGAAAAGTGCGAGTTGTGAATTTTGCTAGTTTGGCGCTTTCAAATCAATCGGTCCTGTAAAAAACTAATTTCTGCTTTGTAAAAAGTTCGCTGTAAAAATAACTTTTTCCTCCCCCCGCCCTACCTCACTCCCCCAATGGCTTCAGAAATTATATCGCAGTCACCCGGCCTACCGAGTATTCAATGATTGCTTTTTTTTAATGTTTAATATTATGCATAGGCACGTTATGTTTAGGCTGGTGGGAGGATGCATCCCCCCCCATCCCCCCCCCCTAAATCCGCCACTGGTCATGAGCAATGTTGTTTTGTCTTGGAGCGCGCCAGAGAACTTGAGTAAACAATTTTTGCTGCACGAAGTTTGTGAAAAATTTGCAAAGTTGTGGGCAAAGACCGTTTTTTCTTTTCCTTTTTTTTTATTTTATTTGAAATCGCCTGCAGTATGCGAAAAATTTGCGAAATTTTTAGCGAAGAACTTTTTTTTTTTGAGAACACTTCCGCCCTGTGTACTTGATCCTTGACCTTGGCGTCGAGCAATCCTGCCCTTGGCCTCGAGAGGTCTGTCCTCGTAAGGTGTGTCCTTGGCCTCGAGCTTTGTGTCCTCGACTCCACTTCTGGTTGATTATCTTTGTGCTAATCATACAAAATGATTTAAAGTTCAAAACTTGTTGTGATTGACGTCACCAGTACTTCGCTATTGTTAATTTTTATTTAAATCTTGATAACCAGAGTTTTTCAATTTTGCAAAAACTACATTTTTGATATTACAGTTTGTATTACGATACATAAATTATACAGTGAAATAATTAAACATGTACAATTATAATATCGTATTTTTATTTTCTCTGGATTACTTTGGGCTGAAGGCAGAAAATAGCCGTTATTGTGGTACAGTGATGGAGTCGAGTACTCAACTTCCGAGTACGAGTACCGCAAAAAAACTTCGAGTACGAGTACTGATATTGAAAAATGTACTTGAGTACGAGTACCGTAAAAAACTTCGAGTACGAGTACTTTTACAAGTTTAGAAAAAGAAATTTTTAAGTTGTAACAGCTCAAAATTTGTCGCAAAAACATAAACGAATACGTTTTTTTCTGTGAGTAGGATGTTAAGAAGGCGCACAACTGCAGGCGACAATTTTCTGCTAAGTTACACGCAAAATAAATGTTATACTTTAAACAAATTAGGTACCTTGACGTTGAAAGCAAGTGCACGTTTTTTTGCGCGTCGGAAAAAACTTTGGCTTGCAGAAACTGCAAATTGCTCATTGTTGCAAGAAGTGCTGTTGCAGCCGCAGAAAAATGTTTTACTCTAAAACTGAGCAAAGAATTAACATCAAATTTTTGGTAAAATTCAAGCTTTGATGGAAGTTTACGGCAAAGAATGCTTGCCAAGAACCCGCGTTTTGGAATGGCACAAAAGATTTCATGAAGGCCGGACTGATGTTGGAGATGATGAACGTTCACGACGCCCAACCATATCAAAAACCACAAACAATAACCGAGAAACTGAAAAAATTGTCCAAGAAGATCGTCGGCTTAGTATTCGACTGATAGCAGAGAGGATGTTCATTGACAAAGAAACAGTGTGGCAAGCACTGAATGAAAATCTGCATATGACAAAGGTCTGTGCACAAGTTGTTTCAAAGCTTTTAACTAGCGATCAAAAAGAAAAAACGCCAAGAGATTTGTGCAGACATTTCAAAACAAATTGAAGAAAACCCTAAATTTTTAGACAGTGTGATTACTGTACATGCGATGAGAGATGAATTTTCCAGTACGACCCAGAGACAAAGAGACAGTCCATGCATTGGAAAACTGCAAACTCACCTCGAATTAAAAAAGCAAAATAGAGCAAAATCAAAATTCAAGGCAATGTCAATTGTTTTTTTTTATGTTAAGGGTGTTGTCATGTTTTGTTTTTTTATGAAAATCCGAATGAAACGCTGTGTTGATGCTAAGGGAGAATACATCAAAGGGGAAACAAAATAAAACGACCTTTTTTTCTTCAATAAAATTGTTTTCTGTCACCAGTCTTGTTATTTAATAGCGACACCTCGTATACCGTATGCTTCTTTCAATCACAAATAAGCTTTCAAAGTCCTCTACTCCAAACATGATTACCCACTACAATTTTTTGAGAGCTTTTGCGAATAAATGTTATATTCAATTAACATTTAATCATAGGTGGGCAAGTTAATGCAAAATGTTAGCTTCGTTAACCACTAGTCCGTTAACAAACTTCACACCTACGTTAACGTTAATCCGTTATTTTCAGCTTTAATTAACGGAAGTTAATAAAGTCCGTTAATTTGTTAATATTTTGCGTGTAATATTCATTTTTTTATGTTAACTCGCTTTTAGAGCACGTATTGACGTTGTTGAGCTGATTGTAAGAAAAAAATTTTTGCTATGGTGGTCTTTTTGTGTTTTGGAAGTTACATTTTACAGTCTAATCTAATTTCAAGACAAAAATAAGTTCAAATGCACTAATGAAGCTGCGATTGGAAAATCTTTGGAAATTGCGGACAGCAATATTTAATAGACCTATGAGGCTGCAGCTTATTTGTCACAAAAAAGAGCTCCTTTCTTCGCTTTCTATAAAGCTCGTGCTAATACGCAACAAGTGTTACCAGTGCCAACTGGTTTGTACCATTATGATAAATGAATGGTGCAAGATATTACCGATAAAAACTTTAACGGAAGTTGACAGAACTTAACGGAAGTTAATTTAATCCTTTAACATGAAAAAACTTTTTAACGGATTAACGATTTAATGAAAAAGTTAGCTTCGTAATTAACGGATTAACAATTAACGGACTTGTGCTCTTCTATGCATTTAATCAAAGACTATCTAAAACTTGTAAAACTAAACGGCAAATGACGTAGTAGTAAATGTTCTCGAAATAATGCTGCATTTCAAAGGAGGTGACTAAGTAATGTGAGCATAAAATAATGCTGCCATTTAATATCATCTACTAGCTACAGCTGTAATTTAGAGCGGTATTTTTATTCTGTATATTTACCTGTTTACTGTTCTATTATTTAATTTCAGATCTAACATCCATTTTTATAAAATAATCCTAATTAGTGCTTAGTCATATTAATATTTCAAACGCATTTTACATGCGTTATCGAAAGACTTGACTTAATATTTTATCCGTTTGACGACTTTCAGCTTTACTGAACAGCAATCTCTTTTTCAAATAGTAACTGACAAATGACTCCTGGTAGCATGCTTCTTATACCCAGTGATGGAGTACTCGAGTACAGTACTCGAACTCTAGTACCATTTTTTGCGTACTCGTACTCGGAACCCCAGGTACTCGGCTGGTACTCGTACTCGAAGGTCAGTGTACTCGGTACTCGGTCAAAAAAAGAGCCGAGTACACGAGTACATTTAGCCTTTGCTAAAAGTAATAAACAAAATGAATATTTGATAGTAAACTGCAGCCAATAAAACCCGCTAATTTATTGAGTTGCTTTTGCTTGAATCCGAGCAGACCGCAGCTGAACAAACAGCTTTTTAATGGTGAGATCGAGCGAAATCAAGCGTTGGAATGTGGTAAAGTGATTGGGTCGACAGCGCATAGTATTGTTTGACAACAAACGCCTTTCTGCTGCAGAAAACGTGTGAAAGTTGCCGCAAATTTTGATTTATTTAGCAATTAAAGTTACATACCACAGAAATCGAGCCACGCGTTTTGTACAAAACTGTAATCTCCCAATCCCAAATAATAGCTTTACTGTGGTATTGGAAGGGGTATCCGAAAAAGCATAAAGTTAGATTTGCAGGCAATATTTTCAGAGTTGAATTTCGGTCAGATAGAGATAGCTTATATGCGTAGTTATTCTGTAGCTGAGTTGCAGCTGTAGGCAAAACTTTACTTTTTTTTGCAAGAAATTGAGGAATTTTGTGAAAATCAATGTTGAAGTTTTTAGTTTGACTTCCGCATACAGGGAATCAGATTCGAGTCTGTGGCTTTTTCAGCAGACACTACTTCGATCATATCAGCTTAAAGTAGAGAAATTTAAAACAAAACGTAAAATACAGAAATGAACAACAACTACTACTACAAATTGAAGTAAACTACCATACCGGTATTAAGGACAACAGCCAAGTATTATACGGTAGTTAAACCGAAAAAAATATCGATGAAATATTATTAAGCGACACAATTATTGCAATTAAGCGCAAACATGTTGTGAGCAAATCAGATAATGCAGTAGCCATTGTTAACAGGTCAGACCTTTTTTTTTTTGAAAAAATGAGATAAAATTAAAAAGACTCAAGTTTCAAACCAAACATCTTCAAAGTTTTGTTGATGCAGATTTTTGCTTGTAACTGGTTTATTTATTGATTTGTCTATAATCTTGGAAATCAAATTTTTGCTTTAAAAAATGTAAAGTTTTCAACGGCGTAAAAACATAACATTAGTAAGTTCTTACTTAGAAAGCACTAACTTTTTTTTTAATAATAAGTCAACTATGATGTTTTTGACGTTTGCTGGCCCGAGTATTAATGTTTATTCGTTTTGCGTGCTTCTGGCCTAAAGCCTACCATCGCATAAGCCTAGGGAAGAGCCACCAGAACGGCGACTACTTAAAACAAGCAATGCAAAAAAGTTTTTTTCCCTCAAAATTCGAACCTGCAGCCTTTGGATTACCGGTCCACTGCTCTATACCACTTGAGCTAGAGAAGAGGTCTCCTCTCATGCTTAATTTTGGCTGTTCAATCCCAGCAACTTTCTTGTTCTATGATTTTAATAATAAGTCAATTATGATGTTTTTGACGTTTGCAAAAACATGCCAAGTCCCTAAAAAATCAATACTTTGTAAAAAACTGATAGTCCAAAGACCACACAGCAATCAGCGAGAATAAATTGACATATATATATTTCGCCTATAAAGGCATCTTCAGTGTCTTATTCAAATAGAATCAATTCCTTATTCAAATACTTTGTAAAAAGTGTTCTAAATATGAAAAACTTTTTCGCATTGCTTGTTTTAAGTAGTCGCCGTTCTGGTGGCTCTTCCCTAGGCTTCCTTGCTGGTAGCCTTTGGGCCAGAAGCACGCAAAACGATTAAAGCACTAACTTGTTGTTGTAAAATTATTCATTCACTTACGTCTGTGAAATTATTCCAAGTGCAAAGCAAATTTTTAGCTATTAGAGTTTCCACCTAACAATCTCTAAAAGCACTCTTTTAGAAATTTCATAGGCTAGCCTGTTGCCAATTTGTTTTAGTTGTAAAAATTTAATTTAGTGGAATTAGTTTTAACAAACAGGTCAAAAAAACGCACTTGCAAATAGGAGGCAAGAGTTGTTTTTTGAAACCATGAGCAAAAAGGACACCATAATTCTCCTCATTAGGCATTCCTGAAAGTAAGGTCTTGATCTAAGACAACATTTTAGGCGTTCAACAAACTGATTGTTACATTATTGTTTCAAGTTGATCACAATAAGGTTCTGCATTACAATATTTGACATTATTCTTAGCTTGCTTCTAATTGCCGCTTTGAACCAAAGTTTGTGGGTCACAATTTAGAATTGCTTTTGACTTCCTTTTGGGCTGTAGTTTGAAGGTTCCCATTAAGGTCGGAGTCTGATTTTCAATCCAAAACATCTTCGTGCAGATTTCCACCAACTTTTTCTTAATTCTTTGCGTCTTGCAATCGTAAGAACAAAAATGCCAAGTCCCTAAAAAACTAAAGCTTTTTTAAAAGTGTTCTAATTATGAAAAACGCACTGCTTGAAGATAAATTTTTAATAATGGTATAATCAATCCAATGCAAAAAAAAGCAAAAAAATTCACCAACAAAAAATAATTGATCTAAACGAAAGAAGGATTAAAAATCAATGGAAGCTAACCAGATGCAACTACACAACAGCAATTTAAATAGGCTTTGTATTTGCTGGAGAATTATTTTGACTTTAATTTTGCAGTAAAAATCGATTTTACTTCGTTTAATGTTTGTTACTGTGGTCACCGTTTTCATCAAAAATAAAATAGTAGGTTATATTTATTGTCAATATCGATAAGAGTTTAAATATAGATGCCTAAAACTTAACTTTTTTCTTGGGTTTTGATTAAGAGATATTAGGTGATCATTTCGTAGTTATGATAATAAGCAGTCTAACCAAAATATCAATAATATTAAGCGGCTTTTATTTTAGGAGTTTTTTGTTCGATTGCTTTTCATCACAAAAATGCTAAAGACATGACCAATTTAGAGGTTCCTAGTAAATGTACGTTTGAATCAAGGCACAAGGGACCAGGTGCGGATTGCGGTCGAGAGGAATGTTCCCTTATTTATAAACATTGGCTTAACTTTCCCGTAAATTTTTCGGAAAAATATACCGAGGAGATGTTTTGGTCTTAGCTTGTTTTATCTACTTGTGTTCTTCTTTTAGTATTAACTTTTGTTTTCACCTATATTATGCTCCTAATTTGCATTTGGAACATAATTTCGACCTTACCCTTGGAAGCTCCTGTTGCTACTGGGCGGACCATTTCATTAGATGCTTTTTTTGTGAAGTTTGGAGAAAACCCTGATCCTCCTAATACGGTCAACGTGGATCAAACGTCATCAACATCAAAAAGAAAATGAATGTGTTTGGTGAAGGTACCTGCAATGAGGATGAAACAGCAAACAACCAGCTTATACTCGTGAACAAGAACTCGTTGGTGGTTGAAACCAAAATAAACCCAAAAATCCAGGTTAGTCCATGAGTAAATGTGGATGTTGTTGCCATCAAAAGCAAATGTTTGTTTCCTCGCTTTGTCGTAGGTGGATCGCCGTTCTAAATAGAATGAGAAAAATTACTAGACTTACAATGCTTTTAATTCCTCAACTAAAATCATAAAAAAGATTTATTTGAAAGTGATGTTTTAAAAGCAGCAGGGCATTTTCAGTTGCTTCCATTATAAAAATTAAATAAAAATCACAGAACCACCGCGAGTGCAAAACAAAATCAAAGATGGAATCGCTGTGTTAAAGAGTACAATAAATTCTCGCTATGATCAAAGGCAGCTCACGTTTAAAAGCAATAGTTTCTAGAGTATTTTTTTCTAGGTCTTTTTATAGCAGCTAATTTATGTATTAAAATTTATTTGAATAAACCTGTTGGCACGTT
The DNA here is from genome assembly GCA_963965965.1 of Trididemnum nubilum. NCBI lineage: Eukaryota > Metazoa > Chordata > Ascidiacea > Aplousobranchia > Didemnidae > Trididemnum > Trididemnum nubilum. The sequence goes on along the minus strand of OZ014488.1, from coordinate 5,509,334 downwards.
ATTTTTTGAATGTTTTTACTGATTATAGTTTCTAACTTGCTCTAACCAAACGTCAATGTACTCGTTATCTGGCTCCAAACAAAACACTTGCTTAGACATTGCAGTTTATGTTGGAGTATAATAGTGCTATTTATAGTACATTTTTTTATAGCACAAATTTTCTTTATAGCACATATTTATGAGAATAGTAAACTAATGTGCATGCTTGTCTTCACTAAAAAAACGTAACAAAAAATTAAATTTCAGCCGCCTATAAATTATAATCGAATGGCAATGGCTTACTTTTGCTTTGTTTGTTCTTAATTCACAAACCACCATACAACAGACTACGATGTTTCCAAACAAGATGATGCCAACTGGGATCAAGAATCCAAAATAAAGACCATAAGATTGCAGGCAACAAGCATGCTCAGAATGATACGTGTTCTCACTACCTACAAACAATGTGTTTTTTATGTGATTTGCTTCAGAACCAAATTCTTAGTTTTTAATAATCGCAGGTTTAATTTGAGTTAGCACTTTGCATTCTGTAGATTTTTCATTTAAAAAATGCGTGATATTAAGGAGGGTCAAAGTTTATGAGATCTAAAAATATGAAAATCACGTAAATGAAATCAATACTTTAATATAATATAGCCATTAGAAATGATGATAACGAACTTTTGAACAATGTGTGTTAGCATTAAAGAGTGCAGAAATAACAGAGCTGGAAAGAAAGATGCTAATTCTAAACTTGATCAAATTGGAATCAAATCTTTCATTATACACGTTATGTTACACCTCAGCGTGTTACGAGCTTGCATGGGCCTACCTTCGCGCCGTTACGCCAGCGGACAAAACAGCACTTTTTGAAAAAAATTAACAGTGCTGGCAAACCATTGGAAACACTGTGTCTGATTTGACCGACCGGAGATTTGAACCTCGGGCCTTCTGCTCCAAAAACGAAGGCGTACATTCAAAGGCGAGGAGTTCAGAAAAAATATGGTATTATAACACGGAAAAAGATTAGTGAGAAAAATGAACGCCAAGATCAGACAAAAAAAAGAAATAGTGAAAAAAGAACAAGCGAGAGTGGATTTTTTAAGTCGTAGAATATGCAGCATAAGCTTTAAAAAATTTTGGAAATCTTTAAAAAAATTAAGCTCATTAGTTGGATTTTTTATTGTTTTGTTGGATTCTCGTTTTCATTTTTTGGATTATCTTTGCTTGTAGCCTATAGTGCTTGATCATTTAAGATAAGCATAAAACCAAAGTTTGTGGGTTTTGCTCCCCTTTTCAAGTGTTGTCCCTTTGAAAACCAAAGTTTGTGGGTTTTGTTACCCTTTTCAAGTGTTGTCTCTTTGAAACCAAAGTCTCCGAAATATATGAACACAGCATCTTATCTTACGGTTCTAAAAGAGCCTCCACTGGCAGTGCTACCGAGTCTTTTGCTGCAAAATTAAAGCTGCGAAAATTTCTTCGGAAAACTGCAAAAATAAAAACATTTTAAGGCGATACAAGCTCAAATTTAATTGACAGCTATTTTTCTAATTTTTTAGCAGCGTTTATACAGCAGGTTTTTACCAGTTTACATACTTTTGGAAAGAGTATTTTTCTCCAAAGAAAAACCTTCTGTTAGAGCAATTGTCAGCAAGGCAAAAATTGCTGGAATTCCATAGCATACAACACTGACTTTCATCACGAAATGACTTCGATGGTTTTGAAAAACCTGAAACGAAACTATGCCAGAATACAGCAGATACTGGCTTTGAATCATAAGTACGACAGTGCCAGGACTGGAGTCGAGACCGAATCGTCCGAAATCAAGTTTGAAATAAACAGCAATATGTTTACGTAGGTATGATTACTTTGCTCATTAAGCTGTGCGTAATGGCTAGTTATTTTCTAACCAACTTACTGCTTTGTTATTCAAGTCATTCCAAGCAAAACAAATTAATTGAAAATTTTGCATTTTGTCTGCACAGTATCAACACACAGATTAAATAGCATTGCTGCATGTTGTGCAATAAAAAGTTAATTTTTTTAAAAGTAGCCGGTACTCTAAAAATCATGTTATCCAACTCAAAACATTTAATATATTAGAAGAATATTTAACTATACGGTGCTCAAATGCAAAATAAATAAATAAATAAATAAAAAATTGATACATTACGTTCAAATGTAGGCAATCATCTTTACCTGGTTTTTAACTATTTCTACAATCACACAACTAAGCGTCATATTTTTGCTTCAAGAATTTTGATTTACGTTTAGTAAATCGCTTTAGAATGCGCATTTTTTCTTCATTGAAATCTCACCTTTATTATTGCAACGTACATTTCGTAACCGTAAGCCCCCATCCAAGCCCAAGACACCAAGAAAAAGTAATGAAGAAGAAAGGTTACTGCTGTACACCCGGCAGGGTTGCCAAGTGCATTTGAAATTCCAGATACAAAAATAATGAAAGAAATACAAAGGTTGCAGGATAAATGAAGAAGAATTTTTCCAGATGTATACTTTCTCAGCTCTCTGAAATTAAGCATTATTTATGTGAAATATTTATTTGATTCAAACCTGCTTACTTTATAGTTTTTGCTTTTTTTTTACGCTTTTCACGTAAAAAAAGACAAAACGATTTTTGATAAAACTATTACAATTGGCATCACCTTTTTTTTCTGTTTATACAGGGAACCGTAGCCAGACTCGTAGATAAGACGGGGCTCAACATAACGGTGATTGTCAATAGTAGCTGCAGTATTACTAAGATCAGCCAATTGGTCGAGCGGTAACGCATTCGTCTCTGGAGTGGGAGGTTCGAGGTTTAAATTTCGGACCGGTCAAGTCGGACATAGTGCTGCAACGGCTTGCCACCTCTGCGAAATTTCTTCAAAAAAAGCTGTGTTACCCAATCGCAGTAACGCGGAGATGGACCCCGCAAACTCGTTACACGCTTCGGCGTAATACAGCGAGTATAATGAAAGTACTAAGTAAAAATTTTTCGTTTGCATTCAACCATGTTCATGCCGGTTCAAATCCTTTGTCAACGTCACTATAGTTGTGCTTTTGTGTTTATAGTTTTGTGGTCTTGATAATTATGATGTATGCGAATAACACAGCAGAGATGGAAACCGGTCGGGTCAACCGGTACCGGTCGGGTCGACCGGCCGGTCGGGTTGCCGGTCGGGTCGAGATTCTTCGACCGGCCGGTCAAGCCGGTTGAAAAACCGGTCAAACTCTCCTTTTTGGCAACTAAAAGACATCTAAGCACCAACCGAAATATACTGATATATTGGATCATAAATAAAACTTTTTATAAAAATCAGTATTAACAAACCACATCTTTCGAAAACACTTGTTGAATGGTTTCAAGCTGTGACTAATATGCTGTGACCATTAAGACATGCACATCCAGGCACGTATTTAGGGTGGGAGTATTGTGCCATGCCTCCCCACTTTGGGCCACGGCACAAAGCAAAAAAGTGCAAAGTACACGTTAAAATCGCGTAATCAGATTCTATTAAAGCATGCATGAGGAAGAAGCTTGCGCTATCTAGCATTTTAGCATCATTTTAATCAGCTTAAGAGTAGAAGTGGCGCAGATTTCAGATTTTTTACTACATGCTAAAATTTTGCCGCTTTGAAAAGCTTGTTTCATTTTAAATTTACCACGCTCTACACTGGGCAAGAAAGACATACTGTAGCTCTTATTTTTTTTATATCTAACTAGCCATGGCTTGTTTTGAAGTAGCAGCATTTCTGCAAACTGCTGGGGCACATTATATTTTGAATGTTTTCTAGCCAATGTCATAACAGTTTAGTGTTTTCAATGAAAATAACGGACGCGTTGCATTCATCGGGATAGTTATTCATAACCACTTCGTATAGTTCGTACTACCGATGAGTTTATTTATTGGTTTGACGTTTCGCTACCCAAACCGGGAAGCTTCTTCAGAACAATTTTCGGCAGTGCTGCCTTTGCAGTTACAAAAAGATAAATGAGAAAAAAATAACAGCAGAAGATAGGTAACAGTAAAAACATACAAACATCACAATACTTGTACTATTATATCCAACAACATTAAAATGATAGAGCACTAACATTATATGATATTGAAAAATTATGTCACTAACGGCGTGAAAAAAGGAATACTGAAAAATTATGTCACTAACAGCGTAAAAAATAATTACCTAATAATATTCGTAACAACTAGCTGCTTCACTAACAGTTTGAGAAAGTATGAAAAGGATCTATTGCAAAACATTATGTACTGGAATAGGTTTTTAGCGCCACAGAGATTTATATTAATTGTTCCGTCTTTATATAAATCTCTGTGGAGCTAAAAACCTATTCCAGTACATAATGTTTTGCAATAGATCCTTTTCATACTTTCTCAAACTGTTAGTGAAGCAGCTAGTTGTTACGAATATTATTAGGCAATTTTTTTCACGCTGTTAGTGACATAATTTTTCAGTATTCCTTTTTTCACTCTCTTAGTGACATAATTTTTCAATATTCTTTTTTTTCGCGCTGTTAGTGACATAATTTTTCAATATTACATCAATGCTATTGTTTCATCATTTTAATGTTTTTGGGTATAATAGAAAAAGTATTGTGATGTTCATATGTTTTTTACTGTTACCTGTCTTCTGCTGTTATTTTTTTCTCATTTATCTTTTTGTAACTGCAAAGGCAGCATTGCCAAAAAAAAGATTAGTGTTTGCTGCTGGGCAAATTGCAAACAATCTGTCACCAATAGCTAAAAAAATTGTAACTTCATTTTTTGGTCTTTTGCAAAATATCATTAGAAAGAACGTCTAATAATTTAGCTTGTGCCCTCCAGTGCTTTTTATGCTTATTTTGAGCACGTTTTGTACTGCTCAAAACAGGCCATTCAAACCGAAACTTAACCAAAAAAGGTCTGAAAATTGAGTCATTTTTGCAAAAACCGCAAAAGTTTTTTTGTGTTTTTTTTTTCTGAGACCCCCGTCCAAAGTCACAGATTTTAACACCCCACCCATGCCCCCCTTTTAAAAATTTTTCATTAAATATATTTAACAGAGAACAAAAACCTTCTGTAAAAAAACCGGTCGACCGGGCCGGTCACAAACCGGTCAACCGGCCGGTCAACCGGCGATGATTTTGAAATTTACCGGTCGGTTCGGGTCGAGAAAATCCTGACCGGTTCCATCTCTGTACCACAGTTCGGAAAAACAAAAAATAATATTACTTAAACAATACCTGTAATAAGCTATCACGATAATAGTGAAAAACAGGGCCACGATTGAAATACAGCACCCAATTAAACTGAAAGTTTCCAGGAAAAAATTAGCACGCACGGCCGTGGACACCTAGCAAGTATGCAGTTAATTAAAATGAAGTTTGAATGAATAGCATGAATGGGATGTTTTATTTGGATTATCAGTAACATGAAGCAAAATAAACAAGCATTAAATCAGAGCTTCAGCTAAATTAAATATATTTTTTAAGTACGGTATTATTGTATTGCTTCAAGTAATCTAAAGCATTGCTTAATGTTCAAAAAAATCACTGATTGCTAAGAAATCTGAACACAGAGCAGCCTCGGAAAGAATTTGTTGTCAATGGTCTTTTTAATTATGTCTTGCTTAATACTACTTGGTTTTTGAACGTAAAGCTATTTCGTTGCTTTTTGATTTGTTATTACGTCCTTCCACGTTCTTGATTTTCTTGTTTTTGATTTCAGCATTTAAAAGAAATGTCATGATGTTGTTGAAATATTTTATTCACTAGAGCTGCCTAAAATAAACAAACTTGCGCGTCGATCCCTAGTAAAACTTGAGTTCAAATAAATGTTTTTGTAATTACAAGTTAAAATATATACTTTAGCATTTTGATTTCATTGTTGATGTATCAAGCACATTTGCGTTTTCAACGAGGTTTTCTTTTTCTAATGGTGTTTTATAAAGAATCAATCACCATTTTGTCATACACGTATTTCGCAAGTGCGTCACAAATGCTTTTATCTCATAAAGTTTATCTTTTAAAGGTGTACATGACAATCGTAATTTCTTTAATTACAAAATGGTTTGGATTTTTCAGAGGTACTATTGCAAAACCGCATATTATGTACGATAGCATATTGCATGCCGTTATATAAACTTAGAATATATTTGCAATGTCACAAAAATTTCAATTTGATCGTCAGACTTTAGTGTTAATATTTAATTTCAAAATTGTTTATCAACAGCTCAAATATAAAACAACAACACACACTGCAAAAAAATGAAATTAAATACTTTGGTAGTAAAAGAAACTAATCCAAACCAGGATAGAAGTATTATTATGTTATCAACTTAATTTATACGTCTTATTTCAAGAGGAAAATGCACTAATTAATATACAAGCAAATAACCACAACATTAAAACTATAAAAACATCAAAAATCAAAAACCAATAAAAATCAAGTATTTTTTACTTTAAATTGGATTATCAGGCATAAATTTAAACATTAGTTCTAGATCATTGGGTTTACCCTGATAATCATTATTGGATTTACCCCTGATAATCCCATTTAAGGGGAAAAAAAGTGACCGTTGGCAATTAAGCTTCAACGTTTTAAAGTTTAGATCTTAATGGTCAACTTCGATTTTTAAAATTAACTTACTAAAATTTACCTTTGATGATCCCATTTACGGGTTAAACAGATTTTTGGGTTTTATAGGTTTTTATTTTTTAATGTTTTTATGCTGTAGTAATTTGCTGCGATTTGTTCAAACTCTTTTTTATCAAGCACTTTTTGAAACTCTGAAATCAACTACAGGCCTCAGTCATCAATATGCCGTAAACTTGATGCGAATACGCTTATAATAACATTTCAACCATACTCACAATAAGTAGAGCAAAATTTGTAAGGTGAGAACACTTGCATGTAGGAACACCATCGTCAACGTTTAATTCACATCCTTTTCTGGACCATTGCGTTTGATTGAAGTCCCAAAATGCACACTGAAATGTTACCTTATTGACCTAAATACATTGAGCTGAAAGACTGCAAAAACGAATAGAAAGCTTCTTATTTGTTACCAACATTAAAAAAAGAAGTCAAAAATTAAAATTAATAAAAATAAAAATCTCTCAAATTTTACCATGTTACGAACAGTGAGAAAAAACATTAACACAACACGTGACTGGAAAAACCAAGTTGATTTCATGTTATAAAAGACTTTAGGTTATGTTAGTGGAACCGTTACGAAGCTTAAAAACGATAGTTACTAATTTCTGATGTTGGCTATTTATCAATGACGAATGTAGTGCTGTAGTTGTTGTTTTATAATGTTGGTATTTATCAGTGACGAATGTAATGCTGTTGTTGTTGTTGTTATTATTTAACCCCTGTCACCAGACTGCGTCAGATGCTAACTATTGCACAATCCGCACACTTTTTATTGCAATGAATATCGTGCTTAAAGGAATCCGTACCTGCTAAGGAGTTTTCAGTGATTCGATGTTTCTGCGAAGCTCATCGAATCCTTGTCCAATGAATTTGCTGCTTGTTCGAAGCCACCAAAAAGAGATAACCATCGCAAAATGTCTTTTTCAAGGATGCCAAAGTGACCCAGGTGCGGGTTGAATCCAAAGCATGTAATCATGGTCGTTGTTAAAATAACGCTTTTTTTCTATCAGCCACGTTGCAGATAAATCACCTAATCAGTGATGAACCGCCATTCTGAGATGGCCAAAAGTTTCAATTTTTGCACCAAAGAGAACCAAAATTTAATGTTAAAAATCGTTTTCTAAAACTTGATTTTATGAAACTTGATTTACCATTAGATTTTCAGAACAGTTTTCAAACACTATGCTCCATTGTATTCAATGGTAAACGCGCTCTAGAATGCCAAAAAAAAACTTTTCTCAGCTACTTTAATTCTGAGCGCACTGCTGAAAATATTAGCTTAACAAATCAAAATGGTCAAACACGTTTCGTCAAACATCGTATCGAATTAAGTACCAAGAAGAGGAGGAAATTCAAGCGTGAGAAAAAACTCTAACTTACCAATAACTTTCTTCCAGAAATCGGAAATCTTCTTTGCTTTTCATCAATATTTCTATGCTTGATTACTACAGGCTGACTCAAATTTGCATTTGCTGAGACATTCAAACCAATATTTACAGACAAAATCTGCAAAATCAATTTTACTTTTCACATGCTGTACTTTTTTTAAATACTACTACGGCGGCGATAGCTCAGCAGGTAAAGTCTCGGGTTAGAGATCGAAAGTTTCCTTGTTCAGATTTGATTCGATTTGTTGTGTCCTTGAGAAAGACAATTAACGGTTTTTTCCCATTGCAGCCAAGTAGTCTATATACCTGCCAGCGTGATGAAAAACTTGTTAGCAGAACCCAAAAAAGAGAGATCTGCGTTGATGTAATTAGAAATCTCAGGCCGGTCAATTGCTTTGTGCATACAATCGCAAGAACAAACGAATGAATACAGTAAAGAAGTTAATATCGCTAAACCAAGAAAGATACTTTTTTTATGAATTTTTGAGGAACCAATAACTCCAAATAAATTACAGTATTTCCAGTAACCTGTTCTGGGCACCGCAAGTTTTTTTTAAGTCCGCAGTCCGCAAATCCGTAACCGAATTTCAATTTTCTTAATCCGCAACCGCAAGTCCGCAATGACGTTTCAAGATTCTTGAATCCGCAACCGCAAGTCCGGAACTTCGTAATTCTTGAATCCGCAACCGCAAGTACGCAACTTCGAAATATTTGAAGTCCGCACCGCAAGTCCACAACATTTTATGAACCGAGTAGAAAAGTTTTGCAATCAACCATGTCCCAAAGTGATCTGCTCAGAGTTGATTAGCAAACATAAGTAAAAAGTGTGACTTGTGGGAAGTATAGCAAGCGTATGGTGGATATATTCCACGCAATAGAAGAAATATTCGCAATCGCTTATTGCAGTAAATGTACCGCAGGATGACTTGTTATTGAGCTGCTTTTTCGGATGGCAAACTTAAGAATTTTCCAGCCCTTTTTACTTTCAGGTCCAACTCAAAAAAGATTTAAACACTTGTATTTTTGGTTAAAGTTTTTCAGTGACTTGGCTAAGGGGGATTGTAGCCCCCAGCCCTCATTGTTGCGCTACTGCTTGTACAGTAGGTACCTAAACTGCTTGGAAGCATATTACACAACCCACCGACGAATTCTTGAAAATGCTACAATAAAGCTAGGAATTTGAAGACTAAAAGTCATTGGATTGCAGTAAGAAGCCATCAAATAGCAAGGTACAATCCGTATTTCCACTTGCAAAAACATATTCTAAGAAAACGTTTTTTTTTCAAGGCAGGAAAAGGCAAAGGCAGTAGAAGGCAAAAAGACATTTTTATCACTAAATGTGTTACTAAATTTTTAGTCCCTAATTTCGATAAATACTGTAGGAACGCGATAACCACACGCTACCAGCAGTGCGTCGCCAGACCAGAAGAAGTGAGGGGGCCCTAGCCGAAAATGGAGGAGCACTACAAAAATAGATTGAACTTTTGCACATAAAACTAATATTTTAAAGCAACAATTTTGTATTCATCTTTGAAAAAAGAGACATACAAGCCCGGCAACGTTTATTAGCTCGTTTCAAATGCAGCCCGTATAATTGCTTGAAAAATCTGTCTGCAGGAGTGAATGCGACCAGAAGCGCAACCAGGGTTTTGCTAAGAGTTGTGGGAAGCTTGAACCAAAAGTAAATGTTTTTTGCACAAAAATTGTCTAATTTTGGTCCCGAGCTGAACAAACCGTCGCAACTCAAGCGTATCACAAAGGGGGGCAGATCCCCCATCTGCTGGGTGATTTTTGCGATTTTGCGGCAAAAATAGCAATTTTAACGCCATTTAAATCACATTTTGCACGTTTTAAAACCATATCAATAATTACAGTAAATTGCTAAAATTCAGAAGTCATTGAAAGATTTAAATTGTCTAGCCTCTTGAGCCCACATATACTTCAGGTCAGGTCCAAAACACGTTTAAACGCTTATTCTTTTTTTTTGGTTATATTTTTTAAATGACTTGGCTAAAGGGGGCTAATGCCCCCTTAGCCTCTTCCCCCTTGTAGTGCGATTGACTGCGACCTAAAATAAATCTTGAGTGAGCTCTAAAAAAACAGCTGGTCCTTTTAAAAAAATGTTTTCACATGTTGTTTCAGGTCATAATCACTAACGAAATACCGGTAACGCTTCTGTAGGCATGCATCCCTATTTAGCGACACATCCGTAAAGGCGTGTTAATAAGACGTAGTGACGGCACTGGCTACTAGTACAAAATATGATACACCAGTGGCTAATTTTGTGAACTCACGGTAAAAAACAACAAGCCACAGTTTGAACCAGGGCTGCAAATTCGAATTTAAACTCGAAAAAAGTTGGTTGTTTTGCCAAACTCGAAAAAGCAGCATGTCAACAAAAAGAAAGCGATAAAGTCGAAAAGCAGACTTAGTATTTTTGTCAGCCTGAACTCGAAAAACTTGATATTTTTGCCGAACTTGAACTGGAAAACATGAAATTGATTTCTCATGTTTGACTGGGTAAAAACATGAATATTTTACGAAAATAGTAAAAAATTTCAATATTTGTATAAAACTTGCGGAATTGCGGACTAAAATTAAAAATAGTCCGCAACCGCAAGTCCTTAATTTAAACTGCCAAAGTCCGCAAGTCTGCATGTCCGCAACTTTTTTCGTTAGTTCGCAATTGCGGATTTGCGGACTTGCGGACTAACTTGCGGACTTGCCCAGCTCTGCCAGTAACATAATAAAATTGCCCGACAGCAGCACAATCGTTTTGCTTAAACGCTTGAAATGTTTTCAAAAATGCAGTGAAATGACCTACAATGTTTCAAAATTCAAGTGCTTGATCAGAGTTGTCAGCTGTTAACTAAAACTAATAGACAAATGAATGGTATCAAAACTCGCTTCAATTAGCTATAAATGTTTGTTTTAATGACTACAATGTCTTAAACCTTGCTAAGTTTTGAAAAAATAATTCCTCAATCCTCTTTTATACGGGGAATTTGCCCCCTATTTAACTCTTAAACCAAAAACCATAAAAACACCAAATTTGGCATGCAGGTTGGTATTCACCTAAAGTTTAAAAAATAGTTTTGAGTTGATGACGTTATAATTGTGACGTCACGGCTATATTTTCGAAAAATGATGTCAATTTTGCAATGACGTTACAGGCGGTTCAAATTTTGTACTTCGGTTTGCGATTTGACACTTAATCATAAAATGCTTAAAATAAGTTAATATCGTGACCAAAACTTCTTCTGAAGTTATTTAAGTTGAGTATTGCTCAGATTTTGAAAATTGACTTTGGCAAACCTTCAAACTTGGGAAAGTTTTCGTTACCTTAGCAACCTCAAATTTTCAGGAGTTATTTGTAATGAATTTTGATTTAAAGTCAAGTTGATTCAATTTTTGTTTTTTGAAAGGATTAATCACAAAAAACGAGATTGGGCGAAATGACCCCTTTCCCATGTAAAATAAGGTTATGATAGCAATAGATTAGATGTCGAACCAACAAAAATGAGAATGCAAGGCTTACGCCATGTGACATACTTCTCTCTAAACAGAGACGTTTTTTTTATAGATTTGGTTACATCAAGCTTTCATATCTTACAGTACAATGACACTATAAATCAATTTTAAGTTCCATAATAACGAATGAACAATTTGGCATGAGGCAACGACTACACTGTAAAAAAAGTTCGTAAATTTTACGGTTGTTTTACCAGTATTTTTTACAAATTGCTAAAATTGAGGTCTGGTAATTTTAATTACGCAACGTTTACGTAAAATTAACCGTAAAGTGCAGTAAATTTTACATACATCAATTTGTATTTCGTTTTACAAAATTTTTACGTAAATCTTACGGTTATTTTACTATTATTTTTCACTAATTAAAAACATTGACAACTCGTAATTTTATTTACTTATAATCATTAAGTCAAATTAACATGTATTACAAATAAAATTTACATGTATTATGTTTTATGTCGTTTTACTCAATGTATACGTAAATGTTACGTTTTTCTGCGCGTAGTTTTTGAATCAGCTGAAAAAACATATTACTGCGTAGTGCATAAAAAATTTTATGGCAGAAATACTTACCATTACTGGACCACAAACACTTTATTTAGAAAACTCGAAACAGACGTACGGAGAAAAAGTGAAGAGTGTTGAAGAAAAAAAGTTTTCTCTTGTTTAGAAGGCTTTTTTGCGGTCACGCGTTTTCAGCTGAATTTGTTGGACAAATTCGTAAAACAAGTGAACCGTGAAGAAAAAAGACACGCTGATTGAACGAATCGAAATATTTCAGAACAACTGAACCGTGAATAAAAAAAGGCAAAAGTAGTAGTAGGTCTATCCAATCTTCTTATAAGCTGTCTATGACTGGACTATAGGTCTGCTATTGCAACCAAACTTTGAAATAGCATGATTTAACAGCGGAACAAAGTCTAACAATGCAGAAAATCAAATCCAGTTTTTTTTTAATTGTCAAAGCTGGATCAATTTCTTTTTTCTTCTATTGCAAAAAATAGTAATAACCATCCAAGCTTTAGTCTGGTTTCGATCAAACATTACAAAAATCTGGATCCGCTTCGGACTTGCTCATTTGGTTTGCTGTTTATTTTGTTTAAATCAATATATTTTAGTAATTTTCGGTGTGGTTTCAATTTCGACTCCGTCCAATTTACGTAGTAGTTCAGTGGCAGGATGTTGTCTGCTGTTCGCTATTTGCTTTTGGGAGTTCGAGCAGAATGCCAGACAGAAATACAATCTTAATGTCAGCTTGATTAAAGTTTAAAAAACCGGATTACCTGTAGCATGATGTATGCTCACTGTTTAAGCCTAGTCTGTAGTCAACAGGTTGGCTTCTGGTACTGGGTATACCATAGGTGGGCAAGTTAATGCAAAACGTTAGCTTCGTTAACCACTAGTCCGTTAACAAACTTCACACTTTCGTTAACGTTAATCCGTTATTTTCAGCTTTAATTAACAGAGGTGGAGTCCTCGAGGACGTCCTTGGCCTCGAGGACGTCCTCGAGGACACATTTTGAAGTCCTTGGCCTTGGCCTCGAAGCCTCAAGTCCTTGGCCTCGAAACCTTAGGTTCTCGAAAATTGCCCTGTCCTCGGCTCTAGGACAGCACTATTTTTGAACCGTTGAAATTTTGTTGAAAACGCCAGAAACCTCGCGGAAAATTTGTAAATACCTTTTTTATTTTGCGCAATTGGAGCGTAGGCTTAGCCAAGCGGGCCTTCCCCCCCAATTGAAATTTCATCAATGGCAAAAAAGTGACAAAAAAGCCTGTTGTTTCTTCAGTTTCAGTTTCTTTTTAGCGTTTTTCGTTTACACCAGTAGCGAACAACAATACTAAAGATCAAGGGCCCCGCGACCCCCTAAAATCAATTTTTGCTAGCCAATTTAAACGTAAATCTGGAAGAAATGGATAGTTTTCATTCTAAAAGTTGCTATCTCAGGATCACATCTAGCCTTTTTATGAACGTAAGGCATTAACCAAGGCCGGATTTACCACAATATAACGCAGTACCAGCTAAGGGCCCTGCGCTCAAATCTTAAGACTTTTTATGGTCTTCACCTACATTTGGCAGAAAGATGTTGCGAAAATCCCGAAAGTGCCCGGGGCCCAGCGCGATGTAAATCCGGATCGGCAATAACATAGCCAGTAGCGTAGCCGGGGGGGCTATATTCTCCCCATTGGTCTGTCAACCAAAATGCAGAATAAGAAAAACACCACGTTTTTTGCTCTTCTGAGACTATCTTTTGCGCTGGAAATGACTAAAAAGTGATTTAAAGCATTTTTTGAAACATATATTCAGAGGGGGGGGGGGTATTTGTCAAAAATTAAAAATCACCAATCAATAAAAACTTTAAAAAATGCCCAAAAATAAGCAATCACATTTGATCGCTAGTGTAAAAACGCCAAGCATAGGTTTATCAACAAATATATTATAAACTCAGGAATAAAGGGGGGGGCTACTCAGTGTTAGTTAATTGCCAATCACTTCTCTCAGATATCTTTCCAGATGCCCCTCCCCCCCCGATTATTTTTCTTTATAAAATACAGACGAAATAGATTACTCCTTATGAGTTTTGTTGAAAAATAGGATTTTATGATTTACCAGCATGTAAACAAGAGAACTGCAATGTTATCATTAGCCACTTCCTACATAGCCCGATAATGCAACCAGTTGAATCATGTTGCGCTGGTAATTTCTATGCCACGTTTTAAAAGCATTATTTTTTATTAAAATAGCTCTAAAATTAAGTTATATTTGCAAAAAAATGCAAAATCTGCGAGTGCTGGGGGCTTCGCCCCCAAACCCCCGTGCCTCCGGCGACTGGGGTCTTTGCTCCCAGGCCCCAAAACAGCCCCCCATTGCGAATTTCTGGCTGCGCGCCTGACACATGGTTAGTAAGCGAAACTACCCATCTATTGTACTATATTGTACTATTTTTCAATAACAATTCATAAATTCACCTCCACCTTGCCAGTTTTTATGCACAAAATACTTTTTAAAAAAATTAGTCTTGGAAAATGCTGATTGAACAAATCGTTGAACTTCAGTAAAGGGAGCCTGGGCCCCCTGGCCTAACATGCACTTCTATAACTGGTTATTTTCATGACAAAACAAAAATCTTTAAGGAAAATCTTCCAGTGGGTTTTCATTTACTGCTAAAATGTTGCACGAGTCAATGCACCTTACTTCCCCCTACCTGGACCAAATCACATACAATTAAACTTTAACACCAAAATGCAAGATGTTAAACGTGTTTTGAACTTAAATTGCAACTAGAAGGAGGATTAAACAATTTTATTTTTCTAATTGGCTTTCAAATGTCAAAAATCTAGTGCTTTCAAATGGCTCTAAATATGTGCGAAGTGTGATTCAATGGCATTAAAATAGCTTTTTTTACCAAAAAATTACAAAACATCGCCCAATAGCTGGGGGCTTCGCCTCCAGACCCCCGTCTGTGATACGTTTGAGTTACACTGGCTTTCTCAAAACGTCTCCAAAGTTACATATTTGTACTTTTCAACTATATTAGTTGAGGCCCTCTCCCTTTGCAAAATCCTGGTTAAGTGAAAAACAGGCAAATTTTTGATGACGTCATTGCATGTGATTTGTGGTTTAAGCCTCCCCAATCAAAAATTCTGGCTACTCCTTTAAATTGGAGATTGCCTGAAAAACTTTTTTGAAGACCTTTTTTTTTTTGGAGAACACTTGCAGCTGTGTCCTTGACCCTTGGCCTTGGCCTCGAGCATTCCTGTCCTTGGCTTCGAGAGGGTCTGTCCTCGGAAAGGCTGTCCTTGGCCTTGGCCTCGGATTTTTTTGTGTCCTTGGCCTTGGCCTCGAGCCTTGTGTCCTCGACTCCACCTCTGTTAATTAACGGAAGTTAACAAAGTCCGTTAATCCGTTAACATTTTGCGTGTAATTTACGTTTCGTTTTATCCACTTGCTTCTACAACACGTATTGACGCTGTTAAGCTGATTGTAAGGAAATATTTATTGCTATGGTGGTCTTTTTGTGTTTTGAAAGTTACATTTTACAGTCTAATCTAATTTCAAGATAAAAACAAGTTCAAATGCAAAACGAAGCTGCAAGATATTAACGATAAAAACCTTAACGGAAGTTAACAGAACTCAACGGAAGTTACTTTAGTCCGTTAACAGCACTTAACGGAAGTTAATTTAGTCCTTTAACATGAAAAAACTTTTTAACGGATTAACGAGTAAATGAAAAAGTTAGCTTCGTTATTAACGGATTAACGATTAACGGAGTTGTGCCCACCTATGGGGTATACAGTAGCTTAGATTAGGCCCATGCTGCTTCAAGCTTGGTATGCCAGCCCGAAAAGTACGTTATCTGTTATCTGGTTATTGTTTACCGTAGCCTGACCGCAACAGCCTGCATAAACTTTAACAATGCCATCATATCATAACAAACGACAGAAATAAGCTACGTTAAAGGGAGGGTGCAGCCTAGCCAAGTATGACATCAAAAAATCGCATTTAATTTTCTGATCACAAAGCAAAAAGAATTTTTTTCAAAGATTGCCTAGTTTCTGAAAAAATCAAAAAAATCCGTTTCAACTCCGCACATTTGGATTGGATTGGCTAACAATTTGATGACGTACTAGTTGGCTAACGAAAAAACCGCAAAAGCTTGTTCACAATGGTAAACAACAAGGATAAGCGAGTAGGAGTAAGAAATCACGCAAAATTACCAAAGCGAGATAGCTTTTTTAAAAGCGGCCATTGTTTTAAAACGATTGCTTAATACATTCTTTAGCTTATATGCGTCCGTATATCACGTGTCGGTATACCAATGTATAACCGCGGTCTAACTACCATATAGAAGAAACAGTATACACACCTATAAGCTAAAAAATGTATTAAGCAATCGTTTTAAAACAATGGCCGCTTTTAAAACTATCTCTCTTTGGTAATTTTGCGTGATTTCTTACTCCTACCTTGCTTATCCTTGTTGTTTACCATTGTGAACAAGCTTTCGCGGTTTTTTCGTTAACCAACTAGTACGTCATCAAATTGTTAGCCAATCCAATCCAAATGTGCGGAGTTGAAACGGATTTTTTTGATTTTTTCAGAAACTAGACAATGTTCAAAAAAAAAAAATTTTTGCTTTGTGATCAAAAAATTAAATGCAATTTTTTGATGTCATACTTGGCTAGGCTGCACCCTTCCCTTTAACTACCGGCACAAAGGCAAAGGTATGCAGGTTATGTGGTACGTACGGTATACAGCCAATCAGCCAGAGCCATAAAACTGACAAATTTAGGCCAATTAAACTGATCTGAACTAAACAGTAAAGGTTAATTAAATGCGTTAACAACAAAAACTTTGGAGTACAGTAATGAAATAAGAAAAATACCAAAAAATTGCTAAAACTGTTGTGCTTTTTGAAAACGTTGTTTGGTATTCTGCCAGCAGTAACTGAGTTTATGGCACGAAGCTCTTGCTCAGCTGAACATTTGGACAACTATGATTCTGAATTAGGGCATAGTAGATATGTAGTCAACTAGTCATTTTTATAGACAATAGCCTGTACCGGTAGGCCTACTGATATTGGATTGTCTGTTGTATCTAAAGTAGAAATCATACCTGTAGGCCTAGTTACTGGTACCAATTAGCTTAGGAGGCATTAATAGTGAGCTTCTCCAGTGTTTTTTTTTTATTTTTGGCTTCACTGTAGACTCTGATTAACACATCCACTTTGGGCTTGACGATTTTGGTTAGGCAGTGGCTATTTTGCCACTTGTGGCAAAACAGCCATATGCTATTTTGGCACTAGAGATTTTGCTATTTTGTCTCCAGCACCAAATATCCCAAACCCTTACCCTAACTCTAACCCCAACCCTAACAGAAGGAAAATACTATTTTGCCACTTGTGGGAAATAGCCACTGCCAAATCAAAATCGTCAAGTTTGTCACTTGTTTCAAATAGCCACATCCTTTTGGTTAAAATAGCCAATTCTCCAAAAACTGCATTTAAACAAGACCATATATAGAAGAGATTAAGATAGACAATCAAAGTTTTGTACCTTAACCAGTCATTGTATCTGTGCAACTTTTTTTTATATCTATAACAGAAAACTTTCACAGCTAGACATAATAGATATAAAGCATAGGTGGGCAAGTTAATGCAAAACGTTAGCTTCGTTAACCTCTAGTCTGTTAATAAACTTCATACCTCCGTTAAAGTTAATTCGTTATTTTCAGCTTTAATTAATGGAAGTTAATGAAGTTCATTTATTCGTTATTATTTTCTTTGCGCGTAATTTACATTTCTGTTTATTTACTCACTTCTAGATCACGTAATGACACCGTTGAGCTGATTGTAAGAAAAAATTTACTGCTATGGTGATCTTTTTGTGTTTTGGAAGTTACAATTTACAGTCTAATCTAATTTCAAGATAAAAATAAGTTCAAAGAGCTACTTTCTTTGCTTTTTCTCTATAAAGCATGTGCTAATATGCAACAAGTGCAAACTGGTTTGTACCGGTACGATGAATGAATGGTGCAAGATATTAACAATAAAAACTTTAACGGAAGTTAACAAAACTTAATGGAAGTTAATTTAGTCCGTTAACATAAAAATTTTTTTTAATGAATTAGCGAGTTAATGAAAAAGTTAGCTTTGTTATTAACAGACAACAATTAATGGACTTGTGCCCACCCATGATATGAAGGATTATGTAGAAAATTTGTTGTTGATTTGAGTAGTGAAAAGTTGGATGATGTGGTATCTTTTCTGATGGATCTGGGAGTTATTAAAGCTGATGATATCAAGCTTTTGGAGCAAAGTGATTTAATGCCTTGGTTCAATTTAATTTAATGCAGGAAGATGTTGAAGTTTAATTTTGCGCAAGGTAAACTCTAATTACTTCGCTAATATAGTAGTCTTGTACTTAGAATAATTTAGTCTCAGTGTTTGCTGTTTGTGTGATATTTTGCTGCTAGAATGTTGCTTTTGCTAACAATGTTACTTTATGGACATAAACCTTGGTTAATTTTATTAGAATTGTATTGATTTCAGACTGCTATCCTGGTACATGGAAATTAGAAAGCTAGGAAAAAGGAAAATCAGATGGTAGTAAGCAGTACTTAAATTGTTGGAAGGATGCATCCCCCCATTGAGATTTCAGCGCTGGGTAATCAGACAAAAAAGTTGACGCGAGTAAATCCCACCACTTTCGGTCGAATATAGCGCCGAATTGCGGTAAAGACCTATTTCTTTTTTGGTCTTCACCTGATTAAATACCCTTCAATTTTTGGTGAAGAACTTTTTTTTTGACCCAGGCTGCAAAAGCGTCCCCCTTACAAAATTTTGCTATTTAAGTACTGGTAGTAGGGCGCACAAACACATCATACTCTACCTACTGTAAAAGCATTTATGCTGGATTGGTGATGGTTTGGGTCTCTTTTTTGTATATAAACAGTTACAACAGATCTGTAAATGTCACCGTTTGCAAAATTTTGAAAAACAAAATTGTGTGGTATATGCAGTACCATAGCATGTCATAACAAATGCTTTCAAGAAATGTTTAACTAAAATTATGTACTTGTAATTTACCACAGTACTGATAACTTTTTAGATGATTGTACTCTCCAAAAAAAATTCTAGTGACTCTTCAACAATTCCAGTATTGTCACTTCATAGTGACAAAAGCTCATCAGAATATGTGTATAATTTTGAAATACCACGGGAAAAATGTGCTCCGAAATTATTAAAAACACTCGAAGCAAAAAAGGTTTCAGAACTATACTTGAGAAAGCAGTAAATTCATGAGATTATGTACAAATTGTTAAAGGTGAGGGCTAATTTTCATTTCTCAGTTCAAAATTATCGATATTAGGCTAAAGCTTTGGTAGATAGCTCTTGGGTATAAAGCATTATTAGCCATTTTTAGCTGCCTGTGTCTTGAATCTAAGTACGAACTGGGTGATATTTTGCTGTATGCCACACAGATTTCATGGTGGATTGATGTCCATGAAGTATCGGTTTGGTAGAATTTTTTTGTGATTTGTTTGTAAATTTCATGGAAGAATTAGTTTCGGTTATGTCTTGGAAGATGCATTTAAACTGTAACTTAATTATGACTCAGTTTCATATTTGTAAACGTCTGCGTACCAAGCATATATTGCTGTCCACGCTTTACCAAAGATAATGCGTGGCTCGTCCTTAATATGTATTGCATATATTAGTATTTTTATCTCTACAGTAAACATAAATGGATATTAAGCTAGATGATGTTGCTCGCAAACTACAACTAAAGCAGAATGCCATCATGAGCCTCAAAATGTATCAGCCAAGAACATAAGCTGTTTGTCAGACTGCTTTAGCTGGAATTTGAACAATGTCACTGAGCTTGCTAAAGTTGCCAAAAAGTGTAAATGAGTTTAGCGCTCTTACATTACCTGTCATTTTTCGTAAAATATACAATTGTAATATAAAGCAAAATCAATTAGCTTTGATATCACCATCAATAAGTCTAAAAAGATGTAACATCTTTTAAATTTAGTCTACTTTGTTTTTAAGCATGTGAAATTTAGGGTTCAGTCTCGGTTATGCTTAGCGGTATTCAAATTTGAGGCTAAGTTATGCTTGGCATATGCTTACTCTACAATGCTAAAATTATTATCAAACATCACTTTACACCCGAAAATGTAATAAACGAGTACAGTATAATAAAGATTTGATTTTTTTCTTTTCTGTCTTTTTTTAGTGCGTACCTTTTTGCATTCTTTGATGTTGTAACTGTTGTTCTTAATGCAGGAGTGTCGCTTGCTGAGGCCAGCAAATACTAAGTTCGATGGAGAAGAATGTGGTGGCCGACTTTGACGACTTCTTTGGGGCCCTGTCTTATAACTTCTCTTCGTATTAGGTGTTAAATATGAAATACCCTATAGCAGTATTGACGACATCATTCAAAGGTATAGCTTTAGTCTCAGTTTTTAGGAGAAATGGAAATAAAATATAATGTTTCAAGCCATTTATCCTTATACTTGATCTTTTTTAGTTGCCATTTTTCTGTGCTTCAACTACATGAATTAAGCTTGGATGCTGCTAAAAACGCAGCTGCCACTATCTTATTTAGAGGGAGGGGTATTGTGCCAGGTCCCCCTCTTCGTTTTGGCTAAGAAAAAACGAGCCAAGTCAACTGACCGCGACAAACTGACCGCGAAACAACCGTTTTGTCACAGTGATTTTGTCACTAATTTTGTCATACTAATTTCGTCACAAAGTGAGGGTTTGGGCAAGATGGCTCTGGAGATAGTAGAATATTTTTAGAATCGCCCTTCTCAGCCAATCAACGTTGCTCCCGGTCAGTTTGTTTACGGTTAGTTTGTTTACGGTCAGTTTGTCGCGGTCAGTTGTCGTGGACCCAAGAAAAAAACACGCATTTTCTACAAATAAAGCAAAGGTTTTCGGCAGCCCCGCACTCTTAAATTTTACTTTTAAATTTTGAATAAAACTGCTCTTTTAAATAGTTTTTCACCGCCTGTATGATATGGCGGAAACGATGGGACCAAAATCTTATATAGGCCTTACTTTTTGAATTGGAGGATTTAACTCCTAACATTTTCTGGTACAAAAGCATAATAGAACCATTAATTTTTTACAAATATGTTGTCCTTTCAAGTCAGAGTGAAATGATATGAATACTCGTATGCTTCACTTTATGCAGTTGCTGTATTGTAATATTTTTATATTTTGATCATCACTCTTTATTGCGATTTTAACTTAATGTCCGTTTGATGCAGATATTTCGCACGAATCAATGAAATGCTTATTTCCACAAAAAATCAAACCTAACAAAGAAAAAAGAAGCTACCTCCGAGAATATTGACTCTGCTGAGAAAAATTCCACATTAAAAAAAAGGGAAGTGACTCCGAAAAATGCAAACATTTTATGAAACTTTGCTCGAAGCTACAGTAAGCCTGTAATTATAATACAGGGAAAATTTTCTAAACCAGCAAATCGATGTTTTGTAATATGCATTGTTTTCTTTGAAGCAAACTCTGTATATCGGCTTGAAGCAAACGCTCTACACCGTTTACCTGCTTGAAGCAACGTTGCTATCATCTTTTGCTGATTTTCATTAAACATAAAACCAAAAACTTGCGTCTGCTTATAGCTTTGTTTTTTACATTAAGATATGATAGATCTGCAACTGCCTCGCTATAACGGCACTATTTTGAGCGGTTTCTCACGCGGAATACTCAGTTTATATTGCATTCTTTAATTTTTTGTCTATTGCTTGATTTCCTCCTCATTCTTTAACTTCCTCATTCTTTAATTTCCTCCACTTCAAAGCTATAGTAAAGCAACAGTTAATGCATATAGCTTGTATTGTGTCAAGTATAATTTTAAAAAATACTGAAGAAGTCCAAAAAGTTCTATACAAATCTCCGTAAAGCTGTTTAACCTAAATTTAAAACAAGTATTTTGTTGCAAAATGACAGGATGGCAATAAAAACCACTTAAGAATCACTAAAGCTTAAGTCACTAAACTATGCTCAAATTTTTGAAACCAGATGATGTCAATTACAAACACAGTTTGATAACAATTTATAACAGACACTCGAGTGTTAATGAAGCAAACATTTTTTGTTTATCATAGTGTGACAAAAGGGGTGTTGTTAAGTATAAGCCGTCCGCTTTTTTTTGGAAGCTCAGCAAGCCGTGTATGAGCGCGTGTGCACTTTCTCTTTGCCCCGATCTAAGCTATTCCCCAAACCTAGCCCTAACCCTTGCCAGATGGGAGTTTGCCAGCAAACCCAGTGAACGTCCGACGCGTAACTAATGCTGTGACGCTCAAAAGTACTTTTTGTCAACCGTAAAATCAGCAATTATTCAAAAATATCTGATTATGGAACTTCCAGAAAAGTAGAAACCCCAAACAATGTCAAAAAAAATCAACGTCATCGTTTTTGATTAAAAAAAAACAAAACCCTCAGGTTAAGCCAGCGTTTCTCAAAGCTTGGATCGCTACCCAAATGTAGGTCGCCAAAGCTGTATGAATAAGTTGCTGACACAAGTAGAGCCCTCAGTACTTTGATTATCTTTAATTTGTAGTTAAGCAAACGAATATCCAATGTTCTATGAAGAAGCCTTCAAACTTATAATCTCTTTTCCAAGTTCATATTTACGTGAGATGGGATTTTCTGCACTGGCTCTTATAAACGAGAAATATAGAAACAGTCTGGGTTAAGAGCATCCAATGCGTTTAGCGTTGAGTCACGATTTTAAAAATTGCTGAAGCGAAATGGTGATAAATGTTGTAAAATAAAAGTACTGCTTTTTTGTGTTTTGTTTTTTTGCAACTACTTAATTAGGTCGTAGCTGTTCTTGCAGATAGCGTGTTTAAACGAATTTGGGTCGCAGAAAAAAATGGTCGAGAAACACTGCGTTAAGCCATTGAAAAGTCAATTGTTAGTGTGACGTTGCGTCAGCACTCTTTAAGTAGAAATATCCACCCAACTTCGTTTTGCGAAATACGTTTAAAAGACAAAAGATCGCATATTTGGCTTAAATCTTTTCAGCGACTTGGTTAACAAGAGAGCTTTAGCCCTTTTAGTCTCCCCTAACTGTGTCACTGATTAAAGCATATTCTATTTTCTCATAAATCATCAATAAGAAGTGAAATGTTTAGTTTGCTGCTGAGAAATCTGAGTTGCAAGTAATGTAAAAATGCAAGATTCTATACTATAACTGCAGTTTAGTAGCCCATTGCAGATGCTAAACAAGCTTATTAAAATTGCTTTACCACCAGCCAAAGTGTGTTTTAACCAGGCGCGTCGATTCCTGAGGGGGTCGGGGGGGGTCCGGACCCCCCCCAAGGATATGCATTGGGGGGGTCCAAAGAGTAAAGGACCCCCCAATAAAAATAAACGTGTTTGCTGTTTATCATGTATACTAACAAAATAAAATTTCTGTCTTGGCTGATATTTCTTGCTCAAAATCTTGAAAACTGCATATCACAGCGCTAGACCTAGATTTTATAGCAATAATCTCAATACGAGTATGTTTATCACCTTGCCAATATATTGCACAAGTTTTATTTGTGTACGTCACAAACTCATTATTGTGACTGTGTGTCTGTCAGTGAAGTCTAGATGAGGGAAAGTCCTCACTTTTGCAGCAGGGCACTGAGAAGCGAGGCATACTGATTCTCGCAGCGTCAGAGCATATCAGCATAGTCACTCAATATTACAATGGTGCCATGCGGGCGGGGACTGAATGGACGGTGCAACCACAGGCGAGCCAGGATTTTTGATTGAGGGGGCCCAAATCACATGCAATGACGCCTTCAAACATTTTTGAAATGAGGCACTTTTTACGGAACAACGATATCGCAACTCAAACGTATCACAAGCGAAGCCCCTAACCGCTGAGCAACTTTTTGTAAATTTTTGAAAAAAATAGGTATTTTAAAGCCATTTGATCACAATTCGCGCGTTTTTAGAGTAATTCGAAAGAACCAGATCTTTAACATTTGAACCATAGTTGTAAGTCGAACCGAGCTTATCAAGTCGGGTTCGGGCCTAAAGTTGACAAAAATTTTGGGCTTAATTCGGGCTTGAGACGTGCTTTTTGTCTTAGATGTACCAAAATAAAATCAAAATAGCAAGATTGCTAAATTTTTCAAACCTAACTAAACTTTTGTTTTTTTTTCGGGCACGATTTCTGCTTCAAATTAGTTTTCGAATGCGGGTTTATATTTTCGGGTTCGGGCCTGAACTAGTCGGCCCGTTTACAACCCTACTTAAAAAGCCAATTGAAAAATTAAATTTTTCAATTCTCTTTTACCTACAATGCAAGTACAAAACACGTTTAAAATCTTGCAGTTTGGGGTTATATTTTGTATGTGATTTGGCCCAGGTAGACGGAAGTAAGTTACAGTACATTGCCTTTTAAAATAATTAGCAGTAGATCATGAAAATAACCAATTGTAGGAGAACATGTAATGACCTTGGGGCCCAGACCCCCTTAATTTAAATTCAATAATTTGTTCAATGCGCATTTTTGCTTGCTAATTCTTTTTTTTTTTCAAAAGCATTTTGTTGCGTAAAAACTGGGGAGTTGGAGGTGAATTGTTATTGAAAGTTAATTGGTACAAAAGATGGTTATTGGTAAGACCTATAACTAATCATGTTTTTGCCCAGGCTGGATTTACATTGCGCGGGGTCACTTGCACTTTGGGGATTTTCGCTGCAAGTTCCAGTCAATATAGGTGAGACAAAAAAACTCTTAGGCCCACCATTTAAACGCGGGACCCCCTGACACTGCACCATTTGGTAAATCCGCTCGTGTTTATTGTATTACGTTCATAAAAAGGTTAGATAAGTGCCTGAGGTTGCAATTTTTAAGACAAAACTCTTCAATTCTCCCGGGCTCTACGCTTAAATTGGTTGGCAAAATTTTGAGTTGGGGGGCTCGGGTTCGTTGGTGATCCATATTAATATCATTGCTAATTACAGTTGAACGCGTGCACTTTTGTACGGAGAACTGCTAAAAGAAACTGAAGAAACTATAGACTCTGTTTTAATATTTTTATCATTGAGGGCATTTTAATTTGAAAGGGGTGGGGGGGGCTGGCGTCCCCTTGGCCACGCCTATCCGTGTCATCTCTTAACGTAGTATAGACAGGCTTGGCGGAACGATTTTCAAAGTTTTCAAAGTCGTAACATTGGAATAAACGCCCAAAAAACGCCCCAAATGTTTGACGTGAAAGAGGTCGCATTTAAAAAATACCGCAAAAATATATTTCACACGGTTATATATCACAAGATACCTTTTCATCCCTACCAACCAACTTTTGGCCGCGATGAGTTTTTCTTCCAAAATACCGCACGCTTACTTCCTAAACGGTTCAACACCAAAAAAAAAAGAAAAAAGAACTGTATCAAATGTGCTATGCGAAGTACGAACATTGCAAACAAAGTCTACGATGTACATTAGAGTGGTCCTTAAATACATTGCAAAACTTAAACAATAAAAATTTTCAATGGAAACCGAAGTAAATGTGTTCCTTTTAGTCTAAAACCATCGTGTGTGAAAAATCTCCGAGATAGAAAAGCATTTAGAGGTTGCACAAAGACAGTACAGTTTTTCATAAATACCGAATTTTACAAAGATAAAAGCTTCGCTGTTTACATAGGGTTAGCTGCTCAAAACAGTGATATTATGGGAGTAACCCCACTTATTGCCTGTTGCCAAGTAACCAGTGTACTGTCTTTCGTCTCACTTAGCAAAAACCATGCCTATGATACATAGTAGGGTGGAGTGAAAAATAAAAATTTTTGAATTTAAAAAAGTGGTCTTGATATATGGCCCCAAATACCATACGAAATACTTCTATTGCAATTTTGAGTTCTTGCACCCTCTAGTGGTCGTGCAATTTGATCGAATGGGCTTAAAATAGTCAATTTTGCCATATCTCACTAACCACATATGCTAGAAATCTAGTTTTTAGCTTAAAAGTTGCAGAAACAGCACATTTATATCTCCACTCAAAACAACTTTGCCATAAAAACGTCCAGAAAAAAAGTTACAGCCAAATTATTGATTACAGTTTTACTGATTATTGATAAGTTTTCCATGCTCAACTTCAAATGCATTGCAATTCACGTTGGCATTGAAAATAAGCCAGATGAAGTTTAAATTCATGTATATTTGCACTTTTAGTGTGCCATGCTGCTTTATCAGCTTAAAATAGTTTCTTGAATGGCAATTAGCCTTACACAACTGAGCAATGTCCAGCATAGTATAGTAACAAATATTGGAAGTTTCATGTTATAGCATCATCCAGTATTGGTTCGCTCATGCATCATCATTTTATTTATACTGAACTTAAGGAATTATATCTAGTTAATTCAAAAAAAGTTTTGATTGTACAGTTTAATTCAAAAACACTGAAAGATACAAAACTACAAAATTAGAAAAATATGAATTAAAAAAGCAATTAGTAATTCGAAAAGCTACAGTTCTAATAGGAAGAAAATTTGGCAATTTATTTAATGTACAATTTGATACCATTGTTTATTGTATTGTAGATTCAATATATACGGTACTCGATGGCATAAATTTCGTTGTTTCTGAAGCAGCATGCTAACTAAAAAAAATCCAAGTCTAATGTTGTAAAAAGTTGTATGATGGAGAAATTTTTCAAAGTTCTGATAATTTTCCTCCAAGGTTGCTGCCAACCAAGAGACAAGTGATTTGAGGGCTTGCTCAACTTTAATCACTTCAGGAAGTTGGATACAGCTCGAATTGTTGCAAAAGAACAAATGGATTTGGTGTAAAGTTTCGTTCATGAGCTGAGTATTGCACAAAGAATCCATCAACAAATGCTAAACTTCAGTGGTTTAAATAGATATCCGAAAAAATCTAAAACATCAGATCAATACAAAGAGCTTGAAACGGATTTCTTGAACGATGCTGATAAACTCTTTGATATTTTTTGCTACGATAATAAACAAAGAAAGCCATATGAAAGTATATATGGCTTGAGAATAACATTTAATGATCATGCTTTTTTTGAAGATCAAAAAGCAGAGCCCAAGGCTACAAGCTTGGTTGAAAAATTTCTCCACCATACAACCTTTCACAAGTAACATTAAACTTGAATCTTTTTCTAGTTAGCATGCCGCTTCAGAAACAACGAAATTTATGCCATCGAGTACCGTATATATTGAATCTACAATACAATAAACAATGGTATCAAATTGTACATTAAATAAATTGCCAAATTTTCTTCCTTTTAGAACTGTAGCTTTTCGAATTACTAATTGCTTTTTTAATTCATATTTTTCTAATTTTGTAGTTTTGTATCTTTCAGTGTTTTTGAATTAAACTGTACAATCAAAACTTTTTTTGAATTAACTAGATATAATTCCTTAAGTTCAGTATAAATAAAATGATGATGCATGAGCGAACCAATACTGGATGATGCTATAACATGAAACTTCCAATATTTGTTACTATACTATGCTGGACATTGCTCAGTTGTGTAAGGCTAATTGCCATTCAAGAAACTATTTTAAGCTGATAAAGCAGCATGGCACACTAAAAGTGCAAATATACATGAATTTAAACTTCATCTGGCTTATTTTCAATGCCAACGTGAATTGCAATGCATTTGAAGTTGAGCATGGAAAACTTATCAATAATCAGTAAAACTGTAATCAATAATTTGGCTGTAACTTTTTTTCTGGACGTTTTTATGGCAAAGTTGTTTTGAGTGGAGATATAAATGTGCTGTTTCTGCAACTTTTAAGCTAAAAACTAGATTTCTAGCATATGTGGTTAGTGAGATATGGCAAAATTGACTATTTTAAGCCCATTCGATCAAATTGCATGACCACTAGAGGGTGCAAGAACTCAAAATTGCAATAGAAGTATTTCGTATGGTATTTGGGGCCATATATCAAGACCACTTTTTTAAATTCAAAAATTTTTATTTTTCACTCCACCCTAATACATAGGCGTAGCCAGGATTTTTGATTGGGGGGGGCCCGAACCACAAATCACATGCAATGACGTCATCAGAAATTTTCAAAAAAGGAACTTTTTGTTGGGAAAAGATATCGTAGAATGGGAGATCTGAAGTCGTGGTCTATTGTCACTTAAACAGGATTTTGGTAAAGGGAAAGGGCGAAAACTAACAGTTAAAAAGCGAAAATGTCTAACTTAGGAGACGTGTTGAGTAAACTAGTGTACTCAAACGTATCACAAACGGGAGTGTGGGGGCGGAGCCCCCAGCTGCCGGTGGCTATGGGGGTCTGGGGGCAAAGCCCCAGCCGCCAGGCGATTTTTGTAGCCTAAGTTTTTGGAAAAAAAAGCTATATTAATCCCATTGGATCACATTTCGCACGTGTTCACAGCCATTTGAAAGAACTAGATTTTTAACATTGAAAGCCAATCGAAAAATTTTGATTGTTCAATCTTCCTTTTATTTTGCAATTAAATTCCAAAACACGTTTAAAATCTTGCATAATGTTGTAAAATTTTTAAGTAAGTGATTTGGTCCATATAGGGGGAAGTAAGGCACATTGCCTTCTGCAATATTTTAGCAGTAAATAATAATCTACTCAAAGCATTTCCTTTTATGAAGTTAACCAGTTATAGGAGTACATGTACGGCCAGGGGACCCAGGACCCCTCAATTGAAATTCAATAGTTTGTTCAATGAGCATTTTCCTAGCTATTTTTTTTAGAAGTATTTTGTGCGTAAAAACTGGCGAAGTGGAGGTGAATCGTTATTGAAAAATGGTCCAATAGATGGTTACGCTTACTATACATGTTATTCGCGGGCCGGATTTACATTGCGCGGTGCCTCTGGCACTTAGGGGGTTTTTGCAATATCTTCCTGCCAAATGTAAATGAAGACCAAAAAAGTCCTACTATCTGAGGGCGGGCCTCTGGCACTGTGCAATATGGCAAATTCGGCCCTGGTTATTTCATTACGTCCATAAAAAGTTTAGATGAGGGCCTGAGGTAGCAACTATTAGAACAGAAAATTTGACTTCATCCTGGTTATACGTTTAAATTGGTTGGAAAAAATTGAAATAAGGAGGTGCGCCGGGCCCCCTAGTCGTCAAAATTATTTATTGTTAATTACTGCTGTGCGCGTGTACTGTTGTACGCAAAGATGCTAAAAGAAACTGGAAATGAAGAAACAAGGCTTTTCTTGTCAACTTTGTGTCATTGGTGGCATTTCGATTGAGGAGGCCCGGCCCCTTGGGCCACCCCCCTGGCTTCGCCTATGATTTTGAGATAAGATCGCGCCCTTAAGTTCTTTCATAAAAAAAATTAAAGCAAAATTAAAATAATTTTTTTCCAAAACGTGGAGGACTCGAGTCAAGTCACTTAACAGTTTTTTGAAACGTACAAGAATTGCATGACATTATTATGACGTGGACACGTGGTCGTCATTATTATTACTTACTTTTGTACGCGTAAATCCTGAATTACAGAAACTGCAATTCCAGACAAGGACAACGTATTGCCTATGCTCTCATTATATTTATCATTGGTAGTATTTCAATTGGTGGTTTGCTTTACCGCCTGTGTTATAGCATTAGCTTCATTATAACGTTAAACGAGGGCCTGGGGTTGCAACTTTTAGGAAAAAACTCTTAATTTTCTTACAGGTTTTGCATATAAATTATTAAAAATTTGAATTAAGGGGCTCCTGGCCCGGGACCCTTAGTCGTCAGTCAGGGACCCTGGGGCTCCCTGGTCGTAAGTTAGAGGCCCCAGGGCCCCCTGATTGTCAGTTAAGGGCCCCTGGTTGTCAGTCAGGTCCTCGGGGCCCCCTTGTTGTCAGTTAGTGGCTCCGGGGCCCCCTGGTTGTCAGTTAGGGGCCCCCTGGTTGTCAGTTAAGGGCCCCCTTGTTGTCGGTTAGGGTCCCCGGGGCCCCCTGGTTGTCATTTAGGAGCCCCCTGGTTGTCGGTTAGAGGCCCGGGGGCCTCCTGGTTGTTAGTTAGGGGTCCCTAGTTGTCAGTTAGGGGCCCCCTAGTTGTCTGTGTGGGGCCCCCTGGTTGTTAGTTAGGGGCACCCTGGTCGTTATTTAGGGGCTCTGGGGTCCTCTGATTGTCGGTTAGGGGTCCTGGGGCCCCTGGTTCTTAGTTAGGGGCTCTGGGGCCCCCTGGTTGTTAATTAGAGGCCTCGGGCCCCCTGGTTGTCAGTTAGGGGTTCCAGGGCCCCCTAGCTGTTGGTTTGGGCCCCATAGTCGTTAGTTTGGGGCCCCCTGATTGTTAGTTAGGGGCCCCGGGCTCCCTCATTGTCATTAATGTTATTGTTAATTACTGTTATGTACGTAATTGCTGAAAAAAAGCTGCATCTAAACAGCGCTAGACTATACGTTGTCGTAATTTTTATCATTGGTGGTATTTTAATTGGGGGGGGGCCCGGGCCCCCTGCCCTCCCCCCCCCTGGCTACGCCTATGCTATGATTTGCTTTGTAGTAAAATGCCTGTGGAATTGAAACTGATCTTCTTCGCATTATTCAATTAGCCAGACGTATTCCTATATATTTGCATTCTGAACTTGGATTTCTTGAACCAACTTTCTGACTGTCATCAATGAGCCTCATAATTCATTCCCAGAATCAAAGTCAATTGACAAAAGTTTTTGATCCACTTTCATTTTTTGGAAAACGCTAATTAATTGTGTTTAATCAGCAAACCAATTTTTCCAATTGATGTTTTTTAATGGCACGCTTGGTAAAGTTTTCATCTTAGTAAAGAGCTGCAACCATTTGTCACTTCATGTCATCATGCACCTGTGGTTCAAAAACACTTAAATCAGCAGTTTCTTAGACGTGTACCAAAACCGACCAGCAAATTTGTTTCATTACAGTTGCCCCAATTCTCTTGTCAATGTGATTTTGCCACATTTTTTGCAAGTCCAAGATATTTTCTACATATTGGCAAGTTTAGTGCAGATACAAGAAATGATGCTTTGGTTTGTGCTCGCCATAATCAGTTTACCATGCAGTTCTGGTGTATAGTAAACTGATTATGATGAGCATAACTTAGGGGCGCCATAATCAGTTCTGGCGCCCCAAACGAATTCTAATTTTGTTCAAGTTTTGTTTTAATGGAGATGCAAGCACCAGATTCTTACTATTAGTGTTTGAGACATTCATTCCAAAAAACATAGTGTAGCAAAAACTTTCTCAGACAATTCCCATTCTTTTAAAGACGGTGAATCATCCAGCCAATTCCGGTGGTTTACAATAGCTAAAATTGAACTATAATTTTTGATATTTTTTGTTTTGATTTTGGGACTGCGGTTGCAAAGTTATTGAACAAATACAAAAAGATGTCCCCCCGAAAAAAGTTTTTGGAAACTCTGAGTTTTGCTCTTCCCGCCAAAATCACAGTTCTCTAAACTATTAGGCCTACTGCAATCTTATTAAACTATTAGGCCTAACTATCTCTAAACTATTAGGCCTAATAGTTTAGAGATAGTTAGGCCTAAACTCTTTAGAAATAAACTATTTAGAAATAAACTATCTCTAAACTACAAGGCCTACCACAGTTCTCTAAACTATTAGGCCTACTGTGGTTTTGGCGGGAAGAGCAAAACTTAGAGTTTCCAAAAATTTTTTTCGGGGGGACATCTTTTTGTATTTGTTGAATATCTTTGCAACCGCAGTCCCAAAATTAAAACAAAAAATATCAAAAATTATAGTTCAATTTTAGCTATTGTAAACCACTGGAATTGGCTGGATGATTCACCGTCTTTAATGCTCAAATGATGCCATTTGCTTGAGACTAACTGGTTCCAATAAAAATGGAGCTATCTAGAGCAGATGTTTTATGCAGATACCAGAGGTGATGATAAGCAGGTGATCGACTTGTGAGAATAAATTTGAATGAAATGGAAAGTGGTTCAAGTTTTAATCGAAACTTCTTTTAAAAAATAGAGAATGTTCAGAATATTACTGGGAAATATATATTTTTTAATTTCTAAAGATGATTTTTCAAATTCTCTGCTCAGTTTATTATTTTGGACTTGCCAGTTGCCGCTCCTATATCCACTTCCCATCTGAGCCAAAAGAAAATTTTGGTACCTAGCTTTGTCATGAGGGTCTATGGATCAGAGCATTTGTGCTGTCCGCATCAAAATCTTTTAGGTCATTTTTTTTACTTTGGTAGCCTTAAAGATTCTCTAAGTATTTTAACAAATTTAATAGCTATCCAAGAATTCGAGTCACAAAATAATGCTTTGTAGTGTATGAGGTTTGAAATTTATCCAGAAATTAATATTCGGCAACTTAAATGATTCCAGTCAAACTTATTGAGGAAAACAACTTCCGACTACAGGAAAAGACATATAAAAAATACATGATGCATAATAAACTTGTTCACTGTCTTTTCCGTTTCTAAAGTGCTCAATGGACATAGGCCCCCAGTTAGCTGTACAGGAAGTTCAGTTAAAAATCAAAAAAAACAAAAACAAATGCTGTTTCCCCCTAATTGGTTTGTCGGGTTGGATGGAAACTAAACAAAAACAAAAGCGGCAAAAGACCTCAGTACACCACCCACGTCTCCCAATCCTAGCACCGGAAGCACTGTGATGGGTGCGAGCCCAAGCTATCCCACTAGGGTTAACTGTGGTACACACCGGCCAGGGGCCTCAACCAGGGTCGATGGTGCGAGATCACGTCTTTTCGGTGCGACCTTTTCCGCACGACCATTTCGGCGCCACCTGTTTCGTTGCTGGACGTTTTCTGCACAGATCGTTTCGGCGTCAATTCGGTACTCTTTGACAGTTCAGCTACTTAAGGTTAGGGTTTGGGTTAGGGTTAGTCAAAAGGCACTGAATATTGGCGCCGAAAAGGTCCGTGCCGAAATTGTCGTGCCGAAAAATCGTGGACCCAATGGTGCGGAGCGCGGCTGGTACAAAACACTGTACGAATAAACTGTGGAGGCTGAGCATCTTAATCAAACACTGCTGATGCGCGTCTGTCAAACGTAGTGAAAAATATTGCTGAAATTTAAACAGTGTGCGAGATACAAAGCGGCATTTATGTCACAGTGAACAACCGATTTGTGTTAAATGTGGTTTCATCAGGCTGATGATTTCTTGGTTTATATTTGGCTTTGTGTCAACATTTTGATACAAGTTTGGTTCCTTGGTTGAGAGTGTTAACCGGATTTGCTTGTAATATCGCTACTCATTCTTCTAAACAAGGGTTACATCTGTTAGAGCCGTTCTGATAGGGCCGTGCTCGTCTCGTCATGTACAATTTTATATAGGCTGTAGCATATAAATAAACTCAAATTTTCACTGCTCATATGCAACCTGTAAACTTTAATTTTTCTCCGAGATATTTTGCATGTACAGTTTTTAAACGGTGTGCGAACAAACATAATCCGGTTCCCATATAGTTTTCCAAAATTTTGAAATAAGGACCACCCTAATGTACAAACAATGCAAACAAAATTTGCGAGATTTTGTCAAAAAAGTTTTGGTTATTAAATTCGACCCCCCCAAAAGATTTCGACAAATCGACGCGCCTGGTTTTAACGTACTACAAAAGCTTCCAACTTTTAAGACAACTCTGCACTATTCTGTTCAACACACAGTCTTTATCAAGTATTAGTGACGATCGGTGAGGGTCATCGGGGTATTCTTTGAACACTAGGGTGTACCAAAAAAACCCGACCTGCTCCGATTTTGCTATAACTTGGCAAAATGGTGCATTTGGGTGAGAAAACACGTGGGTTAAATTTTCAAAAAAATCCAACGTCATTTGACGCCCTAGAAGTGACGCCATAGTTTCGGTGGGGAGCCGCGACCCCAAAATCTAATAAAATTGCCATATCTTGAAAACTACTTAAGCTAGAAACGTGGTTAATAGCTCATTGGATGCAGAATATAGGATTTTATACCACACCTAAATACAACATATTGAGCTAAGATGAGTGGTTTAGGTGTAATTTCAAAAAAACTGATATTTTGCAAAATTACGTGCACAAATGGAAGCATGAAACATGAACATTGAACAATAGCATTTCACTAACTACATGAAGTTCACTTCACGCTCAAATTACATGTAATTCTGCACAACAGTGGTACAAAATGCAGTAAAAATAGGTTGTTTTAATTTTTTTCCTTCGGAGATTGAAGAGCTTGTTTTGGGTGATCTTATCCCTTTTTAGTCTATTGTACCAAATAATATAACGATTTTCCTCTCAAGGATCAAAGCTTTTCAAGATCTGTTCGTGGCATGAATTAAACCTTTGTTCATGCTCATGTTGCTGCTGTTGCACGTGCTTCTTTAACTTGTGGCGACATGAATGGCGCACAGTGTCAGATCTTTTTTAGTGCGATGCAGTTTTGGAGCAGCAGGAGAAAAATGAATGTTTGTGACAAGAGCCAATGCTCTCTCTGCTGCATCATTTACGGCAGGTAGATTTTCGATCATTGCTTTGACTGCTACAAAATCAGAATTTTGTGACCAGGTTTTTGGATGCAATTCAATAAAGTTGGAAGCAGCCGGAAGAAGCTCTGAAAGTGTGTGAGAGTCTGCACCAATCAAATTTTTTTAATGTGTGGTAGAGGTCAAATCTGGCATTTTTACAATTTTCGCCACATTTCTGTTTTCTCCATCACTGAAAGCTTTTTGTTAAATAGTGAAAAAAATATATGCCTTTCAGAAACATACCAAAGGTAACGCTCCAACTTTTCTTGTGCTGAGTTTTCAAATTTCAGGTACAACGGTGGAAACAATTTTAGAGTTTTTGTTTCTGTGTTTTTCATGGATTTGAATTGATTCCACAGTTCCAAGTTATGAATAGAAGCATCTGCTACAACTGATACTGAGCACCAATTTTTTACATAAAATAGTAAAAGAAAAGATGCCAGTGAAGTGATTTTGTCCATAGTATTTTGAGTTGAAAAACCTTATTTTTACCACCTGAGTTCCATATCTTTTTAACTCAACGTCCACGGGCCCAACTTATCCAGGCCTACCTGGCATTTTCATATTTTACAAAAATTGCCAGTCTTCCTGAAGTTTTTCTTTTTTTTTGAATAAGTGGATTCTTGAGCAGCAGTTCTCAAATATTCTTCATATCTTTACATAGAGCCCAAAACGTTTCTTTCAATTTTTGCATAAATAATCTTTGCTTTTGTTGAAATGTTGGTGTAATTTTTTTCTTTTTTTCTGGATTTTTAAGTGATCTTGTGACAATTGCTTTTGTTCATTTACCAGTTTAAGCAACTTTGCAGTAAGTCCATTGCTGGATTGGCAAAGTAACCCGGATTTAATCCACCATGCTTTAATTTCTGTAACAGTCTGCTCGGCTGCTTCTCTCTGACTAGACTGCCTGCTTGCTTTTTCTTGCATTTCCTTTTCAATGGTATAAAATGGTAACAGAGCATTTTCAGTTGTAGGAGGTTTCCTAGTAAAACTAATAAAATTTTCCAAAACCGATCTTTAAAAAGCCAAAATTTTGTTTGTTTTCTAGTGTTAATCATGCTCAGTTACTCAGGGTTAGTCTTGACTTTGAATTATATTAGCTTAAAAAATTTAAAACATACAAAACATTTAGTGAAAATGCTGCACCATTACCTTACAGCATGCATCAGACTTGGTGTAAATTAACTTGTGAGTGTGACATAAAATAAAAAAAAAAGCCTTTAGATAGGCTACCAATGATGTTCTTCTTAAGTCTTTGCTAAAAATTGATTTGCAAATTATGAATAAACTTGGCTTGAGTACTGTAACATACATAGGTTAATTGTACATTGTTTGTATTGATGTCTTTGCACCAACTTTTCAACTAGTAGCCAGCTGGCCATGATGCAAACTACAGTAGCTAGTTACATATGGGTTGCCTACAAATAAAGTACGGAACTAATTCCTGCTGACAGCTGATAATTAGAACCATGCAAGTCACCTACAAATTATGGATACTTAATATTGGCTAATACAAGGGTGCAATCAAACTTTTGTTTTTTGGCACAACAAATTGACGTAGATACAAGGTAATGAACATCTACGGTAGCTTGCTGAAACAACAGGCATGTATACTCATATTTATATTAGGGATAAGCAGACTTAATGCTAAATAGTAGTTTTTTTGAAATTACACCTAAACCACTCATCGTAGCTCAATATGTTGTATTTAGGTGTGGTATAAAATCCTATATTCTGCATCCAATGAGCTATTAACCACGTTTCTAGCTAAAGTAGTTTTCAAGATATGGCAATTTTATTAGATTTTGGGGTCGCAGCTCCCCACCGAAACTATGACGTCACTTCTAGGGCGTCAAATGACGTTGGATTTTTTTGAAAATTTAACACACGTGTTTTCTCACCCAAATGCACCATTTTGCCAAGATATAGCAAAATCGGAGCAGGTCGGGTTTTTTTGGTACACCCTATTGAACACCCAACAAAATCGTCTGATCTACCTTAATTTAAGGCAACATGCCTTTTCAAAAAATTAATTTTTGAGGGGTCTACTTGGGGGGGTTTTCCGAGAGGTGGCACCCCCAAACTATGTCAAAATTATTGTCTGTTAAGTATCTGCTGATATCAAAGCAAACTGGCACCCTAGCTTGAGCCGTAGAAAAAATTGATTTTTGGTGGGTCCATTTTGGGGGGTCCCCAGGGGGGTGGCACCCCCAATCTATGTTAAAATATTTGTCTGTTAAATATCTACTGATATCAAAACCAACTGGCACCCTAAGTTGAGCCATTCAAAAAATTGATTTTTGGGGAGTCCATTTGGGGGGTCCGCAATTTCTGTCAGCAATGCTGTAGGTTGAACAAATAGAAAAATCTTAATAGCGCAGTGAAAATCCTGTGATATCAAATTACATGCTAAACCAACATCTTAAGTGATTAACAGCAATTTGTCTATAAACGCTTCTACAAGGGTGTACCAAAAAAAACTAATTTTCTCCGATCGGCTATAGGCTGGCAAAAAGTTGCATTTGGGGTCAAAACTAACACCAATACAAAAATTTTTAATTTTGGTTGTCGTTTGACGCCTATTTTCTTGATGTTTCCATGGAAACGATCCGAAATTTCA
The DNA here is from genome assembly GCA_963965965.1 of Trididemnum nubilum. Taxonomy (NCBI): domain Eukaryota; kingdom Metazoa; phylum Chordata; class Ascidiacea; order Aplousobranchia; family Didemnidae; genus Trididemnum; species Trididemnum nubilum. The sequence goes on along the minus strand of OZ014488.1, from coordinate 5,472,207 downwards.
AAAAATTGGCAAAACTCAAGAACCATTGGAGATAGAAAGCTCCAACACACATAAAAGTTGCAGAACATCTAAGTTCCTATCAGTGTTTAATACATTTTGTGGGTCTAAGTACTGTAGTTTTTGAGATATTGCCAAAAAACTAGTTTTTAGCTAAATTTGCATTAAAAATTAACCTTCATCTATGAAATAATTTAAAGTCAATCATTGCTTATCGTATATTAACTATTTGTCATCTATTTCAGATTTACATAGAATACATGTGCTTCATAAGTTTACTTTATTAACCACTAAATAGTGCAATAAATGATGACCACTAGGACAAAACAAAAAGTATGGTTGATTGAGAAATCCACTCCTGTGTCAAATGAAGATGGAAATTATACTTTTAAAGGAGCAAGCCCTCCCTCAGTGGAAGCTGTGTACTTAAATTTTAGAGCACAGCATGACTACTTACAAATAATCACAAAGAGGAATTCAAAGACCTATGATGCAGCAAAAAAGAGTGTTTATGAAGTGTTGGAATCGTGGAAAAAACTGGCATTTTAACAAAACAAAAAGCTCTATAATTGATATGATCACGAAGACACACAAGCAATGGCAAAGCTCTTTGCCTCTAGAAAATCAAACACAGCTTTCAAGCAAAAAGAACGCCAAAATTTAATTGATAAGCTTCAGAAAATTTTTTGGGTACCATGCCCCAAGTATGAAGAATTACTGAAACAATCAACAGACTCAAGATCAAAATTTTTTAGAAAAACTCAAAAAAGGGGAAAAAGCGGTAATAGGAAGCGTGGATCTGAAGTTTTTGAAACGCAACAAAAGAAAAGCAAGCACAACTACAAGAACATCACAACCATTGACAGCAGCAGATGGGCAAGATAGCTTATTATCTTCATCTTCAGCTGAAACTGATACAGATAAGGATGATGAATTCACAAGCCCTGCGATGAAAAGAAAAGAACTTCCAAAGAAGCAACTAGTGACTGAAAAAGTTAGTCTTGTAGCAGATAAGCATAAAGTAAGTGATCGTGCACTTACAGAAATCTTGGCTGCAAGCTCTGTTGATCAAGGTGTGCAACTTGATGATAGTACAATTTCAGTGATGTCCACAAATTGAAAAAGACAACAAGCTCGCACTTCAGCTGGCAACACAATTGAAACAACCAACAAAGTATCATATCTGATGAAAACTATTTTGTGTTGCAATGGGGTGGCAAAATGCTGAAAGGTCTACACCACACTGACAAAAGAAAAGAACATATTGCAATTACACTTAAACCTCTTGAAAATTCAAAAACAGAATTGCTTCTATCAGTAACAGAGCTTGCTGACAATGGAACTGCAGAAAACGAGACTAAAGCTATAACAGAGCAACTTACCAAGTACCACATTGATAACAACAAAATAGTTGGTTTTTGCTTCGACACAACAGCAGTTAACACTGGTATAGTTAATGGAATAATAGTGAGGTTACAACAATATCTTAACAAAACAGTATTACTGGTTGCATGCAGACACCACATATTTTACAGGGACGTGCGGTCAGGGAGGCAGGTGAGGCCGTGCCTCACCTGAAGAATTGTACAAAGAAAAACAAAAACAAAAGTATATAATTAAAATAAAATGTTTTCACGCAAATCAAAATATTTCTCAAAAACTTTACTAATTTTTATCATATTGACTTTTTTTGTGTATTCACTGCTTTTATGTTATGCTCTTCGCATTAAAATGCCGAAACTATTCGATTAATTGCTATCTCTCTATGCGCGCTAGCGAGCTTAGCTAGAAATATGCGAAGTGAGGCATTTTCGATTGTGCCTCACTTCAGCCAAGCAAATTTTAATAAACGAAGTAAAACTATGCCTTTTTCTCTCAGACAAATCGCGGACAACGCATAATGCTTTAAAATCTGATTTTGAGGCACGCCTCACCTATGACGTCATAGAATACGAAAAAGTCAACGCAGTTTTTTTGTAGTCTTTCGTTCATTGCGAAATTGAACGAGTTACTTTTCAAGCGAAATTAAAACAATTTATTACGAGGAAATGAACTAAAATGGAAGAAAATTTAGTCTTAAAGCTGAGAGATTTTTCCATAACTAAACTTGAAGTTTTAGCTCGAACAAAACCGGTTTGAAAGATTTGCTCGAGACATCAATACGAAAGAAATCCCTCATTTCAGAAAGAGTACTACCGTACTCAAGAAAAGAGTGGTTGCGCAACAAAAATCGTAATTTCTGCTTTTATATTTTTAGCAAATAATAATGTTGGGACTGAAACCTGGTTTTTGTAACATAGCAAGAACCAAAACTTCAATCATGTCCGCATTCAAAGTCAAATAATTGGCCACCTTTATAGATTTTCGAAACTTGAAGAATTCATTTGGCTTTATGGCTTTAAGTGAACAGCAGAGATTAAACGAGTAATTAATCATCGAAAAATTTGGTCTTTGTTTAATGGCTATGAAAACAGTTATTTGCTTGTCATTCATTGTCTTAAATAATTTTTTTGCAAACGTGTGTCAGGGCCGCTACTAGGGGGGGAGGCAAAAGGGGGGCGGCGCCCCCCTAAACAAAACTTTTCCCCCAAACTGCCCAGCATACCCACCCAAACTTTTGTAACCCTTGCAGCAGTTTCAAGATGGTGGCTTTTTTTTGGAAACCTACCGAGACCTCGGAGAAAAGTAGACCATATTGGAGCGATGATCTTTTTTTTGGGATATCAACAGAGAACTTGGTGAAAACTAGACCAACCCAAAAATTTTGGCCCCTCCAGAAACAAATTTTGCCCCCCTTAAAACTACGTTCTAGTTGCGGCATTGACATGTGTGTGAAAAAAAATTGTGCCTCACCAACCAGAAGCCTCACCGCACGTCACTGATATTTGAACTTGCAAGTGGAAATGCTTGCAGAGTAGTGCTTGGCCCCACAACTTCAAATGAAGAGACTGTGTTTAATATATTGAAAACTAACTGGGATAAAATCAAACTGGATGATTACAACCTCTTCAGTTGGGATAGCTTGCCTCGCTTTTTGAAAAGTAAGCTTGAAGAGGTTTTACAATTCTGCTACAACTGGATTGATAGTGCGGAACAACCATCTATACACCTTCGTAAAGATTATAGAGAATTAATCATGCTTACAGTGATTTATCTCGGAAGAAGTTTAGATGCTGGATATGCGTTTAATTTTCAAGCTCCAGGAACATCACATCATGCTCGATGGATGAGCAGAATAAAATATGCTCTGAAAATATCGTTATTCAAATCTCAATTGCTACGATAAAAGCTAATGTCTGAAATTATACTGAATGAAATTTCCTCTCTGGCAGTTTTTGTGACGTTATTTCATATGCAGCCCTGGTTTACTGCATCAAACTCTGTGGATTCTGCATCAAATGACTTGAAGCTGCATTGCCAGTTGAGAAATTTCATCAAAGATATGCAAAAATGTGCTACAACTATACCTCCACTCTTTGTTGAAATAAGTTCAGCTTATTTGACAAACATTTGTGGTACCTTTCTGAGCGCCTAGTTATTTTTGCTGTGTTTAGTGATCAAACTTCTTCAACTGAAAAACAGAAAATGGCTAAAAAACTGTTGAAGAACCATTGTGATGAAGGATTTTCACCAAACACCAGAGTCAAGCAAATGCCAGTTCTTCAACAACGGACTCAACCTCATAATCTTATTGGAAAAGACTCTTGAACTTTGTTCAAATTGCTCCAATCTAATACTGGTACAAATTTTTCAACCACAAATCCCAAGCTTTGGAGCCAAAATTCAGATTATTTGAAAATTAAAGCAATAATCAAAGCGATTCCAGTTGTCAATGATGCATCTGAACGAGTACTGGGTTTTCTCACCGAGTTTCACGACAAACTCACTCGTAACTCAACAGCAAAACCAAACATTTTTAAAATTATAAAGGGACTTAGAGAAAAACAAGGCTCAGTTGCTACATCAACAGAAAGAGTGACAAAAAAGAGAATGAAACAATACTTGTAAAAACTATAAATCAGATGCTCATTATGGTGTCAGTACCACCGCTACTTTGCTACACTCTTATACTTTTTGTCTGAAGGATTGTCAGCGAATTGAATGTGTATTTTGTTTGGGATATGTGTTGTGCACATGTAATTATGCTGGTAATGTTTTAAGCAGGGTGTCGAACCGAACCTGAACCCGAACCGTAAACCCGAATGAACCGTTTCATTTTGGTGAACCCGAACCGAACCTGAACCAGCAAAATTTTACTTCAGTGAACCCGAACCAAACCTGAACCCTCAAAATTGTACTCAAGTGAACCCGAACCGAACCTGAACCCCTAACAAAAGTAAGAATATATTTTTTCCATATCCAGATGCCGCTGACGCTGGTACACGCACAATAAGAGCAGTGGTGAACTTCAACAGGATCAACAATTTCTCCTTTTTTTTTTCTGGACGAAACGAGTAACGACAATTAAATTTTAAGTCAATGAACCCGAACCGAACCTGAACCAGTAATATTTTACTTGAGTGAACCTGAACCAAACCTGAACCTCGAAAATGGTGCTCAAGTGAACCCGAACCAAACCTGAACCGCTAAAATATTTTGAGCCGGAGCTAAACCTGAACCCGAACCGTTATTTGAAACGGTTCGACACCCTGGTTTTAAGTTATAATCAAATACTTCATTAAAATGTTTATACCATACGAGTACCTAAATGCTTACTGTGTGACATTGCATCAAAATATTAGTCAGTCAAATTGTTAGCAAAACAGCAAAAACATTAAAACATAAAGATTTTTTTAATAATGCAAATTTTCTTAAAAGTAGTTTTTTGGCAATATCTCAAAAACTACAGTACTTAGACCCACAAAATGTATTAAACACTGATAGGAACTTAGATGTTCTGCAACTTTTGATGTGTGTTGGAGCTTTCTATCTCCAATGGTTCTTGAGTTATGCCAATTTTTTAAAATTTTGGATCGTTTCCATGGAAACGTCAAGAAAATAGGCGTCAAACGACAACCAAAATTAAAAATTTTTGCATTGGTGTTAGTTTTGACCCCAAACACAACTTTTTGCCAGCCTATAGCCAGATCGGAGAAAATTAGTTTTTTTGGGTACACCCTAGCTTCTACCATCAGTACTATAAATACATATATCGTAGCTCAAGCATAGATTCAAAATGCGTACAAAGCTATCGTGTAATGTCTAGTGCGTATTATTTATTTCCATGAGACACTCTGCATTGTATTAGTCCCAGATGCATGTTTTTGCCTTTATAACAACAGTTCTAAACTTCTGTCTCGAACAGACGACAATTTGTGTTTTTAATTCTTTGTCTTAGAAATATCTACTAAAAAACTGTTTTAGTTTAAATGAAAAGTAAAGATTTGGGGAATCTATGTATTTGGGGGCTCCCAGGCAGGGGTGTCACCTCTTAACCATGCCAAAATATTTATTTTTTAGAGAATTAATATTAAAAACAATTAGCTCTCTAACAAGTGATTTAAAGAAATTGATTTAGGATTGGTCCAATTTCCGGTTTTTCGAGGGAGTGGTACCCTTAAACTATGTCAAACAATTTGTTTAATATTAATAAAAACAGTTAACTTCCCAGCTTTAGCCATTCGAAAAACTGAATTTCGAGGGGTTTATTTGGAGGGGGGAAGTTCTTGGAGAGGTTCCCCCAAACTATGTCAAAGTATTTGTCAATTAAATTTCTGCTGATATCATAAAACACTGGCACCCTAAGTCAAGCCATTCAAAAAAATTATTTTGGGGGGTCCATTTGGGGGTCCCCTGAGGGGTGGCACCCCCTAACTATGTCAAAATATTTGTCTGTGAAATATCTGCTGATATCATAAAACACTGGCACCCTAAGTTAAGCCATTCAAAAGATTGATTTTTGGGGGGGCCATTTGGGGGGTCCCCGGGGAGGGTGGCACCCCCAAACTATGCCAAAATATTTGTCTGTTAAATATCTACTGATATCAAAAAGAACTAGCACCCAAGCTTAAGCCAATCGAAAAACTGATTTTTTGGGGCCCCATTTTGGGAAGGTTCCCAGTGGAGTTGCCCCGAAAAATTTCGGGAGAAAAAATTGCATTTGCAGCTCAACAACTTTACACAAAAATTAGATTTCCATGTTTTGTGGTTTAGGAGAAGAAGAGCGTACAAAATTTAGGAAGAAAAAAAAGGAAAAAAAGAAAAAAAAAGGAAAAAAAGAAAAAAAAAGGAAAAAAAGAAAAAAAAAGGAAAAAAAGAAAAAAAAAGGAAAAAAAGAAAAAAAAAGGAAAAAAAGAAAAAAAAAGGAAAAAAAGAAAAAAAAAAGGAAAAAAAGAAAAAAAAAGGAAAAAAAGAAAAAAAAGGAAAAAAAGAAAAAAAAGGAAAAAAAAAGAAATAAACCTCATCGCAGCCAAAAGTTGGTTGGTTGGGATGAAAGGGTATCTTGAGACATACAACCCTATGAACAATTTTTTGCCGTACTTAAGCCGTTTTTGACTGAGACCGCTTTTCACGCTAAACTTGCGGGGCGGTTTTCGGGTTCTAAAACCAAAGTCATGTGACTTATTGCCTCGAAATTTGGTACAAACATAGAACTCGTTAATCTCAAACTGCTTTCAAACTTTCAGGAAGCTAGACCCAACCGTTTTTGAGTTATAAGCAAAAGTTTGAAATTTCGCACTCGTTAGTTGGAAAATGGCCGAGTAAAAACAGAGGAACACGCGAGGCGAGCGTTGGTCGTTCCAAAGAGTGCACGCATGAGAGAAGCGAGAACGCACGCACACTTATACACGGGTCGCAGAGGTTCCGAAAAAAAAAGCGGACGGCTTATACTTAACGACATCTGACAAAATTGCTAAAAAATCTTGCTTGGGCCTCATTAGCTGCTAAGCCTATCATTACGTTATCCAAATCAAAAAACTAACATGAAGCTTTTCACTACAATCTAAATTTGTTTAAACGAAATATAAAAAAATATTTTACTGCCTCAGCCAAAAAAATTGTCAACTGACAAGCTATAGCCCTCAATTTTTGAACTTGGGTTTGTCACAATTTTTACATCAGCATGTCGAAAATTGACTTGGAAATTTCAATTTGCTCTAGCGATCTTGTTTTTGCACGGATTAATCTCGATTTTAGCAGATCGGATTTATTTAAAACATGTTTTACCATAAAAAAAAAGTCCATTTAACTTAGGAGATCTGGGTAGTGGGCCTAATTACCTGCTGGGCTTTATTTCCTTCAGGTTAAAAGAAGGAAAATTTGCAATAACTGTAAGTTTAGTCTTTTTTTTCTCTTTTTTATTGCCCTCTTTTCCGCGAGGGTAGCGGGGGCAGCAGCTCAAGATTAAGCCGCAACACTTCACGGTCTTCCATCACGTCCATCATTTCGCTTGGATGAAGTCCAAAGCGATTCCATTCAAGATATTCAATGTAATTTGTCCATCTAAGTCGTCCTACTGGTATATTTCCATTTGTTTTGGCATGTAAAGCTTGTTTGGCGAGTGTTTCCTGAGGCATTCTGCTTACATGGCCAAACCATCTAAGCTAAAATCTTTCAATTCGGAGAAGTAACGGCTCGATGTTAAGAAATTTTCAAATCTCAGAGCTACGCACCTTGTTCAACAGTGTAACTCCTTTGATTTTTCGTAAAAACCTCATTTTGGACGTTTGCACGTCTGATCGCACTCTTTCGGTCATTACCCAAGATTCATGACCATAAGTGAGAATGGGGACAAAAACTGTTTTGAAAATTGACAGCTTTGCCTATTTTGACAATTCTCGTTTCATGACAACCGAATAGTGCGAAGCTCGCATTACTGCACGAGCCTTGCCTATTCGGGTATTGAGTTCTTCGTCTTGCCTTCCATCACTCGTAGATGCAACACCAAGATACCTGAACTTCTCTATCTGCTTCAGTGTCGCTCCGTTCACTTGTAATACGCACTGATCAGGTTTCTTAAAAGATGAAGTACCTCAGTTTTGGCCGTGCTTATTTTCATTCCGGCGGCGTTGCATGCATCTGCAAAGCTATTTAATGCGCGCTGGAGGCCAGATTATGTAAAAGAAAGCAGAACCAAATCATCAGCGAATAGCAGACGACTGATTTTGCAATTTCCGATAATGGCACACTCATCAGCTTGGCTGCATTTGCGATCCAATTCATGTAAACAATGAAAAGGAGAGATGACAAAACGCACCCTTGGCGGAGACCAACGCCCACATGGAACGGCTTTCACAATTTAACTACATGCTTCAATCTAAAGTAACAAGTGACCAAAAGTTATACAAGTTTTAGAAAAACACTACAATGATGTCATAACCTGAAGTTTTAGTATTTTATAGTTACACAAGCTGTTACTTACATTTTTGACTATTTTGCTTGAAGGAAAAAGTCTATCGTCTTTGTAGAGTATGAACACTGTTCTGATTTTTTCAGAGCGATTTTTACTTGCAGATCCAAGATCAGCATTGTTAATAGCATTTTCTGGTAAGATCAGAGAAATGGTAGCATTGTTGTTATCTGCATTTGGTAATTGTGGCTCATATTTAATAGGTTGATTAGCGTTTCGGCGGTGATCTTCGGCCTGAATATTAAAAGTAACGGCAGTATGAGTCAGCTCGTGCAAATGATTGTATTATTTTCTGATTTTCGTATATACATAAAGCAGAGCATAAAGAAGTAAAAACGCAATTGTGTTTTACTGTAATACTTTACCCACTCGAAGGTTTTATTTTCAGTTAATTTATTTTACAATGATCGCTTTTATTGTTTAGCAGACGTATTCTCCTTTTTGTTTGCACATTGGATAGTTTAAAACGAGTAGGTAAAACATTTCCATTAAAAAACAACTTTATTAAATCAATTTAAAAACTTCATTAGTTAGATCAAGCCATTGCCACTTATGAAAAACTTTATCAAAATACATAAACTTTTAAACTTGATTTGGACTTTATCAGAATACAGTAATTTCTAATACAGATGGCAGGGTAAGTACTTTAATTCTGTGATAGAAATTCCTAATTTTTGCTATTTTGAAAGGAGTTAAACTTGTACAAAATGTCTTCCGAATCGAATTAAAACGGTTAGCTATTCTCTAAAAAACTTTAAAATTGCCTAGCGATAAAAGAATTTTAAGTATCAGCAATAAACTTTCTCTTTTCTTTCAAAAACCTCAAAATTACCTTGATCACAAAATTTGGTGATGTCATTTGCCATACGTTTTGACTAGGGTCAAATCGCGACAGCAGACATAAGAAAGGCAAAACTTTGGCCGCACGTTGCTGCAGTTCTTCTACGTGTGTTGTATTGACGCTGCCGAGATTATTTGATGGATCGTTGTTTTTAACAAATTCTCTTGACAATTGGGACCAAATGGAAATCAAGTTGCGTAGTCTCCCGTTTGCTCGAAACTACAACTTCTTCACATTTTATTATTGTATAAATACAGTACATATGTAATGTAAGTTTTTTGAATAAATAGGCTATTTGCATAATCTAGTAGGCAGGCTTCAGTTATTCTTTGATTTTAACAAAAACAAAAAAACGAGTCACAAACTAGTCCTGTTTTTTAAACACGTTTTGATTTAAGAATTGTGAGGTGAACAAAATAATCTGACGTGATATATTAATTCATCAGCAAAATGGTTTTACTACAGTGCAATTCTTGTATTATACATTAGATTAATTTGTCAGTAGAGTGTTAGGCAACGCAATAACTGAATATTTCAGTTTTGAGTAGCGTATTGATAGTTGTGACAAACTTCATAACGTTATGTACTGCAAAACTTAAAATTTATGAGCTTGTTCGTTAAACAGCGTGCACCGGTTTTGTTACACCAATTACGTATATTTAATCCAATTTATTTGGCAAATTTGCGATCGTGGTCATGATCAAAGCTTTCGATCATTTATTGTGACGTAATCAATTCTAAGCATTAATTTCTTTTACGCAGAGCTGTGCAGTCTAAAAACTGTAATTAATGTTCACGTATGTGTGTTTTTTACTTAGACATAGACAAAAATATTGTATCACTTATTGTTGGCATTGCCACTAGTAATTACGTTAGGATGTGCTTTGGGCAAAACACAAATCATACACAAACATTTAAGGATGAAGGTTCGACTCTCTTAGGCTATTCAAAGTTTTCATTATACTCGCTGTATAACGTCAAGCGTGTAACGAGTTGGCGAGGGCTGTCTTTGCGTCATTGCGCCCGGGCAACACCGCTTCTTTTGAAGAAATATCGCAGCAGTGGCGAGCCGTTGGTAACATAATCCAAAGGCTGCAGGCTTGAACCTTGTGGAAGAATTTTTTTGCATTGTTTGTTTTTAAGTGGTTGCAGTTCTGGTAGCTCTTCCCTAGGCTTCCGCGCTGGTAACCTTTAGGTCAGATAACACTTAAACGATTAAAGCATAGGTGTTGTTGTTGTTCACGGTGCTCCATGTTAACTTAGACGACCACACATTTCCGGCTGCTTACTCTAGGCAGTTAACGCATATCTTGTTGAGCAAAATACAAATCTCAGGACGTGATGAATAGAGCTGGAGTGGGAAAAACACTACTAATGAACATAATAAATGGACGACAGTATTTTTTCGCAACTACCTTTCAACCGAGAAAAACGAAATACAGTATTTATATTTAGTCAGAATAAAAGTTTTATTGAAAGTCAACTTAATAAATGCAAGAAATCCACAACGTTGGTGAATCATGACTTCCGTTGCGTGCATTGTGTATTTTTTCGTTTTGATATGGCACATGACAGACAATAACGATATTTTTCGATTTAAAAAAAAAACTTCATTAATTGTTGTGATGTGGTTGGTGTGGTTACGTTTGTTCACTTAGATATCTGTAAAGGGGATAAAACAATGAACAAATTTTGAATAATAATCATGCAAATATTAACATATTATACCAATAGGTGTTTTTAAATCTAAATAATCATTAAAAAAATCAATCATTCACAAACCAAAAAATCTAAAAACAATAAACTAAAACTCCTTAAAACCTTTTTAGTCTTTCAACTCGTCAGGGGGGTATCTTATTTAAATATTCTATAATTAAATGTAGGACTCTCCTGACGAGTCGAAATACGAAACAGGCTATAAGGGTTTTTAGTTATTGCTTTTATATAAAGCATGGCCGATTTTTTAGTGCATTGTTTTTATATTGTCAGCAGCGTGGCGTAGAGGGTAAAGGCGTCTTTTTGACAACGACCATGTTCGCATGAACTTGGTTCAACCCACACCCTGGTCACGTTGTTGCATCCTTGAATAAGGCGCTTTACGATGATTATCGCTGCTTGGTAGCTTCAAACAAGCAACAAATTTAATGGGTAAGAATTCAAAAAAATTTACCAAAACATTGGATCACCAAAGTAAAAACTCATAAGCAGGTGCAGATTTTTCCAATCACGAAATAGTTACCACAATGAAAAGTGTGAGGATCGTCCAATTGTTAGCGTCTGGTGCTGTCCGGTGACTGGAGGATAATATGCACTACAACTACAACAATAATTTAAATTCTGTTGTATGTGAATCATTGATTCTATTGATATAGCTCTGAGAAATCATTGGGCACTTTTTGGAAGCCCCAACCTACGCAAAATTAAATGAATCACTGAAGATCATTTTGGATTTTCATTAAAGATGAAAATACAGTAGAAGTTAAGCATACCTTCAGATTCGAATTTCGTGCAAACATTACCACTTTGTTCATTATCATCAAAATTCCGGTCAGTTGGTCGATAGTAATATTTGAAAAAGGGAGTAATTGTAAGCGTACAAAAATTTTCAGATTTTTCAACGTAATATTTGAAGATGAAATCTAGCATAAAAAAAGGTAAAAAACGAATTACATATAAAAACAAAATGAACCTTAACAATAATGATTAGTATAGCCCACGGATGTGGAAGCGGTATTTTTTGAATCGCTTCCGCTTCCACCCTTAGCACTTCCGATTCTACTTCCGCGCTTCCGTTTCCACCACTTTGTGACGTAATTTTCAGTTAAAATTTTTTGATCTTAATATTTTTTTTCAAAAAATTTTTTTCAGATAAGTCAAAATAAAACAGCTTTATGTTATCATCATCTTAAAAACATCATTTAAAACCAAATAATATAATTGTATTCAGTGATTTGCCTCGCAGGGTTCTGCGCATGGGCGTTCAGGAATTTGAATTTGGAACAGCCCTGAAGCGAAAAGTCCAATCAATCACAAGTTTGTTATGTTTCAGCTGATGCAAATTTCTCTAAACATTCACCCATAAATTTAAAATAATGAGCGATTATTTGAATTTGGAGACAAATTTTAAAGCACTCGGGATAATGACTTATTTCAACTGCATTTGCGATATTATGCGTAAATTTTGACTTGGTTATAATTAGGTAGCCCTTGGGCGAAGCTTCCACATTTGCAGAATTTTTTTTAATAACTTGTTTATGGACGTGGTTTGCTCCAAGATTTTGCTAGCAACTTGTATTTTTAGGACAGCAAACTAAAAAAAAAAAAAACATTGCAAGAGTTATGCGGTTATGCACAGCACCATATTAGAATAATTCTTGTCGCTAACGTACTTAGCAACAAGAATGGTAGAAGATAAGATACGCTCAAAATTTGAACATAATGTACTTCAAAAATTTATCATATCGTACAAACGTAACGGACCAAAAATTTTTTTGCATGTGTACCGTACCAACGTACTTTTCATTAGATGGTACGCTTTAAACGCACAGTACTTAAAAAGCACGGTAAGAAGGTCAATCGAAGCTCTAAATATACCGCACTTAAGAGGTACGGTACGTAGGTAAACAAATAATAATAAATAAAACCAAAAAATTTTTTTGCATGTGTACCACACCAACGTACTTTTTCATTGGATGGTACGTTCTAAACGCAGAGTACTTGAAAGGTACGATAAGAAGGTCAATCAAAGCTCTAAACGTACCGTACTTTAGAGGTGCGGTACGCAGCTAAAAAAAATTGCCAAGGTTTTTTTTTAAAGTTCTCGCTTTCGACGCTTTAAAAATAAAAGTTTAATTTCATATGTACGAGTATTCTAAAACGGAATTCATGAAAATCAATTTTGCCAAGTTTGGAGCTTTTCAACTCATGTGATGCCTTCTGGCCTTAATTCTCCATGAAGGTAGGAGAGGAGAACAAATAATCAGAAGTCAGAACACGAGTCATAAACAATTTACAGACGCGCAACAACGCATCGGACTAACACAAGTACGGTACGCACTGTTGTCACCTAGTTGCAAATATCATTATGTAACGTATCTGCATGGTACCGGTACGTCAGTACGTTTAGTACGCACATGCAAACAGCGTACCGAAGTACCGTACTCGTACCTTCACAAAAAGCGCGTACCGTTCTTTTTAGCTAAGATTGAGACGTACCGTACTTAAGTACCGTAACGTACCGTACTGCCATTCTTGCTTAGCAATAATTACGACAAGCATTAAGTTATAACATCCTGTTTAAAAATCATACAATATTAAACTTTGTTTTAGAGTTATTATGATGCTCTCACCTGTTTGCTTTTCAAGAATACGTTATCGCAAAGAAAGAAACTAAAAAGCTGGAACTGGAAACTTTGTTTATGTTGCATGGGGAATGCTGTTTTATAAGACTATGGCTCCAAATTTTGTTTATACTAGTTTGACCTAAGTATGGCCCCATTTAAAACTATTTTTGAGAAAATCTTTAAATTTTAGGACTAAATTAGAAAAATTTTAAACACTTGGAAATTAAAAAATGAATTGGTTAGCTACGTGATTCATCTTTGAGTTGATTGGGTGGGGCCTGCCACGGATCTAAGTGAACCACAAGACTTGAAAAATGTTACTTTGCTAATGATGATCAATCAAGTATTCACTTTTCGTCGTACATTTTTTTATTGCACCATATTTAAGTTTTGACGTTCGATGTTAATGGTCAAAGTGGAAGCGGAAGCTATACCCTTTTACCGCTTCCAGCTTCCTCTACGACGAAAATTTGCCGCTTCCACCGCTTCCGCTTTAAGCTCCAGCTTCCGCTTTAAGCTCCAGCTTCCGCTTCCACATCTCTGCTTTAGCCCCCATAGAAAAAATACCGTGCGTAATTCCGCTTGTATGCGTGGTTGGTAAAATCCGCTTTTTAGATGCAATAATTTAACAAAAAGTCGACATCACAATTAGATTGCTGATTAAAAAATTATTAGTCGATAAACAATAACGTTACTTGACTGATGACGTCATTAATTGTTTCGTTGCAATCTTTTATCGTCACTATCGAATCTTCATCGAATTTTGGCCCGTTTGGTGAATTACGACAAAAAGCCAAAGCTCAATGGTAACCTAAAAAATTGTCGGTTAATTATCAACTACATTGGTTTTAAAATAAAATCTGAGCACCTGGCTGAGAGCCAGAAATTCAGAAGCAGAATCATCAAATTTCATTTTGTACGCATTGAGCCGTAGTGACGAAACTAGAGCCTATTTGTGTTTGATGTACTGCTAAAAGATTTAATGTTGTTTAAAAATTACTGCCAATATTATCAGCAGTAATGCACGTTTGCCGTGCTGGGAACCTTGGCTATCATTTCTTGCCATTGTCAATACTTTAAGTGGATGAGAATTCTCGCAGCGCATCGCAAAATCTTTAAAGCGGTATTTTTTCAGCTTTCTGTTGCCAGCAGGCGGAAGCTAAAGGCCACGAATCTTTGTGGGGAAAAATATTAAAACGTTTAAAGCAGCGGTTATCAAACTTATTTGGGACTTGTTACATTTATCCTTTACTCATTAAAAAACCTTTAAATCCTCCCCTGTATGAATTAAACACAACAAAACACAATCATTTTTGAAAATTTGTTATAGTGGAAGAGAAAATCTTTATAAGGACTACCCTTGAAGCTAAACTAACCGTCCGTCAACCATTCTTGTAAAGAGAGCCAACCTTGCCATTAAACCATACTCCAAATCTAATACCGTGGTCTTTAGGATCCATTCAAGAACGCTTGACAAAGAGCCAAAAGCAGGGGTACCGACTTATGTTGAGAATTGGGGGGGATAATTTGCAATTTTACCCCAATTTTGCTCAATTTTGAACATTGGGGGGATGAAGCTCGACCGCTATTTTTTTTACAAGAATCAAATGTGTCAAACGTTCAACATGCTTCTGGGCAAATCAAGTGAAGACAAAAAATAAAAACAAAAAAAGGTCTTCACCGAAACTTGAAGAGTTTTTGTCCCCGAAATCAAGCGAGAACCAAAAAAAAAGTCCAAAGATCATCCAGCGCTCAAATGCACACCATAGTCAAATTATTGGGGGGATGCATTCAAATTATTGGGGGGATATATCCTCCCAACCCCCTGGGTTTTGGCACCCCTGGCCGCCTAATATATCGAGCCATCTATACAGTACTTTTATATGAACACAATTATGCAGCTAGCAGAATTTTTGCTTTAACTGCCGAGAAGGTCATGCGGTGTTTTAAGCTGGTGAAAACGCTACACCAGACGGCGCATCACTCAATCTTTACACATAAGTTGCAATTCTTCAGCAGAGATAACCTTCAAATCGCCGAGATCGGAAATCCAGCAATTTAACATCAGGGAAAAGTAACAATCTATTATTTTTAATTTTAACCCAAATTCAATTTAGTCACTTGTGTTTATTTATTGTTTGAAAGTTACTGAATGCGGCAGTAATTTGAGACAAAGCGCAACGTGCTGTAGATAATCTTACACATTAAGTCTATTACAGTGATTTGCTTAGTCTTGATCTTTGTAGCAGAGTAGAAAATTTTGTCTTATTCAAGTAAAGAAACATACTGTAATTTACAAAGAGTAAAAAAATTCACTGAGGTTTGTAGTAGTTTTACAAAGGGAACCTTTTGTGTTCCATTCAAAACTGAGTGAAAATTCGTTCAGTAGAAGTTTGTCGCAGGTTAAGGATCATCGGCCATTGCACAAAAACTTTTAGTCTGTGGTTGACATCAGGGTTTCAAAAAGTGTTCGATAACGATGAGTTACAGCAAATATTACAGTAGATTACCGCAGTTGCAGTAAAATCTTAAAAATTAAAACTTATAAAACCCAACCGTTTTGTTTCAAAAATGGGATCATCAGAGGTAAATTTTATTCAAATATAATCGAAAGTTAATAATCATCGGCCCCCAAAAAACGTAAACTTTTTTCATCGAAATGATAAAATTTCTCTCGGTTTAAAACCAATGCGCTAAGCCATCAAGCGAAATAAAGGAAAAGCAGAATTTTATTCCCTTTCGGAAATGTTTCATACCTTTCGGAAATGTTTTATACCTTTTATACCTTTATTCACTTTCGGAAATGTTTTTTACATTTTCGGAAATGTTTTATAGCTGAAACTGTATAAAACAGAAAGTTTACGACGTTAATGGGGCTACCTTTACAAGTGGAACCTCGTCCGGCAGGGGAACGCCTAGGTACTTCCAGGTTTGCATTTAGCGACACCCCTATGGCGTTCGAGTCTTAGGCAGAGGGGCTCGTTCGAAAAATAAGCGACGATCTCCACCAGCCAGCCCTAGTGGCAGCTCCACCAATTTGCCCGCTAAACGTTTGGAGAGACGAATGGAGGCAGCGTAGAGTATTCGTACTCGAGATAATGTCGCACACTCACGGGTCAACCATCACCAACTGCTGTTGGGCAATTGGAATATCCTCACCCTCACAGGAAAAGAGGTTGAGGCAATTGGAATATCATTGGTTGAGGAAGCAAAGCGGTGTCATCTCGATATTGTCGGAGTTTCTTCAACCAAATAACGTGGCTCTGAAACTGTGGATCTGGATGGTGGATGGAAACACTTCTATTCGGGTGATGATCCTAGTATGTCTGCTCAAGCGGGTGTGAGAATTCTCACAAGTCCCCATTTGTCAGACTGTGTGTCAGTTTGGATTCCTTTGGAATCACTGGTCTGTATGTTGAAGCTTAAGGTATTGGATCGGTCATTGTGCCTATTGCAGGTGCAGGGGCGGTTCGTCTACGAAGACTGCGGGACTGCAGCCCCCACAAATAATTTTGTGTTTTCTGCCATTGGCATTGCAACAAAAAATTGAAAATATTTTTATTTTTATATTCAATTTTTACTGAAAAGTTTATGCAATTGTCTCATTTGATGAGCCAATTGAATGCTTTGCTTTCGAAATGCCAAGGAAACAAGTGTTGTATCACGCGTGAAATACACCTTTTTGCCGACTCGAGACTGCAAAAGTTGCAGTCCAGCTCGCCAGCTTAATCCACATATCTCCATGACGTCAACTCAATCGATACATTTTTTCTTTTTCTATCGCGAGCTATTCAGCCGACTGGATTGCAGTCCTTGCAGTCCCAAAAAAACTTTTTTCTTCAACGAACGAAATCGAATTGAGCATTGTTTGCGGCAAGGCTTGTTGCAACAGTTCAAACGGTAGCCCTTCTTTATAAGTCGTCAAGGCTTTCCGTTAAGAAAGAAATGATCAAAAAGCATTGATGGCTTCAACAAAAGGATCATCGACCATTATTCACGATAAAAAAGCGTCGAATGAACTTTTGATTTTAAGAACAATGTACTTGAAATTAACGATACGCTATAAACAGTATCCAGAGTCTTAGAAGCACAATCAAACCTATGATTAATAAAATATTGCAAACTACTTGTATTCTGTTAAAATCTGATTAATTTGCGATAGTTTGCCTTTCTACGCTCATGTTGATACCTGTAGTCCTAGCTATACTGACGAGGAATAAAAGGCGAATGTCGATTCCGAAACAGTATGTCTTAGGCTATTAATCATAGGTTTGATTGTGCTTCTAAGACTCTAGGTACTGTCTATAGAACTTTATTTTCAAGTACACTTTTTTTTGCAAGAACCAGTAAATTTTATCGTAAAATTGCAAAAGCGCGATTTGCAACAACCAACAGTTTTTTCAAATGCCTTCACAATGCGCAATTAGCACTCTATAATCTCAGAATCGTCGCAATTTTGCTTGCAAA
This sequence comes from Trididemnum nubilum, assembly GCA_963965965.1. Taxonomy (NCBI): domain Eukaryota; kingdom Metazoa; phylum Chordata; class Ascidiacea; order Aplousobranchia; family Didemnidae; genus Trididemnum; species Trididemnum nubilum. Next base: position 5,454,209 of record OZ014488.1, on the reverse strand, counting down.
CTGGGAAATCACTAAAATTTCATCATTTTGAATCGGCACAAAATTTTAAGTTTTTTTCAGATTTGAAGTTTCTTTTTGGTTTGTTTTTAATTTTTAGTGCTAAGAATGGCATTGATCCTAATTTATATCTAAATTTTGAGCAAAAATGAACCTCGGTTTAGTATAGAACTGTTCTTATAAAAATAAGTGTAACTACACTACGTCACTACAACATAATCGTAAGTCGGGCCGGGATTTTTGAGTCGGATTCGGGCTAAAATTGACATCGGGCTTGATATTCGTACTTGCCTTGTGTTTTAGATTTTTTGGTGCTATGAAACATAATTGAAATAACTTTGTAACATAGAATGACGACTTCGTTTAAGCATCAATACGATTATTACGACACATTTGTTTAAGCGTCATAATTGATCAGCAATAAGTAACTTCATTTTATCCGCATTGGGGCAATCATGTATTCAAATTTTCAGACCAGGGACACCCAAACTTTTTGAGGAACGGGTTACAGTGACTTTGAACTGACTGCACAATCAGTGGATGTAAAAACTGGCGGAAATTTAGATGAAAACCCAAACAAAAGAGGTTTTTATCGCATTTTAATGCATTTTTTGTCGGGATTTTAGATGGTCGCCAATCGAAACGAAAGAGGTTTGATTTGTTTTCTTGCAAAATTTGTCTGCTAGTTCATATTGAAACCTACGGCTCCGGGGTTTGGGCAGTTGTATTTTAGACGAAACTTAACTAACTTTCTGGCTGTTTCGGGCCTGTTTTTGGCTTCAAATTACTTGTAGGGTTCGGGCTGACGCTTTCGGGTTCGGGCGTAAGTCCGGCCTCAAAGGACCATCGTCAGGGATTGGTTATATCATTTTGTGGAATTTTGAATTACTTTTGGTACTTTTTAAGCAATATTGACTGATTCTGGGAATGCACTCCATGTTTTATCATTATTAAATGAAGTGTCTCCACTAAATCGTCATTTTGTCCGTTTGTTGTCTGGGTTGGATTTTTTGGATCTCCCTATCAACAATTTCAGACTTATTCGTAAAGGAGCGCTACTATCATGTTACCGTAACGAAGCACCGTAGCAAACGCAAAAATAAGTTGATATAAATCCAAAAGTTTATAGTTTGGCCTTAGCATACTAAAAATAGTTTGATTTCGTAGATCAGTACGAAAGACGCAAACAAGCTTTGTGCAATATCACGAAAAAAAACAACATTTGCAGCCCTCCCGTTTCAAATAGGCACGAGCCGCCACTGTGCAGGTGTATGCCCCCAATGCCACGAGTGAATATCGGGCTTTTGTGGATGAAGTAAATGATGCTCTTCTACGAGTATTACCTACTGAATCTACAGTCCTTATGGGGGATTTTAACGCACATATTAGAAGAGACACAGATACATGGAAGGGTGTGATCGGAAAACATGGAGTCACTGGACTGAATGAGAGCGGATGGTATTTATTGCAGCTCTGTTGTAGCAACGGACTCCGCATCATGAATACCTTTTTCCAGCACAGATAGATTCACAAGAATACATGGTATCGACCTAGTATGAATCAAAAATCTTTGATAGATTTTTGCATAGTTTCGTCAGATTTTGTTTTCTGGTGTGCTGGACGTTCGAGTGAAGCAAGGTGCTGAATTGCCAACTGATCACCATCCAGTAGTAGGTTCCTTACGACTTTCGAAACCTTGGCCAAACAAGAGATCCAACAGGTCGTCTGTGACTTACTGGATCAAATGGGAGGCTTTGGAGGACAAAGAAGTAAGAAAACAGTTTGCATCCAGCATATCATCTAAGTTTGGACAACTTCCCGATGTATCCGAGGACATCGAAAAGGAATGGCTGCTGTTCAGATCAGCAATCATTACATCAGCTGCTGAAAGTTGTGGACAAAAATTGTTTAGAGTGGCGGACGATAGTGAGAAAAGAACACCTTGGTGGAACCAAAAGGTTAAAGAAGCTATTTGAGCAAAGAAACATGCGTTCAAGGCCTGGCTACAGGACAAATTGTCGTCTGATTTGCAATACCGGTACACTGAGGCGCGAAAAGTTGCAACTTCCGCAGTAAAGAAACCCAAGAAGAAGTCATGGGAAGAGTTTGGTCGTCAGTTGGATTCCAACTATTTTTCGGCAAATAAAGTATTTTGGCAGACCATTCGCCGTTTAAGCGGCAAACGATCGAGTGTCACATACTCCATCAAGGATTCTGCTGGTAACATTCAAACGGATGAGAATGAAATCCTTTCACGATGGAGAGAATACTTTGAAGATCTTTTGAATTCTGTAAAGGCATCGACTCGTGACACAAACGAAGTGACACATCTAGGGGAAGAAGAAGTTTTCACTGCGGTAGAAGTGGCAACGGCAATTAAAGGGATAAAATTTGGAAAAGCTGCTGGTGAAGATGAAATCAGACCCGAGATATTGAAAGCGCCAACTGAAGAAGGAATTTTCTGGTTAACGCGAGTGTGTCAAGTTGCGTGGAAGTTTGGCAAAACTCCCAGAGATTGGCAAACAGGTGTGATTATTCCGATATTCAAGAAAGGAGATCGCAAGCAATGTACAAACTACAGAGGGATATCACTCCTCATTTTGCCAGGGAAAGTATCTGCCAAATGCCTTGAAAGGAAATGCCGAGAAATAGTGGAATCAAAACTGGAAGATGGTCAGTGCGGTTTTTGTCCGGGTCGCAGCACAATGGACCAAATCTTCACTCTGAAGCAAATCTTCGAGAAATCTTGGGAGTATGGCAAAGATCTCTTTGCATGCTTTGTCGATCTTGAAAAAGCATATGACCGAATTCCTCGGGATAAACTTTGGAAGGTTTTGCAGGAGTATGGCGTTGATGGCCAATTATTCCGCGCCATTAAGTCATTCTACTGCCGACCAGAGGTTTGTGTTCGGGTAAATGGCAAGTAATCAAAACCGTTCCATGTGGGCGTTGGACTCCGGCAAGGGTGCGTTTTGTCACCTCTCCTTTTCATTGTTTACATGAATTGGATCGACAAATGCAGCCAAGCTGATGAGTGTGCCACCATTGGAAACTGCAAAATCAGTCGTCTGCTATTCGCTGATCATGTGGTTCTGCTTTCTTTTACATAATCTGGCCTCCAGCGCGCATTATATAGCTTTGCAGATGCATGCTACACCGCCGGAATGTAAATAAGCCCAGCCAAAACTGAAGTACTTCATCTTTTAAGAAATCCTGATCAGTACGGGTTACAAGTGAATGGAGCGACACTGAAGCAGATAGAGAAGTTCAAGTATCTTGGGGTTACATTTACGTGTGATGGAAGGCACGACGAAGAACTTGATACCCAAATAGGCAAGGCTTTTGCAGTAACGAGCTTCGCACTATTCGGTTGTCATGAAACGAGAATTTTCAAAATAGGCAAAGCTGTCAATTTTCAAAGCAGTTTTTGTTCCCATTCTCACTTTTGGTCATGAATCTTGGGTAATGACCGAAAGAGTGCGATCACAAGTGCAAGCGTCTAAAATGAGGTTTTTACGAAAAATCGAAGGTGTTACACTGTTGAACAAGGTACGTAGCCATGAGATTTAAAAATCTTTTGACATCGAGCCGTTACTTCTCCGAATTGAAAGATTTTAGCTTAGATGATTTGGCCATGTAAGCAGAATGCCTAAGGAAACACTCTCCAAACAAGCTTTACTTGCCAAAGCAAATGGAAGAAGACCAGTAGGACGACCTAGAACTAGATGGACCGGTTACATTGAGGATCTTGGATGGAATCGCTTGGGACTTTACCCAAGCGAAATGATGGACGTGATGGAAGACCGTGAAGTGTGGCGGCTTAATATCGAGCTGCTGTCCCTGCAACCCTCACGGAAAAGCGGGCAATGAAGAAAGAAGAAGAAGAAAGTTTTTGCTGTCTACTACACTAGTTTGATGCCTTCACCGAGGATGATGAACACAAATAGGCAATTTTACCGGAATACAACAAAACTATTCCGAGTCTCCTGACGAGGCAACTTGGTAAACAAGAATACAAGTTTACAATATTCCATAACATAAAGTTTCCACCTATATGGTAAAATTTTCATTGAAATGGCAACGTTTTAGGTCCTGACTCTTATTCAAAGGACTGTCATCAACTTGGCAACCAAAACACTTCCAGTCACTACCAGTCAATCTATCAATGGCGTCAGAGGTGAGTTGTATTTTCGTATTTATTCACGTAAGAGAAGTCATAGGAACTGCTAATGAACTCCTCAGAAATAACCTCAGAAAAGCATTTTTGAATTCTGGAGTTCTTGGGTTTATTATCTGCGCCTTCAAAATCAAATTGGAAACGTTGACTTGAATTTCGAGATGCGTACGCAACAGGTAGCTCATAACACGTAAAACAACAACGTAATTTTCATTACAATTATTCGTATTTTGGTCATTTTTAATTAACACATGCCATTTCGTAAGACGTATTGGCAATTACAATTTTCACAATAGCTTTGAGAAAAGGAAATAAATTTTGTTGGTCAGATTAACTCTACGTCGTTACTTCATATGTAAATCGTTTTTGTCTTTCCTAAAAATTGTGCTTTTGAATAACCAATAGGGTTGATTCTCTAATCCCTACTTAGAGAGCAAACTTTTTGAATCTAAATAAAAGAAAGAAGTCTAGCAGGCGGAAAGCAAAAATCCGATTAATAATTTATCAAAAGTTTGTGTTCGAAACAAACTGAAATCTATTTTGTTTTTCATTTGTTTTCAGACTCAAAGTTTTTACTGTTGCCCTATCAATAGATAACCTTTTACCGATGGGGAAGTTACTAAATATTTTCAAAAAAAAATATTATGTTTTGATCTAGATAATTTACGATTCTTTGCCTTTTTTCGATCATGTTTATACTTGTAGTCATAATTATACTGACCAGGAATAAAAGACGAAAGTCAATTCCAAAACAGAACGCCTTAGGCTGTTAATCAAAAGTATGATTCCGCCTCTACGAGTCAGAATTATTTCTATAGCTTATCATTAATTTTTAAATTGCTTTGTTCTTATTTCGGGGATGCGATTGCAAACATATTCAACAGATACAAGAAGATATCCCTCGCAAAAAGTTTTTGGAAACCCTGAATCTGCTTTTTCAGCCTGAACTTCCAGAGAAAAGTAATCAAGAATAAATAAAATTTACCCTTCTATTAACATTACATGACCTATCCAATTTTGGTAAAACGATTCGCTTTTCTGAAAATTCATGCTGGAAGACAACTTCAGGGTTTCCAAAAACTTTTTACGGGGAATATCTTTAGCTATTTGTTGAATGTCTTTGCAACCGCAGCCTCGAAATGAGAACTAACAACTTTATAAATTATATTTTTATTTATACTATTATAAACTACCGGAATTTGGCTGAGCGCTATCAAGTGCTTCTCGTGCCGTGTCGTGCATTAACCCTGTACTATTCGAGATTGGAATTAGATTTGGCCGCACCGATGATAAGGACTTCAGGCCCAAAACGCTGAAGCAATGAGAACAAAAAGATTTTACAAAAAGTATGCAACAGCTATAAAGTTGCAAAATCATATCTATTGCTGCGTACTGATCAAATTCAGTAGACCTAAATTATAGCGAAAAAACTTATTTCATGCGAAAGTGTTGTATGATATTCACCTGCAACGTAATCTTGTTTCTGCTGCCTCTTATCCTTTGCAGTCTGCGCCCAGGCAAAACAATAAAAAGTCTCTGCAAATGGTTGTTTTCTTAGTTTAGATGAATTTAGATTTGCTTTGCGAATTTAAACATAAAAAAGTAATTGACGCCGGCAGTAGGGCGCCTAGGGACTTCGAGGTCGTCATTCAGAGAAACCCCAATGGTGTTTGAGCCTTAGGCGGAGTGATTCGTTCGAAAAACAAGCGACAATCTCCACCAACCAGCCCTAATGTCAGCTCCACCAATGTGATCCCTACACGTTTGAAGAGGCGATTGGAGGCAGCGCAGTGTATTCGCATTTGGGATAATGTCGCACACTTACGAGTTAACCATCACCAACTGCTGTTGAGCAATCGGAATATCATCGATCTCACAGAAAAATAGAGAAAATGGGTTGAGAAAGCAAAGCCGTATCATCTCGATATTGTTGGAGTTTCTTCAACCAAACGACGTGGATCTACATTGCAGTTGGAAGCTCTTCTATTCTAGTGCTGATTCTAGTGCGTCTGCTGAAGCGGGAGGGATCCCACAAGCCCAAGCATGTCAGACTGTGCGTCAGATTGGATTTCTTTAGGATCACGGGCCTACATGGTGAAGCTCAAGGTATTGGATTGGTCATTGTACGTATTGCAGGTATATGCCCTCAATGCTACGCGTGAATATGAGGCTTTGGTAGATGAAGTAAATGATGCTCTTCGAGTATCATCTATTGAATCTATTACATTCCTTGTGGAGGATTTCAATGCACATATTGCAACAGACACAGATACTGTACGTTGAAGGTTATGATCTGAAAACATGAAGTCACTGGACGAAATAAAAACAGAAGGTATTAATTGCAACTTTACTGTAGCAACGGTCTACGCATCATAAATCCTTTTTCCAGCACAGATAGATTCACAAGAATACATGGTATCGACTTAGTATGGACCAAAACTATTTGAAAAAATTTTGCATAGTTTCGTCAGATTTATTTTCTGGTGTGCTGGACGTTCGAGTGAAGCAAGGTGCTGAATTGTTAACTGATCGCCATCTGGTAGTATGTTTCTTGAGACTTTCAAAACTTTGGCTAAACAGGAAATCCAGCAGGTCTTCGGTGACTTACTGGATCACATGGAAGGCTTTGGAAGACAAAGAAGTAAGGATACAGTTTGCATTTAGTATATCAACTAATTTTAGATAACTTCCTGATGTATCCGAGGACATCAAGAAGGAATGGCTGCTCTTCAGATAAGCAATCATTTCATCAGCTGCTGAATGCTGAGGGCGAAAACCGCTTAGAATGGCTGCAGATAGTGAGAAAAGAACATCTTGGTGGAACCATGAGGTTAAAGAAGTTATTCAAGCAAAGAAAGATGCGTTCAATGCCTTTTTGTTACAAGACAGATCGTCATCCTATTTAAAGTCCTAGTACACTGAGGCGAGAAAAGCGGCAACTTCGGCAGTAAAGAAACCCTCAAAAAAGTCAAATCGGGCGCAGAGTGGCAGGTCAAATCAGATACAGAGTTGCCAACGCTTTTCCACCTCTGCAGCATTTTTCTCGAAATCAACTTTGCTGTTGACCGGGTGAAATGACGCGGAGATGTGCCCTGCAAGCTCATTACGCGCTCGACGTAGTACAGCAAGTATAATAAAAGATTTGATTAGATAGATTTCGGAAATTTACTTCAGAAAACTTCAAAATAGGAAAGCTGGAAAACTGGGTAGAATTGAAACGAAATTTTAGGCAAAATATCTTTGTTTAAATTTTTATTTGATAAATCAGAATAGTAACTGCATGATTTAAACTGTTAAAACGATACCACAAAAAAATTGGACTTTAACTTACACTTATCGAGTGTGTGCAAAGTACTTTGAGGAAGATTTTTTGCGGGCAGAGTCGACGAAATGCCGGATGCTAGTTGCAGTCGAGGTGCACGCGACAGAGAAAAATTTGAACATCCAGTACAAAACATAATTCTGTGCCTCATGTTTTTCCTAACCTTTCTTCATAGTTAAACAAAAAAAGTTTTGAAAATCCATCACGGCCCACTACTAACGCTAGAGCTGCTGTTCAATTTAAAAAATAAATTGAAGCTCTTGCACTCCATAATGGCATGGTTTTTAAAAAGGAAAAGTTTGATGGTTTTGCGTTTTTCGAAAAGAAAATTCACTCTGAGAATCTCCTAAAAAACACATTTGGTGGTTATGAAGAAAGACAATCGTGTATGGTTTCACTATATTTCTAATGACAGAAACACAAAATGCTGGCGACAGAGTGGTTTCTCTGATTAAACTTTTAACGAAACAGTGGCTTTGGTCAAAGTCCACGAAAATGTTGGCGTTATTCTGCCAATTTGCCAACTGGTGCAAAGCACTCCACTTTACAAGAAATTGAAATTTTGTGTTTGCCACCCTCAATAAATCGGATTTGACAGCTTTTAAAGGGTATGACTGTCGAAGAACGAGTACTTGATGTAAATTTACCTAAAACTGCTAACAGCAGATTTAAATGAACAAAAACGAATTTGTGGCATTGATCAAAGACAAGACATATCCAATCACTATACAGATCAGCGAGTTGAATATAGCAACCGTTCGTAGGCGGTTCGCAAGCAGAGACAGTGCTAGCTTTTACGGTGCAATCTATATTGAAAAATATAAGAATATCGTGTGTCTGGTTCTAAAAAACACGCTGAATTTTTGAAAACGTACTTTGACCGACCGTGTCATGCTTGTACTGAGCAAGTTGTTCGTCATAGTTGCTGTTTGCACACCATCATGTAAGCAAAAGGTGTGTTATTTTTGTAAATTTTTGAAAAAATAGATCTATGCGATGTTGTTTTGAAATTGTGTTAATTTACAATCAAGTTCCTGACTTGATCTGCCTACTTCCACACGCGCATAACCTATGCTTTGATTGTTCATCTAAATGCACGAGTTTTAAGATTAATGTTGCTACTATTGAAAAGGAAATTACAAATTCAGTTAAGGGGGTTCAGGACAAGAGCACTTGGGACATTGTTTCACAAAATGAATAATGATTTAATGACAATTGATAATAAATGGATTTGAGCCGTGGCGACGCGTTTCGTCCTTGCTCAAGGGACTCTTCAGGCGACAAAGGTCAATTTTGTTTTCATTAGCCAAAAAAAATTAATTGGAATCGGCCCCCCTTACCGTTTCTAGGCTATATGTCTTCCAGTGCAATATCGCTACTCCAAAACTTTTCGCCGACAACTTACCGACCATCATTACCAAGTAGGCGACTAACTCGCTACTTGAAACCTTCAAAATCTACCACTAATCAATTCTGCTACCTCTTACCGAAATGTTACAAGCTAAGCCTACTTACTGCTAACATTGCAAGTTTGTGGTCTGCACAACGTTAAATTTGAAACCAATCATAGAAACTAATACCGAATAATAACCCATTATTGTCAAAAATACAAAATATCGCAAAACATTTCGTATGGAGCTCTACGCAATGGAAAATTTTAATAAGAGACCCCAACGTTATTCGAATTAAAATTTTCTATCCACATAGCACTATCTCAGAGTGCTCAAACTAAAAAAGTGAGCGAATTCAAATTTTGAAAAAGGCTAAGACAAGGGTCATAGTCAAGAGATTCCTAAACCGAGAGTGCTCAAACCACTAACTTGGTGAGCGTAAATCAAATTGGGGTCTCTTATTAAAATTTTCCATTGCGTAGAGCTCCATACGTAATGTTTTGCGATATTTTGTATTTTTGACAATAATGGGTTATTATTCGGTATTAGTTTCTATGATTGGTTTCAAATTTAACGTTGTGCAGACCACAAACTTGCAATGTTAGCAGTAAGTAGGCTTAGCTTGTAACATTTCGGTAAGAGGTAGCAGAATTGATTAGTGGTAGATTTTGAAGGTTTCAAGTAGCGAGTTAGTCGCCTACTTGGTAATGATGGTCGGTAAGTTGTCGGCGAAAAGTTTTGGAGTAGCGATATTGCACTGGAAGACATATAGCCTAGAAACGGTAAGGGGGGCCGATTCCAATTAATTTTTTTTGGCTAATGAAAACAAAATTGACCTTTGTCGCCTGAAGAGTCCCTTGAGCAAGGACGAAACGCGTCGCCACGGCTCAAATCCATGTATTGTCAATTGCCATTAAATCATTATTCATTTTGTGAAACAATGTCCCAAGTGCTCTTGTCCTGAACCCCCTTAACTGAATTTGATTTACGCTCACCAAGTTAGTGGTTTGAGCACTTTCGGTTTAGGAATCTCTTGACTATGACCCTTGTCTTAGCCTTTCTCAAAATTTGAAAAGGAAATTACGATATTTTGTGAGGATAAAACCAGTACTTAAACTGTAAAATTTTGCTTGGGGGGACGCTTTTGCAGCCTTGACCAAACTTCAGTGGAAATTATGTAATTCCGTCCCAGCAATTGAAGTGTTTTTTCCCCGAAACCAGGTGAAGACCAAAAAAAAAAAAGGTCTTCACCGCGATTTGGGACTATATTCGGCTGGAATTTGTAGGATTTGTTCGTGCTGGCTGGCTCTTGATCGTTTCATCATCCTGCGCTCAAATCTCGGTGGGTGAACGTCTAAATCTCGATAGGGAACGCTAACTCTCGATGGGGGGACGTGTCCCCCGCGTCCCCCCTACAATTTAAGTACTAGATAAATCTATACTTCATGAAGTACAGTATATTAAAACAACTACTAACACTTCATGTTACCATTACAACTACTACTACTGCTACTGCTACTAATACTACTACTACACTACAACTACACTTTATGTTACTACAAAGATAAACCAACTTTTTACTTACGAGATAATTGCTAAATCAGTAACATTTTGCTTTAAGTATTGTTTTCAGCATCTGCATTATGGTTTGAAAGTTTTGAGTGCCGGCTATCAGCTTTTATATCTCTGTGATTGTACTGTACTTTAGGTTAAGTTTGTCTTTACACATACAGTAAAAGCATAATTTCTCTTTTAAAAGTTATTATTGTTGTTTGTGCAGAAAACCTTTTGTTAATTTGTGTAATTAAGCAGAAAGTGCAAAAAAACTTTTTTGTTTGTGTAGAAAACTTTTTGTTGATTTGTTAAATTCGCATGATTTTCATGCTCAACACTACATGTATCATTGAGCATAAAAAATAGCTACTGTATTATTTGAGCTTCAGTAATCATCTGTGAAGGTTGAACCAAAATATACTGCACCAAAAGTTGGGTTACATGTTTTTTCATATTTTCCATAGTGAATGTGCTTGTAGCTTGCAGTCGTTAAAAGAAAGCGTTTACCAAACTTGATAATGTTGTTGTTTCAATTTGGCCGGTATTGACCAGCCTGGGAATGAAATCCATTGCCGTTGCAAGCTAGAGTTAACAACACTGCTCTGAAAATAGCTGGTTTCCTGGGATACATTGTGCAAAAAGTATTTTATACGATTTTTAAATGCAAATGTGAAAATTTTTTGTTAAACCTGCTAGTGTATGCAGTGAATAAGAGTTCTCTATCCCCTAGTTTCTAGATATCCCTAGGCTATTGCGAAAAATTCCTGGCTCGGGGAAAGACACAAAACAAAGTACGTCGAAACCAAACAGCTATTTTGCCCTTTAAACTTAACATGAAGACCCAAAAAGGTCTTCTTTCAAATTGGGCATATATTTATTCCGAATGTTAGGTGAGTCCTGTTTTTCCATAATTAGCAAAATGTGCTTCAAATCAAGCTTCAGCCAGCGCGGGCTCGTGAAACAATCCCAGGTCTGGGTAGACTGTCCACGTTCCCCCCTCCCCCCCTTTAGACGGCTCAGGCATTACCTTGAGGGCATCTTTCAATAGAGAATGCAAAGTTTCCGACTTTCGTTCTTTGGAATGCGTAGCTTCCTGGAGCTGTTCCATTGCATTCAGGTCCAGCTATTAACAAAGTAATTGTTAGTTTACAGCATGAGTTCAGTTTGGAGCAGCTGAGACAATTACTGAAACTATTGTTTTGACCGATTAGTGGTTGAGTGGATAGATCGTCTGATACTGAAACGGCAGACTTGAGTTCGATTCTCGGTTAGGTCAAATCAAAGATCATAAAAATTGATAAACACAGCTTCCCTGCTTAACGTTCAGCATTAAAAGGGACAATGTAAAGCTTTCAGCGTTTGTGGTAGACAGTTGGGAAGATGGCAGATTGACTCGAAGACCAAACAAGTCCCTTCGAGCGGTGTCTCCTAGCCAAGGCGGCTTGATTAATAAAACGTAATTACTTGGGCTATTTTTATTTTGATGTAAAAAAAATTGATTTTGACTTTATTTTAGCTAAATTTTGACTTTCTTTTGACCTAAATCGTTTTGGCCTTATTGAGCTTCAAATTTTGATTAAAAAAAGTTTTGTTATTCTCAATTCTCATAAATTTGAGGCAGGTAACCTTTTTCACTTCTCATTAGCAGCCTTTGAAAAAAATATCAATCAGTCAGTCTTGTGATCTAAGAAACCAATCGCTGCAGGACAAAAACCTAAGAATCTGCACACATTTCCATATCAATTACCCTTTTTTCAATAACCCGTAAACTTTGGATTGAAATTTGCTGTTATTAAATTTTTATTGGAAAATACATTGACACAATTTCAATCTTGCTTGGTAAAAAGTTGCGTTGTGTAAAACTTTTGACGATTGCTAAAGCTGTAAAAGCAAAACAGAACACCCCTAAGATTTCAAAAATTTGGTTAATTTGTTGTGATATACAATACTGTATAATAAAAATTGACTTTTTGAGTTTTGAATTTGGACATATAGTGTTCTTAGTTGTTTTATTCATTCCGAGGCTGGCATTCTTAATTAGTTTTTAATTTAAAAAGATAAGTTTCGTGTTATTATAAAATTATTTTATAAAGAAATTAACCCAGGCAATTGTGTTGCGGCATATTGCAACTATTTGCAGAAGTTTGAGTAGCAAAACTTTATTCAAATATGTATGAAATTGCTCATAACGTTTCATTGATTCTCAAATATCCAGAAAAATGAAGAAAAAAAACTTTTGTTTGCTTTTGAAAAAGCATATTTTTGATCACATATGATTTGAACAAATTTTGACCTAACCCAAAATTTAGATTTTATTTGACCTACAAAATCTACCTAAACTGGCTCCAGAGCATCCGAAACCAATTTTGGTATACGTTTGATGATATAATCAAGCCCTGCAAAAATTTTGACTTTATTGACTTTTGCTGGCCCTAGTAATTACAACTAGAATTTGTAGGTCAGTTAAAAAGCAACTCACTTTGACTTATGGAGCAAATATATACACTCAAAACAACCAACCAAACAAACAAACAATACAGTTAGCTTACGGGCAATGAATTTTTTTACGGTGTAAATATACGTTGCCTTTTCAAACGAGCTATTTTTCCAACACATTTTATACGAGAGAGAGCAAAATGCTCCCCCTATACCTAATCCTCACAGCGGAGATCAAAAATACGAGCAATTATTTTAAAAAATTGGTTTTAAGTTGATAATGTGATCATAAGAAAGTTAGCCGCTATTTTTTCCAAAAATTATGTCATGAAGGCTGTTGATGTTTGAAACTTTATTTGATTGATTTGGTGACATCATCACTTTTTGCAATCAATGCTGTATGTCTTCGCGCCTCTTTTAACCCTACATCTACCAGGCTATTTTCATAACCTATTTGTACCGGAAAAGGGGCAAGCCCCCCTCCGGTACAATGAAGAAAATTTCAATATCAATGGTATACCACAGCAATAACAAAGAAAACCCAATTTATTTCGAGAAACAGCAGAAAAACCAATAGTTTTGAATTATGACTCATCAATGACGTAATGATAATGCAATACATTCATTTATCAGTTAGCAAAATATTTTATTACAGCTAAAGATTAGCAAGGGTAATGAAGATGCAGTAGAATGAATAGAATAAGTGCGTTGATGAGTATGCATTGTGCTCAAAACTGTATGAAACTCCTTAGGGGCCTCTGACTAAGGCAAAAATGACATCACTTCCAGTTATTTGTCTGACCCCTAAACTTCTAAAAATGAGTGTTATTAAATTTGATTCAAAGTCAGGGTGCATCAAACAAAATTTTTTTTTAGTTTAGGAGCTATATTAAAATAACTAAGAGGGGGAGCAAATTTGACCCCCCCACTCCCGTACAAACAGAGTTAACACAATACTTGTTCAATTTATTATCTGAACTGATTGGCTATGCTTACTTGATTGTGCTTCAGCAAAGAAAGAGGTTTCAGATATTAAGTTTCGTTTTCGGTCAAAATGAAGTAGACACAAAAATAAATAAACATTAACCCAAAACTTTAAAACAGCAGCCATGAACAATACAATTAGATTAAAAGCGCTGAAAACGTTTAAAGAAATTTAAGGTTCTGTCAAATTTGTTTTTTTGCTGCAAAAATACGAAAACAATTATTACAATGACCAATAATAATAATTTACTAGCAACGTTGGAAATGAAAACTGCACAGCTAGCTGCTGTTCTTATGTTGTTAATCTGGTTCAGCACTCTGAAGCTTGTGAGACAACAACGACGGCGATAGTTCAGATGATAGAGCGTCGGGCTAGTGATCGAAAGGTTTTGATTCTCGAACTGGCAATGCGTCGCTGTGTATTTGAGAAGAAACAAGGCTTATTTCCAATTAGTGCCAAGCACTCTAATCCTTCCGTTATAGTGGCCCAGCCTGACGAAAGACTTGCAAGCAAAACCCAGAAAAATGCATTGCGTTAGTACGATTGGACAGACGTAAAACCGTGCTTGGGTTATACACATGAATAAGGTGTAAAGCCATAATCACAGGCGTTGAACGATCTATAATTTGTCCAATTATTTGGACTATCATCAACTTACCGGAAGAAACAAATTTCAAAAGATAAATTTTCACAATTTATACCAGGGATTGGCAACCTTTTTTTATACTGCAGACCAGTTAAAAATGGAAAAATTTTTTGCGGACCGGCTTTCAATGTTTTGCAATGAAAATGTACGTCCACTTCATTGAAGACAAAAAAAAAAAAAAAACGAAAAAGATCTCACCTCAAATTGGAACGGCTTTTGTGTTCGAGTTTATTGAAGAACAAAAAAAGAAAAAAAAAGTCTTCACCTAAATTTGGAGCGGATTTTGTCAGCAGGCTGCAATGAAGAACGGCAGCCAATTCAAATCTTCCCTACTAATTAATGATTAATTCGCATTGTTGTTGTCACAAAGCTGAATTATTGTAGTATTTTTTGTAAACTGAAACTATTTCATCACGAGATATTACAAATGCTTTCCAAAGTATTTAACACAGAAAAGTATACGGCCCGGTAGCAAACTCTTCACGGACCGGTGGCAAACTATCTGCGGACCGGTTGTTGCCGAGCGCTGATTTACATCATTGTAGGAGAAAAGAAGAAGCACAAACTGAGTTAATCTGCCACAATCAAATGAAAGTTTTTCGCAACGTAACGAAAGTTTTTGTGGGTAACGCTACACTAACAAAAACAAAATAATAATAATAATAATAATTATCTGGCGTGGTACCTGTAGCTGTAAAAGTTGTTCCGGTAACCAAAAAACAAAAAAAGAAGAAATTAAAACATTACGAATTTTTGTTTTCTTTTTTTAATTGGTTAAAGCTGTCGAGTGAGATTTCTCTATAGCAAAAGTATATATTTATAGATTGGAAAAGAATCATTTTTAAGTGAAAAAGTAAGCAATTAAAAAACAAAAATAAAAAAGCAAGATAATTAAACCAAGTTTATAAGCGTAACTGGAGGGGCAGAAAAGTTTTTTGCCGACGTTTCGACAGGCTATTTATATTCCTGGTGACAGCAATTGAGATAAGGAAGATTATTGTCCAAGGATACTTATGTACGTGGTATTTTATTATGAAATTATTTTTGCATAATTACAGTGAACAGTTGTTTTTTTAGATTGTACATAGTGCTCACCGAATAAAATTTTAATCTCTTTAACGAACAAAAATTTTTTTCGAGATTTACAAAACAATATTATGAGCTTTTGCAATTCACTTAAAAATAATCGTAGTTTAATGTGGTGAACATTTTTTGCTAAGAGATAAAAAATCGATACTCTTACAATAAATGCAGTTTTCTTCGATAACGTTGCAATAGATGCAGTTTTGTTCGGTAATCTTCAGAACCGAACGTGTTCGAAAGGATAAAGCGTCTGCTACTGAAACGGTAAATTTGAGTTTGATTCTCGGTTGGGTCAAGCCTTACACTTTAACAAAATTGATAGTTACAGCTTCCATACGTAACATTTATCATGAAAACGGACAGTGTGAAGACTCCGTCGTAGACTGGCGAGCAGTTGACAGCTTGACTCGAAAAGGTCCGTTTGCTGTTTAGTGTACGAGGAAATTTCGGGAACAAAAAAGTAATCACCATTCTTGCGTTGGCCAACTTGCAACACATTATTGCCTATTCAATCTATGTTTAACAAAGTTAAACTTTTGTTCCACGTTAGATTACTCTACTAATGAAACACCACTATTATTATTTTAACCCTATTTTACCCAGGAAAAGGGGGCATTTTTGCCTTTCTCTAGTATTTTTTTGTAATGAATTCCTTGAGAAAATAGCTTTTTACTTTGAACTAACTTGACTTTGAGTCAAATTTTATTAAAAATAATTTCTAAAAATTTGAAGTTGATAAGACACCGGGAAGTTTCCCAATTTTAAGGTTTACCGAACTCTCTTTCATAAATCGGAGCGTTTTTTGGTTTATGTTTGACCTAAATTACATCACAAGACGTTTTTGTGACGTAACTACTTTGACTTAGGCATGTTATGATTTAGTATCAAAAAACAAACCTAATTTAAAAGCAAATGCAAAATTTAAGCCGGTGATGACGTCACTACAAAAATGACGTTATTTTTCAAAAAATATGACTTTGACATCACAAAAGTTATGCTACCAACTCAACCTTAACTTTTCTAAAAAAGTTTTATTACAAACCAAGCCATTGCCAAATTTGGAATTTCCATAACTTTTGGTTTAATAGGTAAATAGAGAGATCTTAGCCCCCTTCCCAAATACCCCAGACACAGTTTTATTTGTTGAAACTTTGTCATAGATTAAATATCGGAAGTTTGTCCTAAATAAACTTTGTCGTAGCTTAAATATGAAACTTTGTCATAGATTAAATTTGTCATAGATTAAGTTTGTCATAGATTAAATATCGCCATTGTGCCATGCCCCCCACCCTTTGGGTTGCCTGTAAAGTATTTTTCAATTTATTTTTTTCATGTTTCAAAGCAATGTTATAGGTTACAGCGATGACAAGCTAATACATATAGCGATTGCAGCTGCTCTTGCTTGTTTTAGCGCAACTTACCGGCGCTCATCATAAAATTAAGTGTGTTAGCGCAATTTTTTGTGGATAGTTTATGGCCTCTTCCCTTCGAAAATCCTGCGTACGCTCCTGAAAGCAGTGTTGTATTTGAAGCAGCGAAAGCGATTTATTAATTTAGACATACGTACTAGGGTGGAGTGAAAATATTTTTTGTTTTTCTTTTGGAACACAATAGTTATAAAAAGTTGCTCCGCTCCAATACTTTTAAAATGGTGCAAAAATTAATCAAAAATTTCAAAGTCTTCAGGTGCTCCCAGAGCTGTAAAAAATTGATTTTTTGCTGATTTTTTTGCAAACTTTTGATTAACGGAAATCGTAATAAACGCACTTGCCTCGCGCAGTTTTCGCTAGCAATCACCTTAAAAAGCCTTTTTTGCGATCTTTATTTGCATTAAAAGATTTTCATTCGTAAATCGAAAACTTTCAGGTGTCCAAAAATCACCGGAAATTGGTCATTTTTTCTATATTTTGCATCAATTTTAGTTAAAATTTAACAGTACAATAAAATAAGGATTTTTTCCAAAAAGAGTGTTTACATACTAAGCTTTAAAATGGTGCGTTGAAAAATCTTATTGCTTTTAGTCTACCTAAACACTGATGTCCGGTCTACTACACCGGACATAAAAATGTGATTGTATAAAAGGATATTTTTAGTCCATTTTAAATCAGAGTTCATCAAACTACGGACGGCGCGCAAGCTGATTTTATCCGGCCCGCCACATCTTGCCCAAATAAAAGCTGAATTAAAAAAATAGGAAAAGTTTACTAACTTTTTTTAAAAGACTGACGTTCTTAAGCCACCCGCAATCTATTAATAATTTTTTGATTCTACCTCTTTTTGTGACACTGCAAATTTTGTTGTTAAAAACACCATTGTTTCATTAGTACAATATCTCTGGTTTTAAGCAGACTTCAAAGCATAAGCAGGATGATTGAGACAGTACTAGCTCTATTAAATGATTTACTTTTAGGCTGTGTTGTAATATTGTACTTTTTAAATGACTACTAAAAAAGAAAAGTATAGAAACTGATTGCCGGGTGTCTATTAAAAAATGGAAGATCAGTATTTTTGTGGAAGCCAATAAGAATACAGCTAGTTATGCAACTAAAGTGTTGCTGTTTTGAAATAGTATAATCTTTGTCGGCGCAATACAGTGACGTAATCACGAGGCGCTGGCCAAATCACATATAACATTTAACCCTAAAATACTAGTATTTAAACTATTTTATACTTGGCTTACATTTGGACTTGACCTGTAAGTAAGTGGGGGAGGAAGCTGAGAAAATTTAATTTTTCGAATAATGTTTGAATTTTAGTAATTCAGTTCTTTCAAATGGCTCCAAAAACGTGTGAAATGTGTTCCAAATGGCGCTAAATTGACTACTTTTTCCCAATAAATTATAAAAATTGCCAAGCGGAAAGGGATCCGCCCCCAGTCCCTTTAAAGTAATATGGTTTAGTTGCACCAGTTTGTTGAGCGTGGTGCCTGATACAATTTTTGAACAAACTATATTGTTTTTTAGTTCAAGCCTCACTTCCCCTTAGGCACGCTTGGCAAACATCTGTTGAAATATTCAAATCGCTAGACGTGGTGTGTCTTTGGCTTTGTTTTTTGTATAATAGAAACTCCTTTCTTAAAATCGTTTGGTCTTAGTTTGTTGTTGATTTGTTGCTTGTTGAATTGGTATATTTCTTTTTCAAAAGGGAGCCTACAAGGTTTTTGTGTGCCATACATCAGAGGTAGATTGTCAAATGCTGTTTTCGTAGCATTAACCCACCACAAATTGGGGCAGTATGAACCAAATTTGAAAAAGGTGTAAAATGTGTTTTCGAAGAGCACTATCCCTTGTAGTGCAATACAGCTGGAGGAAAGCTATTCCATCAACTTAAAAGCGATTTCCATCACAAAGTTGCTATACTACCGCTGATTTTGTTATTTACATTTTAGTGCGCTCAATTCAATTCAATGGAAAATCTGAATACTTGTTCATCTGATTGCAATTCGCACCCAGCGCAAAGCTGTTAATCTCGCAGTTATCCGCCCCTCAGAAAAAATGGTTTGGCGATCTTTGTGTTAAACAAAAAGTCAGTAAGTCAAGCGCACCGCCTTCCCATCGTGCAAGCTGCCGATTGGTTAAACGAAATTTTTAAAAGAACGTCACAAAAAACTTAAAAATTTTTCAAGTACAGTATTTTTCGACGTTCTCTTAAAAATATTGAAGAATTTACCTGTTACAGTGACAGCTTCCTGCATTTTCAGCAGGAAAATATTATTTTGACGGCAGGAAATACTTCACCATAGTGAGAAAAAAGATTAAACCGCTGGCAAGTTAGACCAGCAATTACTATAAAAGAACACATTTCACTTCGTTTTTGAGCCACGCTTTACATATTTTACTCACGTTGCTACCAAAAATAGTTCTAGTAAAAGAGCAAGAAAAGAATTACTCAAAGAACTGAAATCTAAATTGATTGAACTGCATTATAATCAAGTATTAGGATGCAATAAAACAACCGTAAAAACTGAAGTAAAAAAGGAGTAATCCAAATACAAGAAACTAGCTGTTTGTCGTTGACTAGCGCATCATTTGCTAACAAATAAACTGCTTTTGCTTTATCTTTTTCTTTAGGTTGACAAGCAACAGAAAGACCTTAATATATACAAGATTTATTTTAACAGAGCTTATCCTTTGCTTATTTTAACCAAGTGACAGCTTGGTCGGTGAAAGGCAGTGCGCCTGGCGTACCAACGTATTGTTTAAAATAGACTAAAAATATCCTTTTATACAATCACATTTTTATGTTCGGTGTAGTAGACCGGACATCAGTGTTTAGGTAGACTAAAAGCAGTAAGATTTTTCAACGCACCATTTTAAAGCTTAGTATGTAAACACCCTTATTGCAAAAAAATCCTTATTTTATTGTACTGTTAAATTTTAACTAAAATTGATGCAAAATATAGAAAAAATGACCAATTTCCGGTGATTTTTGGACACCTGAAAGTTTTCGATTTACGAATGAAAATCTTTTAATGCAAATAAAGATCGCAAAAAAGGCTTTTTAAGGTGATTGCTAGCGAAAACTGTGCGAGGCAAGTGCGTTTATTACGATTTCCGTTAATGCAAAAGTTTGCAAAAAATCAACAAAAAATCAATTTTTTACAGCTCTGGGGGCACCTGAAGACTTTGAAATTTTTGATTAATTTTTGCACCATTTTAAAAGTATTGGAGCGGAGCAACTTTTTATAACTATTGTGTTCCAAAAGAAAAACAAAAAATATTTTCACTCCACCCTAATACGTACATCTTATGCTAAACTGATCCAACAAATTTCTTCAAATTAAGACCTTTGATCTTACAATGCTTGCAATAGACCTGCCTTTTATAAACAGTGCTTCACTATAGGAGTAGGCTATGTTTCAATATTTATCAATCCTTTAACTCACTCTTCCTCATATAAAAACAATATTACTAACCGCAATAATTCTGCAAAAACTTCCATCAGATGCGCCCTTATGTGTCTGGAGAAACAAGAACGCTAAATTATTTTGAAAGGACAAACCAGCTTTTGCCAAAACAAAAATAAACTAGATTAAAAATTTTAATGGTTAGCTTAATTCTCACGCAAAATTAATTACTCTACATCCTCGTACAATGGCAAGATTATTATTTTTCCTACGCTTTATAAATCAGCTTCTTCAAAAGGCTGACATATACGACAAATAAAAATATGACCACAAAGAAAGTAAAACACAACCGATATTGTAAGGTTTTAGTGAAACGATATGATTTTGCTGACATCTCACAAATCGGAGTCAACTTCTTGTTGAACCGGGCATCAAGCTTTGAGCGAAAAGTAAACTAAAGTGTAAAGGGCGTAAAATTTGGAAACAATAAATCCTAATGATAAAATTTGTGACTGAGAGTTTGAGTCAACAAAGTTTTGAAGAACTTTGTTGTCTGACTACTTATACTG
The DNA here is from genome assembly GCA_963965965.1 of Trididemnum nubilum. Lineage (NCBI taxonomy): Eukaryota > Metazoa > Chordata > Ascidiacea > Aplousobranchia > Didemnidae > Trididemnum > Trididemnum nubilum. The sequence goes on along the minus strand of OZ014488.1, from coordinate 5,433,203 downwards.
ACTTGCTTTTTAAGCAATAGACTGTGTTTAGCAAATTCAATTTATCAAGGCGCGTTTGAAACTACTGCTGACGCACAAAACTGCGTTTCACTTTCCGTATCCAAGGATGTTCGTGACTTGAACCACCTATTCACCAAAACAGGAAAATAGCTGACCTACAGAGTGACTGTAGACAATAAAAAAAAGTTTTTTTTTTCTTCTAGTAGTCAAAATCAACAAATGACTGACATCAACAAAATGAAATATGACAATAAAGAAAATAAAACAAAATCGAATTTTTAAGTTTTTAGTGAAAAGATATGATTTTGCAGACATCTCACAAATCGGAGTCAGCTTTCTGTTGAACCTGGTATCAAGCTTCGAGCAAAAAGTGAACTAAAGTTTAAAGGCGGTTAAAATTCGGAAGAAATAATTTCAATGATGAAATTTTGTGTCTAAGTGTCGGAGTCAACAAATTTTTCAAGAATTTTGTTGACTGACTACTTACATGCTTTTCAAGCAATAGACTGCGTTAAAAAAATTTCATTGAAAAGTAGAAGTCATGTTGAGCAAGAATTGAATGATAATGCTTTTGAAAAAAAAAAAGATATTTATGAACACTTCTTTACACTGTTTGTTCTACTCTTTGTATGTTCGTTGGTAAAGTAACTATCGCACTTCTTCTTGCTTATACTCTTCTCACTTAATATAAATGCAGCTTAATACCAAATAAGGATCATCAGAACGTTTGTTGATCACTCCCATCCATTGTTGCTTTTTGTTGTTAAGTATTAGAAAAGTAGAAAGACTAAACTAGAAAGTAATTTCAGTATTGGTATAAAAATTGCTGAATCGCAAATTAAAATTAAAAATAGTCCGCAACCGCATCTTTGCAATTTAAGCTGCTTAAGTCCACAAATCCGCGTTTTCTTCGTTAGTCCGCAGACAAGTGGATTGTTACCGCAGACTTGCGGACTGACTTGCGGACTTGCCCAGCTCTCTAACTGACTTCTCCGTCTCTTCACGATCATTTTGTCGATTTTGATGCTGCTTTTCACAGAAATAAATTATTTTGCTTTCTCTGCATTTTTTTTTCTGTGACGTCAAAACCAACGTTGAACCTGACAATAAATCGACTGCCTTTCATGGACGCGCATTGATCAGTCGGTACTCAACAAAATTCAGACCGGGTGCACTCATATCCGTAATTTCCAGCTGCAGTACTATTGAGTGAACATTTTCTAGACAAGGCTTAAGAGTTTCTCAACGGAGCTGAGCGCCTTTTGTATGCGGCTCTGCTGCTTTTTTGTTTGGGTTTACAATAAACAGGCGTAGTATAGCAAACACTCCGACGAGGGTGAGCAATCGTCCAAAATAATGTGAAGGCTCCACTGTCGCTTTCGGATGAGTGGAGGTTAAATATAAATCAATCAATCATTGCGAAGTATTTGAAATAGGGGAAAGGTAAGAAAATTTCCCAGCGACCAGCTAATTGTTACAGCCAGACTTTGTTTCTCTGAAAGCAAGGAGGATGAAATCTTGTTGTAGTAGTTTATTATTATTAGTAACAAAGGTTTAACACACAAGTCAGAGGTCACATTCGAAACACAAGGAGCACCGAGTAACCCTAAGGTTTCTTATTCGAGATGCTACTTGTTATGCACAATACGTTATCACACAAAGCGGCAATAAAATGATGAAGCACAGCAAATAATACAAACAATGTTGTTTGTAGCGAAGCTCCGACATGTTCAAATAAGTACGGGAACAGCACATACAATGCTTTATCAGTACCTAACAGTGTGGTAAGTTATCTCTCAGTAAATTTTCTTTAAACTGCTTTTTACAAGAATTGAAGGGTTTATTCATTAAATTTTCACTAATTTCTTTCCATAGTTTAGCACCTCTACAGTAAATTCGATTATATTCTGCCCAGCCGATTTAGAGACTCGAGGTAAAAAGTAGTTAGTTCTGCTTGGTTTTCTAGTTGCATAATCATGAATTTTGTTAATTGTTGTGAAGTTATAATTACATAATTTTGGTGGCTTGTTGTTGAAAAGCCTTTGCATAAATTTAGCAAGCTCCAATTTGTGAACATCGTGAAGTTTCAAAAAGCCTAGTTTCTTACACAGTTGCAGAGTTGTAAATGGGCCGACTAGTCCAGCCCCCAACCCGGCTCGAACCCGAAAACCTAAGCCCGAACCCGGCCCGAACCCGAAAATTAATTTGAATCCCAAGTCATGCTCGAAAAAAACCGAAAGTGAAGTTAGATCTGAAAAATTTAGCAATATTGCAAAGTTATTTTAATTATAGTCTTGTGCACCAAAGACAAAAAGTACGTCTCAGGCCCGATTTAAGCCCGAATTTTTTTTCAACTTTAGGCCGGAATCCGGCCCGAACCCGACCCGAAAAGCCCGGCCCGACTTACAACTCCGTACAGTTGACTTATATAAAAAAATTTTTTGTTCCAAGTCATGGTACGTGTGATAATGTTTAATTTGACTTCAATCTCACGAAGTTGGTAAAGCAGAACTAGAGCATGGGCATTCGGAAAGTTTGATCTTGTAATAATTTTGATCTTAATATTTTGGTTTTCCATTCTACATGGTGAGGTTTATTGTGCTAATATTATTTAACTCAATGTGTTAGAAAGTATCAATTATAAGAGTACAGCAGAATATTGCAAATCATACCGTAGCTGCAACTTTTTCGTGAAGTGGTTGCAAAAAATGCAGTAAACTTACCATAAAGTTCTAATGAATCCGTATTGGATTTTCCATTGCTATGCAACTCCTTAAAGAATCCAACGAGATTTTATTGCAAACACAGTAGAGTCGCAGTGAAAAATTGGAAGTATTATTAAAGCGGCATAATCAAATTTTGCGATGTTTGAAATCACGAAAACACTGATTTCAAAGATCTTTTTGTGCTTGCTATCTTTGAATAATTTCGTAAAGCGTCATATAATAGAATCAAGGTATCCTGTAATGATTTTCCTTGAATCCTTCATTATTTAACGCGATTTATTTGTGCACGTGAATTACAGGTTTCACTTAGAATTACTACTTTTGAAGCTTTGCAACGTAAATACATGCTTTCATTTGCCAGTCGATTACTGCAATCTGAGAACTGCCTCATTTCGAATCTTGTGAATTCTGACGCTTTTTACAATTATGAGCATTTTAAATCATTTGAAGAGCGTTTGTATGCCAAACATTAGTGCCTTTTGAACTGCTTGCTTTTCGGAGTATTTTTGCGTGTGCGCGTCTTGTGTGTAATGTGTAAACATTTTTCATATGGACTGTCGTTTGTCTGAAATAAATGTTATTATTAATTCTGACCAGGCATTTTGCAAGTTTAAAGGATACCAATAGAGTTCTTTACAAACTTTTAGTATAAAATACACATTGTAGTTAAAGCAAAAGGAATTGTGAAATTACCGTTCACTATAATACAAAACAGTGGCGTACCCAATTAACATATTGATTCTAACAAAAATTATTTCGCCTGCCTATTCGAGATGAAAATTTGTTATTGGTAGGTTTGCCATGCCGTTCTTATTTCTCAGATTTGTCCTTTTTTTGGAAGGTGCGTGGCGTGGAAAAATTCATTGTACTTATTTGTAAAAAATGTACTTATTTTGGACATGTGTCCTCAGTTTTTCTTAATTTGATTAAAAAAAGTAAAGCCTTATTTAAAATAGTCAAATTTCAACACGTTTCGGACTTGGCTATGTCCATCATCAGTAAAAATAAAATCTAAAACAGTAAAAAATGTAAAAAACAGGTCTCGAATGGAAGTAGCCTCACTGCAATTTAAGTTGTAAAGTAGCGCTGCGTAAATACGTAAAACTTGCTGATTGTAAACTAGTTGCTGTGTCACTGCTACATACTTGCGATGCTAGCGCTGTGTACTGAATGAAAAAAAGGAAAAAGCAATGCCAAGTGTTGAACAAATGCAAAGTTATCAATGACTGATAAACGTTTATGTCCGGTTTCAGTTTGCCAATGCTTAAAGTTTCTGAAATGAAGAGCTTACTTCGGTTCCTGGCAGTTCCAAGTATTTTAGGTGTAGCAAAGTCAATTTTATGGTCGGAAGTTTCAAAGAGATGGTTAGTAACGTCCGTGTTTTTACATTTCTTGAAGCCAGGATTGTGTTCGTTGCGTCGTGTTAGCAAATTTTTGGCAGTCTCACCAATGTAGTTGCTGCCGCTCGAGCAATAAATGTGATAGACCACATTTGACCGATGTAGTAGCGCTTGACCTTCGACTCAAAAAGACATTTTTGATTTGAATGTATCATGAATAACTTTAAAGCTGCATTCACACGAGCGACATTTAGCTGCGAGAATCGGCATTTTGTTCTTTTTTTTCTCAATTGCTGTTGTTTTTTTCTTTTTCTATTTGAGAAAGAAAAAAGGCGAAATGCCGATTCTCGCAGCTTATGTGTGAATGCAGCTTAACTTTGATTTTCCCATTTGCATTTTTTCCAAAAAATTGCCGATTTCATGCTGCACTTGCATTGAGATCAGTTCCAGAAATAAGGATTTACTGCTTTTAATCAAATTAAATTAAACTGCCGTGCAATCAGTACCAAATATTTCGTCTTATTTTCAACATTAACGCTATAAAGCTTGTATCAATAACCTAACGATTTGACGCTAGCAGCTGTCACCATTCAAATTTTTGCTGAAACGACCTACTCGTATTTCAAAGAGTTTGTTTTAATCTTAAACGTAACATTTCTGCATAATGCTCTCTACAAGAAAGGTGCAACAAAGTTGTAGTATAGGAAAATCCATCTAAGCCGAGTGAGCGTAGTTCACACATTAAAATAAAATTCAAAAGAAACATCATTTAAAAAGCATATTACGAAAGCAATCACCAAACATGAAAGTTCACAACAAAACTTTGCAAAAACCAGACAAAAATTTTGATGGTTGTAGATCTATTTTTGACAAAATTTTATCTGCACATATTTAATCATTCTTTTAGTAAACATCTTTCTCTTTTGGAGGTTTTGTGATGGTAATATTTGTCATTTCGACTCTGCGAGGCTAACTGACGAGCTTTGAAATTAGGCGAAACAACTGTCTTAGCTAGGCGTGCCGTCTGGAATTTTATCTGGTATTACTATAGTACTTGCTGTGAATTTTGATTTTGATGTCGATTGTTTTCGAAATGTGCCTTTAAATTATGTTCTTTTTGAATTTTGTTTTAGTACTCTTCAGGTTTTCAAGAAATCACTATTACTTTTGCTCAAAACAAAATACGCTCACTTCTTTGCGGGGTGGGGTAATTGATTTGTTTAGATGCAAAATTTCGCAGTGCCAGTCTTTCAAATTTTTCGGAGCATCTAAAGCTGATCTATTGAAGACAGTCAATGATCTTAAATACTGTTCTTAACTACTTCGTGGTTAGAGGAATCCGCACCTGCAGCTTAGGAGTTTTCAGTTATCCAATGCCCCTGTAAATTTCTTAAAATTCTTTCGTGCTGAATAAGCTGCTTGTTCGAAGTCATATAGAGATAATCATCGTAAAGCGTTTTATCCAACTTCCAAGGACCCAACAACGTGACTAGGATGCGGATTGAACCCAGATCATGCGATCAGGGTCGTCGCAAAATGACGAGTTTACTTTCACAGCCACGCAGCCAAGTGAAAACAAAATTTAAGCGTACCAGTATCGTAAACCACTCAAAAAATTTGACCCGAATGTAAAGGCTTTTAAGCATGTCTTGGATTTAACGGGACTAAGGGAAAGAAGTGAGAACTTTTTTAGTCTTTTAAACAATTCTGAAAATATTGAAAAGTATTTTAAATCAAACGTTGTTTTTCTGCATACAGTAAATCACCAAAAATACCGACAGTTGAGGATTCGCACCCAAACCCAAGCATGGTTTTGACAAATTGGAAATCCGCAGCCTATCCCCCTGTGATTGACTCAAATGAAATGTCTTGATTTGCCCAACATATTTCTGTATTGTAAGAGTTCATGGACCTATTTTTGTAAATAAAATATTTAGTGTTAGCTCGCCTGTCTCTGCAAAATGCTATCGGCTAGGCTTCTTCCTGAAGTGTTGTGCATTACTCACCGCAGCTGCGTAGTTTTTAAAGTAAGTGCCGACTGCTGCGATGTCTTAAACTCTTTTCCAAAAACTTTGACATTGTAAAAGATTGACATTTAGCTCGTTTTCATTTCAAAGAATTTACTAAAAACCATGGTGAAACAAATCTTGCATTTTTATAGAATTTCTTGCAGCAGTTTTGAGTGTCTTTGGCCAAGAACCCATAAAATAATTGCACTTTTTTTTCGTTTTAGACGAGGGAGAAACGCTTTTCCTACATTACCGAACCAAACAGAATGCGTTAAAACCGTTCCAAGTGACTGACTACCACTGTTGGTGAGGCAGTGGTATCGTTGGTACCTGTTGATAACCGTAGCCAAACCCATACAAAAAATGTTGGGTTAGGCATTTGGCACTGGCTTTTCTTTTAGATCAACAAAAACATTGACTGTTTTTGTAAACTCAAATTAACTACATCTTGAAACACCAAAAGTGCTTTGCATTGAAGTTCACAATTGCGGTAGATGAAAAACCATAATTGGCCTTCGGCTTTTACGCAAAAATAATTGTGCAATAATTGCATAAAACTTACTTTCTTACTAAAAACCGGAAACTTACTTTGGCTTAAGGTCCACTACAATGCTTTAGCCTTCAACATGCAATCATTTTTTCGGATAGGTTATCTGTTTTAGTGTGCATAGGCTTTTTCGACTAGCACTAAAGCCTTATCATGAATCCAAATACTTTGCCAGCTCTTGGTGGCCAAAACGCTCAACAAATACATCTAACTTCTCTGAATTTAAAAGGGCAGCATTTCTACTAATTTATTTACCTACAGTATAATCTTCAACACTCATTAGCTTCGAGAAGCCTGGTTCCGTAGCAAGACTCAAAATAGGAAGAATTTATAAAACTGATTTATAGCGCAATCTGCTTGAAACAAAGTGGCCGAAATTTTACTTCTAAGAAAAAAGCATGAAATTTTATCCCTCGGACTTTCTAAACTTGATGAGGTGCAAGAATCGCAGTAAAGTCATGTTGGTGGTGAACTTATTTTTTAAGATTTTTTCTCTGTTTTTCAAAATTAGGGTTGAATGCACGTGTAAAGTTTTATGAAATTTAATACCAAAAGTAGATCTAAAGTTTTATGAAATTTTATACCAAAGGTATACCAAAGGTATATTTAGAAAAAAATCGAAAATTTGTTAAAATACTCGTAAAAGCACACTTCCTTAAAATGCGACCGGTATATATAGCCGATCAGAGTTTGAGTGGATAGAGCGTCTACCGCTGCATTCAAGAGATTCGAAAGCATATTCTTTTCCGCATTGAAAGATCTCAGGTTAGATGGCTTGATATGTAAGCAGGATGCCTTAGGAAAGACTTCCCAAATAAACTTACCTCGAAAAGTATAAAAAATGAAAAACTGTTGAACGACCGCAACTAGGTGACTCAATGACATTAAGGATCTTGGATGAAATTATTTTCGACTTAATCTGAGAGAAATGAGGTAGGTGATGAAAGACAGTGAAATATGAAAACTTAATCTTGAGCAACAATTCACTTCCCCTAACCCTTATCAGAGCAGTGTTTTTGTGTAACTTAATCGGAAGATATGATGATAATTGTCGACATGCCGCTTTTTTATGTTTTTTAATGCTAATGCACAGTGTTTTCAAATACTGGTACATGTTTTGTCCCCTTGTTATCGACATTCACAATTGATTAATGTTTCAGCGCAATCAATTGATCGGACTGCACGATTCATTGATTGCACGGTTGATTTAAATTTGATAAAGCATTACAATCTTGAATCTAAAAATCCAGGGTATGCTTCCTACTTAAGGTATAATTTGAGCTCGTTTAGCTCTTAGTTGAAGTAAAACAAAGTTTTAACAAACGAAGGTTGTATTTCAAACACAAAAATGCACAAACATGTAGCACTCCACAATTTGTTCAGCATTCAAAGCAATATGTGTTTTTTGGTATTTTTCTGTGTAGCCAGCAAACCAAACATGGAAGGCGAATATGCTTTTCACATCTGTAACATCTTCCCCGTTTGATTCCTTTAACTGTACGGTTTATAGTTTAAGAAGCAGCATCAATAAACTCTATATTTTCGACGAGTACTTTTGTTTCACTTCTCAATTTTTGGTTGAGTTGGTGTATGGTTAAGCAATTTGAAACCAAATTGGTTGCTTGAGAAAATTCTAGCCATGTTAACCAAGCATTCGTACATAAAAATAAAACAGTTGCATTCAGTGCAGCCTACCTAAACGAAAATGTGAGTAGACTCAAAACAAAAAGGAAGTGGGTTGGGCTCTAACAACAAGAAATGGGTGAGCTCAGACCAAGAAGTGGTTAGGTTCCGACAATCTTCTGCAAGAGATTTGTGTTGAGTACCTTGTTTTCGTGGCATTCTTTTGTCAAGTTTAGGAAAAAAAGATCTTCACCAAAATTCAGTAGTCTTTTTTTGTCGAATTTTGATGAAGGCCAAAGAAAAAAGAACTTCAGCAAAATTCAATAACCTTTTCCACAAATTTCCGTCAATTACAACCACACTCAGTGGGTTAGGGCCTACCCTGCCAAAAAAGGAAGGTAGGCCGAGCCTTCCCCGCGACGGCAAGCACTGGTTGCTTTAGTAAATACTTCAAGTCTAGTAGTTAGTAGAGTGTATGACTGGGGTGGTTCTTAAATGCATAGCAAAAATTAAACAATAAAAATTATCATGGAAACCGAAGTAAATGTGTTCCTTTTAGGCTAAAACCATCGTGTATGAAAAATCTCCGAGATAGAAAAGCATTTAAAGGTTGCACAAAAACAGTAGCGTAGCCAGGGGGGGGGGCGGGGGGGGCTCGAGCCCCCCCATTGGCTTGTGAAGTATGCAAAATCGCATGTTTTTTGTGCTTTTGAGGCCGATTTTCTGTGAAAAATTGAAAATAGCTCCCCCCATGCGTAAAGAGCCCCCCTGAAACGTTTGAACTTGCAAAATTTTGGAAGAAAAATCGCCTTGAATTGTTTTTTTTTTTTTTTTTTTTTTTGGAGATCACTTGATTTTGGGCGGAAAAAACGTTTGATTTTGGGCGGAAAAGACAAGGGCTTCGCAGTTTACATAGTGTTAGTTGTTCACAGGCGCGTAACCAGAAATCCGCAATGGGGGGGTGCTGTTTTGGAATTTTTTAATTCTTTTTAATTTTTTAAAGCATTAGTTTTTAATCAAAATAGCCCTAAAATGAAGTTATTTTTGCAAAAAATGCAAAATATTAGAGCGGACCCCCCAGTGCTCAAATATTTTGCATTTTTTTGCAAAAATAACTTCATTTTAGAGCTATTTTGATTAAAAAATAATGCTTTTAAAACGTGGCTTAGAAATTTGCAGTGCAAACATGATTAAACTGGTGGCATAAATGGGCTATTTGGAAAGTGGCTAATGGTAAAATGTTAGTTCTCTTGTTTACATGCTGGTAAATGTAAATTATAAAATCAAATAGTTCAATAAAACTAACACGTAGTAATCTATTTCGTATACAGTTTATAGAGAAAAATAATTTCCGGGGGGGGGGGGGGGGGGGGGGTGGCTAATGAAAAGAGATTTGAGAGAAATGATTGGTAATTAACTAATACTAAATAGCCCCCCTCCCTATTTCGTAGTTTATTGCAGATTTGTTGATGACATCTTTGTTTAGCATTTTTACACTTGAGATCAAATTTGATTGCTTATTTTTGACCATTTTTCAAAGTTTTCATTTATTTGTTAGTTTTGTTTTTGACAAATTAGCCTCCCCTACTCCAAATATATGTTTCAAAAGATGTTTTAAATCACTATTTAGTACACTCTAGTACATAAAACAGTCTCAAAAGTGCTAAAAACGTAATGTTTTTCTCATTTTGCATTTTAGTCGATATGCCAATGGGGGGGGGGGGGGGCTATAGCCCGCCCCCCTGACTACGCTACTGGTTGTTCAAAAGCAGTGATATTATGGGCGTAACCCAACTTATTGCATGTTGCCAAGTAACCAGTGTACTGTATTTCTTCTCACTGAGCAAAAACCATGCCTATGTTATGCTTCGTAGTAAAATGCAAGTGGAATTGAAGCTGAATTTCTTCGTATTTTTCAATTAGCTAGACGTATTCCTATGTACTTGCATTCGGGACTTGGATTTCTTAAACCAACTTTCTGACTGTCATCAATGAGCCTGATAATTCATTCCCAGAATCAAAGTCAATTGATAGAAATTTTTGATCCACTTACATTTTTTGAAAAAAGCCAATTAATTGTGTTTAATCAGCAAACCAGTTTTTATAATTGATGATTTTCATGGCACGCTTGGTAAAGTTTTCATCTTCGTAAAGAGCTGCAACCATTCGTTACCTCATGTCATCATACACCTCTGGTTCAAAAACACTTAAACCAGCAGTTTCTTAGACGTGTACCAAAGCCGACCAAACAATTTGTTTCGTTACAGTTGCCCCAATTCCCTTATCAATGTGATTTTGCCACATTTTTTGCAAGTCCAAGATATTTTCTACATTTTGGCAAGTTTAGTGCAGATACAAGAAATGATGCTTTGGTTTGTGCTTGCCATAATCAGTTTACCATGCAGTTTTGGTGTATAGTAAACTGATTATGATGAGCATAACTTAGGGGCACCATAATCAGTTCTGGCGCCCCAACCAGTTTCTGATTTTGTTCAAGTTTTGCTTTAATGGAGATGCAAGCACCAGATTCTTACTATTAGTGTTTGAGACCTTCATTCCAAAAAACATATTATCCTGTAGCAAAAACTTTCTCAGACACTTCCCATTTTTCTAATGCTGAAATGATGGAATTTGCTTGAGACTAACTTGTCCTATTAGGAATGGAGCAATCTTGAGAAGATGTTTTGTGCAGATGCCAGAGGTGATGACAGGCAGGTGATCGACTTGAGAGAATAAATTTGAATAAAATCGAAAGTAGCTCAAGTTATTAAACAAAACTTAAAAAAAAAAAAAATAGAGTATGTTCAGAATATTACTGGCTATTTTTTTTTAATTTCCAAAGATGATCTTTCAAGATCTTTGTTCAGTTTATTATTTTGGACTTTCCAGTTGCCACTCGTATATCCACTGTTTTCATTGATTCTATTCTCTAACATTCCCATCTGAGCCAGAAGAAAATTTTGGTACCTTTGTCACAAGGGTCTATGGATCAGAGCATTTGTACTGTCCACATTAAAATCTTTCAGGTCATTTTTTTTACTTTGGTAGCCTTAAAGATTCGCTAAGTATTTTAACAAATTTAATAATTATCCAAGAATCCAAGTAACACAATAATGTTTTGTAGTGTATGAGGTTTGAAATTTATCCAGAAATTAATACTCAGCAAGTTTAATGATTCCAGTCAAACTTATTGAGGAAAACAACTTTCGCCTACTGGAAAAGACATATAAAAAATACATGATGCATAATTAACTTGTGCACTGTCTTTTCCGTTTCTAAAGAGCTCAATGGACATGGGCCCCCAGTAAGCGGTACAGAAAGTTTAGTTAAAAATAAAAAAAAAAAAACACTACAAGCTGCTTCCCCCTAATTGGTTTGTCGGGTTGGATAGAAACTAAACAAAAACGGCAAAAGACCTCAGTACACCACCAACGTCTCCCAATCCTCGCACCGGAAGCCCTGTGGCGGGCGCGAGCCCAAGCTATCCCACTAGGGTTAACTGTGGTACGCACCAGCCAGGGGCCTGAACCAGGGTCGATGGTGCGGAGCGCAGCTGATACAAAAAACTGTAAGCATAAACTGTGGAGGCTGAGCATCGTAATCAAACACTGTTGATGAGCATCTGTCAAACGTAGTAAAAAAACCCTTCTAAAATTTTAACACTGTGCGAGATACAAAGCGGCATTTTATGTCACAGTGATCAACCGATTTGCGTTTCATCAGGTAGATGATGATTTCATCAGGTTCATCAGATTCAACAGTTTCATCAGGTTGATGATTTCTTGGTTTATATTTGGCTTGGTGTCGATATTTTGATACAAGTTTGGTTCATTGGTTGAGAGTGTTAACCGGGTTTGCTTGTAATATCGCTACTTTTTCTTCTAAACAAGGGTTATATCTGTTAGAGCCGTTCTAATAGGGCCGTGCTCGTCTTGTGATGTATATTTGCATAGCACTTAAATAAACTCAAATTTTCACTGTTCATGTGCAACTTGTAAACTTTAATTGTTCTACGAGATATTTTGCATGTGCAGTTTTTTATCGTAAACAAACAAATCTAATCCAGTTCATGTATAGTTTTCCAAAATTTTGAAATTGGGACCACCCTAGTGTACGACTATCTACTGGTATTAATTTTATGCTCTGAACTCTGACAGGTACTAATAAGTAGCTCAGTATTTTAAAATGTACGTAAGCTGCTACTACGTCTGAGATATAAGACCTGCAGCTGACAGAAGCAACATTTTCCAGCCAAAAATCACTTCACTCTATGCATTTGCAATTTTATTTCAGTTGCTTGCAGTTGTGTTGAAACAGTAGCTAATTATTAGCTGAAACAATAATTATTTAGTCTACAACCATAGAAACAGTTGTTTATAGTAATTTTAAATCTCAATAGTCGTATGTCTTTGTTAATCTACAATTGTTTCTTTTTGTTGACATTTGTCAACAGGTGTTGTTCCGATTAAGATACAACGCCAATCACTTATTGCAGAACCAAGTTGTGAATTTGATATCACTGCAGTAGAAAGCTCATACGAAGTTTTCTTCCGTCGTGAAATGGCGCTGAATTAGCATACGAAGGGCGAATGCAATAAAAAATCAATGTTGACTAACGTCAACGTATGTTCTGATAAGGTTTAAAGAATAATAAAAATGCAACGAGAAAGAGAAAATTTTACACAATAATTTTTTGTGTGTAGCACCAGTTTGTAATACAGTATTTATCGTTATTCACCTAGTTGCCTTGGATAGGAGAGATCAAAGGGACCTTTCGAACTTTGAGTCAAGCTGCCATCTGTCTACTACACATGATGGAGGTTTCACACTGCCACGTTTGATGCTAAGCGTCAAGCAGGGTAGCTCTCAATATTGATTTTTTTAGTCGTTGAGTTGGCCCTATCGAGAATGGAACCGGAATCTACCGTTGCAGTAGCAGATGCTCCACTACTCGACCACTGATAGGTTTGATATTCACAGTATCTTCAATTCTTTATGGAAAACATGAAAATGTATACAGCAATAGTCCACATGTTTCTGCGTTTTTGTTTGTGCATGTTTGAATAATGCAGAGTTCTAGATGATTTGAAGTAAATACTTTACGACCTCTTGCTTCAAGAATCTGGACTGTTGAGCATACGTTGTTACAACTGTAAAAGCTACAGTTAGCACAACAATCTGTTTTTCCTTCAAGAACTTGTCAGGTGCTCCTTTAATCTAATTCGATTAGAATTTCTTCTATTTCACCTTTGTTTTTTTTGTTATGTAGTTTTTCGACATGTGGTTGATTATTATATAGTTGTTTTTCGATATGTCGTTGATTATCTTTCTGCTAATCACTAAAAATGGTTTAGAGGTAAAAGCTTGTTTTGATTGACGTGACGTGTATTTCGCTTCTGTTGATTTTTACTTACTGTAAATCCAGATAACCAAAGTTTTTCAATTTTGCACAAACTAAATTTTTGATTCCACAGTTTGTATTACAATACGCAGACTATACACTAGTGAAATGATAAAAAATGTACAATTATAATATCGTATTGTTACTTCCTCTAGGTTACTTTGGGGTGAAGGCAAAAAGAATATACGTTATTGTGGTCTTCGAGGCAAGCTGCCTGCAGTCATAGGTCAGCCAGTATTTGAAACAGCAATTGCTGTTTAGTAATGCTAAAAGTCGTCAAACGGGAAGTCTGTGAATATTAATGTTGAAATTTTTAGTAAGATTATCGCAAACAGGAAATCAAACTCGAGTCTAATGCTTTTTTAGCAGACACTACTTCGATCATACAACATTGCAAGCGTAAAATAAACAAATATACAATAACTACTACTACAAATTAAAGTAAACTGCAATACAGATATAAAAAAAAGAGCCAATCAATTCACATTGCACAGTAATTAAACCGAAAAAAAATTCGATAAAACTATGTGGCAGCACAATTAATGCAATATAGAAAATATGCTGCGAGCAAATTTGATAATGCAGTAGCCATTGCAAAACAAGTCAAACTTTTTTTTTTGTGAAAAAATGAGATAGAAGTAGAAGGACTCAAGTTCCACACTAAACTTTATTTTCAAGTTTTGTTTTTGCGGATTTTTGCCTGTAACTGGTTTGTTTATTGATTTATCTATAATCTTGGCAATCAAATTTCGGCTTCACACAATAAAGAGTAGTCCAAGACGTAGCATACGGTAGCAACATACCATCAGCATAGCGAAATGCAAAAAGGGCGTTTTCGTTCGCTCTTAAATAGAAAGTCCTAACTTGTAATCGTAAAATTGTTTAATTGCGTACTGCTGTAAAATTATTCCAAGTACAAAGAAAATTTTAGTTATTAAAGTTTCCATCAAGCAAACTATAAAACAATTAAGGTAAACTCATAGAAAATTTATAGGCTAGTTTGTTTTAGTTTTAACAACTTAACTTAAGTTTAACAACTTAGTTTTAACAAGCAGGTTAATGCTTGAGACACGTACTTGCAAACAGGACGCAAGATTTAAGTTTTTTGAAATTAAGAACAAAAAGGACCCCAAAATTGTTCTCATCAGGCATTCCCTGAAATTAAGGTCTTGATCTGAGACAACATTTTAGTCATTCAACGAACTGATTGTTGCATTATTGTTTCAACTTGACCACAATAAGTTCTACATTAAAATATTAGACATTATTGTCAGCTTGTTTTGTAATGCCGCTTTGAACTAAACTTTGTGGATTATGTTTTAGAATTGCTTTTGACCTTCTTTTGGGTTGAAGTATGAAGGTTCCCATTAAGGTCGGAGTCTGATTTGCGTCCAATGCAACTTTGTGCAGATTTCCACCAGCTTTTTCGTAATTGTTTACGTCTCGCAATCGTAAGAACAAAAATGCCAAGTCCCTAAAAAAAACAAAGTTTGGTTGTAATTGTTTTAATTATGAAAAACTCACTGCTTGTACATAAATTTTCAATAATTGTAAAAGCAATGCAATAAAAAAAATAAAGCAAAAAGACTCCAATAAAAATAATTGATTTAATGAAAAGAAGTAATGTCATGATATTCGCTCTGGCCTACGTTGTCGAGCACTTTTTTGAATCAGTTGAAGTTAAACTCCACTCATCATAATTGAAAGAAGGATTAGAAATCAATGGAAGCCAACCTGATACAACTACACAACAGCAATTTGAATTAGCTTTGAATATACTGGGGAATTATTTTGGTTTAAAACCTGCAGAAGAAATCGTTTTGATTTCATCTGATGTATGTTAGAACCGGCTAGTTGG
The DNA here is from genome assembly GCA_963965965.1 of Trididemnum nubilum. Taxonomy (NCBI): domain Eukaryota; kingdom Metazoa; phylum Chordata; class Ascidiacea; order Aplousobranchia; family Didemnidae; genus Trididemnum; species Trididemnum nubilum. Next base: position 5,417,699 of record OZ014488.1, on the reverse strand, counting down.
TCGAGCGGTAATGCTTTCGTCTATGGAGCCGTAGGTCTGAGGTTCAAACCTCGGACCGATCAAATCTAACACAGAGTTGCCAACGGTTCGCCACCGCTGCAACATTTTCTTCAAAAGAAACGGTGTTGCCCGGGCGCAATGACGCAGAGATGGGCCCCGCAAACTTGTTTCACGATTCGGTGTATTACAGCGAGTATAATGAAAGACTTGATGTATGTTACTCTGGTTAATGCTTTCATCAAAAATACGTTAAAACGTTAGTCATCGTCTATATCAATAACACTTTAAATCTAGACGTCTAAAATTAACTTTCTTCTTGGATTATAATTAAGAGATACTAAGTGTTCGTTTCTTTATCATGGTAATATGCAGTCTACCCAAAACATCGATACTATTAAGTGTTTTTTTTGCTGTTATTTTTTTTGGAAGAGCTTTTTGTTCGATTGCTTTTTACCACAAAAATAAAAAATCACTTGATCAGTTTAAAGGTTCTTAGTTCGCGCACGGCTAGATTAAAGCAGAAGGGGCCAAGTGCAAATTGCAGTCTGGAGGAAGTTTCCCTTATTTACTGATATTGGTTTAATTTTCCACTAATTTTTTCGGAAAAAATGTGTCGAAGAGATTTTCTTCCAAATTTGCATTTGGAACATAATTTTGATTTTTCATTTGAGTGCTCCTCTTGCTGTTGGGCCATTTCAGTAGATACTTTTTAGTGAAGTTTGCGGGAAGCCCTGATCCCTAATACGGTCAACGTAGATTAAACAGACAGACAGACAGAATTAATTTATTTGTCAAGTTGCAGAAAACCAAATATGTATGAATAATCAAAACAAAACAACAAAAAACAACAAGATAACTTTAATAAACTAGGTACTACAATCTTGACAGGAGACTGCGAAGTGACCAGTATTTCAGGTCTTCGAGTCAAGCAGCCACCCTAAAATTGCAGTCGCTTGAAGCGACATTATTTTTGAGAAAATTGCTTGCTAATGCATTATAATGATAATATAAATGTGGCAAATTAACAATAGCTTTCAAGTAATTTCTTTTTGTACTCAATCTTAAATTTGTGGAATGTAAGTTGTTTAATTTCAGTTGGGATCGAGTTCCATATTTTAGCTCCTTGATATTTAAAAGATTTTTGGGAACGCGCTGTAGAAAATTTTGGAATGCAAAGTTTGTTTTCAGTTTTTGCTCTAGTAAATCGCTCATGTAATGAGGAAATAGGGGTGAAGAACGTAGAAAATGGTTGAGGAAGGTTATGGTGGGAATATTGGTGCATAAGTTTAGCTATTTCCAAAGTGTAAAGCTCAGGCAGTTTCAATATTCCTAGTTTGTAATATTGAGGGTTAGAAGACATTCTTAACTTGGAGTCTGTAATAATTCTTATTGCTTTGTTTTGCAAACGTTGTAATCTATTGAGGTAAGATTGATTGGCGTTTCCCCACAATGGGAGACTAAATAAAAGATGAGGGTGAATAAGAGAGTAATATAGTAAAAGAAGTGCAGAAGAAGGAAATAGGTAACGAAGTTTGCTTAAGATGCCGACAGATCTGGCCACTTTGTTTTCGATAATGCACATATGGGATTTGAAATTAAGTTTGTTATCAAGGTTTACACCAAGATATTTTGAGGTTTCAAAACAATTAATCGGGCATTCGTCATAAAACATACTCAGATTTGCTGCTTGTGCATTTAATTTAGAGGTCATCAACATCAAAAAGAAAATGAATAAGTTTTGTGAAAGTACCTGCAATGAGGATGAAATAGCAAACAACCAACTCATACTCGCGAACAAGAACTCGTTGGTGGTTGAAACCAAAATAAACCCAAAAATCCAGGTTAGTCCATGAGTAAATGTGGATGTTGTTGCCATCAAAAGCAAATGTTTATTTTTTCGCTTTGTCGTAGGTGGATCGCCGTTCTAAATAGAACGAAAAAAATTAATAGACTTGTAATGCTTTTAAAATTGCTAAAATAAAATCATAAAAAATAGATTTATATTAAAAGTGATGTTTTAGGAGCAGCAAGGCATTTCCAGTTGTTTCCATTATAACAACAGAGTAGAAATGACAAAACCACGGCGAGTGCAAAACGAAATCAAACATGGAATTGCTGTGTTAAAGAAAACAATAAAATCTCGCAACAATCAAATCCAGTTCAACTTTAGAACTGTTTCTAGTTTCAACAGTTTCTTATGTACTTTTACCAAAGTTTTTGTTTGTTCTCTTTGTAGCAGCATATTTATGTATTAGCATTTATATAAATAAGCTTGTTGGCACGTTGTTTTGTAAGTGCTTTTACTAATTTTAATTTCTAACTTGCTTGCATAAACATTGCAGTTTATATAGAAGTATAATGCTATTTATGGTACATTTTGTTTTATTGCCCGAATTTTCTTTACAGTACATATTTCTAAGAATGTTAAACTAACATGCATGCATGTCTTCACTAAAAAAAGGAACAAAAAATTAAATTTCAGCGGCCTATAGATTCTAATCGCATAACAATTACTTACTTTTGCTTTCTTTGTTCGTAATTCACAAACCACCATACAACAGACCACGATGTTTCCAATTAAGATGATGCCGACTGGGGTCAAGAATCCAAAATAAAGACCATAAGATTGCAAGCAACATGCATGTTCAGAGTGGTATGCATGCTCAGGACCTACAAGCAATTTTTTTTTTATGTGATTTGCCTTGAAAGCAGAAATCTTAGTTTAAAGAATCGCAGGTTAAATCTGACTTAGCAATTTGCATTCTGAATATATTTTATTTAAAAAATACGTGATAACAAGGAGGGTTAAGGTTTATGAGATCAAAAAAAAAAAGATAAAAATCACAAAAATGAAATCAACGTATTTAACCCATTCATACCTACAGTACCCTATTAGGGTATCATTCTAAAATTGCATTATCTAATGATTTAACTCTTGAAAGTGCTACTTGTTTGCATAGCTATGGAGTTTAGATAGCTGAATTACTACTTGCCACGTGCTAGTTCGAAATTTTGCTCAGTTTTAGTTTTAGAGACAGTTAACTTACAGAAGATGGAAAAATGAGTAGTAGCAACTCTCGAAAAGATAGATAAGTAATTATTTTAGTGAAATTTAAACTAAAAACATAATTTTTGGTTTAGTCGTGTAGAATAATCATTGTAGATACTTCAGTAACGATAAAGTAGTAAAAATTGGTTTAGCGAAAGTAAATATGGTAATATTGCTTTGATACCCTTTTAGGGTATCGTAGGTACGAAAGCCTATATTAACATTTTTGGTGTGGTATGTAATTTTGATAGTTGTTGTTACAGAAATGAGTTGATAAACTTAACTTGAATAATTGTTTGGTGTCATAACTACATTAGGGAATGTTCCAATACCATGTAATGGTGCGTTGTTGTGGAGGGTCTCGTAATGACGTCATAATCGCATGGAGGCTAACACGAAATATAACATTGTTTTTACGGAAATGGTTTGATAAAAGTTTCCGGTGTCACAATTGGATTAGAGAACGCTCAAAATCACGATTACGATGGGGTGTAGGGGGTCACGATGATGACATAGTCGTATAGGATGGTGTTAATCACAAACGTCATTATACATGTCATAAAAGGATATATGTTTAAAATTACTCAAAAGCTTATAGGGTATTGGAATACTCCTTAATGTATCATTATTGATGCGAGATATTTGAAACCTTATTTGAAACCTTATAGTAATAGAGTTCAATTTCCATTATCAGATATTTCTAGATGCCTCTTGATGAAAGATGCAACATCAGCTGCTGATGATTTTTGGACTTCACTTACTTATTCAATTGTTGTTTTTTTGCTAGATTTTCAAAGAGGCAAATATTTTTAACTGCGGTAGGTGGCCATTTACATCCAAATAATTTGTTATCATTCGCATAATTATACGTTGCAAGCTTTCCAATTTTCGTTTTCCTGATAACAAACTAAAACTACATTGATGTTTTTCACTTTCTGTACAAGAACATGAGCTTTAGCAAAAGAAATAATGACTTACAATCAAACAACTTTCCGAATTTTCTAAAAGGAGCAAAAATTGAAGCGAATTCTTACTATCTTAAGCCATTGACTGAGGTCAAAACTCCAGCTATCCAAAAATGCATAATTTTTCCATAATTGACGTTAAATGGAAAAAAAGTTTAAAAAATTACGTATTTCATTATGACGTCAAAAATTAAATTATGACGTCACATTATGATTCTTATCACTGCCCCCCTATCAAAATTATTGCATACACCATTATAGTTTATGTGAATTTAGTTGCATTTTGACTATTTGAATTTCTCAATTGATAACGTTTATGTAGTGCCATTCATGCCTACAATACCCTAATAGGGTACCAACATACTTTTCAATAAACAAACAATGATGTACAACTTTTCAGATTTTTTTCGTCTGTAATGTGTTCAGTAGGGCAAACTGAAATATTTTAAATGAAAAATATTCAAAAAGCAAAATTTGGGATTTAATGGGTTAACATAGTCTAACTTGGAAACCAGTAACAAAGTCTGCGAAATATAGGAAATCTTACTCAACGTTTTATATTACGGTTCTTAAAGAATCTTCACTGACTTGCACGGAGTCTTTAGTTCAAAAAATAAAGCTGCTAAAGTTCTTTAGAAAACTGCAAAAATAAAAACATTTGGAGCCGATACAAGCCCAAATTTGATTGGCAGCTATTTTTTTAATTCTTCAGTAGCGTTTATACAGTAGTTTTTTTACCAGTTTACATACTTTTGGAAAGAGTATTTGTCTCCAAAGACAAACCTCCTGTTAGACCAATTGTCAGCAAGGCAAAAATTGCTGGAATTCCATAGCATACAACACTGACTTTCATCATGAAATGACTTCGATAGTTTTGAAAAACCTAAAACGAAACTATGGTAGAATACTGTAGATACTAGCCTTGAATCATGAGTACGACAGTGCCAGGGCTGTAGTTGAAATCGAATCGTGTGAGATTAAGGCCGAGACCTCAAAATTTTTCCGAGACCAAGACCAAACCGAAATCGATCTCAAGTTTGGCTTCGAGATCGAGACCGGCAAAGTTCGAGACCAAAACCCAAACTGGAAAAAATGACGTCATCATTGAATTTTTCGATTTTTTGAAAAAAGAATTGGGCTCAAATTTGATAATAAGTTGGTTTCATGAATATATGAATTGAGTCAGATGACATTTGGTTTAGTCGAAGTGATAACGTCATCAAAACATTTCGACGTCGTAATTTTATGCAGATTTTCACTGAAATTATTTTTAAAGGGTGGCCATGGCCTACTAAAAAAAGATGGCCGCACATGTCACCTAACAGAGAGAAAATTAGAGAGGCAACTTTGCTCCACGCTTTGTTTACTTAACACTCAAAACGCTACTGCATGTCGGCCATACTAAGAAATAGCAGAAAAATAGCACAGATTTATCAAGTTAATCGTTCACTCCTAAATGTTTAAAATCGCTTTCAAAGTATTTAATTTACATTTCTTGAGATTGATTATGCAGTTTTGTAGAATACTTTACCTAAAGTATAAATGCAGCATTGGTAACTCCCCAACATTCATGCAATGTTTTTTTATAACAGTAATTAAAGTTTAAATTTGAGCAGTAAAAGCAGTTCTTGCATCTATTAGTTTGATTATGTTCTTCGCTGCTTTCTTTGCTTTTGTTTAAATTGTTCAACTATTCTCGTAGAACTTGATTATTAACATGTTTTTTGGCATTATTGAAATAAACTTTGCAAATTATGCGATTAATTAATTTGATTGCTTATGATTGGCTTTGACATAAAAATAACTGGAACAAATCGTTAAATTTTAGCGCATTTTCTGCGGCATCTCTTTCATAAAGTTCAGTTTTATGAATCATGTTATCACACAGCTTCAGCATTGTAAAACTGCAAACGCACTGAGTCAAATCAAAGGCACGTAGCGTTAACCCTTCCCGAGACAAATCCAAAAGATATTCAAAGCATTCAAAAATTAAGCATTTTCTGCAATCTTTGCAGATTAAGTCTTTTGACCACTTTTTAGCAGTGAAGCCAGCAACAACAGCGGCTACTTCAGATGAGCTTTCAACTAAACCACAATTTTCTCGTTTAGAAACTGATGAGGTATAATTTCTGCTATAAATCCCACTTTAATGTAACTGGTTTCCCGACGTTCAGATATCTTCTTAAAAATGTTTTGAACTACTACCACCATCTTGCGTTGAGTCCCAGTCTTTGCCATTTGCAAAAGTAATCCGCTTTTTATTTAATTCTTGATTTTTTGAAGGAAAACGAAACACAAAAAATATTTCAGGAATAAAATTGACTTTATGTAATTGTAATTACAGTACATTTTATTCACCAAGTTGCCTTGGTCAGGAGACAGCAAAGGGACCCTATGATCAGCGAGTAAAGCTGCCACCAGCCCACCTGCCTACCACATACGGCGGCGCTTTACACTGTCTCTTTATTTGCTGAACGCCCAGCAGGGATAGCTTTGAATATTAATTTTTATAGTCTTTGGCTTGACCCAACCAGGAATCGAACCCGAGTTTATTGCTTCAGTAACAGACGCTCAATCAACTCGACCACTTATCGGTTTATGGTGGTCGTTTTTTGTAACCCGTTTTACAAATCAAACCCGTTGTACAATTGACAATAACACAAGTGTTCACCATATTGGCGTTAAATGATTTGCAAAACTTTAACGGAGTAATTTGTTATAGACCTTTAAGACAATGTTATTTTTACACATTACACACCTACAACATTAAGCTCAACATCACCGGTAAAAAGTCTGGGGATCTATAGTCTGGTATGATGAAGGTAATCGTGATTAAAGCTTTACTGCTTTTTTGACTTTGAGAAAATCTGTTTCCCAAGTTATTACTGAACAAGCTATTACCATTACATAAATTAATGTACGTTCGTTTGCTGCTGTCACTTAGTTTCTGACTATAATAATACATGCAACATGTATTTTACTGATTTGCAGAGATAAAACTTTTACTACTGGATTCCAACGATTGAATTACCAAGCAACTAATTAGGACGGATTGTTATCTAAGCCGCTCTCTAAGCGAATCAACGTGCAAAAGTTGTCCTTCTAATTTTCTCGATGTTAGTGTCATGTGCGCGGTTTTCTTTTTTAGTTGGCCAATGAGTGCCTTCAACGAAACTTAGTGCCTCATACTTGAAAATCGGAGCATGATCAGTTGATAACCATTATTATTTTTAGGAATTGCGTGTCAAAAAGCTGGCGGAAACTTAATTAAATAAAATTATAAAAGGAAGAAAATCCTAAAAAGTTCATTGTATTGTATATTTTAAGTACCGTATACACGTAGCTACAAAAACTCAGCCAGGATTTTCAATAAGGGAATTGGCAGAGTTTTCAGGTGCACAACTACGATTATGCAAAAAGGAGGTTTTCGCCAAACAATAAAGTTTGTTGAACCCGAAAAATATCTTATGTCTTGTTGTCGTGCTGAGCAAACTAACGTTAATTAATCGTATCACAGCCGGAGGTTCGCCACCAGTCGCTAGGCGATTATTGTGATTTTTCGTGTTTTACGCCATTTAAATCATATTTCGCACGTTTTTAGAACTATACTTTAAGGAACTAAATTGTTAAGATTCGGAAACCGTTTGAAAGAATTAAATTGCTCAGTCCTTTTCCTTTACCTATACAAGTCAAGTCCAACACACGTTTAAACGCTTGCATTCATAAATTAAATTTTCAATGTGATGTGGCTGAAAGAAGAAGAGGTGAAGACGCTTTGCCTTCCTGTTTGCATTTCTGGCCATTTTACATTTAGTTCATACATCATGAACAAACAAAATTTACCCATTTTACTGTAGTCAGTTTGTTTGCAGTCGAGAAAAAGAAAAAATATGAATGTTATTATCACTGTTATCGACAATAAAATAATATGTATATACTCACTTTTTTTCATGAGAATCAGTAAATTTTGGGTTGTAACAGGCTGTTTTTAATTCCTTGCCGATTTTCAGGTTCATTTGTTTTAGTTTGTTCTTACTGTATGTTTTGAGAGCATCGACGTCAATTTTAGCGACTATGTTTGTGAAATTGTTTAATTCCCAATGCTTTCCCAATTCCCAACATCGTAAAATTGCAAAAGCGAAAAGGTGAGCTTTTTCAACTGCTAAAAACTTTTTCAGTTACTTGCCCTGCGCTTTATAATCTCAAAATAATAGCAACTTTGCTCGCAAACACAAAAAAATTTCATTGTTTTGAATCAGTACAAAACACGTTTTGAATCGGTACAAAATATTATTGAGAAAACACGAGTTTGCACATCGTGAAATCAGGTTAGGCACCTTTATTTTCAGAGCAGTTTTTACTCCTGGTTTCTCGACCTGAAATGTAAAATTTTATTGTATAAACGCTGTAACAAAAAAACTTCAATCAAGTGGTGTGCATTGTGCGGGATTAAGGTACTGTAAGTCGCAAAAACAGCTGCAGTACTCAAATCGGACTAAACTCTCTAATTTTTCCAGGACTTTGGTTTCGTGTCTTGTCATCAAACCCTCTATGTGTAGACGACTTCTTTTCTCATGTGGAAAAGCGACCATTTTAATCTCCAGCTGCGAAATCTAGTTGTCTAACCTATAATCTAAACGCGGCATTAGTGTCTTACGAAACTATTTTACTTTACTCACAAAAATTACCCAGTCTCGAAACCAATTTTAAACTACAAGACCAAGATTCGTGCGGAAGAGCCGAGACCTAGACCGAGACCAAGACCACAAAAATCAGTCTTGCGACCGAGACTGGTATTGAGACCAACAGCCCTGGATTATGCCTTTGTAAAACAAAATAATCTCTAACGTCAATTAAGTGTAAAATAAACCGCAAAATGTTTACGGAAGTATATGATTACTTTGCTCATTCAGCTTTGCCACAATGCCTAATTATTTTCAAACAAACTTACAGTTTTGCTATTCTAGCCATTATAAACAAAACAAATAATTTAAAAATTCAGCATTTTGTATGTATCATCACACTCATCAAATAGCATTGCTGCAGGCTGTGCATTAATAGGAAACTTTTTTTTTAATACACTAAAAGTTATGTTATCTAACTCAAAAACTTTTATAAATTAAAGGAATTTTAACTTCGGTGCTCGACTGTAAAATAAAATTTGAAAAAATTCGACACATTGCATTCAATGATAGGCAACCATCTTTACCTGCTTTTTTTCTTTTTGTCTATTTCTAAAATCACATAATTAAGCATCTTATTTTTGCTTAAAGCATTTTAATTTACGTTACGTAAATCGCTTCAGATTATGCATTTCTGCTTTAATGAAAACTCACCTTTATTATTACAACGTACATTTCGTAACCGTAAGCCCCCATCCAAGCCCAAGAAACCAAGAAAAAATAGTGAAGAAGAAAGGTGACTGCTGTGCACCCGGCAGGGTTGCCCACTGCATTTGAAATTCCACATACAAAAATAATGAAAGAAATACAAAGGTTGCAGCACAAATGAAGAAGAATTTTTCCAGATGTATGCTTTCTCAGCTCTCTGAAATTAAGCATTATTCATGTGAAACATTTATTTGATCCAAACCTGCTGACTTTATAGTTCTTGCCTTTTTTTACTCTTTTTATGGAAAAAACGGAGAAAACAATTTTTGATTTAAGTATTATTATCGGCATCACATTTTCCTTTTTTTTAGTGATGTAAGGGGCCATAGCCCACCTTATTTACTAGTTACGGCCGTAGCCGTTTCTCGTGGATAAGATGGAGCTCAACATAGCTGTAATTGCCATTAATAGCTGCGTTTACTGAGTAAAAAGTTTTCAGTCGGGGCTCAAGCATTTACATGCGGGTTTAAATCCTTTGGCTATGGCACTAAATATGTTTATAGTTTTGAGGTCTTTATATGCTGTATGCACGTAGCACAATTCGAGAATACCAAAAAAATTAAATATCTGATTATTTTTGTCATTTGTCGCAAATTAAACAATACCTGTAACAAGCGATCACCACAATAGTGAAAAATAAGGCCACGATTGAAATACAGCACCCAATTAAACTGAAAGTTTCCAGGATAAAATTAGTACGCACGTCCGAGGATACCTAACAAGTATGCAGTTTGATTAAAATGAAGTTTGAATACATAGCATGAATAGAATGCATTATATGCATTGTCAGTAACATGAAGCAAAACAAATAAGCAGCAAATCAGAGCTTAAATTAAATTAAAATATATTTTTTAAGCATATTGTCTTGCTTTTAGCAATCTAAAAGATTTGTTATTGTTCAAAAATGTTATGGATTGCTGAGAAATCTGGACACTGAACAGCTTCGGAGAAATGGTGGTGACAATGGTCTCTTTAATTATGTCTTGCTCAATACTACTTGGTTTTTAAACGCAAAACTATTTTATTTCTTTATGATTTGTTATTACGTCCTTGCACGTTTTTGGTTTCCTAGTTTTCGAATCCAGCATTTGAAAGGAATGTCATAACATTGTTGAAATGTTTTATCTAACAAAGTGGTCTAAAATCAATGAACTTGTGAGTCGATCCCAGAAAAACTTCAGATCAAATACACTGTTTTGTAATTACAAATTGAAATATATATTTTAGAATTTGTAATTTCATTCTTGTTGTAGTAAGCATATCGCTTTCTCACCAAGGATTTCTTTTTCGAATGGCGTTTTGTATAGAATCAATTACCATTTTGTCATACACGTTTTTCGCAAGTGCGTCACAAATGCTTTTATCACAAAAAAGTTTACCTTTTAAAGTTGTAAATGACAATCGTAATTTCTTTAATTATAAAATGGTTTGAATTTTTCAGAGGTACTATTGCAAAACCGCATATTATGTACGATAGCATATTGCATGCCGTTATATAAACTTAGAATATATTTGCAATATCACAAAAATTTTAATTTGATCGTCAGACTTTAGTGTTAATAATTTAATTTCAAATTTGCTTATAAATATAACAAATATTAAATAACACACACTGCATATAAAAATGAAATTAAATACTTTTGGCCTCAAAAGAAACTAATCCAAACTAGGATAGAAACATCATCATGTTATCAACTTAATTCATACGACATGCTTCAACATGAAAATGTAGTAATCTATATGCAAGCAGATAACCACAGCATTAATAAAACCAGAGATGGAGTCCTCTAGGACATTTTTAGCCTCGAGGACACAATTTGAAGTCCTTGGCCTTTGCCCTCGAAGGTCAAGTCCTTGGTCTCTAAGCCTGTGAGTCCTCAAAATTGTCTTGCCCGCGGCTCGAGGATAGCACTATTTTTTGACCGGTTGAAAATGGGCCAAGGTCATTACCAACTTTGTTTTGTCTTGAAGAACGCCAGAGAGCTTGCAAAAATTATTTGAAGACATTGTTTTTTTGTGGAAAACGCTGAATTTTGCGGAAAATTTACAAAATTTTGGAGCGAAGACCTTTTTTTGTTGGAGATCACTTCTGCATTGTGTCCTTGGTCCTTGGCCTTGGCCTCGAGAGGGTCTGTCCTCAGTAGTGCTGTTATTGGCCTTGGCCTCGGGTTTTTTGTGTTCTTGGCTTTGGCCTCGAGCTTTGTGTCCTCGACTCCACCTCTGATTAAAACTTTAAAAACATCAAAAATCAAAAACCAACAAAAATCAAGTCGTTATTAGTCATAAATTGGATTATCAGGCGTAAATCTAAACAATAACTCAAGATCTTTAGATTTACTCTGAAACTTATTATTGCTTAGATTTACCCGTGATAATCCCATTTACGAGTAAAAAAGTGACCGTTGGCAATTAAGCTTTGGCGTTTTAAAGTTTACATGGTAATTGTCAACTTCGATTGTTTAAATTGCTAAAATTTACGTACCTTCAATGATCCCATTTATGGGTATAACCGACTGTTGGGTTTTACAGGTTTTAATTTTAATGTCTTAATGCTGAGGTAATCGGGGTGATTTGCTCTATCTATTCTTTATCAAGCACTTTTTAAAACTCTGAAATCAACCACAGGCCTTAGTTATCAATTTGCACTAACTTTATTGCGAACATACTTCTCATAGCATTATAACCTTACTCACAACCAGTAGAGCAAAATTTGTAAGGTGATGACACTTGCATGTTAGAACATCATCATCAACGTTTAATTCACATCCTTCTCCGGACCATTGCAGTTGACTGAAGTTCCAAAACGCACACTGAAATGTTATTTCATTGACCTAAAAGCAATGAGCTGAAAGACTCCAAAAAATAATTACAAGGCTTCATATTTGTTTCCAACAAAATTTAGCGATATCTTAAAAAAGAGATGTCAGACATCAAAATTGATAAAAATCTCCCAAACTTGACCAAATCACATCTAAAGAAACACAGCACAAAACCAACTCGTGATTGGTACAGCCCAGTTGATTTCATTTTATAAAAAGCGCTAAAATGCACCAAAAAATTGTGGAAATTAAACAGCATATAAAGTATTGCACAGGAACACATAGACCTTGTCATTAGTCCTTTTCTGGGTTATGTAAGTAGAACCGCTAAGATGCCTGAAATAACAATAGTGACAAATTTATAGTGTTGGTTATTTATCAATGACGATTGTAGTGCTGTTGTTATAGTTGCATATTGTTTGTTTCCCTGTCACCTGACAGCATTAGATGTTAACTGTTGGACAATCTGCACACTTTTCATTGCAATGACTATCGTGGTTGGAGAAATCCGCATCTGCTTAGCAGTTCCGGTAATCCGATGTTCCGATTGATCTTATCAAATTCTTTTCCACCGAATTTGCTGCTAGTTCAAAGCCACCAAGCAGAAATAGTCATCGTAAAGTGTCTTATCCAAGTAGGCCTACTCAACAACGTGAGCAGATTGTGGGTTGAATCCAGAGCACGTGATCATTTTCGTTGTAAAAACGACCCTTTTTTCCGCTTAGCCACGCTGCAGACAAATCACCTAATCAGTGATGAGCTGCCATTCTGAGATGGCCGAAAGTTTCAATGTTTTCATCAAATAGTACCACAGTTTAATGTTAGTAATCGTCTTCTAAAATTTGATCTTATAAAATTCTATTTACCATCAGATTTCCAAAATAGCTATCAAGCACTATTCTTAATTGTAATCAAGCGCTATAGAATGCCAAACAAAAACTTTTCTCTGCTACTTTAATCCTGAACGCACTTCTGAAAACATTTGACAAATCAAAATGGTCAAATACATTTCGTCAAACATCGTATCGAATTAGGCGCCAAGAAAAGGAGACTCAAGTGTGAAAAAAAACTTCAACTTACCAATAATTTTTTTCCAGAAATTGGAAATCTTCCTTGTTTTTTGTCAATATTTCTATGCTGGATTACTACAGGCTGAATCAAATCTGCATTTGCCGAGTCATTCAAACCAACATTCACAGACAAAATCTGAAAAATAAATCTTACTTTTTACTTACGTTTTTTCAATAAATATTGTAATGGCGGCAATAGCTCAGCTGGTAAAGTCTTATATTCCCAAACTGGCAATGGTCGTTGGATTTTTGAGAAACGCAATTAACGCTTTTTTTTCCATTGGAGCCAAGTAGTCTACTCTATATACTTGTTGTGATCGAGCCAAGTATACTGACCGCTACAAACTGACCGCAAACCAACGGTTTTGTCACAGTGACTTCGTCACAGATTTCGTCACAATGTGAGGGTTTGGGCAAGATGGCCATGGGGATAGTAAAATATTTTATAATTGCCCTTCTCAGCCAATCAGCGTCATTTGGTTCGCGGTCAGTTTGTCGCGGTCAGTTGTCGTGGATCCGTTGTGGTGGCCAGCGCGACCAAAAAACTTACAAAGGGAACCCAAACAGCGAACTGCATTGGTGTAAATAGAAAAGCACATGCTTTGTGCATATATTCTCAAAAAGAAATAATATTGAATACAGTATATACGTCAATATTGCTAAACTAAGAAAGAACCATTTTTTTTTTGATTAATTTATGAGGTACGAATAGCTAAAATTAAATGACTCCCAGTAAAACAATGAAATTGCCACACAGCAACGTACTTTTTTTGCTTAAAAGTTTTAAATGTTTTCTAAAATACAATAAAATGACTGACAAAGTTTCAAAATTTAAGTACTTGGTCAAGTTCTGAGCTGATAATTGAAATTAATAAACAAATATGTGGTCTCAAAACTCGCTTTAATTAGCCATAAATGGTTTGTTTAATACTATAAGTATGATGTTTTAAACCTTTGGAAGTTTTGAAAAAATAATGACTTAACCACCGGCGCAGCCAGAAATAAAAAAGGGGGGACTAAATTTTTTTGTTATAATTAAAGCATATGAAAATCAGAAAGTTTTCAGTTAGGCAAATTGTTGCAAATTATAAAGGTTTAACGATAACAGGCAAAAGTCCTGCCGTCGTTCATGCAGCGGATGCATAAAAAAGAAATAAATAAACGAGAATAAAAATGATTTTACCTGGTTTTTCAATTTTGTTTTATTTGATGATGCAACAGCGGACGACAAAAACGCTTTTTCTTAACTTAGGCCATACGAGAGAGTCGCAGATTGCCGTTATTTTCAGGCAAGCTGGCATAATAATATTTCAACTTTGAAATATAGTACATGTTAAAAAATTAAGAACAAACGGGATGTACAATTCGCAAAAATATGCAAACAACCCTTACTTATACCCACCTGAAAATGATTGGTTTTTGAAAAAATAAGTGCTCCCTGTTATTATTTATGTTAATTGACACCAACCACGTATTGCTTACTATCTTTAAACAGAAAAAAAAATGCGCTATATTGTGGTTTGCCAATGCAAAGTTTTGTTAATTGATTACTGTACTGTTATTATTATTGTTGGTAGAAAATAAGGATCTTAGTATTAAGCAAAAACAATGCAATAGCGATCGACCATTCCTTACGTGGTGTTGTCTCAATCAAATAATGCGTATCAGAACGTGGCGTTTGCGGAAAAACGGTCATAACTTAGTAAAATGGGTTTATTTATACAGCACGCCCGCGAAAGAAAGTTGGTTACCACCGAAAATTGCGTAAAATGCTTCCAGAGGGAATTTTTAGACATGGCCGACACGGTCTGTAACATTGCGAATGTACGGACGTGTCGTTAGTTTGTTTGAAACAACTGACTGCTTGTACGCTGGTAAGGCGATACGCTGAGCCAACCAAATTTTGGCTTAAAATAGGCTAAAGACGAACTTTTGCGCTCACGATTTTACGCACAGTGTAGATCGGGAATAGGCGGATGGCGTCTGTGCGACTTTTTGCTCGCAACTAGCACACTCAGTTTAGACTGTGACAAAATATGAGCAACGTCGCGACTCGCTGCTCTGATAGACGAAAACACTACTACCAATCAAAATAGATATACGGTGTAATACGCGGACATAGAAATCGATCGAAAAAGACTTCCTAAAAATAAATTAGCGTACTATATACTGTAATAAACATTTGACATTGTGCAGTTTGAAGCTGTAACATTAATTCAGACCAGCCTATTCCTCGTTACCACAACCTCAGCTGAAAACAAAATTAAAGGATCAAACTGACATTGTAGCTACGGTTTTGGTAAGCTGCAAATCCTTTTTGAACGATATAGCATTGATTCCGTCGTTTTTTAGGCAAACGGGTTCTCTTGGCCGTTTGTCTAAAGGTAGACTTGCAATCTTGCATAAGACGGTTTAGTCCAATTCCGTCTAATATCTTTTTCAGTCTAAACGCAAAAAAAAACGAAAAATGCATTCAGTTAAATGACATGTGGATATTTATACGTATAAATACGCGTGATCGGTAAAACGGATCCAATATAGCATAACAAAAAATCAATATCGACGTTCAAGATATATGCAGTGTTATTCTCTTACAGGAGATTTGCTTTCCTTCAGCAATTAGTTTTTTTTCGAATGTTTTCAATTGAAATATTTTTGAAATTTTATTTGGGTCGAAATACGATTTGACCATGGTGACATTTAATTCGTGGACTAACGCACGTCAGTTCTGGCGCCCCAAATTCTCATTGGTAACTGATTCTACTGTTTCGAAAATGATGTGTTTTGAAACAAAATGGATTGCGTTTTTTGGTGCAAAATTGCGATGCTTTCTGTTCGGTTCGCGTTCTTCCGCAAAAGCAATGCCGAATGTTGACGAGACATTATCATTCCAAGACAGCGCGATACGGGCTACGCAATGATCGAACTTTTCCAATGAACATTAATACTGACTGTACAAGCATTCCAAATCTCCGGGTTCTACCCTGTGTTGCAAAAAGGCAACGTGGCTAAATTCTTGTCCTAATGAAATCAAGTTTTAAGCGCGATTGTTATATTAATGTTGGGACGTAATAGATGACTTATTCAATTACATTACCAAAATTGATTTTTTGATTGTAACTCATTTCCACTGTAACGTTAACTATGATTTACTTTGGTTTTTTGCTGCAAATGCTTTTTCAATCCGAATATCGCGGAAACAATACAAGCTAGAGAGTTTCCCCAAAATTTTCAAAAAATGCAAAAGTTTTGACGTTGCTTATTTGCAACTCAGGGAAGATTACACCATGACTGCTCTCAAGTTGAGCATTTTTAGTTTAGTTTTTTTGACAGTTTATCGCTTTTTAAATGATTTTTATAAAATTGTGTCCTTTCAAAAAGGAGGGGACTAGTCCACCCAATCCTCTCCCCCTGGCTGCGCCAGTGGTCTTAACCCTTTTTACGCGGGGTATTTGACCAACGCATTTTACACGGAGAGGGGGCAAATCTTAAACCCTTAGCTAATTCCATTAGATAACTCCTACACCACATGGGAACACCAAATTTGGTACGCGGGTTGGTGTTCACCAAAAGTTTTCGGAACAATTAATTTAAGTTGAAGAGGTTATAATTGTGATGTCACGGATATATTTTTGAAACATGACGTCATTTTTGCGAAGACGTCACGAGCGGTTTAAATTTTGTAGATAAGTTTTTTTGATACTAAATCATACAATGCCTAATTCAAAGTAGTTACACCGCAAAAACTTCTTATGAAGTCATATAAGTTGAGTATCGGCGAAAAAATGCTCTAAGTTTGGAAAGTGACTTTGGAAAACCTCAAAGCTCGGAACACTTCCCGTAACCTTAGCAACCTCAAATTTTCAGGAGTTATTAGTAATGATTTTTGTCTTAAAGTTAAGTTGATTTACATAAAATAAAAACATTTCTTTCTGAAGGGGCTTATCACAAAAAAACGAGAGGTGGGCAAAATGCCCCCCTTCCCCCAAGTAAGATAGGGCTAAGATAAAATTGGATTAGATGTCAAACTAACAAAAATGAAAATGCAAAGCTTACGCAATGTGACATACTTTTTTCTGTGCATAGGCGTTTTTTTATGGATTCGGTTAGATCAAAATTTCATACGTTACAGTACAATGATTTCAATCAGTTTTAAGTTCCATGATAGCGGATAAGCAATGAGCAATTCGGCATGAGGCAACGACTACAAACTTGCGGACATCTTTTTTCTTCATTGCCCGCCTTTGCGTGAAGGATGCGGTGGCAGCATCTCGAGATTAAGTCACCACACTTCACGGTCTTCCATCACCTCCATCATTTCTCTTGGGTGAAGTCCCAAACGATTCCATTTAAGACCCTCAATGTATAATCGGTCTATCTAGTTCTAGGTCGTCCACCTGGTCTTTTCCCATTTGCTTTGGCAAGTCTAGCTTGTTTGGGGAATCTTTCCTGATGAGGCATTCTGCTTACATGGCCAAACCATCTATGCTAAAATCTTTCAATTCGGAGAAGTAACAGTTCGATGTTGACAGATTTTCAATTTCAGAGCTACCCCTTCGATTCTTTGTAAAGAACTCATTTCGAACGCTTGCACTTTCGATCGCACTCTTTTGGTCATTAACCAAGATTCCTGACCATAAGTGAAAATGGGCATTTGGCATATACTTTCCCTGACAAACTAAAGAGTGATATTACTCTGTAGTTTGTACATTGCTTGCGATCTCCTTTTTTGAATATCGGAATAACCACGTCTGTTTGCCAAACTTCCGTGCAACTTGACACACTTGCGTTAACCAGAAGATTCCGTATTTAATCAGCGCTTTCAACATCACGGGGTCTGATTTCATCTCCGCCAGCAGCTTTTCCAGATTTTATCCCTTTAATTGCCGTTGCCACTTCTGCTGGAATGAAAACTTCTTATTCCTCTAAATGTTTCAGTTCCTATGTTTCACGAGCCGATGCCTTCACAGGATTCAAAAGATTTTTAGTTTTTTCTTTATCGTGAAAGGATTTCATCCCTGACTTGACTAAGCTTTATAAAGTCACTATACAACTTTTTTCTGTAACAAATTGATCTAAACTACATTTAAAAAGGATTTGACTAAAATTGTTTTGCTTTCAGACAATTGCTTTTTATTAGTTATAGAAAGGTGTTATAGATTATGTTTCCAACAAATTTTTTTCAACTACTGTATTTGAAAGTACGCAAAATTTGCAATAATTTTAAGTTTAGTGACAGATATTTCGTAGGACAGATATTGAAGTTTTATCGCAATTTAATCTCACGCTTCAATCAAAAGTACCGGTAACAAGTTACAAAAAGTTACACTAGTACCAAGCAACCACTTCGATGCTGTTATAAGTTGATGTTTCGGTATTCTATAGTTACGCAAGCTGTGCATATGAATCGGCAGCGTGGCCGAGAGGGTAAAGACCTTATTGTTTTGACGACCCTTTGTCGCATGATCTAGGTCAACCAGCACCCTGGTCACGTCGTTACGTCCTTGGATATAACGCTTTACGATGATTACCTCTGCTTGGTGACTTCGAATAAGCAGCAAATTTATTGGACAAGCATTCCAAGAAATCCACAGGAACATTGAATCACTGAAAACTTCAAAACAGGTGCGGATTCCTCCAACCACAAAGTAGTCATTGCAATGAAACATGCTCCCATCGTCCAATAGTTAGCGTCTGACGCTGTTCGTTTTAAGGATGATAAATATGCAATCACACATACATTTTTGGCTGTTTTGCTTGAAGGAAAAAGCCTCTCATCTTTATAAAGTATAAACACTGTTCTGATTTTCTCAGAGCTATTTTTCATTGCAGATCCAAAGTAAGCATTGTTAATAGCATTTTCTGGTAAGATTAAAGAAATGGTTGAATTATTGTTATCTGCATTTGAAAATTGAGGTTCGTATTCAATAGATTGACTCTCATTTCGGCGGTGGTCTTCGGCCTGAACAGTAAAAATAAGTTTGAAAAAAGTTTTGCGAATAAGAGTAAATGATTTTATAAGTTTTTTCTTTTATTCTTGTACTGTACTTAAATAAAAAAGTAAAAACACAAAGTGCTTTACTGCAATACTTTGCAAATTACCAGTATTAGAGCAAAGCACTCGAAGGTTGTATTTTCACTTGATTTTTTTGCAATGGTCTCTTTTGTTTTTCGGTAGACCTATACTCCTTTTTTTCTTGCACATTAGATAGTTTAAAACTTGATAAAACATTTCAGTTAAGCAACAAAATTAATATGTTAATTCAAAAACTTTATTAGTCATATCAGGTTTATGCCAACTATGAAGAATTTTACCGAAATACGTAAACTTTTAAACGTGATTTGGACTTGATTAGTTTATTTAAGGGATGGCTGGGTAAGTAAGTGAGTTTTGTCAAAGGAATTCAAAATCAATTCTATTTTAAAACTTAAAAGGCATCAAACTTGTACGAAATGTCATCCGAATGACATTAAAACGGTTAGCTATTATCTTAAAAAATTAAAAATTGCCTAGCAGGAAAACAGTTTTAAGTAACAACAGTAAAATTTTTTTCCAAAAATAAAAAACTATTACCTTGATCACAAAATTTGGTGATGCCATTCGCCATGCGTTTTGACCAGAGTCAAATCGCGACAGCAGACATAAGAAAGGCAAAATTTTGGCCGCAAGTTGCTGCAGTGCTTCTACGCGTGTTGTATTGACGCTGCCACGACTATTTGATGAATCATTGTTCTTGACAAATTCTTTTGATAATTGGGACATAATTGAAATCAAGTTACGTAGTCTCCCATTTGCTCGAAACTACAACGTAATCATATATTGTCATTGCATAAATACATTGGCAACGTAAGGTTTGTAAATAAATAGGCAATTTAAAATAAGTGGTAGGCTGGCTTCAATTATTCTTGGATTTTATTAAAAACAAATAATGAGCCACAAACTACTGTATAAGCACTGCTAGTTGAAAACATTTTGATATAAAAGAGTTCTGTGATGGGCGAAATAATCTGACGTTGTATACAAAACATGCAGAAATTGACTTACCGGGTCGTGTTTTTTATTTAAAATAGTAATTAAGAAAATCAATCATTCACAGCCCATAAAATTTGATTGCAAAAAACCAAAACCTTTAACAGTCTGTTTCGTTTCTCAAATTGTCAGCAGGGTATCTATTTAAACACTTTTTCAGATTCTACAAATTAAAATTACTCTCCAGACGATTCGAAAGACGAAACAGGCTATAAGGGTTTTCATTTTATTGTTTTTACATTGCTGGCATCGTGGCCGAGAGGGTAAAGGCATCGTTTTTACGACAACCCTGGTCGCATGATTTTGGTTCAACCCGCACTTTGGTCACGTTGTTGCGTCTTTGGATAAGACCCTTTATGATGGTTGTCTTTGCTTGGTGGCTTTGAACAAATTGTAAATTCAGTGGACAAGAATTGGGAGAAATTTACAGGAACATTGATCACTACAAACTTCTAAGCAGGTGGGGATTCTTCCTATCACGAAGTAGTTATCGCAATGAAAAGTGTCCCGGTCGTCGAAAAAGCAGCGTCTAACGCTGCCCGGTGACAAGAGGATAAATATTATGCTCAAAACAACACCAGCAACAATATTTTAAATTTCGTTGTTTCCGAATCATTTACTCTGTTGATTTGGCTCTGAAAATTCATTGAGAATTTTTGAGAAGCACTGATCTGCACAATATTAAAGTAATGCGTAAAGTATGATGAATAGAGTTTGAATTCAAACAAATCAAAAAAGTGCTCGATAGCGTAGGCCAGAGCAAATATCATTTGGGTTCTATTTGAATAAGACACCCTTGATGATCCTGGTTACAGGTGTAACAGAATGCAGGGTTTTAAATTTTGTATTTTTGACATGTACTGTATAATGTTATAATAAGAGAGGTAGATTATCTTGGCTTTTTTTTTGGAATTGATATTACAGTAGAAGTCGAACATACCTCCAGATTTGAATTTTTTGCAGATAGTACTACATGGTTCATTATCTCCAAAATTTTGGTCAATTGGTCAATAGTAATATTTGAGAATGGAATGAGTAAATGTAGGCGTCCAAAATTTTTCAGAGTTTCAAACATAATATTTGAAGACGATATCTAACAAATAAAAAAAAAGGTAATAAACTAATTGCATATAAAAATAATAATAATTAGTTTCTCAAAAAAGGCTCGCTTTAGACAACGTACGCAATACTTGGCTGCCTACACAACCAGAATACGTACCGTAGTATTTTGTGGAGAAACGGAAATAAACATGGTAGAGAAAAAATAGCAGTCCATAAATTTATTGAGACGTTTTGCGATTATTTATGATTACAATGAATGCAAGCTCTTGTGATCTACTACGTGCAAAGTTTTGGCTTTCAACAAGACAATGGCCAGACAAACTTTCAAACTTTTTGTTTTTCTGTATGCACAAAAATAATTAGCAAGACATAGCTATTGTATGGTTTGATCATAGTTTTGTTCGATTCCCGGTCGGGTCAAACAAAGATTATAAAAATTGGTATTCACTGCTTTCCTGCTTGACCTTCTGCAATTAAAAGGACAGTGTGAAGCCTCTTCCGTGTGTGGTAGACTGGTGGGCAGGTGGCAGCTAGTCTCGAAGACCAAATGGAATCTTTGTTGTTTCTCTGCTAATGCAACTCACTTAATAAACTTACTGTAAATACGTTTGTAATCAAAACCACTTTGAACATAAAGAACTTCAGTTAATAATTTAAAGAGATACAGCTCAAGATCGGTTTTGTATAAGAAATGAGATCTACTTGAGGTAATGAAGAGCTGCCGAAAATATTTTTTCACAATTCCCCGTATTCGCTAAAATATGATTCAATTCGTTTGATTCCGTACCATTGGCAACCCTACATTTCGCATTTTTTTGACATCGCAAAAGGCGTACTATAGATCACTACTGGAGTGGCAGCCTATGTCTATAGATGCCAAGAGCAGTAACCGAGCTTTCAGGTTTGGTAATAGATATTAGAAGTAACTAGTTGCTACCATTTGACTGTATATTATTGAGCTAGTTTCTGATCACAAATCTGAGATTAGCCTACAATACACAATATCTTCTGTTATTTAATTGCTGTTGTGCTCTAATTTAGCTTGTTAAAAACGAGTTGAGAAGAATAAAACTCGTAGGCATGGCCTCAGAAAAAAAAACTTATCAAAAAGTACGAAAGCTGATATCGGGCCCCTTTGCCGGAAATTAGAAAAGACAAAAAATAAAAGAATAAAAAAAGGTCAGAAAAAATGGCCTTCACTAGAAATATCCTTCCAGCTTCTTGATGGATATTGGTTGAAGACCAATGAAAAAACTTTGTTTTTTTTGCTATGGTTTGGCTTGTACACCGAGCTACTTCTAGTTCAGTGCCAAAACAAGTACTTTAGTGCGCGTGAACTTATAAATTTTTCGGGAAACCCTGAGCCAGAGTAAGATGTACTCCCTGAGTCCCCTTTGGTGGCGGTAGTGATACTACCCGACCCCTTCCGAGGGATGGGGGCGCCGAAGAACTCCGCGGAGACCCAACAGTCGGGCCACTCTCCAAGGTCTGGACCATAAGTCAAGAATAGAGAGAGAGGAGCCAAAGATAGATTTACGAAGGGGTTACGAGGCAGGACAGTCGAAGAGAAGATGATTGAGGTTTTGCAGAGGGTGTCCACAGGCACTACAAGCAGAATTCTCCTTCCCGCTGATCTTGTGAAGTTATGAGGATAAAAGAAGAATGTGGCCATGGCAGCAAAGACGGGAAAGCTCACAGCAAATGGGGCGAGAAAGGAGCAGTTCCTCCGAAGAGACTTCAGGGACTTGGAAGTTCAGATGGGAGTGGGAGATGTGACGTCTTCAATTGTGATATAGGAGATAACGGACTTTGGCAACGACTGGGGGAAGAGGGCTTGGAATCGCGTCAGTGGGCAGAGAGGCACCAGTTTTGGCAAGTAAATCCGCTCTGAATCTCCTCTCGCTGGCCCTGTTGTTAGGCCAGGCTGATGTTGTTTTATGGCTGCTATAGTAGACAATAGCCTAATGTCTGCGAAAAATTTTGCAAAATCAGCTTATCGTGAATAAAATTGCAAAATGCAGGGTTGACAACGGTACGGAGCGTAACGGATGAAATCATATTTTTGCGAACACGGAAAATCGTGGAAAAAGGTTTTGCGCAGCTCTTTATCACCTCAAGTAGTTCTCATTTCTTCAAAAAAAAAACAATTTCGAGCAGTATTTCTTAAAATACTAAGGTGGTGTCCAATGAGTGAATTTTTTATGCAGCAAAAGTTTTGTTTTTTTCTGCAGGGTGACAAAATCATCAAACAAGCACTAATTTCATTAAACTCAGTAGCCAATTTTAGTTTTATTGTCTAAAAGTCACTAGTTGAAGCAAAAGTTTTAACTTAAAACAAAGTCGTTTCAAAAAAGAAATAAAATAGACATGATATTTTACAAAAGCAGACTCAAGAAACAATGAAACATTTTATGTAATACGAGGTGCTTCGACTTAAGTTTAAGTCATTTTGAATCTTGAATGTACAAGTATGAACAACATGACAGTACTGAGGAAGGAAAAAATATTGAAGTATTGTAAATTAACCAAACCATAATGAAAATACTGTAATAAAATCTATTAAAGAAAAATATATAACACAGTTTACAAAAGAAATACTGGAGTACAAAATTAGTTTCCAATAGCATGCCGAAGACAATTGTTTTGCCCCAACTCATAGCTCTGCTGTTAGACTAGCTAGGCCAAAATGACAAATATCATCAGTGACGAAAAATATCTAAACACATATTTTTAATAATTAAATAATTAATGGATAAAACTTTACCAATTTTACGGTTATGTTACGTAAATCTCTACATAACGAACTTAATGTACCAAATAAAATCAATGCCATAAAATTATAAAAAAGTATTAGACAATGCAACTGACAAGTAACATTTTATTTGAATAGGATTAAAATTGGCTTAAGATCAAATCGTAATGTCTCACATTATATAGAATCTCCAGTTGTTTCATGACTTTTTTCGAAGTTTTCACATCATTCTGTTTTTCTGCTTGGAAGGAATGCTATTGTTTTGAAAAGAAACTTAAACTTGAGAAAATGTAAGTTTTTAAATAAAAGATCCAAATTGTCATTGTGAACCCAATCTCTACAACACGTAAGTCGTAGATAAAGTTGAAAACCGTTTATAAAAGTTGCAATTACAAACACGCGTTTTTTGCGCTCGTTAACTTTTTTCAAAAGCGATTTGGTTTGTTTTATCAATAACTGAACGTACGCATTTGTAGTTGTTAATATGAAAAGATGTTTAATTTTGCAATGTCAAATCAAGGGTTGTTTGGTGGAAGCAGGATTTAGTCCACTGCTTTTGAAACTTGTTGTTTAGGTTCGATTGCTTTTATACGCGAGTGTAACTAAACATTGAAGCAGTAGAAAATGGTCTAAGAAGTTGATCATGATTTACAAATAACCCTTCCAAATAAAATCATGAAGCTATAATTGTTATGTTTGTAATAAAAAATTTCAGATGTTGTGATTTTGTGAAAAATCAAAGAAATCAATCACGAGTGTTTTGCGATGAAAAACGCATGTCATTTGATTGCAGTCTTTTTCTTTTCATTTTTAGCATTTAGCCTCTATTGATAAAATACTGTGAGTATCTCTGCTTATTAATATGCGTGATCGATAAAAACCACTTATGAGATGAAATGAATTTTTAAAAAAGTTGACATCACAATTATTTGATTGCTAATTGAAAAATTATTAGTCGATAGACGATATAGTTACTTGGTTGATCACGTCATCAATTGTTTCGTTGCAGTCTTCTATCGCCACTACCGAATCTTCATCTAATTCTGCATCTGACCCGTTCGGTGAACTTTGACAAAAAGCTGAAGCTCTAGTGTAACCTAAAAAAATTGTCTGTGAATCATCAACTGGATTGGATTTAGAATCAAAACTGAGCTCCTGGCTGAAATCTAAAAATTTAGAAGCAGAATCATCAAATTTCATTTTTTACTCTTTGAGCGGTAGTGAAGAAACTAGAGCCGATTTGTATTAAATGTACTGTTAAAGATTCAATGTCGTTCAAAAAATTATTGCCAATATTATCAGCAGTAATGTGCTTGAGCCGTGCTGGAAACTTTGGCTATCATTTCTTATTATTCGCAGCGTATAGCTAAAACTTTAAAACGGTATTTTTTAAGTTTTTTTTTTCAAGTTTCAAGTTTATTTTATAGCACTGCACAAAAACAAAACTTTGCGGGTAAAATTAAACTATAAATAAATATCTCCAAGTTAATATTAACGAGAGCAGCAACAGAGAAGCTGCGTAAAGACCGTGAGGTCTTTAAGACAGTAGCCATCTTTGTTCATGTTTAAGAGGATGACTTGAAATTCTAAGTTAGTCGAGGTTTATCAACGGGCAAAAGATAAATACCACGCGTCCTCGTATAAAAAAAATATGATGATGTAAATTTATTGAAAGAATAGTTAAACCAGCAGTTATCAAACTTATTTGGTACATTTTGCCTTTACAGATTTAAAAAACTTTAATCCTACCCAGTATCAATTAAACTTAACAAAACACAAGGATTTTCGAAAATTTGTTAATGTGAAAGCAAAAATCCTTCTAAATAAGACCCTTAAGGCTCAACCAATCTCCAGTCAGTCATTCTTGGAGAGTAACGGAGCCAACTCTACCGCTAAAACACTTGAATCCAAAATAATAATACCTATTCAAGGACGCGTAACAAAAAGCCGAAAGCCTAGTACACCGATTCTCCTATACCGTAGCTTTACATGTACATATTTATGCGACTATTAGTATTTTCTCTTCTAATTGTCGAGAAGGTCATAATTTGTTAGGCTGGTGGAACCGCTCCGGCAGCCGGCGCATCACTCATTCCTTCCCCATAAGTGACACTTCCACTGCTGAGATAGCCTTTAGATCGTCGGGATCGGAAGTCCATTGAGCTACGAAACCCGACATAAGGGCGCAGACATAAGGGCACAAGGACATAAGGGTGAAGGAACATAAGGGCGCAGAGACGTAAATCTGCAATCTCTCTAACATTTTCGTGCTTCGGAAAATATTATGCAACCAAAGAAACGAACTTGATTATTGAATATTCAATTTAATTTTTTAAACCAAGTTTTAAAAGAAGTATATTGAATTCTTTAATCAAAAATACAGCCAAAATACTGTAAAACATATTTATTGAGGCGTTTTGGTTAATTTCTTTAAATCAATCTATAGCATACAAATAAAATCACACCTGACTCTTAAGGAAAAATCGCAGACTCAACGAGTAAAATTGGATTCTGTGATTACAAGTCATGTACTTTACATGATGCCTGGATAGGTACGCGGAAAGCACATATGTTTATTAAAGCGTGAAGTTTTTTGTACTAACCTCTATCCTATTCCCATTAGCCCCAACCCAGCTCAAATTTAAACGGTACGAGTGAGTAAAAATCTAGTCCTAACTACGAGTGAGTAAAAGTAGCGTAGCCGGGGGGGGGGGGGGGGGGGAATCGCCCTCTCCCCCCATTGGCCTGTCAACCAAAACGCAGAAAAAAAAACCACATTTTTAGCTCTACTAAGACTGTTTTTTGCGCTGAAATGGACTAAAAAGTGTTTTAAAGCAACTTTTGAAGCAAATATTCAAGGAGGGGGGCTGAATTGTCAAAAATTAAAGTCACAAATCAATAAAAACTTTTAAAAAATGCCCAAAATTAAACAATGAACTTTGATCACTAGTGTAAAAATGCCAAACATAGATTTTATCAATAAATATATTATAAACTCAGGAATAAGGGGGAGCTATTCAGTTTTAGTTAATTACCAATCACTTTTCTCAAATATCTTTTCATTAGCCCCCCGCCAATTATTTTTCTTTATAAAATATAGACGAAATAGACTACTCTGAGTGAGTTTTATTGAATAATAAGATTTTATGATTTACCAGCATGCATACAAGAGAACTACAGTGTTATCATTAGCCACCTCTCACATAGCCCATTAATGCAACCAGTTGTACTGCCAATTTTTATGCCACGTTTTAAAATCATTTTTTTTTACTAAAATAGCCCTAAAATTATGTTATTTTTGCAAAAAAAATGAAAAAATTTTCGAACGCTTGGGGCTCCGCCCCCAGACCCCCATCTTAGCCCCCCCCCCCCATTGCGAATTTCTGGCTACGCGCCTGGATAGTTTATAACGCGTGAAGCAACGACGTAATTTTCAGTTTAATGATTTGTATGTTGGTAATCGTTTTTTAACGCATGCCGTTTTAAAACAAAATTGTAAAAGGAACACCATTTAAAAGATGCATTACAAAAGCAATGGAACTAAAATCAAAATATAACAGAAGACGTTACTAAAAGTAGACAAAAAAAGTTGCATGCTTAGATTTTGATGTTTATTCGATTGCTTTCGTAATGTACCTTTTAAATGGTGTTCCCCTTTTCAATGTTTTTTATTACTGCACCCCACTCAGCTTGGATAAATTTCTTATTGCTACAACTTTGTTGTTCCTTTCTTTTGCATGCCAGTTTGTCAGGTGTACATTACTAATTAGAATTTTCACAATCATGTTGATGGGAGAAACAATATTTTGTTGGTCAGTAGAATTCTACATTTTTACATCATTTGTAATTCGTTTTTGCCTCTCCTAAAAAATTTTTTTTAAGTAACCAATTGTGGTTGATTCTCTAGTCACCATTAGAGGGCTATCCTTTGAATCCAAAGAAAAGACGGAAACCTAGCAGGTGGGTAGTAAAAATGCGATCCATATTTATCGAAAAATTGCGTCCGAACCAAACTGAGATCTTTTTTGCATTCTATTTGTTTTAAGAACGAAGTTTTTACTCTTGCCCTATCAATAGATGGCCTTTTACCGATGGGAGAGGAGGTTGAAGGCAAACTGAAGAAAAATGCCTTCATTGAACTCTTGCCCATTAATCCGGCTATGCTAAAATTCCTATATTTTGCAATTTACAACTTGTACACAGAGTTTGTTGTGTAGCTGTATTTCTATTAAAAAGTACCAACTCAATTTTAATTAAACAAAACAGTAGCTAATTATCCTCAAAATGGTGTACATTTGCAATTTCAAAAATTTTTACTTTTACGTATGTCCATTACTGGTTAGAATGCAAAACCAAAAAACTTTTTTACTTCTTATTTTACAATAAAAGTATTATTTTTAAGTGCTGACGCAGGTCAAAAAGTAATTTATCAAATTAAATACGTAAGCGGCTTTGGCAGCAAAACTAGCATATTACGATACAACTGAGGTCAATACTTCCAATCCTGGCACAAGACCAGCAATGTTTTGCAATTTTTCACACGTTTTTAAGATGCATTATTCTTCGGATATATAACAACAGCTTTTGGGTTAATTATTTGATTATGATGTTTTTATTAATCGCTCAATTTATCCGTCTCAATCGAATTATGATGCTTTTGGCAACGCTTATGATAATCATTAAATCATCTTGAAAAACTTATCTAGATTTGTTTTAGCGATATATCGAAGTAAGTTTTTCTGATTTGTTCTTCTATCAGCCAGTTGGTCGAGCCGTAACGCGTTCGTCTTTGAAATGAGAGGTTTGAGGTTCAGATCTCTGGCTGGTCAAATTGGCACCAAGTTGCCAACGGCTCGCCACCGCTGCAGCATTTCTTCAAAAAGAGCTGCTGTTTTGCTCGCTGGTGCAATGACAC
Source organism: Trididemnum nubilum (assembly GCA_963965965.1). Taxonomy (NCBI): domain Eukaryota; kingdom Metazoa; phylum Chordata; class Ascidiacea; order Aplousobranchia; family Didemnidae; genus Trididemnum; species Trididemnum nubilum. The sequence goes on along the minus strand of OZ014488.1, from coordinate 5,388,647 downwards.
GCAAATGGGCCCGCAAACTCTTTACTCGCTTCGACGTAATACATTGAGTATAATGAAATATTTGATTTGATTTATTTGTACTCCAAGGTACAAAAACACAGTCCGCATCAAAAAGCCAGCCAACTCTTTTTTTGTAAATTTATTTTATTGCTTTTACCAAGTTATTGAAAAAATCTCAAAAATTGAAACTGTTTTCCAGGCAGGTTGATAAAAATTATTTTTTCTATTGTTAAAATCAAATTTCATTACTAAAGAGTGGAAATTTGTTTAAATCAAAACGAAAAAAAAAGTTTAAATAAAATCCATCTGCTCCGCAATGTAGTAAAAAAGTACAGTGAAATCTATTATGCCCACAAATAAACATCTTTTATTATGATTGTTCAAAAGTAATTATTTTTGCAAACTATATTTCCAAAAGAAAATGTGCGTTAACATCAGACGCAAAGCATCCAAAATGTGACGCCATCAACAACTTGCAAAAAGTTTTGACCGGTCGCAAACTTTGCGAGCTTAGACAAAATTGCTGATGAATGGTTAGTATGTTTTGACAAAGTTATGAGAGCGATCACACACAAAGGTTGCCAACCTTTGCTTTGCGTCGTATTCAGCGTAAACACATCTTTAAAAGAAAATGCACTAACAATTTATTGTGATATTTTAATGTTTGCAGACCAGCGTTTTAATGTTTAACCGTTTAGCGTGCTTCTGGCGTAAAGGCTACCAGCGCGGGAGCCTAGGGAAGAGCCACCAGAACTGCGACTACCTAAAAACAAGCAATGCAAACTTTTTTGCGTAAAGAATGTACAAATGTGCAAAAAAGATGTGCAAATTCAATAACGATTGTATAACGGACCAGATCGAACAATTTTAACAAAGAAGTTTCTATAACACATAAACAAAGCCAGATACACAGCTAATACGCCACGTTGGACGATTCAAATATTTTGGCAGATGTTTGGTGTCATAGTGCCAAAGATTATACTGTTCTCTTTCAAAGCAGCGCAGACCAGTTGGTCGAGCGATAACGCGTTCGTCTCTGGAGCGGGAAGTCTGAGGTCCAAATCTCCGGCTCGTCAAATCGGACTCAGTGTTGCCAACGGCTCGCCACCGCTGCAACATTTCGTATGGAGCAATGTTGCCTGGACGCATTGACGCAGAAATGAAACTCGTTACACGCTTCGGCGTCGGACAACAGCAAGTATAATAAAAGATTTGATTTTCTTCCAAAACTGCAACATTTTCTTTGCATAAAGAGTATAGTAATGCATCACAGCATAAAAGTTAATTATTTAGTACTGGCACTGTTCCGATCATCCTGCTTAAGCTATGGTCTGTTTAAAAACAAAAATTGCCGTAATGAAATAATGGTGCTTTTTAAAACAGAGTTTGTGATGTCATAACAAGAAACAGAATCATTAATAGATTGCGTGTGACTCAACATCACTATCAGTCTTTCATAAAAGATTTGGTACCTTTTCCCTAACAGTTTTAATTCCACAACATGTGGCGGGCCGGATGAAATCAGCTCGTGGTCCTCGGGCCGTAGTTTTGTGACCTTTGCTCTACAGTATAGCGACACGATTGTATTGTACTTTTTACTTTATTACCTTCGGGGAAAATGCAAAGAAAATTGCATTTCATAGCTAGCAAAATATTCTGCAAAAATATTTCAAGATTAGAACGTTTGCCCGGAAAGAAAAAGCGTATTAGTTTTTCATTAGCAACAATTTTTAACTTCTTTATAAATAAAATCGAACTCCAGCAAGCTAAATCATACGTATTGTTGCGACGGAGTTCTGCAGTGTTGCAAAACAACTCTACTGTATCGTAAAAAAAAGGAAAAGTTTACCGCGCAAGTAGTTTATACTGGCCGATTTCTTTTACGTTTGCGGGGGCGGGTGCGGGGTTACCAGTGCGGGGTTGCGGGGTTTGTCCAAATGTGGGGGTTGTCTAAATCCGGGGTTATCCAAATTTCTCAAAATATGTCAATGCGGGGTTTGTGGTAGTCTTAGAGCAAGATCTAACCCTAGTCTTAACCCTAAGTTTAGTGTAGCTAGTTGTAAGAACCCGAAACCTGGTCTTGACCTATCTTGCCTGAGTACCGAACCACCGCAGGTGGTTTGCCTGGCTTCAAGTCTACAGCTTGAAGAGTGTCTTGTCTGAGAACCAAACCACCGCAGGTGGTTTGCCTGGCTTCAAATCCAAAGTATTATTTAACTGGTTAAAAGTGAATAACTTAACCCAAGATCTAACCCTATTCTTAGCTTTAACTCTAAATTTAGTGTAGTTAGTTGTAAGAATCGAACCCGAAACTTAGTGTTGACCTGAAGAGTGTCTTGACTAAGTATCAAACCACCGCAGGTGGTTTGCCTGGCTTCAAGTGTAAAGACCCTTAGAGTCTTACCTGAGTATCAAACCACCGCAGGTGGTTTGCCTGGGAATTGGTTCAAGTCAAAAGACCCTTAGTGTCTTGCTTGAGTACCGAACCACCGCAGGTGGTTTGCCTGGCTTCAAGTTCAAAATAGTGACAGGTTAAAAGCGAATAACCTGAGAACTCGGTAGTTTCTGAATCTAAAAAGATTATCTAGTTTATGCTATGAAGTCTATTTTGTACGTTTGAGAATAAGCTTCGTGTAACTTGAAACGTTTCCTGTCGTGCTGAATTTTCGGCGCCGTGGCGAAATTGTAAAAAACAGCTGTTTACATGAGCTAATCTATCCAAGGTTTAGCTGTGAATCACTACCTTTTGTTAATCTTTTTGTAACTCTTCGATTATGGAACGAGCATGGCGCAACAGAACTTGTACTCGTTTAACCCCAATGATTTTAGGGTCGGTCCTTTGGCATATGATGGTGCAGTAACATTGCTTATAAAAGGTAGTTACTGAACTCTGTTTTTCATTGAATGAGATTAGAATTAAAACATTAATTGGAATCGCTAACTGCGTCTGATCGTAAGCGAGCTTTGGGGAATCCCCTCGATGGGGTAATTCCTGTTAATTTAAAATCGAATTTTTTCAAAAACTTTTCAAAGAGTGTTCTAGAATAGGTCTATCAACCTCAGATTATGGACTGAATCTCTAGCGGAGGAATGCGGTGAAAAATCTAAACTTTAAAACACTTGCCTGAGAACCGTTGGGAACCAAACCACCGAAGGTGGTGAGTCTTAAGCTTAAAATGCTTATCTGGGAACCAAACCACCGAAGGAGGTGAGTCTAAGGTGTAAAATTGGTAAGACTTTTTGGAAACCGAACCACCGCAGGTGATGAGTCCAAAGTTTACAATTTGTAACACTTCCTGGGAACCGAACCACCGAAGGTAGTGTGTCCAAAGTTTAACATTTGTAAGGCTTGCCTGGAAATCGAAGCATCGCTGTTGGTTATTCAAAGTTTAAAGTTTAAAATTAGTAAGGCTTGCCTAAGAACCGAACCACCAAAGGTGGTGAGTCTAAAGTTTAAAATACCTGAGTCGCCGAAGGTCTAAAATTTGTAAGGTCTGTCTAAGAACCGAACCACCGAAGGTGGTGAGTCTAAAGTTTGCCTAAGAACCGAACCACTGCAGGTAGTGATTCCAAAGTGTAAAATTTGTAAAGCTTGCCGGGAAATCAAACTACCGCGGGCGGTTAGTTAAAGTCTAAAATGTAAGACTTGCCTGGGAATCGAACCGCCACAGGTAGTTAGTCAAAGTCTAAAGTTTAAAATTTGGACTAAAGTTCTTCGGACTGGTGGTTAGCTGTCGCAAAATCGCTTTGAAGTTTGCAAGGTTCCAACAATTCGATACTTTCAATCTAAAAAAAAAATTACAAATTATGAAAACAAAATTAATTTTTAAGACATTTAGTCGATAACGTAGAAATATGTCTGAAGGTTGTATATTACTGTAATTCTGGAGTTTGAATAACTACGGTATTATGTTTTAAAAAGATAATAGTGAATCTGAATACAAGTTGGTCGATAGCATACTTTGACTTTTGCATTAAAATATTGCAACAGTGACTGCTAGAATATTATGTGAGTCGATATGGAAAGGTGGTATTATCTTCGACTTTTGCATTAAAATGGCGAGGGGTTGGTCGTTAGCTGTTGCAGCCACATCTGTAAAGCTCAGATAACCTGTCACAAATTCACGTTTAGAAAATCTTTTCGACTGTTTTCACTCGCCAGATAAAAATTTGTTAACGCTGTTTTGCTTGCATGACCTAAAATAATCCAATTTGTTTAATTTCCGATCGCCTTGGTGTCACAAGGACTAGCAAGTTTGTTCGCTGCGATACATACTTGAGAGTTTTAACGCACTAGTCCTTCTATGAAAACGAACGTCTGTACCTATTGTCAGAAAACCTTTACTAGAAATGGTGCTATACTACGTCACAAAAGAGACGTAAATGAACGGTTTTGAAATTGAGTGCAAAAATGTGACAGAAAATTTAAAAGAAAACCAGCCCCTGATCGACATAAAAAGCACCTGCCGCTGTTACCATCAGTGTCATGTTCAATTTCACTCTATTGAGGAGAAAAATAATCATTTATGCAAACCCTCATCTAAAAAATTGCACATAATAAGCTTAAACAAACAAGCAGTACTGGTTTAATACCTAAGGGTAAGCGGTTCAGTCCCCAGCTGAACAACAGCCTCCAAACACTCAACCGATCAACTGTTTTTTGCAGAAATCAAAATCTTACAATTTCTTTGATTAAAACGATAATTCAACCTTAAAACAAATATTATATGAAAACTTTTAATTAATATTTTTCTAAAAAAGGTGTATTTTTTATTGCTGAAATTTTTCTAAAAAAGATGTGCTGTTTATTGCTTTATTTTGTTGTATTGGGGTAAATTCGTCAAAATATCTTACACCGTCGCGATTTACTTAACTTGAGTGAAAATTCTAACGTACATAAACCCGAAATTTCACCTAAAACTTGAATAAGTCATTAACTTTCTTTTTTTTGTGTTGCAATAGTTTGATCAAAAACATTCCGGTCTTACAATTTCTTGGACTTGGAAAGTAATTTCATCTTAAACATCGGAAACTTACTTGAAAATTTTAACTTTTTTTGGAGTATTTTTGTTTACCTAAAGCAATTTTTAAAAAATGTTTACAGTCTTACGTTTTTTTATCTTGAAGATTGCTTTACCTTAAAAAACTTACCTAAGATTGTAAAAATTTCAACAACTGCCTTGATTTCGTAGAAAAAGTTGGTTAAAAGCACTAAAAACCTCACGATTTCTTTGCAGTGAATAAAAATTTTATCTGAAAAATCGAAACCTTACTTAAAACCTCACAAGTTTTCAAATAATCTTGTTTATACAGAGATAATTTTGTGAAAAATAGTTGAGGTCTTACGATTTCTTTGTTTAAAACAATAATTTTACCTTGAAATGAATATCATTCGATAACTTTTCCAAAAATTTTCTAAAGTCTTGTTTTTTTATGACGTAATATTGTTTTCAAAGGAATAAGTTCACCAAAATTTCTTCATTCCTTGAAATTTCTTTGCCTTGAGTGAAAAGTGTAACGTAAGTAATCGAAACTCTTGCCTGAAAGTTAATTAAGTGTTTTTGCTTGCATCAGGATGATTTGATCAAAATATTCAAAATTGTTGTGCATATTTGTCTTGAATACTGTTTACACCTCAAAAGTGTACCCAACGTTGTAAATTTTTAATGATTTTCTTGTGTTCATAGAATAGTTTCATGAAAAACGATTCCAAGTTTTGCAATTTTTTTTTTTGTCTGGAATAATAGTTTTATTAAAAGTATGAAACACTTTCTTAAAGTAAAGTTTTTAATAACTACCGTAAAAACCTCTATTTGAGTGCTACCTTTATTCGAACGCTACCTCTAATAAAACGCTACTACAGCATTTTCAAAAATTAAGCGCCACCTTTTAATTGAACACCACCTTTGATAGAACACCACTTTGAAATTCATTATGCTAATTAATAATCAAATGCTTTTCTACATCACAAAATAATAATTGCCCATTTACCGGTATACCAACCCCAGCACAAAAATGTCGAGGACGTCTACAACAGCGACGTGTCACTTGATTTTCAACAGTGAATTTTTGATTGCTTACCAGTAACTGTGTTACGGTAGGTGTTTTTTTCCTTTCATTAATTAAATTTATTATTCCAAACTGCTGACCAGATAGTGGAAAAATAGAGCGCCATCCTCTAATAGAACGCTGCTATAAAGCAAAGGTTGAAGAATAGAACGCCATGGCGCTCAAATTGCACTTTTACGGTATATTTTGTTTTTAGGGATAAATTTAATAAAATACATGTATATCAAAACCTTACAATTTCTTTGTCTTGAGTGAAAATTGCAACAAAAAACAATCCAAAAACCTGTCTGAAACTTGAACTTTTTATAAACTTTGTCTTTACGTTAGAGCAAGGAACTTCTTTTTTGAGCGGTATAAAGTCATATCGGTCAAATTTCTGTAAAAACAACCTTAGGTTTCTTTCTTTTTTGGAAGCAAAGGAGCTGTGAATTAACCTTTGAGGAGTCTTCAAGTCAAATAGCTCCACGAAATTGATAAGAATTTCAGTTTTACTTAAGAAACTAAAAATTTTTTTTGTTAGGTTTTTTTTTTTTCGGGAACAATTGAAAGATACTTGCGGCGATGCAAGCTTTAGATCTCGGGTAAAATGATTTTTCCTTCCGATAAAACTTGACGGTGCCTGCAATGCGGTAAGTTTTATATAACTGAAGACGTTTGCGGATATGAAAGTTTTTATTTAATCTTGATAAATTAACCCTTTCGGGGTGAAACGATTGATAGACGCCTGTAATGATGTAAGTTTCTAACCTCGGTCAATTATAGCTTTACTCCTTCGAGGTTTAATCGAAGACGTGTTAGGCGTGATAAGACCGCTAAAATTCAAAATATTCTGCGATGGTGCATGTTTTAACCTCATGTTTTAACCCATGATGCATGTTTTAACCCTTTTTTGTTTTAACTTTGAGTTTTCTTTGAGAGCAATATCAAAAAAGGTGTTGCTTGCTTTTAGTTTTGGTTAAATAAATTTACAAAGCTTTTTTTAAAACTTAGGGTTCCCTTTGGGAGCAATATCAAAAAAAATGTTCCATGCTTTTAATTTTGGTTAAATAAACAAACTTTTTTTTTTAAAACTTAGGGTTCCTTTTGGGAGCAATATTGAAAAGGCGTTACAGACTTTTTTTTAATCTTGGTCGGTTGAGTGTTTGGAGGCTGTTGTTCAGCTGGGGACTGAACCGCTTACCCTTAGGTATTAAACCAGTACTGCTTGTTTGTTTAAGCTTATTATGTGCAATTTTTTAGATGAGGGTTTGCATAAATGATTATTTTTCTCCTCAATAGAGTGAAATTGAACATGACACTGATGGTAACAGCGGCAGGTGCTTTTTATGTCGATCAGGGGCTGGTTTTCTTTTAAATTTTCTGTCACATTTTTGCACTCAATTTCAAAACCGTTCATTTACATCTCTTTTGTGACGTAGTATAGCACCATTTCTAGTAAAGGTTTTCTGACAATAGGTACAGACGTTCGTTTTCATAGAAGGACTAGTGCGTTAAAACTCTCAAGTATGTATCGCAGCGAACAAACTTGCTAGTCCTTGTGACACCAAGGCGATCGGAAATTAAACAAATTGGATTATTTTAGGTCATGCAAGCAAAACAGCGTTAACAAATTTTTATCTGGCGAGTGAAAACAGTCGAAAAGATTTTCTAAACGTGAATTTGTGACAGGTTATCTGAGCTTTACAGATGTGGCTGCAACAGCTAACGACCAACCCCTCGCCATTTTAATGCAAAAGTCGAAGATAATACCACCTTTCCATATCGACTCACATAATATTCTAGCAGTCACTGTTGCAATATTTTAATGCAAAAGTCAAAGTATGCTATCGACCAACTTGTATTCAGATTCACTATTATCTTTTTAAAACATAATACCGTAGTTATTCAAACTCCAGAATTACAGTAATATACAACCTTCAGACATATTTCTACGTTATCGACTAAATGTCTTAAAAATTAATTTTGTTTTCATAATTTGTAATTTTTTTTTAGATTGAAAGTATCGAATTGTTGGAACCTTGCAAACTTCAAAGCGATTTTGCGACAGCTAACCACCAGTCCGAAGAACTTTAGTCCAAATTTTAAACTTTAGACTTTGACTAACTACCTGTGGCGGTTCGATTCCCAGGCAAGTCTTACATTTTAGACTTTAACTAACCGCCCGCGGTAGTTTGATTTCCCGGCAAGCTTTACAAATTTTACACTTTG